>JARYZH020000066.1:2392-1202392 GCA_030021035.2 Notholithocarpus densiflorus | reverse complement strand
GGGCACTTATTTCATTTGTAAGTACAATTGCGGATGTTCCCATAAATGAAAGTTCTGATGGGGAGCATGCCTTCATGGCTGCTAATTCCTCCATCCAAAGACCATCCGCATGCTTTTTCTTGCATAATTCTTTGAAATTAACGCATGCTTCCCTGAATATAGTACACACTTGAATTTTAGGACTCAAACAGGCCTAAAATACTTAACTGAATTTTATTCCTTAATGAGATGAGGAGAGAATATATAAATGCAATCTGCCAAAGGTAGTTCGGTATGAGTTTAAGTGACCTGATACATCTTAACTCATCTTGAAGCATTTAGGTACCTCTTTCTTAACTGAAAAAGGAAATCTTGTCTTCTAAAATTACTTCATAGGACATAATATCGCATAAAAATTAGCCAGCCAAATAGTGTCACAGGCAGGAATACATTATGGCCACAACCAATGAAGAAGGTAAAAACCATTGATAATGGCTGCCAAATGCAATGAATCTTGATACAATTCTTTAAAATGAGTACATATGGAAGAAAAATAATTTCATCATAGACGAAATGACTTAGAAAGCGTTTGTATTTCAGTTATATATATATAAAATTTTTTTTCTGTTCAATACAACCAAAAAAATATATATATGAAACTGGAATAATTCATAAAAGAGTGAGAGAATTCTTAAAGCTCTGATACAAAAAATTTAAAAAAAAAAAAAAATGGAAATGTGAAAAAAAAAATTTACAATCTTTGATGATTCCGATTCAAATTATGTTTGTTAACTTCATAGTATCTGTGTTTTAGTATTGACAGTTCTTATTTTACATCTCAAAAGATTTAGCCTCCAACGACTTATATAGAATGTACTAGTTTATACCTTAAACGCAAAGCTCCAAAGGCATCTGCAAAGGAAATGAGGTCATCTACATTGTCCATTTCAAATCCAGCAACAATACCACGTGCATAAGCCATTGCCTGTTCTTTCCGGAGCAACGTTTTCCGGGTATCCAAAAGACGTTGGAGGTGAACCCTTGTCAATTACAACAACTGAATATATCAATGACAAAATACTTGATGCACTATAATGAAGAAAAGGAATTGACATTTCACCAAGAGAAGGGAATTAAAATATAGGATGAGTTACTTGGAGTTTTCTTCTTTTGCACCATCATCCATGCCTCCTAGTTCACATTTTATCTAGATGGAAACACCAACAATTCTTTTAAGCTAATTATATTCTGTGAAAAATTAACATCATTGTTCCACAGTTATCTTGAAAAATGACATACCTTAGATGAATCAGCTGACTTCTTTGTGCTACCATTAGCAGCTGAAAAACTTCCTAAAGCACTGAAGTTAATCAGAAGACAGAATTATGACATTTGAGAAAGTAATGTCATTTTTTTTTACGAAAGTTTGTTTTCCAAGATGAACTAGTTCAGTGTGACTCAGGAAAAGCAAATCATCTCTTAGAGGAGTCTTTTGTTATTTTATCCCATTTTGGAGGAAAAACTTTCAATTTTAATTGAAATGAAGTGTTTATGAAGTTAAGCTGAGTTGACATGGGCAAGATCACATGATTTATGGAACTTCCTGAAATGTCAAAGAGAAAATCTAAGAAAGTGCTTCACACATGATCCAATATTCAGGGCATATATATTGACAAAAATCAAACTTCAGGAGAAAAAGTTATTTTTAATATTAAATATACTATTTCAACGGGTGAAAATCATTATATGAAATCTCAGAAAGGAGTTTGCATTACTTAGGCTTGAACATGTTCCTCAAAAGATTAATTATGAGGTCTCAACTCAAGTAAAGCAAATTCAACAGAAATGGAAAGGTTTCCTATTAGTATTTAAGTCTAGAGCACACCTTCCACTGATTGCCTAGATGCATGGATGATGTTGGATTCATTAACTTGAACTGAACTCTCAATCTGCAAGATCTCTTTTTCTATGCTGACAAACCTCTCAAGAACTGCTGGTGTGCTAACGAAGCGCACAAATCTGGCCAAAACATATAAAAATAATTGATGTACATCATAGATCCAAGTCTCAATTTCAAAATAAGTATATGTAACAAAGATTCAATATCTATGAAGTTTTTTGTCTCAAAAAGCCCTCATTCTATTATACATATAACTTAGCCAAATTAAATACCATAAGAACCAAAATCCAAGAAATTTTTGGGACTGGATTAAATATAACTAACCTACACCACAGTTCAACAATTCCACAGAAAGAAAATTCAACATTTGGGAATTATTAGGCATAAAAATAACTTGGAATTCCAAAGATACTTGGAAAAATATTTGCCTCAAAAGTTAAAACTAGGATATTATTCACGTAAATCAGATAATTTTAAATCATGCAATATAAGGAATTATCGCACATAACCTTCAATTGATTAAACTCAAAATTGAGAGAATCAATCATGTCATAATGTGTACAAGATATAATAAGAAAGAGTAAAAAATAGTTACCTCTGAAATGTAGCTTTAGTGAACCAGGGTGCACCATGGTTGGGTGGACTTGACACCAACATTTAAAAATCAAATTGGACACATAGCACAAAATTAAACTACAATTAGACATTAATTTGATTCTATTTGAATTCTAAAATTGTACTTCAACTTAATATAATATATATATATATGATTATATTTTTGTCCACTTGTAACAAATTAACAAAATCTTAATCCAAACACACTAAAAACTATTAAAAAAAATAAGATTCAAAGAAATCTTGGTTTATTTTTAATTTTTGATTTTGTAGTTTTTTTTTTTTTTTTTTTTTTGTAATTTGAGATATTACTATAAGCTACAATTTATAAAATGCTTCATCAACATATGAGATTATTGTTTTTGTGGTTATTTCAATTTTGATAGTTAAAAATGCAATTTCAATTATTGGGATGGCAAGTTACAGGCTCTTGGTTGTTGGAGCTGTAATGTATAGTGAAGCCAAGAACAAATTCAAATGAAACTTGTGTGTGTTATCATCAAGCTAGCACATTCAATCATCCTTTTACTTGGCATAGGGGACACTATCAAGATTTCGATACCATGGTTCAACCTCTTTCTAAGTTAATGCCTGTAATTTGCCTGCATAACTTTTACTATTTGGAAGCTAAAAGATAGTTTCCATTATAACACACCATCAAAATTTAATAGGAAGCAAGTTCTATACAAAACCATTGATCTCCACTTATTAGGTTGCATTATCAGCTTTTGTTTCAGGGTATTGCTGGGCCTAATGGATTCAGCCATTTCTTTTTAACCTTAAGACTCTTCGGTGCCATGAGTTTCAGTTAACTCAACTGGTAAAATCTGTGATAGTTGAATAAGAGATCTGGAGTTCATTCTTCACCTAAACAAAAAAGTGATTGGTGTCTTAGTTTGATGATACTAAGCACAATCATCAGAAGTTGATGTTATAGGTTGAAACTCTATAAAAAAATAAACTCGTCGGTGTCATACCTTGATTAATTACTGAAATATTTTTCAATATTTTTTTAACAAATTCATTATTAGAATCTAAGTTATAGTGTTGTATGGGAGCTGTACAATGTTTATTAATCTACCAAACGTGTTTAATAATTATTTGTGCCTTCCACAGAAATTAGAACTTAACATGTTTGATAATTGATTCTCAAAAAAAAAAAAAAACATGTTTGATAATTATTATTATTATTATTTTCATGTTGATAATTTTTTAAAATAAATTTTTAACAAAAAGAATAAAATTTACATCCAAAATACAAATAGAAAACAGAAAAAAGCAATATGAATCAAACATCTCTAACAACAAAATTCCATGTAAACAGCCAAAAAAATTTCTATCTTTCTCTGTCCAACATGAACCTCATGTGGCTGTAATAATAATGATAGAAATAAATTACAGTAAATTATTCCACAGGGTTTTATCCATTTGAACTTTTCATCTATTTAAATGATATCCACATGAAAAACCATGGTTACATCAGATAAATACAAAATAGCCCTTGTTAAGACACATTTTAATGGTTCTCAAAGCACCAAAATACAGCAATGCCGCAAGAAAATGTCTTTAAAAGAATCGCAATTTGTGCATGGATTCTGACATTTCTGCTTTATTTTCAAACCAAATGTTATTACCATATCTAATTCATATTTTTGCAAAATACACATATGGCATAGCATCAACCCAATACATATTGGATCCCCATCCAAAAAGCTAAAGTACGTAGAGATATGTGCACATTTTTTTAATAAAAAAGTCTTACTTCTAATGGACTCTAGTTTGTGTGCCTATGTGTGTTTGTAGAAGTGGGATCTACGATACATAACTTAAACCATTTTGGCTCGCTTGGAGTAACCTGAAAAGTCTCATTCACAGCGTGTTATAGCTCTTAAGAGAACTGAAACTAAAATTTTATCTTTTTTTGGCGATTCATGCAGCACAGGAAGTCCAAGACGAAGGCAACGTCAATGGGTTAACGACAAGAACTGATCATTGAGATTGGAATCTTCTTGGAGGCGCCAATGAAGCGGTAATCTATGAGAATGTGAAGCAAGGAAGAGTGGGATTGAACATTGTGTTTGAACCTGGGCTTGCTCTCAGAATTCCAAAAGGAGGAGGAGAGGGCGGTGTGTGGATCTTGTTGGTAGAGGTTGAGAGAGAAGAAGGAGGAGACATGGGATGACGATATGGAATTAGGAGGAGGAGATGAGGTTTTACTTTTAAAGTCTTTCTCGTTGGACTCCTCAGTTCTGGTAGTGGTATTAGAAGAGCTCCAGAGTCTACTAAGTTCACCAATAAAAGTGTGCAGGTGGAATGTTCTTGCTTAGGCCAATGAGCACTATTATTGTGGTTTTCTTGGCTTCCGTGTTAAATGTTAATGCATTATTTATTTTGGCACAGAAATTAGAAATTTTAGATAAGATACATGGCATAAAATTGGACTCCAATTTATAATACATGGCATAAAATTGGACTCCAATTTATAATCTAATTAGATTTTTTTTTTAAGTTTTGGCTAAGACAAGTGGCTCAAAATTGAGAATCCAATTGAAATCTAATTAGATTTTCTCTCAGTTTTACCTATTAATATATATGTAGATGGGTAACAATAAAGTAAAGGGAATGGGGGAAGAGCATTAAAATAAAGGGGTAACAATATACAAAATAAATAGATGAACAAAATGTAGAGAGTTCCTAGATGCCTAGAAGAGATGAGATTTCTTCCCCTTAAGAGTACTTCTCATATTAGGTCTAAGTGATGGTTTGTTAAGGACATATTTTGTGTAATTGGCTAATCTTTTGACAAAACGCACTTTACTTGTATTTGGGTAGATATAGGATGTGTTTAATACTTCAAGAAACATGTTGTTTAAGTCTTGTATTAAAGCCATGAAGATTGAACTAAGAAACAAGTGAAGAAAAGTTGTTCACTAAAACTAGACAGATAGCTCGACACCTGCGGACAGATAGCTCGACAGCTTCTCAACACCTCTCGACAGTTAGGTTATCTATCGAACTCCTCAGTTGATTGTTATCGCAATCTCGACACCTCTCGATAGTTGGTGGATTGATTGAAAAAGCTTATGTCTCATCAACAGCTCCTCGATAGCTGTATCTGTCGAAGTTTAAAATTCGACACCTCCCAATCGATCGAGGTTACGAGAATTCAAATTTTCAGATCTGATTTTCTGTCCAAGCTTATGTATTTATGTAGGGTTTCTTTTCTCACAACCCTAAACCTATATAAGGTTTAGTTTAGAGGCCGTCACATAGGAGAATACAAGGAGAACATATGCAAAAGGTGACCAATACCTTATTCTTTCTGAAAGAAACTACTGCGTCTTTGCGCCTTAGGGTTTTGTAACCAAGTGCTTCTTGATCTTCATTGTTGATGAAGTGAAGAACTTTGTAGCCAACATCTTCTTCTAGTTGGTGATTGAAATCGCGTACTAGGATCCGCGCAATTGGTTAGTCACGTACTGGGATTTGTGCATCAAAAGGGTGGCGTTCATATATTAAAGAGTTCAGAGGTTCTGAAGTGATAGAAGGTTTCTGCTGTGAATTCATCTACGGGGATTGTAGAGTTTAGGGATAAAGGTTTTGTACTAGATCTGAAACTCCTTTTCATTATAATGGATTACTTTTCGGGAAGGTTTCCCTTAGGTTTTTTACTGTGAAACTAGTTTGTTTTATTGGTTTTCCTGGGTCATCATATCTTGTCTTATTTATTTTTTCACTGCATGATTTTGACATGATATTGATGTTTGTTGGTTTTAACAAGATTTGTTCATAATAAATCTAATTAAAAACTTAGGTTTAAAACTTGTTAATTCTATTAACCGATGTCTAAATTTTTCAACAAGTAGTATCAGAGCGGGTACACTCTGATTGAATTAATTTCCTAAGTGTGATCCTTGACCCCCGTTATCATGGAAACTCTTGATTGCTTTGATTTGCATGATCTTGTGTTGAATGATGATGATGATATTCAAGATGCCTATTGCAAGCTTTATAATTTTTGTATGAAATCTCTTGAATGTTCTACAAAATTAAAACCTAATTTTAAAAAGGTCAAACTTGAAAGAGATGATTTGATTGCAAAATTGGATGAAGCTAATAATTTGAATGAGAATTGTAAAAATCAAATTTTATCTCAGGAGGACAAAATTAAGAGTTTGAAAGAGCAACTAGTTGAATTTAAAGCTGAAGTTGAAAAATTAACTAGTGCCAAACTTGTTGTTGAGCCTAACTCAAAAGAAAAAGATTTTTATATTCCTCAATTTAAAAGGAATAATGAAAGTTGAAGGCTAATATTGCTAGGATAGACAAAGGTAAAAATTCTGATGTTAACGCTGAAATTTCTAAACCTATATCTAAAACTCCTCCTAGGTTGAATGAAAAATCTTATTTTGTTCCCATTTGTCATTATTGTCATATTGTTGGTCATATTAGGCTAAATTGTCCTAAGTTGAGATCTCTGTCAACCTCTAAGGTTAAACCTCCTTCTAGGAAGCCGAGTAGTCCTAAAACTGCTCATGTTTGTCACCATTATGGTATTTTTGGACATATTCGTCCTAATTGGTTTAGGTTGTATCCTCAAAAGCAAGTGTCCAAACGATCACAGGTTTCCTCTCAAGGACCTACACTTTTGTTTGGAGAGTTATTAAAAGTCTTGAACTTTTTAACTCAATTTCAGGAAAATTTTAATTCTTCTATGTCCTTTAATAGACATACTAGGACATGTGCATTTTCATCTTTACAGCCAAAGACTCGTGCTGTGTGGGTGAGAAAAGAATATAAGACTTAATTGTCTTTTCTGTTTGTCCTTTACTTTAATTCTTTTTATCTAAAGTATGACTATTTTTGCTTGATTTCTTATCTGTTTTTTAAATCATGCTTTCATGCATCTGCATCTTTCTATCATGCATTCATGCATATGTATCTTTCTTTCATGCTTTCATATTGTTTTTCTGTTTTTGTTTGATTGTTTATTTATTTTTAAATGAAAATTGCAAAATCAGAAAAATACAAAAATAGTGTGTGTTTTGTGTACATTGGTACTTGTGTACCTTGGATGGTCATTGAAACATAGTTTTTCTAAACTTTATATCTCTTATAACTTAGATGAGCATCTCTATGCATAACTAAGCAAGTGAGCTTTGTGATTCTTGTTTGTGACGAGTAAGATTAAGTTATCTCCTGTACTTAACACTCGTATCACTCTTTTTGACGGGTAAGACTAGAAAATCCTAAGAGAAAGGTATTAATAACCATCTCACCACTGTTACCCGTCAATCATGAATAACATTTGTGTGCTTCAGCATAGCAAAATTGGAATGTTAAATGCTTAACATAATTGGGTATTTCTTTTCTATCTCTTATATATCCATGCATGATTTGCTTAAAAGAAAAATATGCAAAGAAAATTAAAAGCAAAAAGATCAAAAATGCTTTAAAAATGATTGCAAGCGTGTATTCTAGGAAATGTGGGAGTTATAGGATGTACCTCGAAGGTGATAGTCCCCATCAAGCAGTTATGATTGTGTGTGAGTTAAAGTGATTTTCTCATATCTCAAATCGTCATAACATGTATACACTTATGCAATCTTGCGATGTTTTTCACATATAACACGCAATATTCTTTGCTACTCTTGATACATGTGCAGGTACAATGTGATTTGGCCATCACAAGGTTTTACATGTGTTAATGTATGCTCACTAAACTGTCTTGACTTGTTTTTGAAATATAAAATTGGTTAGACTTGTTTAGTGTGTGTGTGTTTTGGAATCTATATGCTTAACATTTTTCTTGTTGAGAGATTTGTTTTTCATATGTTTTGCATCTTTCTATTATCTTGTCAATCCATAGCATATTGTTTCATTACATTCATGCATTTTTATGGATTCTTTATGCCCCCTTGATCATCTTTGATCATCTTTATGTCTCTCGGGTGAAGATTTCTCGCTTCTTGTACCATTTGTCAATCATGACAAAAAGGGGGAGAAATTGTGGAGAATATGTGGCTTCTTTTTAAGACTCTACATGTTAGGGAGAGAAATATATTATTTTGTAAGGGGGGATGTGTTTCATCTTGTTAGGGGGAGTATTTACTTCCTTCTTTTTGTACACCAATTTTGTGACCATGTTTACATACATTGTGCTTATTTTTTATATATATATGATGATGTATGTCTTCTTCACCTACCTCTACATGTGTTGTTTATTTTCTATCTCTATACACATGTTTCTTATATCTTGTATGCAATCTATTATTTTTGTTTCACACAAAGATGCCTTAATGAGTTTTGTTTAAAATGTTTTAAAAATACAGGTTGTCAAATTCTACTTGCCATAAACTCTCTTATTACAAAGTTTTTCAAGAGTTTGTGTTATGATAGATTTTATTGTATTCAATAAGTGAGTATGAGTTGAGTGATTTATGACTTCTCTCATATGTTCATTTGTTTGTTGTGATTTTGTCACGGATTGCCAAAGGGGGAGATTGTTAAGGACATATTAAGGACATATTTTGTGTAATTGGCTAATTTTTTGACAAAACGCATTTTACTTGTATTTGGGTAGATCTAGGATGTGTTTAATACTTCAAGAAACATGTTGTTTAAGTCTTGTATTAAAGCCATGAAGATTGAACCAAGAAACAAGTGAAGAAAAGTTGTTCACTAAAGTTAGACAGATAACTTGACACCTGCGGACAGATAGCTCGACAGCTTCTCAACACCTCTCGACAGCTAGGCTATCTATCGAGCTCCTCAGTTGATTGTTATCGCAATCTCGACACCTCTCAATAGCTGATGGATCGATCGAGAAAGCTTCTATCTCCTCGACAGCTCCTCTATATCTTCTCGATAGTTGTATCTGTCAAAGTTCAAAGCTCGACACCTCCCGATCGATCGAGGTTACGGGAATTCAGATTTCCAGATCTAATTTTCAGCCCAAACTTATGTATTTGTGTAGGGTTTCTTTTCTCACAACCCTAGACCTATATAAGGCTTAGTTTAGAGGCTGTCACATAAGAGAATACAAGGAGAATATATGCAAAAGGTGACCGATACCTTATTCTCTCTGAAAGAAGCTACTGCGTCTTTGCGCCTTAGGGTTTTATAACCAAGTGCTTCTTGATTTTCATTGTTGATGAAGTGAAGAACTTTGCAGCCAATATCTTCTTCTAGTTGGTGATTGAAGTCGCGTATTGGGATCCGCGCAATTGGTTAGTCATATAATGGGATTCGTGCATCAAAAGGGAGGCGTTCATATATTGAAGAGTTCAGAGATTCTGAAGCGGTAGAAGGTTTCTGCTGTGAGTTCATCTACGGGGATTGTAGAGTCTAGTGACAAAAGTTTTGTACTAGATCTGAAACTCCTTTTCATTATAGTGGATTGCTTTTCGGGAAGGTTTCCCCCCAGGTTTTTTACTGTGAAACTAGTTTGTTTCATTGGTTTTCCTAAGTTATCATATCTTGTCTTATTTATTTTTCCGTTGCATGATTTTGACATGATATTGATGTTTATTGGTTTTAACAAGATTTGTTCATAATAAATCTAATTAACAACTTGGGTTTAAAATTTGTTAATTTTATCAACTGGGGTCTAAATTTTTCAACATGGTTCAATACCTATCTAGGAACATAACAACAATATCACAATTAACAACAAATAATATAAGCATAAAGAAAAAGAGAGATAGATATACACAATCACAACAACAAAATGCTAAGAATTTAAAGCAATAAAGGAAAGAGACAACAAGCAAATAAATGGAATTTCGTATATATAAGATGGATGATGTTTACATAGGAAGAAAAAGAGAGGAATATGATGGGTATAGTTATTAAGAAACTATCCCATCCCTTCACCTTACCTACAAAGATTACAATAAAGATGAGAAAGGCTAAATTTTTGTGGTGGGTTTCCTAAAGAGAGGAGAGAGAAATTTTTTTAGAATTTTCTAGGATTTTTCCAGAATTTTCTAGTATTTTTCTCTCTAATTTTTCTATTTTTCTCCCAAAAACTCTCTTATTTTTTACAAAAAATGGGGGATATTTATAGGGGAGCCTAGAAAATGGGAGGCTAAGTGATGGTGTACCAAAAAACCATCACATAGCTGTCCAACACCATCACCTTGGGCGGTTATTTGATGGTGCTCTGGTACACCATCACATAGCCTCCTAATTTTACACCTTAGCTAGCTATTTTGTCTTTTTCCCAAATACTGGTCCGATCTTCGTGCAGCTGTTTAGAGGCCTTTTCGAGCATTTTTTTTTTCTTCAAAATTTATATCCTGGAAAGTTTTGGATGTCTAGTTCCATAAGTTCTGACTTTGCGAGATTTGGAGCTACGATCATCAAGATATCGTGTCTGAAGGGAGGTGATGTTGTGCAAGAAATTCTACAACGTTTTTCCTTGAAAAATTTATTTCTTCCAATCCGTAGCAGATATCATTAAGCCCTTTTTGTAAGAGGTGTTCGAGACCCCATACTTCAAGCTAGTTCAATCGAATCGCTCCAACTCTTGCCTAATTGGTACAGTTTTTTGCACGAAGTTGGTCCAAAAACAGTCTGTTTAACTTGGAAAAAAAAAGTGAAATTTTAATTAGGGTTTTGGTTTTATTATTGATATCTCATCCGTTTTAACTTCGATTTTAGTTCGTGAACTATCGTTTCAAAGGGAAAAATATGACCTACGAGATAGTCCAAAATTCAACTCAATCGGACTATTGGATCAAAAAGTCAACTTTTTTACCATACCTGATTAGGGTTTTTGGTCTTAATTGCTATTAGAGGGATTTGAATGTTGTGACCCTTCGATCCACCATCCAATCATGTTGCATTTATTTGTTACCCTTTTTGGCTTTGAAATTTACAATTTGCACCTTTTTTGAATTTTTTTTTCTTCTAATTTTGGCATTTGTTTTGATGCATGAATTGAGACTGGACAAAATACGGTATCGATAGAGGGAAAATGGAGAAATGAGTGTTCCCTTCTACCCATTACATTTCATCTCATTTAAACTCTCAAACAAGTGAACAATTTTTTCATTCCCTCCATAAAAACTCTCAAACAAGGAAATTGAATGAATATTCCGAATGATTCTTTTCATTCTATTTCTTTCCCTCCTTCATTCCATTTCATAATACAAAAGATGACTTTTAAAAGCAAACAATTATTTTAGGATCACACACTTTATAGCAACTTGCATATGTGTCCACTTGTGATTGTATTATATTACTTACACATGGGCTCACCACTAGTACTTCATGAAAATTAATCTAATTATCACTTAACACGTGTTTAAGTTGTGGTAAATTGTGTAACAAAGTTTGTATCTTTAAAATTTTTGTAGAAGTAAATATAGCTCTACAATGAGAAGAGAAATTTGAATCTTGAATGTCATGAAAACACTAACAGATAACAAAAAGTTGAATTAAAAAGACTTTTTCGGTGGCATGGGAGAAAATGGAGATTGTCATAAGAATTTAGAAGCTAAATATCAAATATGTATAAATTATTATAAATTAATGGGTAAATTTCACTAACTTACCTTAATGTTTGGCTAATACCAACTAGGTCCAAAACATTTCAAAATTAATAATTTTAGTTCTTAAACTTAAACAGTTTTTAATGCCGTTAGAGCACTAGCATTAGCTGTGCTATTCCAAATGTCATTTTAACACATCAAAATCTACATTTTCCATTTTAACATAGCATTTAACATTACATCATACATAAGATCTTCTATTCTTCCATTCAACACATTAAAACAATATATACAACACATCAAAATAACCTAAAAAAAACTCCTATAATGTAAAAATAAATAAATACGAAACCCATATATTACTCATAACCCACCATTGCCACCACCACCCATAGCACACCACACCATAACTCGCCACCACCAACCACCATTCAAAATCAACCAACTACCATCAAAATCAGCTCACTGCTACCCATCAAAACAACCCAAAAAAATCGCCACAACCACTATAAGAGAGATTGGAGGCGTGGTGAGGTCGACTTGGGTTGGTAATATTAGAGGCGGGCCGAGAGAGACTTGGTGAGATTGCAGTGGGCGACATGAAGTGAGTTGCTTGGCGAGAGGCAGCTTAGCGAGATCATCGAGCCGAAAGCGGCTTGGTGAGTTCATCGATAGGCGGAGGTTGGCCAGGTTGAGAGTGAGTTTGTGGGAGAGGAAGAGAGTGAGAGAAGCTGAGAGGTGAGGAGAGGCAAATAGGAGAGAGAAAGAGATGCATGAGGAGAGAGAAAAATTGAAATAAAGAAAAAATATTTACAATTCCTGTTGCATCGTTCTATTAGTAGAACTGCTCATTTATGCCAAATTCTTTAGCATTTGAAATATGTGATGTGGTTAGTTTTTTGCGTTTGGTGTGCTAAATGAGAAATGTTTAAATACCCTAAAATGAGAAATGTAAGCCCCATTTAATAACGGTATTTAAATAATGAAAACTGTTGTTTAAACATCACAACACATATTTCTACACACTTTCACCTACGTGTAATTTCACAAAATTTAAATAACTTTACTATAAATCTCGTACCAAACGGCCTGTAAATACTAAAAACTGTTGTCTCAGAGTTATGTTACCAAATAGACACTTAGGGGGTGTTTGGTGAGTGTTTTTAAACAACTATTTTCAGTTTTTAAACAACATTTCACGTATTCCTACACACTTCTTCACTCACACGTATTTCCACAAAAATTTTTAAACAACAATTTTCAGTTTTTAAACCCATGTACCATACGGGACCTTAGCATTTAGCACAGCCGATGCTAGAGCTCTTACTTATTTTTAATTTCTTCTCTCTCGTCCCTCTGTCTTCTCTCTCTGACTCTCTAATACCTCTCTCACTCTCAGACCTCTCTCTTACTGTCTCTCTCGTCAGACCTCTCTTCTCTCTTACTCTATCGTGGTCCTTGCGGCAGCGCTGTGGTTTGGGTAAGTGGTGGTTCGTGGGTTTTGGTGTGGATCGGAGTTGGAGGGTTTGGGTTTTCTCTCTCGTGGTGTGGGTTACGTTTCGATCGGCGGTGGTGGGTTTTCTGTGGGGGTGGTTGGTGGTGGATGGTCACAAAGCCACAGAGAGTAGCAAATATTTTTCTTGCTGAGGTCTGTGAATTTGGGGGTTTTGGATGTTTTGATTGATTGGGTTTGGTTTTGGATTAGGATTTCGAGTTGAGAGGCTGATTTTTTTGTCTCTGATTTGGGTTTAAATCTTCAAATGACAAGCATTTTTTTTTTCCTATCAAGTAAGTAAGTCTCATCTTTCACTCTTTAAAACAAATAAATATCAATTACTATTTGCAGTATCTAATTTTTCATTTTCTGTGTTCACTTTCTCCAGAGATCTGAGTTTCCAAAGAACTTTTTGACCCAGATGATGTTGTTGCTCAATTCATGTGGGTATTCACTAATTTAGTAAGTCTTGCCATTTTGAGCTTTGACGACTGTATTTCCAACTGGGTTTTTTGTTTCTTAGGCTAAAAGCCCCTGCCACAGATTTAGAAAAAATAAGTAAAGATTGTAGTTTTATCTTTTGGGCATTTTCTACTTTGAATAATATTTGGTCCCAAACCCAATGGATGGGGATAATAGTTTGAATATGCGTAACTGGGGTTACTATGAACCGACAACATCCCTTAAAGGCCATCTGGGTCTTCAACTTATGTCGTCCATACCCGAAAAACCACTTATAGGAGGCCGCAATGCTGCTGTCATGGCCGGTGGTAATAATGGAGCTTTTCACCATAGGGATATTGGGGTTTCACATTCCACATTCCCCATGGACTACATGAGGGATGCTTGGATTAATCAGAGAGAGAAATTTATTAATGTGTTACCCACACCAAACCCAAATTATTCTGTTTTGCCGGAGACATCCTCTGTTCATCATATGCAGATGGTTCAACAACCACCTGATTTGTCCAAGGATGAAAGGATTATAAGTACAGAAGAGACGGTTGTTGAGAAGGAAAATGGACCTATTAAGAAAAGGCAGGGAGCGAAACCCCCAAAATCCCTCAAAGAGAAGAAGGCTAAGAGAGCCCCACGTGCAACAAAGGCCGAGAGTAGTCCTTCTGCTCCACGTGCGAGGTCAGCAGCGAAGAAAACTACAGAGATTGTAATAAATGGGATTGACATGGATATATCAGGCATTCCTATCCCAGTTTGCTCTTGTACTGGGACACCTCAGCAGTGTTATCGATGGGGCTCTGGTGGGTGGCAATCTGCGTGTTGTACTACTAATATGTCAATCTACCCCTTGCCAATGAGTACTAAAAGGCGTGGAGCAAGGATTGCAGGGAGAAAGATGAGTATAGGAGCGTTTAAGAAAGTTTTGGAGAAACTTGCAGCTGAAGGTTACGACTTCTCTAATCAGATTGATTTGAGGACCCACTGGGCCAAACATGGAACAAATAAGTTTGTCACCATCAGGTAGGTGTATTATGTCGAACTTTTATTAGACCATACATTGCATTCAGCATGTAACCTTGTATATATGTATGTGGCCTAAAGCTGAGGCTTCTGAGATAGATTGCAGTCGATAAAAATCTTCTGTTATGTAACATGGTTTTATATTTTTCCTTTGGGCTCTCCTGTTATGTTATTCTATCCTCCTTTCCTTGTGTTTTAGAAACATCAATTTTACTGAATTCCCATAAGGTTGCAACCAGAAATCTTTCAGATTCTTGCAGCGAAGTGAACTTCCTGACCTTAATGTGACGTTCTGCGCACGTACCTCTGTTGCTTGGCATCTGTACTTAATCCCATTGAATTCAATATCACTAATTTCTTGCTTTGTTTTTCTCTAAAATCTATTCTTACTTATGTTCTTCTGGACTTACTTCTTTTGCTTAATATTAGTACTTCATGTACTTAAATTTGAGTGTCACAATTTTATGCCTTGAAATCTTTTCCCCCATTTATCCAACTCAATTGTCTTAGGTGTTATTTTTATCTTATATGTTGAAAGATAGCTGCTGTATGATAATATATCAATTAAAAAACCTAAATGAAAAATTTCTGAGAAGTTGGTTATATATATGTGTGTGTGTGTATATATATATATATCTTAAATTAAATTTAAACTTGTTTGATTTTCAATGATGATTGACACTTGATGTAAGCAAATCTGGTTGTCAGTTTCATTGTCCTTTTGGGGTTTGAGATCAAAGAGTGTTTGGATTAGCTCAGTTGGTCTCATTGTCAATAAAATTAATAATGGATTTAGTGATTGAGTTATGATGGCATGAGAGACACTTTACCGACCATAACTTTTTCCCAGTACATTACTAAGCAGGCCAACCATAGGGCCAAGGGACTCTGTTTAAATTTATAAAAGTTTGTGGTCTTCTGCATGGTTATAATTGTAGTATTGAATATTTTGTAAATTTAAATAGATTAAGTATTTGAATTAATGTATATCATTGGTCTAGATGCATGTTTATCGAGGAGCATAATTAGTTACCAATGTAACTGATTTCACATAGTTTTAGATACAAAAGTAACATAGTAGAATCTGGTATCTATAATCTATGCAGCTAGTTAAGATGTTTAGCCATTATATTCTACCTTCCATAAAATTTGGTGGCTTAGTACCTTACTTTTAGAGAATTTTGGAAGTGGGACTGGGAGTAATGAGAGATTGAAAATAGTTAAGGTAATTTTCAAACTTCAAATGTAATAGATGTGTCTAATTATTGTTTGGAGCAATAACCACAAAAGAAAAGCTTTTACATGGACTTCATAATGGGGTCATTTGTTGCTTTTTTTTTTAAGGATTTCATTTTTTTTGGTGGATAAATTCAATAGTTATAATGGGGGAGAAGGGATTTGAACCCTAGACATCTCTGTTGAAAATACTAGGAAATGCCAGTTTGACTACAAGACTCTTGGCAATGGGGTCATTTTTTGTTCCATGGGTGAACTGAACAAATTTTATTTTGGTGAATTGCTAATTTTTTTTTTTTTTTATAGGTAATCAAAGTTTTATTAAATAAAGTGTACATTGTGTTTACGATGGTGAACACTTAGTGCTTAAAACAATTACAAGTAACAAGAAGAGAAATTGATGGATAAAAGAAAATCAAAAATGGAAATACAATGTGTAAAACCCCATACTTTAGACCATCGAAACAAAGTCCCAACTAGCATAGACTTCAAAAGAATCTACAGGTTTATTCGTTTCTTTAAAAATACAGGTATTACATTCTTGCTAGATTAACCATAGTAGACAAGTTGGAACCATATTCCAAACATTTGATGAATGTTTTCCAAACCAATTCCTCCACTGGATCCCAAACATCAAAAAGACTTCACACCATACCATAGAGCATGAGCATACTTACAATGGAGCAGAAGGTGATTTACAATTTCCCCCCAACATAACAACACAAGAAACAACAATTAACCATGGATTGACCTCTTTTAACAAGATTATCAATGGTAAGAATAGCATCCCAAGTTGTTGTCCATAAGAAGAAAGACACCCTTTTAGGTACCTTTAAACCCCATATGCTCTTCCAAGGGAAAGCTCAAAGGGAGGGCCAGACAAAACATAAAAAATTATAGTAAGAGCGGACATCAAAAACACCGGACCGAGTCAACTTCCAAGATAAGGGACCATCCCCCTCCCCCCTAGGCATAATAGAATAAAGATGCTAAAAAAGAGAACGTACGCCCTCCAATTCCCAATCATGAAAAGCTTGGCGGAGTTGTAAATTTTTTTTAATAAGTTTTATTGATATCAAAAAAGGGACACCCTTGTAGGAGTGTATAGGGTCAATAAATCAAGAACAAAAATTACTAAAAACAAGAAAATCAAGAAAAGAAGAGAATAATTTGTTTCGCAAAGCAGACAACCACTCCAATAAAGTTCTAAAGAAAATAAAAGCAAACAAATTATTTCATTGAAAAAGTAGTTGACATGCAAAAACCCCAAGTTTGGAAAAAAGTAAATGGCCACGAAAATAAAGGGAGTAATTTACGTTTTGTGAAGCATCTTCCAAATATAACTGGTCAGCGTAATCAGTTTGAGTCTTTGGGGGGATTTGATGTTTCCAAAAAGTCTAATTCTGCTAGTGTGTCAACAGCTGGTAGGCCTGTACGTGCAAGTCATTTAAAATGGACCCAGGCCCACTTTTGTTTAAAAATATCTATTGACTTGGTGGGTGAGGGTAAGCGGACTGTTTCTTGGGGTAAATTACAGCCCATTGGAAGCCGACCTGCTCATGCCCACCAACCCTATCATGAGAATGGGTCGGGCTAGCTCTCATTTGACATTTCAAGACAAGTCCGTATAGGCGATGGATCCGATGACTTGCAAACTTATGAGTGGGTGATTGGGGAAGGATCGAGAACACACGAGGACGAGGAAGGGGAGATCCCAAGCTCCGGCGAGGGACTGGGTGGCTCCCCTGCTGCTGATACGAAGTCCGATGAGGAACTGACTCACAAGGAAGAGGCAGGGGAGTTCCAGAGCTCCGGCGAGAGACTGAGCGGCCCACTCGTGACCGATATGAAGCCCGACGATCGTGTTTCGGGTTTAGATGATCACGGTACTGTTGTGGAGGCAGTCTTGAGCGCCGATAGAGAACCAGCACACTCCCCTGTTGTCGCTGATCAAATCGTGGACCAAGGGGCTGGGCTTTTGGTTGCCGATATAGCTGTTGGAGCTCGTTCGACAACCGTTGAAAATTCTGGGTGTCCAGTTCAGGTTTAGAGCCAAGTGAGGGTGGGTTCGGACTTGAATTTTCCTATTTCGGAGGTGTTTTGAGGTTTGATTGACTCTGAGGTTCCTAGACTTATTTGGGATGCTTCTTTGCCTTCGAGTAAGGGTGAGGAGGCTGTTAATCCTGAGGTCATTACACCTTTGGCTCTATGGGACCCAAATGGTTCTCTTGCTCTCGTCTCTATGGAAGATGGTTCGGATGGGTTTTTAGTGGAAGAGGTTTGGAGCCTTCAGAATGGGTGAGTAGGATGATTAGAGATTTTAGTACTTATGTGGGTTTCCCAATTGATTGTTGTGAGAGATAGTGTATTGATTTTTTTCAAAAACTTGAGAGGGTTTGGGAGTAGCAAGCAACTGCTGTTACTACTCGTCGGGTAAGCAATTCAAACCAAAAGGGGATGAGGGAGTTAAGAAATTTGTTTTCATCTATTAATTACGATGGGCATTCTGGTAGAAGTTCTAGAGGTAGTTTGAAATCCTCTAGTTTGAGTTCGTCTGTTGGTAAATGAATTTAAAAATGCTGTCATGGAATGTGATTGGTTTGAATAATCCTCATAAGAGAGATGTGAAGAATCTTTTACGGGAATGGAAGTGTGATATCGTATGTTTTCAAGAATCTAAACTAGACAGCACCAGCTCCAGCTTGGTTAAAAGTCTCTGGGGTAGCCCTTTTGTAGACTGGGGGGCCTTAGATGCCATACATACAGCTGGGGGTGTCATTCTGATGTGGGATATAAGGGTTTTTGAGAGAGTAGATTCAGTGGTTGGAAGTTTTTCAATTTCAATTGTGTTGAAGGGTGTGTCAGATGGCTTTGAATGGATTTGTTCAGGGGTGTATGGATCGACTGACGAAAGTCTTAGGGATGCAATGTGGGCAGAATTAGACTTAGTGAGATCACTAGACTTAGTGAGATCACGGTGGGCTGGGGCTTGGTGCTTGTTTGGAGATTTCAATGTTATCCGTTACCCAGCTGAGAGACTTGGCTGTAATTCTTTTAGTCCAGCTATGTTTAAATTCTCGGATTTCATTGCTAAACATTCGTTGATTGATTTGCCTTTGGTAGGAGGTGAATATACTTGGTTTCGAGACTCTGATAGTCCTTCTATGTCCAGACTTGATAGAGTTTTGATAACAGTAGATTGGGAAGAGCATTTCTTAGATGTGACTCAAAGAACTCTCCCTAGGGTGGCGTCGAATCATTGTCCTTTGCTAGTGGAGGCAGGTGGTATGTCAAGGGGGAAGAGCCCTTTTAGATTTGAAAATATGTGGTTAAAGGTGGAGGGTTTTGTGGATAAGGTTCGTCATTGGTGGAATGGTTATCATTTCGTGGGACCTCCAAGTTACGTTCTAGCTTGTAAGTTGAAAGCCCTTAAAAGGGATTTGAAGCATTGGAACAAGCATGTTTTTGGAGATGTAGCTTTTAGAAAAAAGAGTCTATTGATCGAGCTCTTAGACATTGACATGAGAGAAGAGATGCAGGTGTTGACTCGAGGACAGGGCTAGAAGGTTGGTGGTTAAATTAGATATAGATTTTTTGGCTTTTTTGGAAGAGATTTCTTGGAGGCAGAAGTCCAAGGCTCTTTTTATCAAAGAAGGTGATAACACACGGTTCTTTCATAGAATTGTCAATTCCCATAGGCGAACCAATCAAATTAGGGGTGTGGAGGTGGATGGCGTTCTCTTTGAGGAGTCAAATGTTACGGATCAGGTGGTGGATTTTTATAAGAGATTATATCAGGAACCGGAAGCTTGGAGACCTACTATTGATGGGTTGGAGTTCGCTTGTCTAGACGAAATTGAGAGGTCTATGTTGGAGAGAGAGTTTGAGGAGGAGATTATTGAGGCTCTTAAGGAGGCGGAAGGCGATAAGGCCCCTGGGCCAGATGGATTTACTATGGCGTTCTTTTAGAAATGCTGGAGTGTTTTAGAAGGGGATATATTGGCTTTCTTCAAAGATTTTCACAGCCAGTGTGTTTTTGAGAAATCTCTTAATGCCACGTTTCTATGTTTGATCCCCAAGAAGACTAATGCAGTAAATATCAAAGACTTTCGTCCTATTAGTCTTGTGGGCAGCCTTTATAAATTGTTGGCTAAGGTGTTGGCTCATAGGTTTCGAGGAGTTTTGGATAAATTGATATCTGACTTTCAATTTGTGGGAGGGAGACAAATTCTTGATTTGGTTCTTATTGCTAATGAATACTTAGATAGCGGGTTGAAGAGTGGTATTCCGGGTGTTATAATAAAGCTGGACATTGAGAAGGCTTATGATCATGTGAATTGGAATGCACTATTTTACCTTATGGAAAGGATGGGCTTTGGGGCAAGGTGGAGTAGGTGGATTAAGGCGTGCATCTCTACAGTTAAATTCTCATTTCTGGTTAATGGATCTCCTGCAGGTTTTTTTGGTAGTTCTCGTGGTCTTCGCCAAGGGGATCCTTTGTCTCTGCTTTTATTTCTTATGATTATGGAAGTGTTGAGTAGACTGTTGAAGAGGACAGAAAATGGTGGTTTTCTTTGTGGATTTAAAGCGGGGTCCCATAGACATGGGGGTATCCATATTTCTCACCTTCTTTTTGCTGATGATACTATATTGTTTTGTGATGCTTCTAGGGAACAGTTATTATACGTGCAGATGGTGCTGATCTTTTTTAAAGCTATTACAGGCCTGAAAGTTAATGTAGGCAAGAGTCAGATTGTTCTTGTTGGCGATGTTGGGGATTTGAATGGTTTGGCTCGTATCCTTTGCTACAAGGTGGGCACTCTGCCTATGAGATATTTGGGCATGCCTCTTGGGGCACACTATAAGGATTCATCAATTTGGAATCCTATTATTGAAAAGATGGAGAAACGGCTGGCTGGATGGGAAAGACTATTTGTCGAAAGGAGGTAGGCTTATTTTGTTAAAAAGTACCCTATCAAGTCTTCCCACCTACTTTTTATCGTTGTTTACTATCCCTCAGGATGTGGCTGCAAGAATTGAAAGAATTCAGGGGAATTTCCTTTGGGGGGCCTTAGAGGATGTTTTTAAATATCCTTTAGTTGCTTGGGATAAGGTATGCTTGCCAGTTGAATGTGGTGGTTTGGGAATCCGGAGAGTTGGGCTGTTTAACAAGGCTTTGCTTGGGAAGTGGTTGTGGCGGTTTGGGAAAGAAAATCATAGATTATGGTGTCAGGTTATAGCAGATAAATATGGAGAGGCAAGAGGAGGCTAGTGCACTAGAGGGGTAAGAGGTGCTCACGGGTGTGGGATGTGGAGGAGTATTAAAGAAGGAACAGAGAAGTTCTTTAGCCAAATTTTGTATAATGTGGGGGAGGGTAGCCGTGTTAGTTTTTGGCATGACCCATGGTGTGGGCTTACTCCTTTGAAGGAACTCTTCCCTTCCATGTATGATTGCTCTGTTTCTAAAGAAGCATGGGTCTCTGACTTGGTTGTATCAAATTTAGGAGGAGGTAGGAGCTGGAATTTATTGTTCTATCATGGTCCTCAGGATTGGCAGGCTGGTCTGGAGATTGACTACATTTGGTGTTTTTGATGTGCGCTCTTTTTATAAGCTATTATCTAATCCTACCACTAATGCCTTTCCTTGGGAGTGTATATGGCGTACTAAGGTGCCTAAATGGGTGTCTTTTTTCTTATGGACATCAGCTAATGATGAGATACTCACCATTGACAACCTTATTAAGAAAGGTCAGTTTTTGGTTAATAGGTGTTGCTTGTGTTGTTGCGATGGGGAATCAGTGGACCACCTTCTTCTTCATTGTAAGTTCTCTTATGCCTTATGGTGTGAAGTTTTTGCAATGTTTGAGATTCAATAGGTAATGCCAAGGTCAGGGAAATCCTTTTTCTTTATTTGGAGAAACTGGTTTGGAAAGCATCTTTCAATCATTTGGAACATGGTCCCGGCATGTTTAATGTGGTTAGTTTGGCAGGAACGTAATGCCCGCATTTTTGAAGACAATGCGAGAACTTTGGAACATCTAAAATGTCTATTTTTTCGTACTCTGTTTCTTTGGGCTCGTATTTTGGGGTGCACGAACTGTATTGCTGTAGCTGATTTTTTAGTTTCTATTTCCTTTAGCTCTTGATCTTTTTGTATTTGTTTCATTGTTCAAAGTGTTCACCATCGTGAACATGATGTTCAATTTTTTTCAATAAAAGTCTTATTACTTATCAAAAAAAAAAAAAAAAACCTCACTCCACAAAGCATGAGCAAACTTGCAATGGAGTAAAATGTGATCCACAGTTTCCTCATCACACCGACATAGGCAACACCAATTAACACGAGGAAAGTTCTTCTTAACAAGGTTATCTATTGTAAGAATACCACCCTTAGTAGCAGTCCATAAGAAGAAAGACACCCGTTTAGGTACCTTAACACACCAAATACTCTGCCAAGGGAAGGAAACAAAAGGGGCTTTCAATAAGAAATTATTAAAGGAGCGCACATCAAAAATACCACTACGATTCAACTGCCAAATCAGAACATCATCACCCTTCCCCTTTGGAATTCTGGCAGAAACATGCTCAAAGAAAGAGTAAAATCTCTGCATTTCTTAGTCATCCCCAGTCATTAAATTGGAAAAGTAAGTTCCAACTCCTTTTTTTTTTTTTATAGGTAATCAGAGAACTATTATTAATGAGAAAAAATGAAAAGTACAAGTTGTTCATGATGATGAACATCAAGAAACAGAAAAAACAAACATCAAAACAAAAGAGAGGGAAATCAGAAAGATAATCTAAGGGAAAACATAAACTTTGAAAGAGACGAAGAATCAGTAAAGCTCCAACAACAAGACCACTCAAAAAGACTACGCTGGCATAAAACCTTTAACTCATCCAACGTCTTCTCCATGTTCTCAAAGGAGCGACAATTTCGTTCCAACCAAACAATCCACATTAAGCACCCTGGAATCAAATTCCAAATATTCGAGTTATGCTTCCCAAGCCACTGATGCCAACAAGATAACAATCCCACCACCGATCCTGGCATAACCCAATGAATACCAAAAGCCTGAAGCATGAAGGTCCGTAAGGCATGTGTAACAGGACAATGAAGTAGAAGATGGTCTACCGATTCCCCATCACAACTCACAACACCGATTGACCAAAGGGCGACCTTTAAGCATGAGATTATCCAACATGAGAATCCGATCAAGAGCAGCTATCCACAAGAAGAAAGCCACTCGCTTAGGAATCTTTGGTTTCCAAACACCCTTCCAAGGAAACAAAAAATTCGGGGTACCTTGAATTGCTTGGTAGTAAGATCGGGTGTCAAACTTACCATCACCTTTGAGCCGCCAACAAAGAGTATCCCTCCTATCACCCCGAGGAATACGAGGTTGGATAAATTGAAGTAGAGAATAAGATGCAACTAGTTCCCAATTTTCAAAAGCTCTATAAAACCTTAAATCCCACACTCTAAAAGTACCTCCTTTCGGAATCCACAAAACCTTAGAGATGCGCATCTTTGGCAGTTGAACACATATAGAGCTCAGGATAGAGATCTTTTAGGGTGTTATCCCCCAATCCACCTATCATGCCAGAAGTGGATACGGGTGCCTTTACCTGCTACAAAAGACAGATGCTTAGAGAAACTCTCCCACCCTTTATGAATGCTTCTCCAAAGGTCACATCCATGAGTCCTCTTGTACATTTTCGTACACCACCCCCCTTGACCCTCACCATATTTTGTGGAGATAACTCTCCGCCAAAGATGGGTAACTTCATGCCCATAATGCCATAACCGTTTCCCTAATAAAGCTTGATTAAATTACGCCACACTTCTTATTCCCAAACCACCTAATTCAACGGGTAAACACACATTTTCCCAAGCCACCAAAGGGTATTTGAAACTCCCCTCAGAAGACCCCCAA
The DNA here is from genome assembly GCA_030021035.2 of Notholithocarpus densiflorus. Classification (NCBI taxonomy): domain Eukaryota; kingdom Viridiplantae; phylum Streptophyta; class Magnoliopsida; order Fagales; family Fagaceae; genus Notholithocarpus; species Notholithocarpus densiflorus. Next base: position 1,178,257 of record JARYZH020000066.1, on the reverse strand, counting down.
AGAAAATTCCTCTGAATACTTTCCATTCTAGTAGCCACAGCTTTAGGAATAGTGAAGAGAGATAAAAAGTACGTTGGGAGACTTGAGAGAGTACTCCTTAGAAGTGTGAGCCTACCACCCTTAGATAAATAGAGACGCTTCCACCCTGATAGTTTCTTCTCCATCTTCTCCAAAATAGGATTCCAAATCGAAGCTGTCTTAAAAGAAGTTCCCAACGGCATCTCCAAATATTTCATAGGCAAACTCCCCACTCTACATTGAAGAATACTAGCCAATGCAACTAGATTATTCACCTCCCCAACAGGGACAATCTCGCTTTTCCCAACATTAACCTTCAAACTCATAAAATCCTGAAAACAAGACAACGCCAACCTTATGGATAGCAACTATTCCCTATAGGCATTACAAAATAAGATAGTGTCATCCACAAACAACAAATGGGAAATCCTCACACCAACAAAATTCACTGCTCCCACATGAAAACCCCGAATAAGGTTATTCTCCTTTGTCTTCTTCAAAATTCTGTTTAAAACCTCCACTATCAAGAGAAACAAAAGCGGGGATAATGGGTCTCCTTGTCTCAACCCGCGAGAGCTTCCAAAAAAACCTTCAGGGGATCCATTTACCAGGACTGAAAAATGGACAGAAGTAACACAAGCCTTAATCCACCCCTTCCATTTCAACCCAAAATCCATCCGGTCCAACGGATAAAACAAGGCCTCCCAGTTAACATGGTCATATGCTTTTTCAATATCAAGCTTGCAAACCACACTCGGTAACTGACTCTTCAACCTACTATCCAAACACTCATTTGCAATGAGCACTAAATCCAGAATCTGCCTTTCACCAACAAATGAATTTTGAGTCTCAAAGATGAGATTATCCAAAACCGCCCTCAACTTGTTAGCCAACACCTTGGACAACAACTTGTACACACTGCCCACCAAACTCATAGGGCGGAAGTCCTTAATGTTAACAGCATTACACTTAGGAATTAAAGTGAGAAACGAAGCATTCATAGACCATTCAAACACATAGTGCCGATGAAAATAATCAAAAAAATCCATGACGTCCTTTTCCATAACACTCCAACATATATGAAAGAAAACCAAGGTGAAACCATCAGGACCAGGGGCTTTATCACCCTCCATCTCCCTTAAGACCTGGATGACTTCCTCCTTCATGAACTCCTTCTCTAAGGACAGCCTCTCCTCTTCAATACATGCAAAGTCTAATCCATCCATAGTAGGGCGCCCCAATTCAGTTTCCTCATACAGCCCCTGATAGAAGAGAACTAACTGAGAGCGCACATCCAATTCATACTCATAAAGAACACCATCCACCTCGATCCTCTTAATATGATTAGCATTTCTATGAGAGTTTGCTACTCTATGAAAGAAACGAGTATTATTATCTCCTTCCTTCACATACAAAGCCCGAGAATTTTGTCTCCAAGAAATTTCCTCAAGAGAAGCCAACTGTTCTATGTCTCATTTGAGTTGAATACGACGGAGTTGTTCCTCATTCGAAAGCCCCAGCAACTCCTCTCTCGCATCTAAACCCATCAGTTCAGTTAGCACATTTTTCTTTCTAAAAGCCAAGTCACCAAACTCCTCCCTGTTCCACTTTTTTAAATCTGCTTTCAAAGCCTTCAATTTTTAAGCCAAAATAAAACCTGGTAAGCCCACAAAACTGTACCCATTCCACCATTGCTGAACTCTATCAACAAAATCCTCAACTTTCAACCACATATTTTCAAATTTAAAGGCGCTCCGACCACGTCGGATAGCACCAGCTTCCAACAAAAGTGGGCAGTGGTCTAAAATAACACGAGGAAGCACCCTTTGGGATACATTCTCAAAATGTTCCTCCCAATCTAGAGAAACTAAAGCCTTGTCAATTCTTGACATAGAGGGAAGACCAGAATCTCTAAACCAAGTGAAGGAAGCCCCCTCTAAAGGTAAATCAACTAAAGAATTACTCTCTATAAAGTCTGAGAATGCAAACATAGCCGGGCTAAACAACTCACAACCAAGCCTTTCACTTGGGTATCTAATGATATTGAAATCACCTACTGAGCACCATGCCATGGGCCATCTGGCACGCACCTGAGACAACTCCTCCCACAAAGTAGCCCGCTGTCCATCATCATTGGGGCCATACACACCTGTACAAGCCCAAACAAAGTCATCCACCACTCCTCTCAATAAGACACTGACAGAAAACTGTCTAGCAATAACATCCAATTTTTCAAAAACCCTCTTATCCCAAATCAGCAAGACCCCTCCCGAAGTCTGCACAGTGTCCAAAACAGCCCAATCAGTGAAAGGACTCCCCCATAAACTCCGACCAAAGCAACATTAGTAGAAGATACTTTCGTTTCTTGAAAACATACAATATCACACTTCCAATCTTTAAGAAGATTCTTACAAACCTCTCTCTTCCGGGGATTGTTAAGCCCCCGTACATTCCAAGAAAGTAGTCGTAGACTCATTTACAACTACCAACAACCCCCACAGCAGTCGAATAAACTTTGCTCCTACTCCTAGAAGAGACACCATCGTAATTAACATTAGAGATAAGCCTCTTAAGCTCCCTGAAACCTCATGACCCTGAATTTACAGGTCGCTTGGGCACCCCATCATCAATTACCTTGAGACACTCCTGTTCCAAAAGGCGAAACAGAGCCAAACATTGAGCTTCGTGTTTCACGATAGGGAAACCCACCATGTTACAGAAATTTTTCACCCCATTTGGTGCATATTAAATCATATAAGAAATTAAAGCTTCATGAACCACAACACAGACAAACAATTCTGAATATAACTCTTTCAAAGAAATATGACCGCTTTAAGGGTCGTGCCAAAACCGAATGCAAATACCCTCTTTCGTTGCATACACTACATGACCGAAGAAACTATTTACACCTTTCCTAATGTTCTTCCACAACCCACAACCATGTGTCCCTCTAACAACTCTAGTGCACCAGCCTCGACTAACCTCCCCATATTTTGGTTTCAATAACCTGATGCCATAAATGGGTAACTTCCTTCCCAAAGTGCCAAAGCCACTTCCCAAGCAAAGCTTGGTTAAAAAGCCCAATCCTCCGAATCCCCAAACCACCTGCCTCCACTGGCCAAAGAACTTTATCCCAAGCAACAAACGGATATTTAAAAACTTCATCAGATCTCCCCCAAAGGAAATTCCTCTGAATCTTCTCTAATCTATCTGCTGCATGTTGTGGAATAATAAACAAAGATGGAAAATAAGTTGGAAGGCTCGACAAAGTGCTCTTCAGTAAAGTAAGCCGACCCCCTAAAGAAACTTACATCCCAATAAAGGACCCAATGAGTGAACTTCATAAACTCAGCCACACTTGCCTCCTTATCTCGGCAAATTCTAAACAAATCAAGATAGCTAACAGTGAGAGGTGTCTCCTTACACCATCGGTCTCGCCAAAACTTCACCTTCAACCCATCACCAATATCATACAAATATAACAAGACAAAGAAGGCCATCCCCGACTAATATTTTTCCACAAACCAACACCGTAGGGACCAGAAATTGAACTAGTACATCAACCTCCCAATACACATCCATGTTTCACCTCTATCACTTGCCTCCAAAGAGCATCCCTTTCAAGCCCAAATCTCCATAGCCACTTCCCAAGCAAAGCTTCATTGAAAAGTCTTAATTTCCTTATCCCCAAACCACCTGAAGAAAGAGGAGTACAAACAATAGGCCATTTAACCAGATGAAATTTGGGTTCAATTAGCCACGGAAGTAGGGATAGGAAATAAAGAAAGAAAATAAGTAGGTAAATTTGAAAGAGTACTTTTAATTAAAGTGACTCTACCTCCCTTGGATAAGTACAAACGTTTCCATCTTGCTAATTTCCTATCCACCTTCTCCAAATCAGGTTCCATATTGTCTTATCCTTGAATTTTGGCACCCAAAGGAAGACCCAAATATTTCATTGGAACAGTACCTTGCTTGCAGCCAAGGACATTCAACAATAGAAATATAAGCTTGGCGGAATTGTAAATTCCAACTCCTATTTCCATTTTCAAATACATAAATAACCAAATTAGAAATATAAGCTTCTTAGACACAGAGCATGCAAACAAATCTGGATAGAGATCCTTTAGAGGAATAGGCCCACTCCAAGGATCGTGCCAAAAATGGATACGATTACCCTCCCCTACAACATATTCCACATGTCTAAGGAAACTATTAGCACCTGCCCTAATATTCATTCACATCCCACAGCTGTGTGTCCCTCGAACATCACTACTACACCAGCCCCCACAAGCCACACCATATTTGGTTGCTATAACCTGTTAACTTCCTTCTCGAAACACCATAGCCACTTCCCAAGCAAGGCTTGGTTAAGCAACCCAACCCTTTGGATTTCCAAACCACCTACCTCCACTAGTAAACAAACCTTATCCCATGCTACTAAAGGATATATAAATACTTCCTTGGAAGTCCCCCAATGAAAATTCCTTTGGATCCTTTCTATTCTAGCCTCCATGGCTTGAGGGATAGTGAACAATGATAAATAATAAGTAGGAAGGCTTGATAGAGTACTCTTTAATAAAGTAAGTCTGCCACCCTTAGATAGGTATAAACATTTCCACCCAGAAAGCCTCCTCTCCATTTTTTTCTAAAATAGTATTCCATATCAAGGGAGCCTTATAATGAGCCCCAAGAGGCATATCCAAGTAAGTCATAGGTAAGCTATCCGTCTTGCAACATAAAACACTAGTCAGGGTAGACAAATTCCCTACCTAACCTACCGGAACAAATTCCCTACCTAACCTACCGGAACAATCTCACTCTTGCCAACATTGACTCTCAAGCCCGTGATAGCTTCAAAGAAAATCAGCACTATCTGTATATATAATAATTGTTCCTAGGATGCATCACAGAATAAGATAGTATCATTAGCAAAGAGAAGATGAGAATTGCTAAATTAATTCCCCATAACTCATCCAATTCTCCTTCATTCTATTTATCTTCTACTTCTCCTTTACTTGTTGAAGTTGATAGGTAAACTAAGCATCCTTCACTTACTTAAGCTGAAAGGTAAATTAAGGAAATGGACAAGTGCAGCAATTCCACTGCTGTGAAGCCTGTGCCTTAACTTATCATTATGGTTTATTATCAAATGAATTGATAGTAGGTGCAAACTTTGGCAATGGTTTTTTTATGCCATATGATATTTTTATATGCATTCTTTGCAATTATATAGAGATTTAATTGGATAGAAAAATCAATAGAAGGCGCAGACTTAATTGTTTGTTGGGAGTAAGTTTACAAACATATACATAGGTTTGCTATTACAGAGTTAATTTTACAGATACAGATACACACACAGGCATGCATTTATTTCTGTAGATACATTGCTATGAAAAATTAATGGTTATTTCCAGCTAAAATTCCATTGTAATACTGGGATGTAAGGTTTAATGTAGTTTCTAAGCTTTTTACCTAGAAAGCAAGAGCTAGAATTCAATATACAATAAAACTTTACATAGAAAATCTATACTAAATAAATGGTTTTACATTGAAACAAATATGGATCCTTTGTATAGAATGGAATAATTTTGCATAAAATATGCTCCTACTTTGGACTTGTGAAGAATTGAAGATGTGTAAATTTTAGGATTTACAAGTGCCAGAAAGGCTTAAAATCTATTGTTTACTCACCTCTTGGAGTCTCATGGTGGTAATGGTAATATGTCATAGATGTTCACATCAGCTGCGGTGTCATGAAGATTGGAGGCAGGATGATGGTTATAACATGGAGCTGTAGTTATGCTGTGAGTGGAGGCATGAGTGGTGGGGGCTGCTGTGGATGAGGTCAAGGTAAAGAAGTTGGTTGTGGATTTGGCATCCTGCACAAGGCTGTAATGTTATTTTGGGGGTGGTTGTGGTGTTGGAGAGTGGAGTTCTGAATGTAGTGCAGTGGCACATTGGTGATAGCAGTGACGGCACTCTCACATGTTAGCAGTAGGTAATAATGGTAATTTTAGCAAAGATAAGCAACATGAAGAGGTGGTTTCAATTTTTATATCTCTAAAATAGGTGATAAGAATCTCAAATTGACAAGTTAGGAATGAGGAACCCAATGGTTTTGGCAAATAGAGTGCAAATTTTCTGAAAAGAGAAAAAAAGAGATCCAAATTAATGTTTCTATAAAATTTAATTTTCTTTTGGGTAAAGGGGCATTTGTGGATCCCTATAATGTTGTATGAGCCATTACCCAATGTTGGTTCCAGGCAGGCTATAGTAAGGGGAAACTAGTAAAATTACTACCAAGTAAATCATCTAATAAGAGCGAAAGTGGGCTTATTTCAAAGTTATGATTTCCACAGGGATGCCTTGAGCCAAACAAATAGATTAGCGCATTTGAGAAGAGGCTCCCAAAGTGGCCAGTAAATTCACCACTTTTCTGTTGTTGGTTCACATACTGAAATGAGTGATGAAATCCCTATGCTTTTGCAAACTCCTACAAGTATAAAATATCCTAATGAAAGTGAGAAGTGCAGTTGACAATACCCCTGGAACTTTAGAATGGGCTTCCACTATCAGGACTGGAGCACATGGCTTCAAGATTAACTGGATATCCATCAATAATGCTTAAGATTATATATATTAACTAAAAAAGAATAGCCAATATGAGTTCTTTTATAGCAGGATCTAATCAGTGTATTTGAGGTTATTATAGATGTGCTATTTGTTTGCTGGTGTAGTTGCAGAAAGGTTTTGTTTCTAATATGTCATCAGAGAGCTAGATTTGGTTAGGATGTTCTTGCTGCAATTTGTAATACTTGGACTTCAACTCATTAGAATTGTCCAAGTAAAGCATTAATTTTTTCTTCTCAATTTTTTGGGACTAATTGGTGTGGCCTGGACAAATTTGTCAAAATTATGTATATTTCTCACATCCTAAATATTTACACAAACAACATGATGCCCACACACCACAGATTTGACCAAGTAAAATTGTTTTCTTTGTGTTTGATTAGTTGTGCTTTGTTTGCAAGTAATTTTCCTTTCTCATAAAGTCACTGTTCTGTAGATCTACTGTACCCTAGCAGCTATATAGTATGTTCAACTTTGTTTTGATTAATGTTATTTAGTGGTCAAAACACTGGTGTTCAAATATTTTACAGGATTTGTATGCTTCCTTCTACTATTTAGACTTTGTAGGATTTGTACTTCCTGTTGCTAATATATGAATACATACGGTTAAAAATTTGCGTATGACCTTAGTTGGATTGATTATAAGCCCTCATCAACCTGCTATTTTGTCGGTCCTATTATATTCTTGTATATCAGTTATTTCTGCAGTCTGGCTTCTTCTATGTGTTATTTGGTTTCTTGAATTTCATTTGGGAATTTTATAAAGCAGATTTCATTTGTTCTATTATCTAAGCAGTAGAAATATGGAGAATATATTAAAATATTTTTCTAAACGATTCTATTTATTTCCTTTTTTTATTTATTTAAAAGATTAAATTACAAAATACACAATCTTCCTTTTGATTTGTTTTTAATTCCATTCTTTAAGTTTCATTCCCAACCCCCCCCCCCCCCCAAAAGCGGCGGCGGCGCCCCACCCCATTTTCAATTTTTTAACTTATGCTTGTTCCAATGTAGTCGTACCGTCCTATGTCTAATGTGCACCGTTAAGTTCACCAAAATGATGTCGTTTTGTGAAGTGAAATATTTTAAAACCTGTGATGAAATTGGAACCGAACTAGACAGGAGGACTAAAGTGAAAATGATTGAAATGGGGGGTTGTTTCAAATGGTACTTTCTTTCTTTTTTTCCTCTGTGGGCTGAGAATCTTTATGTCCAATAATAGGTGCCAGTTTAACATGCAAAAACATGTCTTTGTTGCTATCTTGTTCTATTTATCTAGGAATATTTTACTTAATAATGCATATGGCTTATGCTATGCTAGTTTACAAGTGTTCAGACAATCTGTTCTTGGTCCAATTGATGTTTTATTTTCTATATCCTTGCTTGTAAGAGTTGACACCTGTTTTTATCCTTGGACTCCGTTCATTATATTCTTGAATACATTTTGGATAGGTTGAGATTTCAATGGAAGTGAAATAAATTCTTTTGTACCATTTTCATTTTGATTCGAGTTTATTTGGTGCATGAATGATCAATTTGGTTCTAAGAAATGATTGTTTTCACGCGCACACCTTATTTTTAAAATTTTGAGATATAAATTTCATGAAAAATCAAAGCAGGTTAATTTAATATGTTTGGGACACCCAAAGTGCAGTTTTATTACTTTCTTATTGCCTACTCTAATGCTTGGTCTTCATGCCTTGCAAAGAATCAGAGCTAGAGTTTCTTGTAAACATGACATTATTTTTGGGCACTTTGGTCTTTCAAGAAATATATACCACAATCATTTAGTTAAATTGACATCTTTTAAGAGCAAGGAGCCAAGGACGGTGACAAGATCTACTTTGTGTGTATAATTTACCAATCAAGAATAAAAAGGGAAAAGAAGCTACTCAATGAATGGATGAGCCTTTTAATGTATTTACACATACTTGCCATGGAGAGATTAGTGGAAACTTTTGTTGCATTGTATAGCTTAGCAGACCAGAATTCTGTTTGTTTGTTTGTGCATCTTAAGTAAAAATTAACTTTACTACTTGTAGCAATTAATTATAGCTTGTATTTTGATGAGTGATTTAGGTTGTGATTATTATCGATCTCTCCCCCATAACCTAAAGCAACCATGGAGGAATTTGGGAATGATGTATGCATCTATAGACACCCATCTCGTCTGCCAATTTCTAGTTCTCCTTGTTGCCATGATTTTTCTTAGAAATTGGTGCATTGAATTGAGAGGTCAAACAGATACTCCCTCCATCTGACTTTTTTTGTCCTCTATTCCATTTTGAGATGTCCAAAAATATTGTCCTGTTTCTAAAAATAAAAATTATTAATTTACTAATGTTCTTATTACACCCCTATTAATTTACTAATTCAATTTTTTGATAAATTTTTTTAAGGGTAGTTTTGGAAACTTATACATTTTTAAAAGGTAGAGAAGACAATAAATGATGTTCTCTTAAAAAGTTTGACTTTTCAAACATGACAAAAAAAGTGGGACGGAGGGAGTATCTCGTTTATGATGTTGTTCATGGACCACTTTCTGTTCTCCAAATACAATTTATAACTAGAAATGATCTTTAAATGTCTTGAGATAGAATGGGAACACAGCTTCAATTTTAGCCAAGATAGTCACTGTAGTATTTCTAAAGGCAACTAAAACTTTGGAAAATGTTTGATTTTTCTTTTAGGAAAAACTTAAGGTCCGTTTGGGAACAGTTTATTTAGCTGAAACTGAAATTTTTTTGCTAAAAGTGTAGAAAAATAAATAAATAAAAGTTAGCTGAATAGTATAACGAGACTTATGAATAGTACCAAAAAGTGCAATAAGATCCATGAATAGTATCAAAAAGAAGTTACAAAATCAAATAAGTTGAAAATTTTCATTGTTTCTCAAATGGACTCCTAATGAAACAATTCCAAGGCTTTCATCCAAAAAAAAAAAAAAAAAAAAAAAAAAAAAACCCTACTCCAAAGGTGAGCTATGCACTTTAACTTGGAACCGGTTTGGACCTATGATTTTGTAGGGAAACTTAGAGAGAAATTACACTTTACCCTCTTAAATTATATCCCATTTTACACATGATTATAAATTATGAGAATGTACACCTATCCCTCTAAACTATTGTTCATATAACACTTTGCACACAACCGTTTATTTTTCAATTAAGTTTGACAGAAAACTAAGTCACATGCATCTCATTTGACACTTGCTGTGTTGAAAGACCAAAATACCTGCTATCATTCTCAGTCAAACATGAAGCTAGCACGTTGTTTGTTACTTAAGGAAAAAAACCATTTGAAGAAGATAAGAAAATCCAAACAAAGAGTTGAAACAATCAAAACCCAAAAACAATTCAGAACCGCTTGATGAGATGTATAGAATCTAATAATTAGAGCTCATCATTGTATCCTTAAGGTCCTATGGCATTGAACTCAACCAAAAACATAAGAAAGGCTACTTAAACCCATAAAATGAGATGAACATCGATCCCAAAAATTAACATCAAACCCAAAGGTCAAACAATAAACCCATTGAGATGAATATCAAATCCAAAAAAAGAACATCAAGCCCAAAAATTTACAACCCATAAATAAACAAAAACATAAAGAGATCAAACAACAAACTCATTGAGATGAACAACCTGGAACCCACAAGCAGTTCCTAGTTTCGATCATCAGCAAACCTAGAAATCATAATCTTAGAACCCACAATCTCTATTTCGATCATCCACTTCGTCAGTGGCCAGATTTGAAACATCACAACGAGTTCAAACCCACCCATTCTTTTAGACTTCTCCACCAACGTTAATATTCTTTCTCTCACCACTGATTCATTGAGTTGCAAGGCCAACAATGATGGGTTTCGTGACTCACTGATATATATATATATATATATATATATTTATATATATATTTATATATATGAGTATTTATTTACATATAACCACTCTGTTTGTTTCGACGATAATGTTTTCTAGAAAATGAGTTATTTTTCAAAAAGTATTTTCTATAAAACTATATTATTTTATAATATTTGGTAGCAACCTTAATGAGTTGAAAAATAATCTCCAAACTTCCTTTATTTAACTTGCTGTGAGATAGAGTTGTTTTCTAAAAAAAATTAATGGAAAACAATCTTTAAAAATAAGTCATATTTTTTCTGTTGACCAAAGATAGCTTTCCTTTGACTCATTTTTTCTGATGTTACAAAACACTAGAAAATGCAGAAAACTATCTTTACACAAGGTTTTCCATCGAAATAAATGGAGTGAACAACATGTGAATATTTATTTCAAAGATTTATTTACAAGCAAAACATGTGAAGTATATGTACATAGCATGTGAGGATTTACTACGTTGCAAAAATAATACATATAATTTAACATGTGATTATTAATTATTACATATTTAGCACGTGAATATGTTCAACACAAAATAAAAGGAGAAGGAAGGAAATATGTTACCTTTTAGCAAATTTATCTTTCATTTTCTCATTCTCATGCACAACCTAATGAACCAAAAACATTAGTGCGAAAGGAGAGGGTATTTGCTTGATTTGTGTCTATTGGTTCAATGGAAATGAACCATAGACACAAATCTCTAAAAGAATGCAATTCTAGAGATTCAAAACAATGAACATGAATGGAAATCTTAAATTTTTACCTTTGGAAAGATGAACAATTTCTTTTTAGGAAAACTCATTAATTTTGGGAAAGTTTTATTTTGAAACTAAGGTTCACATATTTTTGGAAAAAGACCTAAAAAAGAGCTTTTCTTGGTTTTTATGAAAAAATGTTTTACTTTGATGTAAAAAGCATAAAAAATGCTTTAATTTTAAGGAAAATGAATTTGGAAAACAAAAGCATTTTTTATAAAAAAGAGTTGGTTTTTTTTTTGGTGTGTGGAGAAAATGGATTCCATGGTTTTATTGAAAACCAAATTTTTTTTCTTTATTTTTTTAGGATAGAAAGTACTTGATGCAAAGGTTTAAACACCGAAAACCATTTTACTTTAGGAAAAAGGGTTTCCATGGTTTTATTGAAAACCATGGTTTTTATCCAACTTTCAAAAGCAACTAAACTTTGTATTTTTTTTTAATACAAATGATAACCAAAAAGTTTTCAAGAAACAAAGTTTAAGCTTAAAAATCATTCGTAAAGAAAATTAAAGCAAAGGAAGCAACAACTTGTTTGGAAGAAGGTTTTTGAAACCCTAATTGAAACATGAGAAAATGATTGATTTAAAGAAAATGGTTTCCATGGGTTTTCCTTTAAAAAAATGGTTGAAGCAATTAATCCATGATTTTTATCTTTTTAAGGTAGAACACTTAAACTTGAAAGGGAGTTTTAAAAAGGGGGAACAATTTTAGATTAAAACCACTTTTATTTTAAATTAAGTTACCATGTTCTTTAAAAAGATACCCAAAACATAAATTAAAAACCATTTAAAAAGATTTTTTGAGAAAATGGTTTCTATGGTTTTAGTAAAAATCATGGTTTTTGTTAATTTTTTTGTAAAGAAAAAAAAAAAAAAAAAAAACAAAGCAAGGTTTTGAAAATGGAGAGTTTGAAAAGTGCCCCTTTGGAAGACCTTTATTTTTTTGTTAGAAATTAAAGAGAAGCTTGAAAAAGATTCATTTTAAGAAAAATAGATGGCCATTGGACCCTTTTTTTAATCTTTTGGAAACACATTTTTTAGAGGTTTGCTAACCCAAGCTTTTTACTATTTGGTAATCTAGGGTTTATGGTGCTAACTAGGGAACTATCACCCTTAAACCCTATTACACATGAGAAAGGGGATGAAAGATAAAGCAAGCTTAAAGTGCATAAATTAAAAGAGCACAATATTTAAAGACTTTGAATGTAAAGGAATTTAAAAACAAGACATAATGTAAAAGCTTGAATTTAAAAGAATTTAAAGACAAGACATAATTTAAGAGCTTGGATTTAAAGGAATTTAAAGACAAGACATAATGTAAAAATGTTAATTTATAATTCTTTTTAAAGAAATCTCCCCAAAATAACTTCTAATCTTGTCATATATAAGCTTTTGGATTCTTTTCCATGTTAGGAAAAGGGAGTCATTGAGACCTCTACCATTTTTCCGGAAACCTATCCATATTGTGCTTAGAAACAAGGTTTAGAACCCATTTAAGAGAGACCCACCTATGGTAAATCACCATCTTCCCCCCCGGACCCCCAAAAGGCTTGTCCGTGAGCGTTCCAGCCCTCTGCTCCATGGACTAAGCCTAAGAAAATCTCCTATTAAAAACCACACAACATTATTCGGGTCAAGTTGGGGTCAGGTCGTCAACCGAATCAAACATAACTAAGCTCCACAAAGCCCAACAGTTACAATTTGTGGTGATTAGGGATTGCGATTTGTGGGTGTGGCTAATGGTTATTTGCTGAGCAGCAATGGGTGTGGGTGATGTGGGATTGCTTGGCGCGATGGATGAGGCTAATTTGGGTTTGCTGGGCAATGGGTGTGGGTTTGGCGGTGCTGTAGTGGTGGGCTTGGTAGTTGTTGGCGATGGTGAAGAGAGGTTGCTAGTTGCTTCAGAGTGAGAGAGAGAGAAAGATTATGAATTAATAAATAAGGCTGGATGTAATAAATAATGATGTAAGGTGACTTGTAAAATGGTAGGCTTTTAGGTTGTAAAATGAGATTTTGTTTTTAGATTTTCAGATGCTAATGCTCTTAGGCAATGAAAAACTATTAGCGGCACACACCTTTTGTGTGTAATTGAGGTGAGTTGTAATAGGGTCAGACACATAGTGCATTGTTGAAATAGTGGCTCTATTACGCTTACATTAAAACGAAAGTCGATAGGTTCATTTCATTTTTAGCTTCCCTTTTTTTTTAAAATTTATTTATTTTTTTTGGATTGTAATTTCAATAAAAAAAACAAAAGCTTCAAATCCTTCTTCTCTTAGCTTAGCGGGTGGGTGCCCAGTCCTCAAGCTCCGCTTTCTCTTTGACAATATAGGCTTAAAGTCCCAATCGAATAGTTAGATTGTCTATCAAATCTTGGTCAACCCCGAGTTGACTGTTGTCAAATTTTGTCAAACTTGTGGAAAATGTTTGGAAATATGAATTTTGATTTACAATGATGAAATTTGACGATCAACAATGATGAAATTTGACTTCGTACGATTGCCAATTAACTCGATCAAAGTTTGACCTACCAAGGGTAATTTGGTAATTTTAATTTGAGATTTTAAAATTGGACATTCCCATGGACTTAATGCAAAGAATATGAATTTTGGCATTTTAAAAAGATAAAATTTTTCCAAGTAAAATGAGGATGGACAAAATATGGTATTGAAATGATGTCAAGGTTACATGAGTACTCTTAATAAAGTTCATTTATATAAGGACAAAGTTTGGCTATAATTAAACTTGGTTGTAACCAATGGCTACAACTCCACTCAATATCTTTTTATTGGATGTGAATTTTGACAAATCCACCATTAGATTACATTTTCCTTTTATATCCTCCATGCTTACAAAATTTCTTGAAGATCAAAGATCAACAGTGAAGTTATCAATCAAATGTTTAAATTTCAAGTTTTTGTAGTTTAAAATTATGAATAAAAAATAAGTTTATGAATCAAATAGTAAATAACATCTGATTTACACAAAATTTGATACGTGTATTAAGAACATAAAGAACATACAATTTAACAGTTAGATTTTCAAAATATTTAGTTATGTTAATTTTTTTAGTGGAAGTTGTAGCCATTGGCTACAACTAAGTTTGTAGTCAAATTTGTCCTTTATATAATCAGGCAGGTAATGTTGTTTCTTATATGATCTAGGCCTATTCTCAAATAACTCTAGCAAATTGAGATTCTGTAGACACCCCATTTTGCAACTCCCATTTAATCTCACTTGCATTGAATATTATCACAATCTCATATCTCAGGGGAAAAACTATAATTTCGGCTGTTTAATCTCCAAATACATTTCATGAAATGAATCTTGAGGTCATATCGACCAATACGGCAATTCATGAGCTTTAATTAGGCAAACAAATTAAAAGATATAAAAAAAAAAAAGTTTTGATAGTAAAGTGCACTTGCGTGAATTAGGTCTCGACCATACATGATGATGATCTCTTAATTATAATTGGTCCATTTTTAATCCAAATTAAATTAATTTGATGAGGTGTCATAATGCTATTGGCCAAGGATAAAGTTTATGGTAAGGTTGCATGCACCCAATTTAATTTGAAGACAAAATATTTATTAATTCCCGATAGAATTCGCAAAAATTGATTAATTGAATAATTAATTTAGCATTTTTGGAATTAATTTGCTGACCTTGAGGACCAAGGAACTCTAAAAAATAAGTCAAAATTCGGAAGAAATCAAATCAAATTGCGATCGGCACTTGGACCAAAACCTATAGATTTTTTTATTTTTTTATTTATTTATTTTTATTTTATTGCTTTGGCTTGTTCCCCAATCAGTTTGACTTGTCCCTCTACATTTTTTCTTCAGAAAACCTAGTTTTCCTTGAGTGCCACATCACCTGGAGACTCATCCCTAATTCCCCCACATCTAGTATAAATACCCCCCTCCACCAATGGTTTAAAGGACACCAAAAACTCTAGAAATCCTCAGAACTTCCTAATAAATTGAGATCTCTCTCTCTCTCTCTCTCTCTCTTCTTTGCTCCTACTTTCTAGAGTTAAAAGTAGGAGGGTACCTTTGGGTTTTTGAACCTCTTGGTCTTAATTCACTAGAAGGAATAGTTTGGACCTCCAGGTCTTGGACTACCAACTTCATACTTACAAATCCCACTTTAGAGGAATTATCTTACTTGGAGTGCTCAGGAGTGCTGGTGCATGTAAGTAATGTTTCTAAACCTTTGTTTTTAATTATACCCTAGCTATTTAGGATTCAAGCATGCTTTATTTTTTAGTTCTTTGCATGTTCTTGGTTGCTAGAATGTTAGATTTAGGTTGATCTTAGCTTTGCATGATTTAGGGTTTATTTTTTAAATTCATATTGTTGGGAAATTTAGACCCCAGTTGAAAGAATTAATAAGTTTTAAATCCAAGTTTGTTAATTAGATTTATTATGAATAAAACTTGTTAAAAAAAACAAACATCAATATCATATCAAAATCATGCAGCGGAAAAAATAAATAAGACAAGATATCATGACCCAGGAAAACCAATTAAACTAACTAGTTTCACAGTAAAAAAACTTGGGGGGAAACCTTCTCGAAAAGCAATTCACTATAGTAAAGAGAAGTTTCAGATCTAGTACAAAACCTTTGTCACTAGACTTTACAATCCCCGTAGATGAACTCACAGCAGAAACCTTCTACCGCTTCAGAACCTTTGAACTCTTCAATATATGAATGCCACCCTTTGATGCACGAATCCCAGTACGTGACTAACCAATTGCGTGGATCTCAGTACGTGACTTCAATCACCAACTAGAAGAAGATTGTTGGCTGCAAAGTTCTTCACTTCATCAACAATGAAGATCAAGAAGCACTTGGTTACAAAACCCTAAGGCGCAAAGATGGAGTAGCTTCTTTCAAAGAGAATAAGACTTCGGTCACCTTTTGAATGTATTCTCCTTGTATTCTCTTATGTGACGGCCTCTAAAGTAAGCTTTATATAGGTCTAGGGTTGTGAGAAAAGAAACCCTACACATACATGTCAGCATGAGTTGAAAATCAGATCTGAAAATCTAAATTCTCGTAACCTCGATCGATCGGGAGGTGTCGAGGAGGTGTCGAGCTTTAAACTTCGACAGATACAGCTATCGAGAAGCTATCGAGGAGCTGTCGAGGAGATGGGAGCTTTCTCGATCGATCCACCAGCTATCGAGAGGTGTCGAGATTGCGATAACAATCAACTGAAGAGCTTGATAGATAGCCTAGCTGTCAAGAGGTGTCGAGCTATCTGTCTAGCTTTAATGAACAACTTTTCTTCACTTGTTTCTTGGTCCAATCTTCATGGCTTTAATACTAAACTTGAACAACATGTTTCTTGAAGTATTAAACACATCCTAGATCTACCCAAATACAAGTAAAGTGCGTTTTGTCAAAAGATTAGCCAATTATATAAAATATGTCCTTAACAATCTCCCCCTTTGTCAATCCGTCACAAAACCACAACAAACAAATGAACATATGAAAAAAGTCATAAATCACTCAACTCATACTCACTTGTTAAATACAATAAAATTTATCCTAACACAAACTCTTGAAAAACTTTGCAAGAAGAGAGTTTATGGCAAGAAGACTTTGACAACTTGTATTTCTGAAACAATTTAAACAAAACTCATCAAGGCATCTTTGTGTGAAACAGAAATAATAGATTGCATACAATTAGAAACATGTGTATAAAGATAGAAAAGAAACAACACATATAAGGACAGGTGAAGAAGACATACATCATCAAATATAAACACAATGTATGCAAACATGGTCACAAGACCGGTGTACACGAAGGAGGTAAGCACTCCCCCTAACAAGATGAAACACAACTCCCCCTTACAAAGGAATGTATTTCTCCCTCTAACATGTAGAATCTTAAAAAGAAACCACATATCTTCACAATTTCTCCCCATTTTTGTCATGATTGACAAAGGGTACAAGAAGTTAGAAAGCTTCACCTGAGGAATATAAAGATGATCAAAGGGGTACAAAGAATCCATATAAATGCGTGAATGTAATGAAATAAGATGCTATGGATGACAAGATAATAGAAGGATGCAAAACATGTGAAAAACAAATCTTTTAACAAGAAAAATGTTATGCACATAAATCCCAAAACACACGCACACACTAAACAAATCTAACCAATTTTATATTTCAAAAATAAGTTAAGACAGTTTAGTGAGTATACATTAACACATGTAAAACTTGTGATAGCCAAATCACATTGTACCTTCACATGTATCAAGAGTAGCAAAGAATATTGCGTGTCGTGTGTGAAGAACATCGCAAGAATGCAAATGTGTCACCATGTTATGATAATTTGAGATATGAGAAAATCACTTTAACTCACACACAATCATAACTGTTTGATGAGGATTATCACCTTCGAGGTACATCCTATAACTCCCACATCTCCTAGAAAACATGCTTGCAATCATATTTAAAAGCATTTTTGATTCTTTTGCTTTTGATTTTTCTTTGCATATTTTCTTTTTAAGCAAATCATGCATGGGCATATAATAGATAGAAAAGAATTACCCAATTATGTTAAGCATTTGGTATTCCAATTTTGCTATGCCGAAGCACACAAATGTCATTCATAATTGGTGGGCAACAGTGGTGAGTTGGTTATTTATGCCTTTCTCTAAGGATTTTCTAATCCTTCCCTTCAAAAAGAGTGATACAAGTGTTAAGTGCAAGAGACAACTTAATCTTACTCATCACAAACACGAGCCACAAATCTCACTTGCTTAGTTGTGCATAGAGGTGCTCATCTAAGGTACAAGAGATACAAAGTTTAGAAAACTTTGTTTCAATGGCCATTCAAGGTATACAAGTATCAATGTACACACTGTTTTTGTATTTTTCTGAAAACAAAACAAAACAAAAAACTAAACAACTAGACAAAAACAGACAAATAACATGAAAGCATGAACGAAATATGCATATGCATGAAGGCATGATAGAAAGATGCAGATGCATGAAAGCATGATTCCAAAAGCAGATAAGAAATCAAGAAAAGAGAGTCATACTTTAGATAGAAAGAATTAAAGCAGAGGACAAACAGAAAAGACAATTAAGTCTTAGGCTCCTTTTTCACCCACACAGCACGAGTCTTTGGCCGTGAAGATGAAAAGGCACGTGTCCTAGTATGTCTACTAAAGGACACAAAAGAATTAAGATTCTCCTGAAATTGAGTTAAAAAGCTCAAAACTTTTAATAACTCTCCAAACAAAGGTGTAGGTCCTTGAGAGGAAACCTGTGACCGTTTGGACAATTGCTTATGAGGATACAACCTAAAGCAATTAGGGTGAATGTATCCAGAAACACCACAATGGTGACAAACATGAGTAGTTTTCGAACTACTATGCTTCCCAAAAGGAGGTCTAACCTTAGAGGTTGACAGAGACCTCAACTTAGGACAAATTGGCCTAATATGACCAACAATATGACAATGATGACAAATGGGGACAAATTCAAATTTTTCATTCAACCTAGGAGGAGTTTTAGACATAGGTTTAGAAATTTCAGCGTTAACATCAGAATTTTTATCTTTGTCTATCCTAGCAATATTAGCCTTCAACTCTTCATTATTCCTTTTAAATGGAGGAATATAAAATTTTTTTCTTTTGAGTTAGGCTCAACAAAAAGTTTGGCACTAGTTAATTTTTCAACTTCAGTTTTAAATTCAACTAGTTGCTCTTCCAAACTCTTAATTTTGTCCACCTGAGATGAAATTTGATTTTTAAAATTCTCATTCAAATTATTGGCTACATCCAATTTTGCAATCAAATCATCTTTTTCAAGATTGACCTTTTTAAATTTAGCTTTTAATTTTGTAGAACATTCAAGAGATTTCATACAAATATTATAAATCTTGCAATAGACATCTTGAATATCATCATCATCATTCGACACAAGATTATGCAAATCAAAACAATCAAGAGATTCCATGACAACAGGGGTCAAGGATCACACTCAGAAAATTAATCCAATCAGAGTGTACCCGCTCTGATACCACTTGTTGGGAAATTTAGACCCCGGTTGAAAGAATTAACAAATTTTAAATCCAAGTTTGTTAATTAGATTTATTATGAATAAAACTTGTTAAAACAAACAAACATCAATATCATGTCAAAATCATGCAGCAAAAAAAATAAATAAGACAAGATATGATGACTCAGGAAAATCAATGAAACAAACTAGTTTCACAGTAAAAAACCTGGGGGGAAACCTTCCCGAAAAGCAATTCACTATAGTAAAGAGAAGTTTCAGATCTAGTACAAAATCTTTGTTCTTAGACTCTACAATTCTTGTAGATGAACTCACAGCAGAAACCTTCTACCACTTCAAAACCGCTGAACTCTTCAATATATGAACGCCACCCTTTGATGCACGAATCCTAGTACGTGACTAACCAATTGCGCGGATCCCAGTACGCGACTTCAATCACCAACTAGAAGAAGATTGTTGGCTGCAAAGTTCTTCACTTCATCAACAATGAAGATCAAGAAGCACTTGGTTACAAAACCCTAAGGCACAAAGACGCAGTACCTTCTTTCAGAGAGAATAAGGCTTCGGTCACCTTTTGAATGTATTCTTCTTGTATTCTCTTATGTGACGACCTCTAAAGTAAGCCTTATATAGGTTTAGGGTTGTGAGAAAAGAAACCCTACACATACATGTCAGCATGGGCCGAAAATTAGATTTGAAAATCTGAATTCCCGTAACCTCGATCGATCGGGAGGTGTCGAGGAGGTGTCGAGCTTTAAACTTCGACAGATACAGCTATCGAGAATGTTGGGACAAGTGTTCTGATACCACTTGTTGGGAAATTTAGACCCCGATTGAAAGAATTAACAAGTTTTAAACCCAAGTTGTTAATTAGATTAA
The DNA here is from genome assembly GCA_030021035.2 of Notholithocarpus densiflorus. Taxonomy (NCBI): domain Eukaryota; kingdom Viridiplantae; phylum Streptophyta; class Magnoliopsida; order Fagales; family Fagaceae; genus Notholithocarpus; species Notholithocarpus densiflorus. The sequence goes on along the minus strand of JARYZH020000066.1, from coordinate 1,158,022 downwards.
TTATGAATAAATCTTGTTAAAACAAACAAATATCAATATCATGTCACAAATAAATGCAGCGGAAAAATAAATAAGACAAGATATAATGACCTAGGAAAACCAATGAAACCAACCAGTTTCACAGTAAAAAACCTGGGGGGAAACCTTCCTGAAAAACAATCCACTATAATGAAAAGGAGTTTCAGATCTAGTACAAAACCTTTGTCTCTAGACTCTACAATCCCCGTAGATGAACTTACAGCAGAAACCTTCTACCACTTCAGAACCTTTAAACTCTTCAATATATGAACGCCACCCTTTTGATGCACGAATCCCAGTACGTGACTAACCAATTGCGCGAATCCCAGTATGCGACTTTAATCACCAACTAGAAGAAGATGTTGGTTGCAAAGTTCTTCACTTCATCAACAATGAAGATCAAGAAGCACTTGGTTACAAAACCCTAAGGCGCAAAGACGTAGTAGCTTCTTTTAGAGAGAATAAGACATCGGTCACCTTTTGAATGTATTCTCCTTGTATTCTCTTATTTGACGACCTCTAAAATAAGCCTTATATAGGTCTAGGGTTGTGAGAAAAGAAACCCTACACAAATACATAAGCCCGGCCCAAAAATCAGATCTGGAAATCTGAATTCCCGTAACCTCGATCGATCGGGAGGTGTCGAGGAGGTGTCGAGATTTAAAACATCAGACACAAGAGATGAGGCTCGATCTATCTACCAAGTGTCGAGAAGCTATCGAGGGAACTGGAGCTTTCTCGATCGATCCACCAGCTATCGAGAAGGTGTCGAGATTGCGATAAGAAACACCTTAAGAGGCTCGATAGATAGCTAGCTATTGAGAGGTTTCGAGAAGCTGTTGAGCTATCTGTCTGCAGGTGTCGAGCTATCTGTCCAGCTTTAATGAACAGCTTTTCTTCACTTGTTTCTTGGTCCAATCTTCATGGCTTTAATACTAAACTTGAACAACATGTTTCTTGTAGTATTAAACACATCCTAGATCTACCCAATTACAAGTAAAGTGCGTTTTGTCAAAGTATTAGCCAATTACATAAAATATGTCCTTAACAGAGAAGCTATCGAGGAGCTGTCAAGAAGACAGGAGCTTTCTTGATCGATCCACCAGCTATCGAGAGTTGTCGAGATTGCGATAACAATCAACAGAAGAGCTCGACAGATAGCCTAGCTGTCGAGAGGTGACGAGCAGCTGTCGAGATATCTGTCCGCAGGTGTCGAGCTATCTGTCCAGTTTTAATAAACATCTTTTCTTCACTTGTTTCTTGGTCTAATCTTCATGGCTTTAATACTAGACTTGAACAACATGTTTCTTGAAGTATTAAACACATCCTAAATCTACCCAAATACAAGTAAAGTGCGTTTTGTCAAAGGATTAGCCAATTACATAAAATATGTCCTTAACACATATAACATGTTTAAATGCTCTTAGATTAGATTTATTACACCACACACATTCACCATGTCTTTCAATATCAATTTTATGCATGCCTAGAATGGGGTTTCATCATGCTTATAAATGTTTGTTTCAATATTTGCAATCACATATTCTTGAATTATATAAACTATTTAAATGATGTGATATGAACATTGGCTGCCAAAGTCTAGAAGACTGGTTTCACTAGGTGTAGTCACCCCATTTTACAACTTGCATTTAACCAACAGGTAGATCTTTTGATTTGTGATATAAAACAAATCTTGATGCTCTAACGATCATAATGGTATGTCATGGGTTTTGATCGGACCACCTGATCAAAAGTTATCATACAAACAATTTTCAATAATATGGCTCACCTACATGATGGGCCTGATCACATCCTATTTTAAACACTTAATTTTGATTAGTTCTCATAAGAATTAATTTAAAATTAATTAAGTGTGATTTTTGATTGGATTTCATTTTACTTCATTTTTTGAAGAAATAATAAAAAATGTTTTCCTTTATGGCATCTTATCTTTTTATTTTTTATTTTTTTATTATTATTAAATTTGGAGAGAAAAAAATATATGATCGATGAAAAAAATTCAAAAAGCAAAAAAATGCTCAAAAAAACGTTATTATTCTCAGCAACAACTTGAATCCATTTTTAGTCAAAAAAACGTTGAAATTTGATTTTCCATATTTTTGGAAAAGTTGTAGATAATTGAATTTCCTTTCAAATATACCAACCCCTAATCAATTGGAATTTTGAGCAGAAAGTTATAGCCAAAATACGAAACAGGTGCATAAGATAACACAAATTTAGCATCATCTTCAATTTTCTTTCTAAATTTCAAATGGGGATCAACATCAAATCTGTTCAAGCTTATCTAATAGGCATATCCCTTCCCTTAGCTTTAGAAGAAAGCTTTTGAAAAATAAGTTGGATAGAAAAACAGATACATTCTATGAAAAATTTCAAAAAACAGAAAAATGCTCAAAAAACGTTACTATTTTCAGCAGCAACTTGAATTGCACTTTTGGCCTGGAAAAAGTTGAAATTTAGTTTTCTCTATTTCTTGAAAAGTTGTAGATAATTGAATTTTATTTCAGAATCACCAATCTAGAATCAATTGGAATTTTTAGTAGAAAGTTAGAGCCAAAATACGAAATAGGCGCAGAAGATAACACAAGTTCAGCATCATCTTCAACTTCCTTTCAAAATTCAAATAGGGATCAACACCAAATCCGTTCCAGCTTATTTAAATAGTTTTATCTCCTCCCTTAGTTACAGAAGAAAGCTAATAACTTAACTTTAAAGCTAAGCCATCCCTTCCCCTATAAAGAGAGAAGACCTCTTCCATTTTCTACACCCCATTTCCTTTGGAGAGCTAGTGAGAAATCAGAAAAGAAAAGCTGTTGTGCAACCATTGTTCTTACTTTGGTTGTAGTTTAGTACTTTCTTGCTTTCTCCCTAGCCCTTTAAGTGATTACTTCCCCCTTTAATTTATGCTCTATGCTGGTAAGTAGTTAATTATGTTCTTTAAGTTTTTGCACATGCTTGAGTAAATGCTTCCACGTCTTTATTTGTTTCTTTCATGATATGCTTGGATGAACATGCCTATATATCTCATTGATATTCATTTTACATGCTTAGATGAACACTTCTAGGCTAATGCGCAACTTTCTCTTGAATGCTTAGATGAACATGTCTAGGTAGTTGTTTTACTTTTTTAAATGCTTAAACGAACATGTCTAAGTATATTGATTTTCTCTAGATGAACATGTCTAAGGAATTTTTCTTTACTTTTTTCATAATTGCTTGGATGATCAAATATGCTTAAATGTTTTGTTTTTCTCTTTGCAATTGTGTGGATGACAAATAGCATGACAATTCTATGTTTTCCTTCACATGCTTGGCTGAACACTTCTAAGTTATTGTTTGCTTTTCATAACATGCTTAGATGAACATGTCTAGGTAGTTGTTTCTCTCTTTTTTGAATGCTTAGATGAATAGGTCTAATTAACATTATGGTTTTCGCTTAAATACTTGGATGAACATGTCTGGGTGATTTTCTTTGTTCTTCTCATGATTGCTTGGATGATTGGTAGGACTAAAAATAAATTTTCTTTTGCAATTATGTTGATGACAAATAACATGACGATTTTTTTTTCCTTCACATGCTTAGATGAACATGTCTAGGCAATTCCTTGTTTACATTAATTTCTTGGATGAACATGTCATTACTTTCATGCTTTCTTTACATTTACATTTTTATCTAACAAATTTCACTTTTTGTTTCTCTATATGTTAAATTCCCCAACGCATGTTTGTTTACAATACTTGCAAATTAACATGTTTATGTGATATATTATTTGCATTTGTTTGACATGACATGATATTGACCACCTTAACCTAGGAGACCGGGTTTTACAGGGCGAGATGGGTGCTTAATCACTTCCCATTTCGTAAATTAGCCTCCGAACCAAGATCAAGGGTTCTAGACTAGGCTCTTATATATGCAATTTTACATTTTTTTAAATGTAACTAGGAAACAAAGTAATGTAATTTACTTTCTTAGATTGTATCTAGGACTAAAAAAGCATTGTAAATTTTTGTTACAAAATTGATGTAAATTGTCATATATATTAATACAACAGAAGCATATTTTTTTTATTGTGAAGGTTTTCTTATTTTTCCATTTAAATTAAATAAGTGGTGACTCCATGTAAAACCCTCGATCTAGGGGGGAGTACATTTTAGAGTGAATTCGACATTTTGAGCATCACGATCCCACCCGTTCGCCCAGGTTAGGCCCAATTTGAGAAAAAATTGGTGGGCCAGGGTCGCGGTCACTCATAGTGGTGACTTCATTGAGGATGTTGAAGGCTAAACTCCAGTTTAGGTTATGGTGGCCAACCATGTCATTTGTTTTTTTATTGCTTTTAATAATATGTCATATTTGCTTGCCATAACATCATTTGCATGATTGGAATTGTGATATGAATTGTGTATGTTGCTTGGAAACCACGGTAATTGTAGCCATGGATTGCAGTCCTCCTAGATTTGTGTACCTAGTGGTGAACCTACTACCCCTTCGCCTGAGACTCGCTTGATCTTTCTTGCGTTTCGTAAAGGACAAACTTTACCGTTTGGACCAACGCGGTGTTCGTATGTCACAAGTTGGGAGGTACAACATCCTAGCTTTTGGGGAACCTATTAGCCTACCTTTTACCTTCATGTAAGAATCCTTAGAACTAATCTTTAGGTCGGTCCCATAAAATACATTGCATCCCATGAATGTGTTTGGCCGTTGTTTGATCCATGATGAGCCTAAGTCCAACACTTAAGCCTATCATAATTGTTTGAGAATTCTTAAAAAAAAAAAAAAAAAAAAAATCTAAATTATGCATTTTGGTTGAGACCAAAGAATCTCAATCAGGGTTCAAGCCCACCAAAGTTTAAGATGCCAACATTTGACAAGTTTGATAGCACGGGCTACCCTAAAGCCCATTTGAAAATGTACATAAGAGCATTGCGACCCTTAGGAGCTGATGAAGAGTTACTGGCCCAAATGTTTCAAAATACACTCACTAGAGCTACCCTTCGTTGGTTTTTAAATTTGGAGGATTCTTAAACTCGGACTTGGAAAGATATGTGCCATGAATTTTACAAGAAATACAAGTACAATACTGAGGTGAATATCACTCGGCGAGACCTTGAGACAACTAAGCAAGATTCCAGTGAATCTTTTTATACATTCATCACAAGGTGGAGGACAAAACCAACACAGGTGACCGTTAGGCCCAATGAGGAAGAACAATTGAACATGATTGTGAAGAATCTCCTCCTGACCTACAACTAGTATCTATTTGCTCGATACTTTCCCAACTTCAAGATCCTAATTGCTGTTGGAACCCAAATTGAAGATGCCATCAATAACAGTGAGATTATCCAAGATCTCATGGACCAACAAATCATTGCTGCTTCAGCATCTACTAATTAATTCAACTCTACTTCATGAGTTGCCAAGCCATAATGGGTTTTTCAAGAACTTTTTTTATTACAAACTTTGTCTGTTCATTACTTGTTTCCATTTTTCTTATACCTTAATTTCTTTCTTGTTTGATGCATTTTTGCTATTCATGCTTTGTTTGATGCAAAAAAAAAAAAAAAAAAAAAACTATAAAAAAAAAAAATTTAAGAAAACTTTGGACTAGGGGCATTGGGATCTTTAGTGACATTTCCAACTCCCTTCAAAGCTCAATTGAAAATGGTTTCCTTGAGGCCTACAATTTCTGTCAAAATGGACTTGTTCATGATAATCCTTCAAAAATTACAAAAATGCTTTTCTTCATAAAGAAAAAAAAAAAAAAAAATCAAGGAAAACTTTCAAAAAAAAAAAAAAAAACTTCCAACCAGGGGCATTGGGCCCTTTAGTGGATTATCAAAAATCATGTAAGGTTTAACCTTCTCATCAAAGTCCAATCCACTTGGAAAGAGTGTGAGATGTCAAAATTTTCAAATGTTATTTTCTTCAAGTACTATGTGAGAATTCATTTGGCAAAACTTTTGCAAATCATAATGCTTAATGGGCCAACCAATCAATGTGCACCAAGAGAGAATTAATTTCATTTGATTCATGTAAGGATCTTTGCTGAATCACTTAGAACATAAGAAGAGAAGGTCCTAAAAGGCAATCAAAGAAAATCCAATTATTAGAAAATCTCAACAAAAAGAGATTCCACCGATCAGAAATTCTCAAACAATGTACACTCAATCCAAATCTCAGAACATTTTTTGTGTCACAATATTGGAGCATTCATAATTTTTATTCCAAGAGAAATTTACTAAAAGAGCTCAAGTTACTATGCCTATAAACAAGCCTTGCTAGGGATAGGAGCCCATCTTTGGTTTAGCCACATTATTCCTTGACACCCATTACAAATATTATCCATTGCTAGCCCATAAGAGCTATTAAACAATTAGACTTTTTTCATGAACCCATAACTACCTAAACCTAGGGTGGGAAAATTCAAATGTGCATACTCAAATTTTATGCTGTGGAGGACAATCTCATAGCTTCAATGAAGACATCAAGAAAAGTAGAGTCCATCAAGATTAGAAGAAACAATGGAAATCACATTTGAGAATGCAAGGAACTAATAGTTTCCATTGAAAGATACAACGGTTTAATAAAAAGATCTAAGAAAAATAATGATAGTGCATCGAGGCAAAGATGATAATACTCCATCAAGGTGAGAAGACAAGAATTCATCAAGCTGAAAGCTAAGAGATTCCATCATGCTGAAAGAGATGAGAGCTCATCAAGTCAGATAGCATGAAGCAACCAAAAAAAAAAAAAAATCCCGCTAGATTGAAAACTTGAAAGGACAGTCTAGGCAAAAATTAGGGATAAAAAAAAAAAAAAAAAAAATCGAGTGTGAGAGAGCCTGCTAGATTGAAAACTCGAAATGGCAGTCTAGGCAAAAATTAAGGCACAATAAATTATTTTGAACTACAGATGACCTGATCCTTCTTTTAAAAGAGGTACGTAGGCAGCTTTTTCAAGCACGATCATATCAAAAAAATTCATTCATTCATTTGCTATCAAAGAAAGATGAATTAAAAAAAAGAACAAAAGAAGTTTAATTGGTCAAAAATCGAAGAGGCGGCCTAGTCACAAGTGCCAAAAGAAGAGAAAAAGAAAAGGCGACCTTGTCATAGGTTTCAAAAGAAGAGAAAAAAGAAGAACAAAGAAGGTTGAAAACCAAAAAGGCAGCCTAGTCACAAATTTCCCAAAGAGGAGGAAAGATTTGTCAAGATGAAAGTCTAGAGGTTTGAAAAACAAGCATGAAAGAACATCAAAGAAGAAAATTTGAAATCTCAAAGAAGAGTTGCCTAAGAAGAATACAAGGCAAACAAGCATGATATAACATTGATACAAATGATCCATGATTACCGGTGAGCAGATGACAAGAATGATGAGAATTTCAACACAATGTCAAGAAAGGGAGAAATAAGAAAATCCTTCTAATGCCTAAGTTTTGAGTAATGCACACTTGAGGGGAATATCATACAGGGGATTTTAAGCCTTGTTATATCTTTCTTTCATAACTTGAACCTAGCCTACATTACAACCCATGCATAAAGACCTCCTTGAAATTTTGCTAGTCATAGGCACACCCTTAACTCTGGCAATATTTTCTCTTGGATTAAAAAAGAAAAATGCTTGAGGTTATCAAGCCCCACTGGCAAGTAATCTCCATGACACAGTTTCTTAAATTCTCAAATGACTTGAAAGAATTCTCTAATTGAGGGCACTCCCTTTTGTTTGTTTCCAACAAATGTGACTCCCAAATTTGGGGCACTCCTCTTTGTTTCTGTCCAAAAAAAAAAAAAAAAAAAAAAAAAAACCAAAAATGAAGTGTCTCTTGAACTTGACAAGATCATTCCAAGAATGCCCAACATGTTTTCACAAATACAAATTTTGATAAGAATATCAAAATTTTCAAAAGAAAATTCAACAAGATTTTCAACAAGTTTCAGATTCAAAAATTTTCAAAAAAAAAAGAAAAAGAAGACAAGTTTTTAGAAAATTTGCCAAGATCTTCACAAGAAAACCCAACTAGGGGTGTGCAAAAAATCGAGAAATTGAAAAAACTGGCCGAAACTGACCGAACTGTGTCTAAAATTTCGATTTGGTTTCGGTGCGGTTCAGTTTCGGTTTGTAGAAATGAAAACCAAAATTTTCGATTTCGGTTTCGGGTTCAGAAAATAAAAGTCCGAACCGAACCAAAACCGACCGATATGTATTAAATATTACTATGTACAAAATATTTCAAGATGAGTACCACTAGTTTAGTGGTAAGACACGCGTGTGACTATGCTTGGCCCAAGTTTGAAACTTGCTAAAATCATTTTAATTTTTTCTCTCCTTATAACACAAAACTACGTCGTTTTATACATCAACTTAAAACATAAAAAATACCCTACTCTCTACATTTCACTTCAGCCGCCTCACGCCCTCACCCTCATTCTTTTCTTTTCTTCTCTCTGAGTTCCATCTTCCATGCCTCTCTCTTCCCTCTTCTATACTTGGCCCTCTTCGTCCTTAGCTTCGTTTCTTCCAGCGCTGACGCTTTCTCTCTCTCCTTCAAGTGCTGCTATTGCGCCAACGCTCTCACTCTCTCCTTCAGGTGCTGCTATTGTGTTGACGCTCTCACTCTCTCCTTCAGGTACTGCTATTATGGTTTGTCTTCTTGCTATGAGTTTGTCTTCTATTTTTATCCCAAATCACCCATCTTCTTCTTCTTCTTTTTTTCTTGCTTTTGTTTCTCACATCCCAAACACCGAAACCCAAACGAGCTAAACCGAAACCGAATGCAATCGGTCGGTCCGGTGCTCTTCCCTTACAAATCGGTTTTGACGTTGAATATGTTAAAACCGAAATTCTTGGTTCGGTGCAAAAACTGCCTCCAACACCGACTGAACCGAACCGATTACACCCCTAAACCCAACTGAGTTTTCAAATAAAAAAGCTCGACAAGGTTTTTTTAAATAATTTACAGGTTCAAAATTTTCGACAAAAAAAGAAAAAATAATAATAATAACAAGTTTTTTTTTTGAGAAAATTGGCAACACATTCTGGATCAAAAATTTTCGGAAACCATCAAGTTTCCAAAACTTTAACAAATTTTCATCACACATCGGTTAAATTTCAATTTGCAAAATTTGGCGTCTTTCTTTTACATTGACATTCGCTTTTCAAGCTCTGTTAATGAGTGACATTCTATAGACACCACATTTTACAACTTGCATTTAACCAACAGGTCGATCTTCAGATTTGTGATACAAAACAAACTTTGATACTCTAATGATCATAATGGTATGTCATGGGCTTTGATCGGACCACCTAATCAGAAGTTATCATACAAAAAATTTTCAATGATCATGACCCACCTACACGATGGGCCTGATCACGTCCTATTTTAAACACTTAATTTTGATTGGTTCTCACAAGAATTAATTTAAAATTAATTATGTGTGATTTTTGATTGGATTTCATTTTACTTCATTTTTTTAAGAAATAAATTTTTTTTTTTAATTTGGAGAGAGAAAAAGATATGATCCATGAAAAAATTCAAAAAAAGAAAAGAAAAATGCTCAAAAAAACGTTATTATTCTCAGCAGTAACTTGAATTGCACTTTTGGCCTGGAAAAAGTTGAAATTTGGTTTTCTCTATTTCTGGAAAAGTTGTATAGAATTGAATTTCCTTTCAAAAATTACCAATATCGAATCAATTGGAATTTTGAGCAGAAAGTTAGAGCCAAAATACGAAACAGGTGTAGAAGATAACACAAGTTCAGCATCATCTTCAACTTCCTTTCAAAATTCAAATAGGGATCAACACCAAATCCATTCCAGCTCATTTAAACAGGTTTATCTCCTCCCTTAGCTTTAGAGGAAAGCTAATAACTTAGCTTTAAAGCTAAGCCATCCCTTCCCCTATAAAGAGAGAAGACCTCTTCCATTTTCTGCACCCCATGTCTAAGTATTTTGATTTTCTCTAGATGAACATGTCTAAGGGATTTTACTTTACTTTTTTTCATAATTGCTTGGATGATCAAATATGCTTAAATATTTTGTTTTTCTCTTTGCAATTGTGTGGATGACAAATAACATGACAAATCTATGTTTTCCTTCACATGCTTGGATGAACACTTATAAGTTATTATTTGCTTTCCATAACATGCTTAGATGAACATGTCTAGGTAGTTGTTTCTCTCTTTTTTGAATGCTTAGATGAACAGGTCTAATTAACATTATGGTTTTTGCTTAAATACTTGGATGAACATGTCTGGGTGATTTTCTTTGTCCTTCTCATGATTGCTTGGATGATTGGTAGACCTAAAAATAAATTTTCTTTTGCAATTATGTTGATGACAAATAACATGACGATTTTGTTTTCCTTCACATGCTTAGATGAACATGTCTAGGCTAGGAATTACTTGTTTACATTAATTTCTTGGATGAACATGCCATTATTTTCATGCTTTCTTTACATTTACATTGTTATCTAACAAATTTCACTTTTTGTTTCTCTATATGTTAAATTCCCCAACACATGTTTGTTTACAATTCTTGCAAATTAACATGTTTATGTGTGTGGGGACAAATAACCAAGAGTCACGCATCTTGGGCCGTGGGCTTGGTCCGAGGAGGTCTCATGGGCCGAGTAATGTGGCAGCTATCAAAGCATTATACTTTCAAAAGATTCGCACATAGGACCGGCAATTCTGTCCGAGGAGGGTATAGTCCTCGGATATAAAGTTTTCGGTTCAAGGAAGAATCCCAGTGGCTGAAGTAATCCTCCTGGAATCCTCAATGACAGAAACAAACTCGGTGAGCTTACTGGGAAGGAAAAGATCCCCGAAAATATCTGAAGAAAAGCTGCTACCACCACATTAAATACCCTGCAACTACTTTTCTGGCCGCATTTATGTGGAGAAGACCTCTGAACAGTGCTACCAAGACTATGACCTCTCACAGGGAGGCCAAAGAAAATATCTGATGGGATAAGTATCAAGGGGCACCTTAGATGAATGACAAGTGTAAGGATAGGATGCTGAGAATATGATTATATAATGTCATTCCTCCTCCATTGGAGGGGGATCGGTCTTTTGAAAGAGAAGAGAGAGAAAAAGAAAAAGAAAAGGAAGAGATAGAACGTGAACAACATAAAAGGATTCCTCCTCGGACCTAAATAAAACAGAATTATTCCAAGTTTTTTCGGTGTGCTTTGGGCCTTCTAATCTGCTTTTTAGTTTATTTTTAAGAATAGGTAAAACGAAGCCCTCACCATTCAAATCTGATTCTTAAGCCCACTCTCTAGAAATACATATTGCAGTGGACTTATTGGGCCCGGGTCTTGCGTGCTTTGGACTGGGGTGCACCAATTCGTTACCCTACAATGTGATATATTATTTGCATTTGTTTGACATGACATGATATTGGCCACCTTAACCTAGGAGACCGGTTTTATCGGGTGAGATGGGTGCTTAATCCCTTCTCATCTCGTTAATTAGCCTTTGAACCAAGATCAAGGGTTCTAGACTAGGCTTTTATATATGCAATTTTACATTTTTTAAAATGTGCAAGGAAACAAAGCAATGTAATTTACTTTCTTAGATTGTATCTAGGACTAAAAAAGCATTGTAAATTTCTGTTACAAAATTGATGTAAATTGTCATATATATTAATACAACAGAAGCTTTTTTTTTTTTTTTTAATAGTGAAGGTTTTCTTATTTTTCCATTTAAATTAAATAAGTGACGACTCCATGTAAAACCCTCGATCTAGGGGGGAGTACATTTTACAGTGAATTTGACATTTTGAGCATTACGATCCCACCTGTTTGCGCGGGTTAGGCCCAGTTTGAGAAAAAATTGGTGGGTCGGGATCGCGGTCGCTTGCACTAGGCAGGTTGGATGCCCAACACCTTCTCAATCTTATAACCTAGCCTCTGAACTTAGATCAAAGGTTATACTTTTCCTTGTAATTTTCTCTTTCTAGATTGTAACTAAGAATCAAAATTTTGTACTTTTATTTCAGATTGTATCTAGGATCAAAGCAATGTAAATTTTGGTTATTATCAAAGAGATCTACAATTTCAATTTGTCAATAAGAATGATGTACTTTTTAATTTTTGTTTTCTTATTTTCCAATTAAATAAGTGGAAACTTCGTTGTAAAACCCTTGACCTAGGAGCGATAATAACATCTGTATAACCTCCACTATCTCTTGAGAGGTACCAACACAACTGCACCCCATTCACATAGACTAAATGCCAAAACCCTCACCTTAAAAAGGATGGTTTGGGCTGAGGGCGCGGTCTTTCTTAGATTCACTTAAGCCCATAACATGCTAGCTAATAAAGTTTGCGGCAACACCTGAATTATAATGTATAAGATTTTATTTTATTTTATTTTTAAAATTTTACTGATTCAATCGTAGTTCAAGTATAAGGTCCTTATTGGTCATGCAGTAGAGATTATTACTTATAATTTCCCATTTCCTTAATTTTAAAAGTTAAACAAATAGATATTTATTATGATAATAACATGATTTTTTTAATGGATAGATAATAACATGGTTGATTAAATAAGAAAGATGATAGTGCTATGCCTTAATGAGATGCTATATATTATTGGTGAATTAGCCTGTTTTCTTTTTGCTGGGCATAGGTACGGAGAACTTTTGTTTTGATAAGAAACTAATGCCCACATTGATTATAAGAGAGAGTTTGTATTGATTTATAATTGATGATGTAAAATTAGGCCTTGGACCAACATTAGGTTTTGGGTTTGAGTCTCTCTAATCTTCACCAGAAAGTGTATTGGTACCTATCTCTTTTTGTGTTGCCTTGGGTATGTAGGGGTTGCCACTTCCCTCTCTCTTAAACTTTTTTTTTTTGGTTTACCAAATTAAAAAAAAGAAAAACACTTTTTTATTGAACTAAATTGTCTTACGTAGGAAATGGACCAACCCACGGCCACAGGTGTGGTGAACACGTGAAGGTTTACCTTTCTCTAAAACTTAAACCCATTAATATCCAACGAATGTCAGAAATTTTCTACTTTAAAAGGTGGACCTCATTCGTTAATGGACGAGGTCGAAAAGCCGAAACAGAAGGCTATTATTAGCCTATTACACTTTATTTTGTTGGGCCATGAAGGACTTAAATCTTGGGGTGTCAATTCGGGTTAGCGTGTCGGGTTTGGGTCGTGTCGAGGTAGAGGTATTCAACTAAATGGCTCAATCCTAACCCGATCCATTTAATAATCGTGTCATGGTCCTTCAACCCTAACTCGACTTATTAATAAGGCGGGTTGATCTGACTCAACCCATTTGACACGCTTAATAAACGAGTCGTGTTGGGTTGATATGAATGTAACACAACCCATTTCAACCTGCATAATATTAAATATAACATCCATCTAGAAATAACTTAGGGTTTGTAGGATTTAAAGATCTAGGGTTTGTAAAGTTTCAATTTCCAATTATATCCCTTGTAAGTTTTTTGTAATTACTCACTTTTCTTTTTAAATTTAAAATATATGTTGGATATAAAAGGTATTTGACAAATCTAAAATAAAATAAATATTTATTTGTTATACGAGTTAAACGGGTTGTGTTAAGTGGGTCATTTCGGTTTGACACAAATAAATTGGCATGTCAAATGTGTCTATTGCTTATGACATGTTTCTTATTGTGTCACTTTCGGGTCGACCCATTTATGATCCAAACCCATTAAGGCCCAACCCTAACCCGGAAAAACCCGTGTCGGGTTCATATCGTGTTTGCGGGTTGGGTCGAACATTGACACCTTAAATCTCCTTTAAAAGAGAGAGATTTGTATGCCTTGGTTCAATCCAATTCTAGTTTGGTTATAATATCAGTATCAATTTAAGCTCCTGTTCTACTAAGGATTTTCCTCTATTTTAGTTTATCATTTTGCTATACTATGATCCTAGCTACGAACTGGATCAGAATTAATTTTGATAACCAAGTAACTATATAACAACTTCTTTCCCAATCAAAGTAGTCTAATTTTATTTTTTATTTCTGGTGATTTATATAAAAAGAAAATTTACATAATGGAAAGAGATTCCTGAACATCTAATCATAGAATGACAATGCAAACACGGGGAGTTTTCATCTTAATTTAAAAAGATATGGGTACATTCTTATGCATGTGTCATATATATATATATATATATATATATATATATATATATATTGATAGACCAGGTAATTGCCCTCGTCCAAGAGAGCCAGCCTGGACGAAGATGGAGAGTCATTAAGGCAGCTATTCAATGCCCCGACGGTTACATATTAGTAAGAAGACCGTTGGGGCCTCCATTAAGGCTGAATTGAAGTAGACCTAGGATGTTATCTAAACAGCCTTAAAACCACCATTTAAGAAGGACAACGGCTACTAAGGAGAGCTTATATATAGGACCTACCGAATACAAGACAAGAGAAATACACACTAATCATTTCTACTCTCACCACAAAATTCTCTCTATCTCTTGAGCTCCATTCGCTGATTTTATCATCGAAGACTCCGTGGCTAGCATCACACCTGTGGCCACCCTGAGAGGATTCCCCTTTTTTCTTATCAACTTTGCAGGAACTTGGACAAGCTTGTATTAACTCGGCTGGACAAACCCATTTACTGACGATTTCAGCATCATCAGTTTGGCGCCGTCTATGGGAACGACAAATTCAGACTTTCGTTTGAAATCGTAGTCTCGTTTGGTTCTGACTTCCAGATAAAATCAAATACTCCACAGGATTCTGTAGCATTAGCATTACAAATTCAAACACTTACAACTAGCGTGGAAGAACTCACCAAGCAAAACCAGGAGATGAGGTTGCAGTTACAACAGGAAGAAAATCGTTCACCCACGAGGATTGAGACTAACCGGAATAACAACGAAGATAGCCACCGGAGAGATGACTACCGATGACCAAACTCTTCGAACGAAGCTAATTCAGATCTCCTTAGAGACATGAGGAGGGAGATGGACGAGTTGAGAAACGCAATGAGAGAAAAGACGGACCAAAATCTAGATGGGATGGTCCGAAGGACAGATTCACCCTTCACTACGAAAGTCCTAAAGTGTCCTCTGCCCCCAAAGTTTCGTCTTTCGCAGCTCAAATCGTTTGACAGCCTGAAAGATCCGTTGGACCATATCACCACCTTCAAAATGACTCTGAGTCTACAACAGCCCCCAGATGAAATCTTGTGCCGTTCTTTCCCTACCACCCTAAGGGGAGCGGCGTGAGTGTGGTTCAGTAAACTAGCAACGTCGTCCATTGACAATTTCGAGCAACTAGGTAATTCCTTCGTGCGCCATTTCGTCAGTGGGCAGCGTAAAAAAAGAGTAACAGATCATCTACTCACTATCAGGCAAGGAGAAAGGGAGCCCTTGAGGTTATACGTGAAACGATTTACCAGATAAGTCCTAGAAGTTAATGAAGTAGACGACAAGGTACAATTAACCACTTTCAAAGCAAGGTTAAAATCCAGGGAGTTTGTAGTCGCCCTCGCGAAAAGCTCGCCGAAGATGATGGCCGAGATGCTATTGAAGGCCTAGAAGTATATGAATGCAGAGGATGCCCTAGCTGCAATAGGGGAAGAAAGCATGCCTAAGGAAAGAGAAAGTGCCAGGGAAGACCGAAGGGGACGCAAGAAA
This sequence comes from Notholithocarpus densiflorus, assembly GCA_030021035.2. NCBI lineage: Eukaryota > Viridiplantae > Streptophyta > Magnoliopsida > Fagales > Fagaceae > Notholithocarpus > Notholithocarpus densiflorus. The sequence goes on along the minus strand of JARYZH020000066.1, from coordinate 1,142,323 downwards.
GAAAGGAAAGATCGTCAGGCCAATTCTGACGGAAACAAACAGAGAGACAACAAAATTCCTCAGACGGTAAAATTCACTCTTTTGGTAATGCCAGTTGACAAAATTTTAGTGCAAATTAAGGACAATCATCATCTCAAATGGCCAAAGTCGCTTCATTCTTCACCCAATGTGCGAGACAAGAAGAAGTATTATTGCTTCCACAAAGACCATGGCCATTATATCAAGGATTGCAGAGACTTGAAGGAATAAATAGAAGAATTAATCCAAAAAAGGAAGTCGCAGAAGTTTGTAAAAAAAGTGAGTCTAGTCGATCTAGGGACGACCATAGGGAGAAATCAAAAAAACATCCCAGAGACGAAGATAATTCATACAACCATCCGCAGAGCGCGATCGGGGAGATAAAAATGATCGCCAGAGGACCATCCACTGGTTGATCTTTCAAGTCCCTAAGGAAATCCCAACAGAGATTTGTGAACAGCGTTCACGGGATACCACCTTTGAAACAGAGAAGATGGGCAAACATGGACATCCTGTTCTTGGGAGAAGATGCTAGAGGCGTGAAGTAGCCGCATGACAACCCCCTAGTCATTATGCTTATGATAGAAGGATTCAACATCAGACAGATTCTTGTCGACAATGGCAGCTCTGCTGACATTATTTACCTCTCGGCTTTCTAGCAGCTGAAGGTGGATCCCAAATGGTTACGACCATTTGAATCTCTCCTCGTCAGTTTCAGCGGAGATCTGGTGTACCCTAGAGAAATAGTGACATTGACGGTCACAGCAGGTTCTTACCCCTTGCAACTCACCAAACAACTTGACTTCCTAGTGGTGGATTGACCGTCATCGAATAACGTGATCATCGGGAGACCAACTCTCAATCGTTGGAAAGCAGCAATGTCTACGTACTGCCTAAAGGTAAAATTCCCAAAAGAACAAGGTATAGGTGAAATCAAAGGGGACCAGGTGTTAGCTAGAGAATGCTACCAAGCGGTTCTGGCCACTAATGAAAATCATACCTAGATGATCGAGGAGGAAGAGAAGGAGAAAGTGGAAACCCTAGAAACGGTAGAGTTAGTAGACGGAGAGTCGACAAAGACGACAATGATAGGCCAAGAATGTATTGAACCCTTGTGATAAATTAATTAATTGATTTAGCCAAGTTAATTAATTAATTCAATTAACATGCAAAATGCGTGGTAGCACAAACAAATCACCAATTAACTAAATGCAGTGGAAATTAAATTGACACGGTAATTTGTTTACGAATGGGAAAAACCTACACGGCAAAAACCCCACCAGGTGATTTTAAGGTCACCACTCCCGAGAATTCACTATTATCATAACAAGCGGTTACAAGTAAAGGAATCCCATTACCTTATACCAACCTACAGTTGAACCCTTACCCTAATACCCAATTGGACTTGTTCTGTAGTGACAATCTCTCATTTTCAATGCATGGCTCCCAGTACATGACTAACCAATAGATGCGCGGATCCCAGTACGTGACTTAATCACCAACTTGATAAAGATGTTGGTTGCAAAGTTCTTCAGTTCATCACACGATGAAGATCACGAAACTCCTTGGTCACAAAACCCTACGGTGTACAAACACAGCAGCTTCTTCAAGAGAAAGATGAACTTGGGCAAAAATTGTCTCTGGTCACAATTTGCATGAACAAAACTTTGCTTCACACTTGTGTAACCTTTGATGGCCCTTAAAATAATCCTTATATATGTTTAAGGTTGTGAGAAAAGAAAGCCCAAACATATACACACGGATTGGATGAAAATCAGAGCTGAAAATCTGGTTTTCATAAACCTCGATAAATAGCTTATCTATCGAGCTAACTGTCGAGAATTGGGCTTCAACAGCTTTTAAACCTCGATAGATACTAGTTGTCGAGATTTAAAATCCAGCACATCTTCACTTGTTTCTTGGACAGACTTGCATGGCTTTAACACTTAAACTTGAAACCTTGTTTCTTGAAGTATTAAACATATCTTAGATCTACCCAATTACAAGTAAAGTGCGTTTTGTCAAAGGATTAGCCAATTACATAAGATATTGACATATGTTCCTAACATGATTCACATATGTCCTAACAATCTCCCCCTTTGGCAATCCGTGACAAAACCACAACAAACAAATGAACATATGAGAGAAGTCATAAATTACTAAACTCATACTCACTTGTTGAATACAATAAAATCTATCATAACACAAACTCTTGAAAAATTTTGCAAGAAGAGAGTTTATGGCAAGAAGAGAGTTTATGGCAAGAAGACTTTGACAACCTGTATTTCTGAAACACTTTAAACAAAACTCATCAAGGCATCTTAGTGTGGAACAGAAGAATAAGATTGCATACATTAAATAAGAAACATGTGTATAAAAAGATAAAAGAAACAACACATGGAGAGATAGGTGAAATATGATAACAACATCATCAAATATATATATATATATATATATATATATCAAAGATAAGTACAATGTTTGTTATCACTAAATAGTCACAAGACCAATGTATAAGAGATAATGTATCTAAAATAGAAAGAAAAGAAAAGATACAAAAATCCTCACTACATCCCTCATAAACACCCCCTATCATAGAAACTCTTATGCTAACCCTCCCCCTATGTGTATGACTACTCTCATATCAAAACTACTCCCCTTTTTTGTCATGAGTGACAAAGGGTAAGTACATCAAGTAGACATCTCATCATCACTAGGCGAGCTAGCACCATCGTCCTTATCATCACCATCACTGCTAGAGCCATCATCACTCTCATCCTCGGAAGCCAATGGAGATGGAGAAGAAGCAACAGTGAAACCATTTATGACAGCCTGTTGTCGTGCGATACGACCAACATGGGTGTTCACCTGACACAACTTATCACTGAGAGTGTCAAGGCGAGCATCCATGCGCACAAGCTGTGCCATGATGGCCTCAAGTGTCACTCCACTCGTAGAAGACAAAGGAGCAGAGGTGGATGGAGCGATAGAAGTTGGAGGAGTCACCATCTCTGTCTGGGGCCGCCTCGGTCTGAGCTATGACTTGCTCCGTCGAACGGTAGCTGCATCTATGGCACACATCACCGTGAAGTGAAGAGACTTAAGAAAGGAGACAAAAAAAATGGTAGAGGATCCGCGTGATAGCCGAAGGAAAAATGAGCTTATCATGAGTCGTCATATCCCTATAGACATCTATAAGGGATAGAATGAAGTGAGAAGGGAAGTCGATAGAGATATCCTCTAAGAAGGATAAAAAAAAATCGAGCATGAGGCTCTATAATGGAGTTATAGTAAGACAAAGGATGAAGAATAAATGTCATCACCATGTTCTCGGACCTTTTGTAAAGCCCGAGCAAGGGGTGTTTTGACGGTCACCCTAAGAAGAATGTGTCTCATAGAAGAGAGATGAGAGTTCGTCTTTGGACACAGTTCGCAGATGAGCACAACTAGGGTAATCAGGATGTGCTACCCTAGGAACGTGTAGTACCTCGGATACAATATCTAGTGTAACTACTATGCGCGTACTTCGAACGCGAGAGAATAAATGAGGTATAGAAGTGTCGATTCCATGCATATTGGAGTAAAACTCCTGTATGATCACGGAGGGACAAGTGACTGGGATGTCACATAGTGACCCCCAACCTCTACTGTGAATGATAGTGGGTAGGTCAGTATCGGAAAAATTCGATAAGATGACTTGGCGTTCCGATTGAATGCCTCGTCAACAAAAGTTCTTCAAAAAGTCCTTTCGGGCTTTATCATCATGGAACCGTACATGAGAAGGAGTAGGGTCAGAAGAAGAAGATGCCCCAGAACGAAGAAGGTTCTGAGACAAAGTGGATTTTCGTTTAGGTGCCATGATGCAACTAATCGAAAGAAAGAGAGAGGGAGAAAGAGAGACACGCATAAAAGCACCAAACACATCAATATATAAGAATATAAAGAAATGAAGGTACGTATGCATGAACATGTGACATGCAAATAAAAAACTATCATGGACTCAGCCCAATCCAAACCTAACAGCACACAACAATTCAACATATATAGCACACATCTATAATGCATGAAAATATAGTTAAAATGTTCATGAAATGCAATGCATGATGATTTTAAAACATTAAAACAAAAACCCATCCCAAAACTTTAACAAAAACTCAAAATTAAAAAAAAAAAAAACTTAAATAGTTTCAAAAACCCCAAAAGTTAGGTCAAAGATCATGAAATGCATGATAACGAGGGAGAAAGCATCATAGCAGATGAAGAACATGGATCTTGAGACCGAAAATGAAGTGAGGAAGATGAAAAGATTGAGTTTTGGGTGTTTGGGAGAAGGAGAGATACTTTTCTGTCGAGAGAGATTGGGGAGAAATAGGACAGAAATCGCGTGGATCCTATTTATAGGAAAACTCAGTTTCTCGATGGATCGAGAGGTATCGAGAATTAAAAACGTGGGTTTTATCTGTCGAAAAGCTGTCCAGAATCTGTCGAGAGGTGTCTACAGCTAAAGGATCTCGATGGATCGAGGTAGCTATCGAGAAGTTATCGAGCATCCAGATGTTTCTCGATGGATCGAAGTAGCTATCGAGAAGCTGTCGAGAATATGATAAAAAGCAGCTGAAGGGTCTCGATAGATAGCCCAGCTGTCGAGAGGTGTTCATCAGTTGTCGAGATTGCTTAAAAATAGTTTTTCAAGAAGAGAAAAACATAGACATGAATGCAATCATGCATGCTATACAACCAAAGATCCAAGCAACATTTTAAGCTCTCAAAATCATCTCTCAATAAGAAAAATGTCAAGCACATAGATCCAAAACACATACACACATTAAACAAGTCTAACCAATTTTATATTTCAAAAACAAGTTAAGACAGTTTAGTGAATATACATTAACACATGTATTCCTTGTTATGACCAAATCACATTGTACCTGCACATGTATCAAAGGTAGCAAAGAATATTGTGTGTTGTGTGAAAATCATCGCAAGATTGCATAAGTGTCTACATGATATGACGATTTGAGATATGAGAAAATCACTTTAACTCACACACAATCATAACCGTTTGATGGGGACTATTACCTTCGAGGTACATCCTATAACTCCCACATCTCCTAGAATACACGCTTGCAATCATGTATAAAGCATTTTGATTCTTTTTGCTTTTTGTTGTTCTTTGCATTCTTTTTCTTTTAAGCAAACCATGCATGGGCATGTAAGAGATAGAAAAGAAATACCCAATGATGTTAAGCATTTGACATTCCACTTTTGCTATGCTGAAACATACAAATGTCATTTCATGATTGGCAGGCAACAGTGGTGAGATGGTTATTTATGCCTTTCTCTTAGGATTTTCTAGTCCTTCCCGTCAAAAATAGTGATACGAGTGTTAAGTACAAGAGATTACTTAATCTTACTCATCACAAACACGAGCCACAAAGCTCACTTGTTTAGTTGTGCATAGAGTTGCTCATCTAAGCTACAGATGATACAAAGTTTAGAAAACTTTGTTTCAATGTCCATCCAAGGTACACAAGTACCAATGTACACGAACACACTGTTTTTGTATTTTTATGATTTTTCAATTTTTTTTTTATTTTATATGAAAAAAAAAATAAATCAAAACTGAAAAGTAAACAAACAAAAACATGTTAAACAAAGCAATGCATAAAACTAGACTGGCTCAAAACATGAAAGCAAAACATATAAGTAATGCAAAAACAAAAACAAGAAGGGGAGAGAGAGAAAAAGTGACAGAATCACTTGGAGCCTTTTTCCTTCCACACCTTGGAAGAACCTTTCCGTTTGGCAAACCCTTGATCCGATGGTGAAGGGGAGGAATTGAAACCGTTCAAGTTCGAAAGGAACATGAGGGCTTTAAGAAGATCTCCAAGAGGAGCAAAAGAGGATGAAAACTGATTCTGGTTTCCCGACGAGATCATGCTATTGCTCTGTTGAGTGGCTAACTACTTATAGCAATTAGGTCGAGTATGTCTAGCTGCTCCACAATGATGACATAAATACTTCTTTTTCTGTTTGGGCTTTTGAGTATTTCCCTTCTTAGCCCTAGGGTTCTTAATCTCTTTCTTATCAAATTTAGGGGGTGTTCCTACGATAGATTTACCCTTGTCTACGTTCTCACTAGCTAACTCATTTTTAACATCATTGTTCTCAGTTTCAACATTATTAGCAAGAGGAACAAAAACAGTAGTACTAGAAGTAGCAATACTAGGAGAAGAGAAATCCTACCCTAAACCAGTTTGATCGAAAGTAGATTTCTAAAGATTAAGCATCTCATCAAGCTTTGCATTGGAAGTCCTCTCCAACTGAGCTCTGACTTAGGACAGTTCTGCCTCAAGCTTCTTGGTCTTCTCAGCCAAGAAATTATTCTCAAATTTCAGTGCTTCAATGGTTTGATTGGCTTCATCAAACTTTGTGAAAATTTCTTCTCGTTCAAGCTCCACTTCACTAAGCTTCTTGGTGGCCAACCTATACAACTTCTCATGCTTTTCTGAGACATTGTATAACTTTGCATAGGCTGTGTGGATGTCATCTTGCTCATCCATCTTTTCAAACTCAGACTCCACCAATTCCTTTTCTTCATCCACATCTTCAACAATCCCTTCAGTAGGATTTACAGTGGCAGTGAAGGCATTTAGGATTCCATCATCCTCATTATCAGAATCATCCTCAGGCTCAGTGTCGCTCAACGTAGCAGCAAGTGCCTTGCTCTTCCCAATAGTCTTGAGATACGTAGGGCACTCTTGTTTCATGTGACCGAAGCCCTGACACCCAAAGTACTTTGGTCCTGAGGGAACAGTGTACTAACCGCCATCCCTAGCATCGTTCTTCCCTTTGTCTTGTCTATTGAACTGCGAAGAACTGGATTTCTTTCGGTCCTTGTCAAATCCTTTCGCATTGGCATTCTTCATAAACTTCTTGAACTGCCTCGTGATATAGGATTTCATCTTAGAATCTTCATCGTCTGAAGACTCATTAGTGTCGCTGCTCTTGGCCTTCAATGCCATGCTCTTGCTCTTGCATGATTTCCCTATCCTTGTCAACCCCAACTCATAGGTTTGGAGATTGCCAACTAGCTTTGTCAAAGAAATTTTGTCAATATCCTTCGATTCCTCAATTACGGTGATCTTGGCATGAAATCTCTCAGGTAGAGATCTAAGCACCTTTCTAAGAATCTTGGGTTCAGGAATGGTTTCCCCAAGATTAAAAGCTGAGTTCACTATGTCATTGAGCTTGGCATAAAATTCATCGAATGACTCATCCTCCTCCATTTTAATCTCTTCAAAGCTCGTAGTAAGCCCCTGAAGCTTTGAATCCTTGACAGCCTTGGATCCTTCATAGGCTGTTTGGAGAATGGTCCATGCTTCCTTAGCGGTTTCAGTAGAGGATATCTTCTTGAACTCCTCATTCGTGACTACACTGAATAAAGTATTCAATGCCTTGCTGTTGAAGTTTGCCGCCTTGATTTTAGCATCGTCCTAGTCGGTCGGTGCTTCTGTAGGCTTGGTCCAACCTATCTCCACAGCTTGCCACTCCTTTTCTTCCAATGACTGCAAGAAAGCTCTCATGCATACTTTCCAGTATGCATAGTTAATGCTATCAAATAAAGGAGGTATAATAAGAGATTGTCCTCTATCCATGACAAACAGGGGTCAATGGATCACACAGCAAAGATTAACACCTAATCAGAGTGTGCCTGCTCTGATACCACTTGATAGGCCAAGAATGTATAGACCCCTTGTGATAAATTAATCAATTGATTTAGCCAAGTTAATTAATTAATTCAATTAGCATGCAAAACGCGTGGTAGCATAAACAAATCACCAATTAACTAAATGCAACAGAAATTAAATTGACATGGTGATTTGTTTACGAATGGGAAAAATTTACACGACAAAAACCGCACTGGGTGATTTTAAGGTCACTACTCCCGAGAATTCACTATTATCACAACAAGCAGTTACAAGTAAAGAAATCTCAGTACCTTATACCAACCTACAGTTGAACCCTTACCCCAATACCCAATTGGACTTGTTCTGTAGTAACAATCTCTCATTTTTAATGCACGGCTCCCAGTACGTGACTAACTAATAGATGCGCAGATCCCAGTACGCGACTTAATCACCAACTTGAGAGAGATGTTGGCTGCAAAGTTCTTCAGTTCATCACACGATAAAAATCACGAAACTCCTTGGTCACAAAACCCTACGGTGTACAAACACAGCAGCTTCTTCAAGAGAAAGATGAATTAGGGCAAAAATTGTCTCCGATCACAATTTGCATGAACAAAACTCTGCTTCACACTTGCGCAACCTTTGACGGCTCTTAAAATAATCCTTATATATGTTTAGGGTTGTGAGAAAAGAAAGCCCAAACATATACACACGAATTGGATGAAAATCAGAGCTGAAAATCTGTTTTTCATAAACCTCGATAAATAGCTTATCTATCGAGCTAGCTGTCGAGCATCGGGCTTCAGTAGCTTTTAAATCTCGATAGATACTAGCTGTCAAGATTTAAAATCTAGCACATCTTCACTTGTTTCTTGGACAGACTTGCATGACTTTAACACTTGAACTTGAAACCTTGTTTTTTGAAGTATTAAACACATTCTAGATTTACCCAATTACAAGTAAAGTGCGTTTTATCAAAGGATTAGCCAATTACATAAGATATTGACATATATTCCTAACATCATTCACATATGTCCTAACAGACAATAATTGGGACGAACCTGAATAATCAAATGAAGAAGGAGCTGATACAGTTTCTCAAGGAGAACCTCGATATATTTGTATGGAGCCATGAGGATATGCTCGGCATAGTGGCGAAAGTTATTCAGCATCATCTGAATGTCAACCCTGAAAGGAAACCTGTCCAATAGAGATGACGAGTCTTCACCCTTGAACATAATAAGGCCATCATCAATGAGGTGGATAAGTTACTTGCAGCTGGATTCATCCGAGAGGTCTACTACCCTGACTGGCTGGCCAATTTCAGCTTGGTGAAAAAAGCAAATAGGAAGTGGAGGATGTGTGTGGACTTCACTGACTTGAACAATGCCTGCCCTAAAGACAGCTTCTTGTTACCAAGAATTGACTAGCTTGTGGATTCCACTGCTGGGCATAAGCTCCTCACTTTCATGGACGCCTTTTCAGGCTATAACAAAATCAAAATGTCGGGAGAAGACCAGGAGAAAACTGTCTTCATCACCAGTCAAAGACTTTACTACTACAAAGTGATGCCATTTGGGCTGAAGAATGCATGGGCCATTTATCAGAGGTTGGTTAACAAGATGTTCAATAGACAGATCGAGAGAAACATGGAAGTATAGGCTAACGACATGCTAGTCAAGAGCAGAGAAGAGAACACACATTTGAACGACCTCAAAGAAACCTTCGCGACTTTCAGGCACTATCAAATGAGGTTAAATCCTAGCAAATGCGCCTTTGAGGTATCATCAGGAAAATTCCTCGGGTTTATGGTATCTCAACGAGGAATAGAAGCCAACCTAGAAAAGATACAGGCCATACTGGATATGACCTCTCCAAAAACAGTGGAGGAAGTACAAATGCTAACAGGAAGGATTGCCGCTCTCAACAGGATCATCTCAAAGGCTACAGATAGGTGCCTGCCCATCTTCAAAACTCTGAAGCAAGCTTTTGCTTGGACAAGCAAGTGTGAAGAAGCCTTCCAGGAGCTGAAGTGCTACTTGAACAATCCTCCCCTCCTGAGCCCATCATAGGAAGGTGAAGGTTTGTTTTTATACCTGGCGGTATCAACCATGGCCGTGAGTGCAGCGCTAATTCGAGAAGAAAACAGGGTACAGCTCCTCGTTTACTACGTAAGCCAAGCGTTTCAGGGAACCGAGGTGAAATATCCACGCATGGAAAAGGTTGTCTTCGCCTTAATCATTGCTTCATGTAAGCTTCGTCCTTACTTCTAGGCGAACCCCATCCTGGTAATGACGGACCAACCCATAAAGAAAGCAATGAACAAGCTTGAAGCGGTAGGGAGGTTAGTACAGTAGGCGATCGAGCTGAGTCAATTCGACATCGAGTACCATCCCAGAACAGCCATTAAAGCTCAAGCATTAGCTGACTTCATTGCCGAGTTCACAGTTCCAGACGACGAAGAAACGTGAGACGTTTTAGAAAGCTTGACGATACAAACAGATGGCTTGTTGGTTAAGAAGAAAGGGGGATCTGGGTCATCATCAAAACCCCTAAAGGAGAAACCCTTAAGTACGAGGTACGACTTCAATTCCCCACCATCAACAATGAAGCGGAGTACGAGGTAATACTGACAGGACTCAGGATTGGGAAAGCCCTGGGAGCCAAAAACATACTTCGCAAAAGCGATTCTAAACTAGTAATAGGGCAAACAAAAGGGGAATACGAAGCGAAAGAGGGCAAGATGCAGAAGTACCTCAAGTTGATGAACCAATTGATCCAGGAGTTTGACCAAGTGGATTTCATACAAGTTCCACAAAGCTAGAACTTAGAAGCAGATGAGGTAGCAAGGCAAGCATCGTCAGAGGAAGGAACGGACTTGCCCGTTTTGAAAGTAGAATTACAAAGACACCCAAGCATTCACGAACTCCACACTTTCATGATCCAAAACCAGAATGGTTGGACGAGTCCAATCATCTCTTTCCTCCAAGATGGACACCTCCCAACAAATACAGACAAGGCGAGGAAGGTCAGGAAGCGAGCAGCCAGGTTCACCATCCTAAACGATGCTTTGCATAAAAAGGGCTTTTCAATGCCCTATTTGAGGTGCGTCGAAGAAGAGGAAGCCAAATACATCTTGGAGGAGGTTCACGAAGGAGTCTGTGGAGACCATACAGGGTCGAGGTCCCTAATTAGCAAAATTATCAGAACAAGCTATTATTGGCCGACCATGCAAAAGGACGTAAAAGAGTATGAGGAGAAATGTGATAAAAGCTAGAGGTTCAGGAAAATTCAACGTATCCTCGGAGAGAAGATGATGGCCATAACCTCCTCATAGCCCTTTGTCCAATGGGGGATTGACATCATGGGCCCCCTACCACAAGGTAAAAAGCAGGTAAAATTTCTGTTAGTTGCGATTGATTATTTTTCTAAATGGGTAGAGGTAGAGTCTTTGTCCACAATCACGGGCGCAAAAATCCAGAGCTTTATGTGGAAAAACAGTTTGCAGGTTCGGCATCCCAAGAACGATCATATCAGATAATGGTCAGCAGTTCGATAGCCAAGAATTCAAGAGCTTTTGTTCAAAGCTTGGAATCAAGAACCAGTTCTCCTCGCCAAGACACCCACAAGCCAACAGACAAACAAAAGTGACGAATCGAACATTACTGAAGATCATCAAAGTTCGACTGAAGGAGGCAAAAGGAATGTGGCCAGAAGAGTTACCAAATGTCTTGTGGGCCTACAGAACCACCGCTAGAACTCCAACTGGAGAAACACCATTCAGGCTCACCTATGGTACTAAAGCAGTAATACCTGTCGAGGTAGGACTCACTAGCATGAGAAGAGAATTCTTTCAAGAAGACAGCAATGACGATTAACTGAGGGTTAACCTAGACTACCTTGACGAAACAAGGGAGGAAGCATCCAAGAATGTGATCAAGTACCAACAAAGGATAACCGAATACTACAACAAAAGAGTAAAGCTCAGAAGACTAAACATAGGAGACCTTATTCTACGCAGAATTACACCAGCAACAAAAGACTCATCGCACTCAGACCAAATTGGAAAGGACCTTACAAGGTTGTCCATTACTCAAGACAAGGGAGCTATCACTTGGAATCGATGGATGGGAAGAGATTGCCGCATCCATGGAACATTGAGCATCTGAAGAGGTATCATCAGTAGAGACATATCACCATTGTAATCGTGAAAGAAATTCTTTGTTGATGAAAATAAAGGAATAAAAGTATTATTCAGCAAATAATCTCGAAAATTGTGTACAAGTAAATCACCGATGAAGCCAAGTGATAAAATTCCTTAAATGGATGTGTCTTTTCTCTGCCCCAGTCCATTCAACAGAGTCATACTCCCATTTTTAGGAGTAAACTGCTGTGCCCACAAGCATCATTAGTTTAGCGCTATTTGTGGGAAATATAGATCTGAATCATACAAATTTCCGTAGGTCTACCATTCAAACAACGCAATGGATCCAAGTTCAGTAGCCCTACTTAATCTAGTGCAGATGACCCAGGAGATTCAAACACTAGCAGCATGTGTTAAAGAATTGACCAAGTAGAATGAGGAATTGAGGTGGCGCCTCTTACATGAGAATAGCAATATGCCAAATCCTCGCCAGCGTAGCTAAAACAACAATGACGACGAGGGCCATAGCCTCCCAACCAGCAATATAGAAGAAAGTTCTAGACAAACGGAGCAGTCCAATTTCAAGCAAATAGAGCAATCCAATCATAATAATAATGAGCTCTTGAAAGACCTGAAGAAAGCGATGGACGAGATGAAGAACACTCTGAAAGGGAAATCAACCAAAAACTTAGATGAGATGATTAAAAGAACATATTCACCATTCACAAGTGAAATCCTAGAATGCCCACTCCAACTAAATTTTAGACTCCCTTAATTGGAATCTTATGATGAGCATATAGGCCTGTTATATCATATAGAATCCTTTAAGACACTGCTGAACCTTTAGAAGACATTTGATGAAGTGATGCACAGATCCTTCCCAACAACCCTTAAAGGGGCTACCTGAGTTTGGTTCAGCAAGCTAGAATCGTCATCAATAGCAAACTTCAATCAATTATGTGATTCGTTTGTTCAACATTTCATCGGGGCTTAGAGACACACAAGGCTGACTTCCCATTTGTTGACAGTAAAACAGCAAGAAGGAGAAACCCTAAGGGCCTATGAGAAACACTTCAACCGAGAAATCCTAGAAGTAGATGAAGTGGACAACTAAGTCCAAGTGATGGCCTTCCAAGCTAGTTTGACGACTAAAGACTTCATCTTCTCCTTGGCCAAGACTGCACCAATAACAATGGCGGATCTCCTATTTAAAGCTCAAAAATATATGAACGTAGAAGACACATTGACGGCAAAGGGGATGGATGGCAAGTGAAAGATAGATGACCTTGACGAGCCTTGACACAAGAAGAAAGAAAAGAAGGATCACTCCCCTAATCAGAAGAGTGAAAAGGGAAGCTCAAACCTCTTGAAGAGAATGGCAAATTTCGCCCCTCTGAATATGCTCATGGAAAAAGTTTTGCTGTAGATAAAGGACGATCCAAGCTTGAAGTGGCTGAAGCCTTTGACTTCACTACCACATAGACGAGTGTAGACACTCGAATTTTGCACCCATGATTTAATCAAGGAAGATTACTAGAATGACCGTTCATGTACCCAAAATTCATGATTGCATTACATTCATTAAATTTGTTCATTGCATATCATAAAAATGATCTTGAGATTCTAACAGTCGTGACGGTATGCCCAGTTTCCAAATTGGACCGTCGGATCTAAAGATATCGCATGATCAAGTTTGCACGGTTAACATGGATTATGTCTAGGTAGAATCAACCACACATGATCAATTTAAATTAATTTTGATTGGCTAAACAATTAAAATTAATTAAATAATTTTGTGATTGGTTGTTAGTGAGTGTTAAAAATAGGCTTGTTTGCATGGGAATAAAAGGGATAATCAGATAATTACAAAATTGAGGATAATCAAGATTTTTTAGAGTATTTATCTACAAGATAATTGTTGCTGAAAAGACCTGAATTATCCAGAAAAGAGTTTAATTTTTAGAATATGGATTAAAAACGCGTCTAAGTGCAAGTCCCAGTTCAAAAAATCTCAAAAAAGGAGTCCAAAACGGACTAAAACTCGAAAGTGGGCCTGACACCCAAAAGTGCCATTCGGCACTTTCGAAGTGCCAAACAGCACTTTCCAAGTGCTGAATAGCACAAAATCGGGCCTTGGCCCAAGGGCACTTGGATTAAGCTGAAACACATCCTTTTCAATTTTTTAGAGATAAGGACAGATCCCAGTTCATATTCTGATCATCTAGCTATTTTTTCGAGCCTCCCAACCTCTATAAATAGAGGTTGGATCTCAGAATTCAACACACTTTTTTAGGCTCTGAGATTTCCCCTCTTTCTATTTCTTTTCTTTTCCTTCTTACGTTAAAGATGTTCTAGAGGCTCTTGCCTTAGAAATTTCTTTATTGTAAGCAAAATATTTTAGGCTTCAAATATAATTGAATAAATTTCTTTGAATCCTAAAATATCCATTCACAACGAAGAGCACACATGCAAAAGGTAGTGAATTTCTTTTCTTTTTTTAATCTTCTTTATTAATTTTTATTGGTGATGCATGAATAGATTTAGGATGTTTTTTTAATTTCTGGTGTGGATGCCATGTATTGTTAAATTTTTCCTTGAAAACATGTTCTTAATTCTTTTGTTGTTATGGTTTTTCTTTTGAATTTCAAAAATCAACTCATTAACAAATCTTTTTCAAAACCAAAAACAGATTTGTATCTTCCTTAGATGCAGATTTGAATTTTTGCTAACATAAAAACAGATCGGTATCTTCCTTAGATGTAGATCTGAATTTTTTCTAATACAAAAACAGATTTGCATCTTCCTTAGATGCAGATCTGAATTTTTTCTAATACAAAAACTGATTTGCATCTTCCTTAGATGTAAAACTGAATTTTTTCCAACACAAAAACTGATTTGCATCTTCCTTAGATGTAAATTTGAATTTTTTCTAACATAAAAACTAATTTGCATCTTCCTTAGATGCAAATCTGAATATTTTTACACAAAAACTAATTTGCATCTTCCTTCGATGCAAATCTTAATTTTTTACATAAAAACTTATTTGTATCTTTCTTAGATACGAGTCTGAATTTTTCTAAACATAGCAGATTTTGAAATAAAAAAAGGAAGTCATAAGTAGTGATGTTTTGTTTGTTTGATTCATAAGTAATGATGTTTAGATTGTTTTGTTTAATGCAAGTAGCATAGATTTATTTCATGAGTGTAGTCCTCTTCTTAAAAGATTTTTTTTTTTTTTTTTAAATCTGATTTTTTAAGGTTTTCTACAAATCTAATTTTTTTTATTACAAAATAGATCTGATTTTTTTTACATACAAACCAAAAACCAATTTTTTTAGTTCTCAAAAACAGATTTGATATTTTTAAACCAAAAGGCTTTGTTTTATTTAATAAACTCAGATCTGACTTTTCTTCACCAAAAACTTTTTTTTTTTTACCTATACCAAAACAGCCTTGGTTCTCTTTTTTTTAATAAATCAAATCAAATTTTTTTTATTCACAAAAACATATATGAATTTTTCTTAAAAGAAGAGGACACATTCATAAATAGATTTATATGACTTAGTTTGGTTGAGTGTCTCATGTATGCAACATATCATTCAAATCATGCATAAAGGGGTACATTGGTCATGAGAGTCTAGAAGACCAAACTCTGTCTGGGCGGAATGGGTGCCTAACACCTTCCCATTCTGTAACCTAGCCTCCGAATTTAGTGTCTTTGGATAGGTAGAACTAGGCTTTATCTTTAATTTTTTTTATTCAATTAATGATAATGGAACAATTCAGTCATGTAAAGTTGTATTTAATTTTTTTCTTATAAGAGAGGTGTCTTGAAAAAGCACCCAAATCTCTTTTTTGAGAGTACCTAAGTTTCCCCGGTCTCTCATAGTGGCGACTTCACTGGGGATGTAGAGGGCTAAGCTTCGTGTTAGACTTCAGTGACCAAATATGTACCCTTGTTTTTGCATGATGTTGTATGATATTGTTTTTATGTCTTGAGATGTTGTGTGATATTTTGTTGTTTGTTGAGATATTGTATGATATTTTGTTGTATGTATTGTTTGTTAAAAGCTTTTCCTAACTATCATAATGTGTGCCATCAAAACAGTAAATATGTATGCACCCCTTTCAACAACATGTAGTGGTAGTAACCATGGATCACTGGTCTTCATTAGATTCAAGTACCTAGTGGTGAAATCACCAACTCATAGCCTAAAGTCACTGGATCATTTCTTGTTAACTGTAAAGGATAGACCATGTCGTTCGGACCAACGCAATGTTCATTACATTACAAGTTGGGAGGTGTAACGTCCTAGCTGTGGGAAACAATGAAACAATAAACCCACCCGACAATGTAATGACTTAGAACCTACCCTTAGGCCAGTCCATGTTAAAATTGCATTGCATGTTATATGTGTTTGCTTGGTTGATTGATATAGATGGGGACCTAACTTTGATTAACCTGACCAAGCCTGTCATTAGGGGAGAATTTGGTCAAGATCCGAAGGAAGGCTGCAAAGAGAACCTAAGGCCGACACTCAGGCCAGTAGCTCCAATTCCAAGCCCATCACTCCCATTACGGTACTGAACCCCGTAAGCATAGAAGATACTCTGCTGCTACAACATCACAATCCCATATTCGACCTACAAGATAGTTCAAGTCACAAGAAGTTTGAAGCTCCTAACACTATGGCAAAAGAGGGAGAACATCCGAACAATGAAGAACCTATGAACACTCAAGAGCTACTCAACACCATGGTAGCTAGTCAAATCCAGCTGACGGAGGACATAAACCTTATGGTGCAACAATTTCAAAACTTAAAGAGTAACCAAGAGGAGAACAAAGCTGACCATAATCCACCAACCATGGAGAGTGAGAAGAAGATCAACAAAAGAATGAACAAAATGAAGGAGATGATTAGAAGAGCTCGTAAGATGGAAGACCTTATGGACTACGAATCCCTTTCACTTTTCCCTGATGTGAGGCTGCCTCCCAAGTTCAAGATGACGACCTTGGACAAGTTTGATGGGACCAGTTGCCCAAAGTCCCATTTGAAGACGTATATGAGGGTTATGCAACCCTAGGTGCGACTGAAGAACTATTTGCTCAAATGTCCCAAAACACTCTAACTAGAGCTGCTCTTAGATGATTCCTCAACCTAGATGACACTAGAGCAAAAAGCTGGGAGGACATCTGCCGTGAGTTTCACAAGCAATACAAATATAACATAGAAGTGGACATAACAAGGAGAGATCTCAAGACCACGAAGCAAGAGCCAAAAGAATCATTGTCTACTTTCATTACCAAGTGGAGAGCCAAGGCAACACAGATGATGAATAGGCCAAGTAAAGAAGAACAGTAAGCTATGGTTGTAAAGAATTTATTACTTGTATACTATAAGTACTTGTTTGCCCAATATTTCCCTAATTTTAAAGCTTTGATTGCTGCTGAAACCCAAATTAAGGATGCAATAAATAATGGCACTATAAAGAATAATGACCCACTAAGGTTTAAAAAGAATTTAGGCTCTAATTCTAAGGTTGTAGAAGTTTCTAATATCCATAAAAATGATCCTTACCAACTGATTGCACCCATTGCACCCGTACAAGTATCACAAGGGCCACCTCCAAGGCCTAGGAAGGAAATTCATGAGTTGTATATGCCTGTGAGCCAAATGTTTGAGAAACTAAAAGAAAAAGGGTTACTGAAGCCCTTAGACCCAAGACCAATTCCAAACCTACTACCTTCAAGATTTGATGTGAATAAGAGGTGTGCCTACCACCAAGGCCCTGGCCATGATACTGACAAGTGTTTTGGCCTTCGTCATGCAATTCAAAACTTGTAAATCACCGATGAAGCCAAGTGATAAAATTCCTTAAATGGATGTAAATCACCTAAAATGGCTAAGTGATAAGATTCCTTAAACGGATGTAAATCACTACTGAAGCCAAGTGATGAAATTCCTTAAATGGATATAAATAACCTAAAATGGCTAAGTGATAAGATTTCTTAAACAGATGTAAATCACTGACGAAGCCAAGTGATAAAATTCCTTAAACGGATGTAAATCACCTAAAATAGCTAAGTGATAAGATTTCTTAGACAGATGTAAATCACTAATGAGGCTAAGTGATAAAATTCCTTGAATGGATGTAAATCACCTAAAAATGGCTAACTTATAGGATTTTTTAGCTGGATGTAAATCATTGACGAAGATAAGCGACAAATGTGAATGGCCAGAGAAGAAAAGCAAACGATGCAACCCCTAACGAAGACAGGGATAATTCAGACTAGGCTAAAAGAAGCAAACCCCATAAAAAAAAGGAGAAAGCACGTACATCAAAGGTAAGGAAAGCAAACACATGATATATAGGCATATATTAAAAAAAAAAAGTGTAATTGTTTGAGAGTTACCATCTAAAGCCCAAAAACATACTGGGCACCACCCAAACAAAAGAAAATAAAGATAAACGATAAAAGAAAAAGCTTTAAGTTGTAGCCTCGTCCCTTCCAACTGCGTCAATAAGAGCATCCTCAAGGTCAGGGTTGTTGCCCTCTGGAGCATTCTCTTCGAGAGCAACAGCGGCTTGGGTAGCCTAATCGGCCTCTATCTTTTTGTCCACCTCCTCGAAGTCTAAGTCTTCCAAATTGACTCCAGAAGGATGCTTTACCATGTACCGCCTAAGGAGCTTGAAGCCTTTGTAATAGCAACAAAAGAACACAGTGTTGTACTCTTTAGTTAGCTGAAAGGCCTGAACAGCCTTGGCAGCCATGGACTTGACCTTTTGATTCGGGGCCTGAAGCTGTTCGTCCTTTTGCACCATTAGCTACTTCTCAACCTTGAGCTCGTTGGCCAGAGTCTTGGTTTTTTCCTTAGCTGTGTTGGTTTCATCCATGAAAGTAATGAGGTCCCTCTTCAGCTTCGCGACCTCAGCCTCCAGGGCCTCCACCTTGGACCCTGCCACCACGGCCTTCTCCTTCCGGTCGAGATACTCAAAGGATATGTGGATTGCCTCTCCTAGCGCCTGAAAACCATAAGAAAAGAAAAGTTATAAACATCAAAAGCCATCCCACTCTATGAGTTACACAACCAAATAGAAAAAGTCTCACCTGGACAAGTTTGTGAATATGATGGCTCACAACCTTGTGAGAAGGGATGCCAGAAAGCGCCTTAAGGTCCTCGGTAGTAATGGTAAAATCAGCCCTTGCCAAGGCAAGACCAGCATCCTCCCAAACACTAGACATCTGGGAGGCCACCTTTTCCTTCCCTTTGGTCAACGTCCTCTGCCTCTTTGGATGAGGAGTAAGCTCTTCCAGCGAAGTGGCAGGAGAGGCTGTCCTAATGGCCTCAGGGACAGAGGTAGCTGGGGTGATCGGGGTCCCTTTCTCAATGACCCGCACCATTTTCTTTCCTAGACTTGAGAGAGGCTTGTTCTTCTTGGCCTTCATCTTGGCGTACATCTCTTAGTTAAACTTGGTCATCATCTCTGCATGACCAAAAGTGCATGTATAAAAAAAAAAAAAAAAAAGGAAAAAAAAGAATAAGAAAGAGAAGGCAACAAAAGGGAGAAAAAGGAAAGGATGAAGAGAACTCAAAAGCTAAACTTAGTTTTTTCTTCAATCTCGATGGCACACAAGATGAAGGGAGAAGGCTTGGGACCAATATAGTGACGAGCTAAGGTTTTGGGGTCGACGAGATCGTCAAAGTCGTCAATCATCTTTATGTATTCAACAGTTGCCTGGACGTATGCCTTGTACTTGCTCTTAAGCTTGGAACGCTTCTTAACTGCAAAGATACAAAAAAAAGGGGGTTTAGTAACAAGTTAAAAAAAAGGGAAGAAGGAACTAACGAGAAGTTGGAAGGACAGCGCACCTAGACCTGGGGCCTTCCACCGACGAAGCAACCTAAGAACTTCACCCTAGAAGTCATTAGAGAGAGTCTCCCATTCATACCCAGACACAAAGAAGTACTTGGACTTCCAGTACCGGAAGGACGAAGGAAGATCCGTGACGATCCTCGCTTTCCTGACCCAGGGCACAAGCTCGTAGTACCCATACTCCTTGGACTCCTTTAAACAGTACAGGTGAACAAACTCGTCCAACTTGATCGTGTCTCCCTTAGTGATGACCATCCAGATCTCCATACAGCTAATCACTATCCTCCACAAGTTTGGCATAAGTTGCCTAGGAGCAATATTGAAGTGGTTCAGGAGTTCCATGATAAATGGATGGACGAGGAACCTAAGGCCACATTGAAAAACAGCTTCGTAGAAGCACACTTCTCCAGGCGAAAAATGACATGCTTTTTCCCCTTCTCAAGGAAGACTAATCTTGACTTCCTCGGGAAACTGGAATCTGTCTCTAAACCTAAAGAGGGTGTCTGCGTCTAAAGCGCAGTCCTCCCTGAGGGCATGAAAGGACTTAACCTCCCTCCGTCCAAGCAACGAAGGACTAGAGGCAGCGGTGTCTACCTCAGCCTTAACGAGGTCATCGCTAGACGACAACCCAGTTCCAAGCTTGCTAGACCTTACCTCGACACCACTTCTCTCTCGCCCACCATCTCCTTAAACCAATTTAGGGGCTGATGTAGCAAATGGTGCAAATCAGCCAACACAAAACCTAAATTGCTACCCCTAAATACAAAACCCTCAATTGGGGGGCAATAAGTGCTAAAGGAACCTAAGGATGCCCCTAAACGGGCAAAGAAAAACGAAATAGAGGGACAAAGTTACCTAACCTCGGAGCTCTCAATCATGAAACTAAGAAAAAGGTGCAAAATTTCTATCCTTAAACAGAAAAGGAAGGGCAGGTAAATTTTGCTATAAAAGGAAAAAAGAGAAGAAAGAGAAACCGTATCTCAAAAAACCAAGCTTAGAAAGGAAAGAGTTGGTGAAAGTCAAAAAGCTCGAAGAAGAAAAACACAGAGCAACAATGGCGAAAGAGAGAGAAAAAGTAAAGAAGAAGAGGAAAAGCAAAGTGGTTTAAAAAGCTAGACTTGGGAAACTGAAAAAGGGCAGGAAACCCAAAAGTCCCTCAAACAAAACACTGGTATCCACCACTCATAATGCGCCACGTGGCCACGACACATATGGTGCCGCCACTCTGCATCAAATGCGGGCACAACAAAAATCTCAAGAGTCACATCTGAGCAAATGACCTTTCATATTCTTAAGATCGTCATCACACGCAAGGACGATCTCATAATAGGGGGGCAGCTGATGGACTAAATAATTACCCTCATCTAGGAGAGACAGCTTGGACTAAGATGGAGTGTCATGAAGGCAGCTATTCAATGCCCTGACGGTTACATATCAGTAAGAAGACCGTTGGGGCCTCCATTAAGGCTGAATTGAAGTAGACCTGGGACGTTACCTAAACAGCCTTAAAACCACCATTTAAGAAGGACAACGGCTACTAAGGAGAGCTTATATATATGACCTACCAAATCCAAGACAAGAGATATACACACTAATCATTTTTGCTCTCACCACAAAATTCTCTCTATCTCTTGAGCTTTATTTACTGACTTTATCATCGGAGACTCCGTGGCCGGCACCACACCGGAGGCCACCCTGAAAGGATTCCCCTTTTTTCTTATCAACTTTACAGGAACTTAGACGAGCTTGTATTGACCCGTCTGGACAAACCCATTTATTGACGATTTCAGTATCATTATATATATATATATTTATATATGATATGTCAACGTTCAAAGTTACATGAAGATGACAATACATGAGAGGAGCTAGGAAAGGGTAGAGAACAACCCCAGTTGAGGTTGTCAAAGAATAATGCTCCAGCGTTTTTTCTTCAAAATTAAAGTCTATGGCAGTACCATTTTATTAATAATAATAATAATAATAATAATATTATTATTATTATTTACTGCTTACGTGAAATGAAGGCTACAATGTATAATTGGACGTTGGTTACTTTCTTTTTTCTTAAAAAAAAAAAGGAGCTAGGAGCTTTTTGATCTTTTTGGGTCTCTTTTGCTTTGACTTTTAGACTTTCACAGAGTAAAACTTCTCTTTTTGGATTTGAAGATAAGTCTCTCCCCCACTCACATGGTTTGTTTCATGAGCCATCACTATTCTACTTAATTTGTAAGAGAAAATTCTAAGGTTTTTAGATTAAAAAGAATACCTATATATTGAGGGACCCAACATTTCAATTGATGATTAAGGTTTGTTGGACAAACTTTTCTTTTTTCCCATTAATTTTCAAATTTTATGATTCCAGGGGAAAAAAAAAAAAACATAACAAATCCAAGGCCTTCGATAAGATCCTTCCTTGCAAAGCATATGTCAATTCATGGAAGCTTTATTTATTTTGGTTGTAAATAAGACCTTTGTTATCTTTATACTTTATAGTGTGTGTGTGACATGTTACCACTTATGACTTCTTTTTGGACCCTTTTGGTTTGTTTTACTTTCTTTAAAAAAGGTAGACGAGAAAAGAGGGCATGTGAGTTATATGCTTTTGGTACCCGGTAGTGACACATGTGATTAGAGATAGTCACGTCGGTGAGAATATAAGAAATTCATGCACTCTTTGGTGAGAATATCCCGTTACTTTTTTGGGGGGGTGTTTCTCTCTCTCTCTCTCATGTGAGATGAAGATGATCCACTACACCTTATTACCTTGGTGATGGAGAGGCACATGGAGACTAAAAAGGCCATCTTCCTCCCCTAAAAGGGTACTACTACTACACATTACAACCAAAAAAGATAAAGGGATGAGAGAAATAAAGGAGAGAACAACCCACGCTGCCCTGTCCTACTTAGATAATTGTACTTCAACAACCCACATTTTTATTTTTATTTTTTAAAAGTTTTCCTCATTGGTGAAGAATTTGAAAGAGATTGATTATGTATGGTGGTCTTTGGAAAAAAATTATAAAAATTATCAAACTAATTAAAAAACCATCTTCTGCTTTCCTTTCTTTTGTTAGGAAGTGACAAACCTTTCCCAAGAAATTCACTAGAATCTGTCTCTTTCTTGTTTGGCTTATCTCCATCATTGATTAGTGGTGAATTTATTCATAAGCTTATCTTGGAACCCTTGTATGTATGTGTGTGTTTGCACGCGCCTGATTGCCCCCCCCCCCCCCCCCCCCTTTGTGTGACCCTTTGTGGGTCTTACTGAATATTATGAAATCAATCTTCCTTTGAAAATAGAATCGTTTCTGTCCTTCAATTATAAATAAATAGAATTTTGTTGAAGTGAAAATAAAAATAATACTAAAGCCTTTGGTGGTTTTTAATTACCAATGCACAAACTAGCATGCTTTAATAAATTTGTTCAGATTCTGAAGCAACTTATTTACAAAAATATAACAAACAAATTCTCTCTAATAAAACTCCTTCACAATGAAATTTTTAGCATTGAGCTGAGGACATACTCCAGTAAATCCCAGAAGGGAAATTGATTCGTGGGGAAAGTATAAAATTCCTCACCTCATGCGCCTATACTACTACTACTATCACTACTAGATTAAATATCACAAGGTAAATGGGTAATTGATTCTGGCATTACTTTTCTTTTCTTTTTTTTTTTTGCCCCCCAATTTTGTTGCTGATATGTAGAAGTTCTTACCACCTTCATCTAGTAAACAATGACGAGGACGAGAAGGATGAGGGCTCACATTCTAGAAAAGCTTGTTACCCGAACATTATAGTACATACAATCTTCATCCCATGATCTTGAAATTGAAACGTGGGAACTAATCTATCTTAAGATTCTCTCACATAATTGAAGCCATTATGTCTCTCTTGCTCCCATTGAGGATATTGAAGGGAATTGTGGAGATGATGAGTTACCCTAAGCCACGCCACGCTAAGATATGGGGGGGAAAAACCCTAAAAATAATTCTAGCACTAGTATGTTGCCAACTTTGATGGTCAAAACAAACAAGTTTTGGCTGGCACCATACCGGTGTCACTATGATCGATTATTTCTTGTACATTGTAGGTCTTCGAGGGCTTCATTTGGATGAGTCGTCCATATAGATTGAGTGCATCATTAGTTCTTATGTGCTTAAATTCTTATGAATTAGTAACTCTCTAAATTTAATTTTTTTTTCAACGACCCAACATGTCCTCAACATAATTGCCAATTCAACTTAAACAGACTCAAACTAGCAACACCATTGAAAAGACTTGAAAGTTCCTTAATGTGAGTACAAAATGAAGAAATAGAGTATGTCTTTGTGGCTAAGAAATTATTTTAATTATAATAATATATATGTATAAAATGGGGTTAGGAAGTTACGCTTGGTTTAACTTGATTTGATATTACACTATTGCATAACTTTCGATTAGATTAACATTTTGAAAGTCCTCTATCTATTATATTACATTTTTTTTTCCTTAATATGTAAGAAATATTTCATATTAATTGGATATTATTTACTACATATTAAGAACAAGTCGAGGCAAAAAGTTCACAATATTTCATGGGTTATGAGTCGGGAAAAATCTAGCCAATTACTCACATCCATAAATAAGTGACTCTAAAAAGAGAAAGGGGAGAAAGCCGAACCATTAGTGCATGATATGTAATTCCCAACTAAATGTTCTCTCTAGTAATAATTTAAAAAAAAAAAAAATTATGTGTTCTATATTTTTTTACCTTAATAAACAGTGAAATACTAAATCTACTACAAAGTTTACTATAAAAGCCTCATAAATTAATGTAGTATAACCAATATTCTTAGGAATAAAATTCTTCTATCCCATTTTTTGTATGTTTCATTTTAAAGATGTTTATTAAATTTTTTTTTTTGGGTTAAATATGTTTATTAATTATAACTTATCACATATTCTTTTTTTCCTACTTCATAAAAAAGCTATATTTTAAAATAAGAAAAAAAAAATAGTGCACATAAAAGGTTATTTTTTATAGAGTATAAAGTGATATACAAAAATGAGATATGATTTTTACGAGAAGTGATGTTACATACACAAAAAAACTGACAATATTTTTACATTACTTAAATTGGTAAGTTTTTACTAGTTTTTATTTAAACCTACTACTAATATCATATCTTTTGTCAAGGTAACAAATTTTTAGCAAATTTTGTTTCTCTTAACTTTCTCTTTCTATCGGTATCCTTAGCATTTATCAGAGGAAATATCCTTACCCGTACGAGTGCATGTGTTCTACTTTTTTTTAATTGCTTTTATTCTTGTTTTTCTCTATGAGAGAGAGAGAGAGAGAGAGAGGGAAAAGCCAAGCAAAGAGAAGAGAAGCCGTTGCAAGCTATAGCTACTTTTTAAGGTCTAGGCGCTTGGGAAGACTTGAAGGTACGTTCGTCGTGCCTTCCATCATGTGGTTGTAATGTGAAATAAGCTACCAAAAGCATCACGGTATGCATGGATTTTACCATCATGGCCATAAGAATAGAATTAGAATAAGAAAGAGAAAAATGAAAAGGGCATACTTACATTACATGGTCATACCCAACATCACACACCTCCCTTTCTCATACTGTGCATGTTTGATACAATAATGAACCAAGATGTGTTTTTGTCCTCCTGTGCAAACGCTATTAAAAGAGATTATTATTATTGATATGTTCAAAATTTTTATATATATATTTGTCCATCTATTAATACAAGTAAGATACAAACAAAAAAAGAAAAGAAAAAAGAGGGGAGTAGAGGAGGATATTATCAACATGACAACATGAGAAGACATATATGGGCTTCAATCAGGACATACTTCCAAGAGAAAACAATGATATCATACACGTACCTGATTTTAATAATTATAAATTTAGTGGGCCCCTTTTCACTTTCAGACATGACAATTTAAGAATATTATGCTTTTTTTTTTTTTTTTTTTTTTTTTTTTTTTTTTTTTAACTATCCCAACCCCACACTATAATTTCCTCCTCATTTCTCTAACCCAATAATAATATCGATGACTAGTCAAAAACCAATTTTATATTCCCAATAATTTTTTTTTTAAAACAAATATATTCTTTAATAAAGAAAGAATAAATCGAAAAAAAAAATTTTGAAATTTGATGGGACTAGATCATAATCATATTATCCTTAATTGTATAGAACAAGAAAAAGAAAAATCGTGGCACATTTTTTGTTTTTGTTTTTTCTTTTCATGATCAGCTTGTGTTTCCTGATCGAATTAAGTGTGGTCTGCAGTGCACACTTTAATTTATTAAATCATGAATTTCAGTATCTAGGTTACATCTGCGGGCCAAAATAGATGTCTAATTAAATTCCATGCAAAATAATGTTGAAAATATCTCCATTAATTTTGGTCGAGGGGAAATACTGAAGCAAGTCTAGTAAAGCAAGCATTTCCTTCCTTCCCTGCCCGAAAAAATATGGAACTCGTCAAAGTTGAAGTTTGATTTACACTTCAAAATTCAAACAGTTGTCCTATTCGATACTAATGGTTCAATCTCAATTACTTTCAGCCACAAAAAATCTCTTCGGAACTTTTTTTTTTTGGAGAAAAATCTCTTCGGAACTTGATCAGTTACAAATTCAATTGTTTTTTTTTTTTTTTTCCAGGAAAATAAAAACCCCCTATAATTAAACATATTTTTTATATTTCCCGTAACAAATTTATCAAAATATCCTATTTGAAATTCTCTCTCTCTCTCATATCCAAATTGATATTTGCTAATACACACATGTACAATTAAAAAACACTAACAAATAAAAGAGACACTATTAATTTACAATATGAATTAAAATATGATAAAAATAAAATATATGTTAAATCGTAGTGGAATCTAATTTATCAAAGGTGCTATTGCAATTTTTTTTAACAATATATAGAATCATTAATAGCCTAATATGTCCAAGTAAAGCCGGATTCAACACATAACGTGCTGAATTAATAGTAATAAAAAAATTAATTTCATTTAAAGAATCAAATATCATGATTCCAATGTGCTTAATAATTAAAAAAAACAATCAACTGAGTACGGTGATGCATGGTAACAGAAAGTTGAATCTAATTTTCAGTTTTGATTTGGTATGAGAGAGAGAGAGAGATTTTTAGTGTGTGTCATATGGGAAATTGGATGGTTAATGTTGACAACTTAGCATGAGAGACTATATAAATTAAATGAAGCCTCAAGTTATTTGAAAATAGCCAACGATGATTCGACAACTCATATAATATATACATATTTTTTTGTGTGAAAAAAATTTATTATTTCAATTTTATTGGACCACAATTTTGGGTCTTCTTGGGAATAGAGAAAAGACTACGTAATTCATCAGGTTTTTTTTTTTTTTTAAATCAACTATTATTTTTAAAAATCAGTTATTGACCCACACTTTGAGGCTTTTGTACAATGTCTTAAAAATTTACTTAAGTTACTAATTAGACCTGGCATACTTCCGTGCTATACTTTCATACACAGTCTAAATGGACAAAATTTACAGTATTATATATTGCTTATCCGCTCAAACTTCCTATTTAAAAAGCTATGACTTGTGAGTTTTGTAGCTCAACTAGTTTTTAGAGTCTGTTTGGTATATGTGTTTAAATACATGTTTTCAGTTTTTAAATAACATTACATGTATTTTTACACATTTTTTCACCCACATGTATTTTCAAAAAAATTGAAAACTGTTGTTTAAACACATGTACCAAATAAGCCCTTAGTATTTTAAACTGATCCATACATAGTTCAGTTCCTCATTCTCCTTTTTCTCCAAAAAAAAAAAAAAAAAAAAAAAAACTCATTTAGAACAGAACAAACATTAAGATCGACAAACTTACTGTTTAAACTTGCCAAGCAAACATTTTATCATAAAACATATAGAATTACAAGCAACCGAGCAAGGCTTAATTCTGATTTAAAAAAAAAATAAAAATAGTAAAAAGTAAAAACAAGAAAAACCTGAACATTGACAAGAATTTAGATCATGATGACGACCCAATAAAGAAGACCAGATGATAATGATAAAACTGAGCTCGGTAAGGAAATGATGAAGTTTCTAATGCTAGCATTTGTCCTTTTACTTTTGTTTTTTTGCTTTTTTTTCCTATTGCTCAAGGACTCAGCTCAAGATTGGTAATGATTTCTACTGTTTTCTTATATAGATATGAAAGATACAAGACTTGTGCCGTGTCCTTTAGAACATCTATTGCTGGGAGTGAAAAAGAAAATGATTCAGTTAAAAATTATCTACAACATGATACTTGGTGAACAATTTAAATTCAGAAAGATTTAAGCAAATACAAACAGAAAATCAGGAATGTTAGAGATATTATAAATTTATAACTCAAAGTGACCAAAATTTATTGTAAGCTCTTATACTTATAAGAGCAAGCAAAGTAATCTTAATCCAATTTATTGCCCATGTGTTATATATAGTTCTACAATTACTCTAGAGTTAGCTATTCTTAATCTGATATATAGACACACTACAATATTGGGGTCTATTATATGTTTGTAACACACAATTTTATTCAGTAAGATTAGGAGATTTCTATTATGGACATAAGTTGTCAGTTCGAACCACATTAATTGTACTTCCACCTTCTTCTTTTTTTTCTCTCACTCACAATTTCAATAATAATTCTAATAAGTATCAAATGAAGATTTCTTTGTCAACCTAGTGGCTTATATCTAAGTTTGTGTGGAAAATTGTAGTAATTGATTAAGATTTTATAGTTTACCCCCTAAAATTAGGGCCTACTCATCAATAAACCAATAATATATAAACATTGGTTACATCTTTAAGATGAATGATACTAGAGATACTATAAAATTTACTATATAAGCTTTACAAAATGATATCACCAATTACATAATAGTTATTCAAACATTTCTTTATTATTCTGTTAAAGTTGTACCAATTACATTCATTATTAGTTTGTAATATTTTCAATTGTAAAATTGCTAATAACTTCAACACATTCTCTTTAAAGTATAACCCACGTGAAAAGCCTTTTGCTCTCTAACTTTGTATGCACAAACAGAAAATGAGTCTTTTCAATGATTTAATTGAATACTGTGGTCTTTTTTTTTTCTTTTTTCTTTTTTGTTGATAATTTGATAGTACACTGGAGGAGAGAAGACTTGAATCTTGATTCTCTTAATAAAGGAGATCGTGCATGCTATGCCACTAATTTACAAAACTCTTAAGAATTCATTAATTATTATAGCTGGTTCAAAAAAGTTATGAGTTTCCCATAAGGGGTAATTAAGTGGTTCTTTTGTCTCCTATAGGAAAAAATTATTAGTCAGGAAAGAAAAGCCTAAAAAAGGAATCCCATAATTAAGATTTTTTTTTTAAAAAAATCTTCTAAATAACGGATAACCGACACTAGTCACAAAGTTAGCTAGCTAGGGATCACATCCAAATGCAAATGGTAGGAAGCTTATTTTAACCTTCTAACTCCTAGTGACCAGGCCAGTTAAGTCTTGTTTGTGATCAATATGATAGGTACACTTTAGCAGAAGTCTTCATCACCCTTATTGGTGGCACGAAATTATTTCCAAACATACAAAAGTAGAGGACAAAAGAAAAAGAATAAAAAGGGAACATATATAAATAATTCATAGCTAGGCACGTACTAGTTTTAATCTCTATCTTTTACTTAGAAAAAGCAATATATTTGTATTTTTTCCTTTGGTTTTGCCGGATGTGCTAATTGTAATCTCATGCCAAATATATATGTTAGGACGAAAATGACAAGGGAAACTTCTGAAATGCATAAGAAGAAGCCAAGGAAGTAGGGTTTTGTGAATGAATGCAGTTTTCCTAATATTAAGAGATGAGACTGCCAGCAATATATTGTACTAGTTAGTAATAGCATAGAGGAAAAGAACAATATTACAAAAAAAAAAAAAAAAAAATTCAACAACATTTTTAACAATAATTAAGTCAAAATTTTATTTATTTTGTATATAATAACTAATTATAATTGATTTCATAGAGGGTAATAAGAAATTAATATGGGGTTGGAGTGGGAGTGGGTGGTCCATGAATGAATATTAATGTACGACTTCTTCATCTTCTTCAATTCAGTTCCAGCCCCAGCCCCAGCCCCGGCACAGCAGGTACATGATTATCACCCAACCAAAGAGGGAAGGGTTTTGATGCCAACACCCAACTCAGGAAAATGTCATTGTCTATGATGCTGACAGCTGGACATCATGAGTAACCCTTCTCCTTGTGGGTTCCACCACGTAGTGAAGAAGAAGAAGAGTGTTGTTTGACGGCTGTTACGTGTAAGGAATCTACTGGTTTTTGTCTTTATGTTACCCATAAGGGACATCTCCGGTCCAACTTACACTGTCTTTTCGTCCATTCGTCTAACTTCTCTGTACTAGACCTTTTTTTTAAGTGATTCAAAAGGAATTTTCATGGGTTAGTTAAACAGCATTTACATTAATTACCTTCTACACGATTTAGTTAATCTAACCCAAACATTTTTTTTTTCTTTTTTTAATTTTTTTAACAGGCTTATTAAAAAATGGTCCAGTTAATGTATGCCTTTATGGCATATTTTAATAATTTATTTTAGAGAATTTTTTATGAAAAATTGAAAAAATTATCAAGAAAGTCAAGCCACATTTTCATTTTTATATAAATTTTTTTTCTGAAGCATACATTAATAAAAATTGTTTGTTTGTTTTTTTTTTTTTTTTTTTCCTCTCTCTCCCTCTCTCGTCTCCTTTCCCTTTCTCATTTTTGGCCAAAACTTCTTAGCACACTCACAAGTCACAATACAACCACCACATAGACCTGTCAAACAAATCACCACAAACCTGTAAACTGTCACCATTGCACAAAACCACCACAAACTGCTCCCATGAGATCCATCGACACATTACTATGTGATTGGTGCCTATTCAAGTAGGCAACTTAGGCTTAGGTCCAGGCCCTCAATATTGAATGGTTTTACTCATTTATTAAAAAAAGGCCTCACCCTATTATAAAAAAAATGCCTACAAATGTTTAAGTGATGTTATGGATATTACAATTTTTGTAAAGTTGTGAATTAAAACTATGTTTTTGTTGGCTTTAATTCCGTATCAAATTTGACTGTATTTTGTTCAATTATTTCTCTGTATGTTTTTGGGATTTAATGTAAGAATTGGGTGTGAGAGTTTAGTGAAGAATTGTGAAGACAGTGAAGTTCGTGACTTAATCGTGACTGGCTTGCGATTGGACAACCCGCAAAAGGCCATGTGAGAAGCACATGCTAGAATCTGAACAGTTTTTTGTCAGACTGTATTTCGCGAGTCACTTCACGACTTGGCCAACCCATGAGTGACCCGCGAAACTCTCTGCTTGAATGATTTTAAAGAGTGCTTTCCTCATTTTTTTACACATACTATATAAGCCCACATTACCCACAAAATTGTAAGGAGACTTTTAGAGAGAAAACCCTAGCAATGCACTTGAGAGTTAAAGATTGTAAACCCATAATCATTTACACAATTTCTCTTAGTTTTCCTTTATTTTTACCTCTCCAATTACATATCCTTAAGAGGTTCTTAGCCCAAACACTTGCCTCACCCAATCTGAGTATTGAGAGAAGTTTTGGTGCTTGTGAGAAGCATTGGAAGAAACCATTGATTGTCGGATGCAATTTTGAGCTAATTGCGGGATCTGGATAACTAGTGAAGACAATACTCGATGAAGTCCGTTGGGAGCTGGAACTCGGAGAGTTCAAGTACATTGGGTACATTAGGCTTGGAGGATCTTATTGATATCCTTGTACTCCAACTTTATTCACTAGTGGATCATTTCGGCTTGGAGGGCCGTAGAGAGGTTTTTCACTAAGCACTTTGGTTTCCTCTTTGATAACATGTCTTGGTGTTATCTCATTGTTTGCATCTCTCTTCCCTTACTTTTTATACTTTAAACTTATTGTCTATTGTATATGCATATGCTTTAGAGAGTCTTGGCCTCATTGCGTTACACTTACTCTTATTCCGCACTTAGTTAAGTAGGGTAAAAGAAATCTAGCCGTAAGTTTAAAATTGAGGGTCTAAACAAGCAATAGTGTTTTACACTATTTGAGCTTTCAATTGGAATCAAAGCGGGTACAGATATTTAGATTCGATTATCTTTGTGTGATCCTAGGCCCCGTTTGAGATGGATTGATCTCAATCCCTTAACGCACCTCCCTTCTTCAATGGGAACAATTATGCATTTTGGAAAGCATGTATGCATGCTTTCTTATGTGCTATCGATGAGAATGTGTGGGACTCTGTCAAGATTGGATGGATTAGACTAGATAAACCCAAGGCCGAATGGGATAAGGCCGCTATTGCTTTGGCTAATGCAAATAGCAAAGCCATTAATACTATTTTCTATGGTGTTTCTACTGACGAATTTCACAGGATATCACATGTGAAAACCGCCCAAGAAGCATGGAAGATCCTTGAGACTACCTATGAGGGTACCAAGAAGATCAAGGACATAAAGCTACAAATTCTCATTACTCGATTCGAGGAAGTGAAGATGAGTGAGGATGAGTCGTTTGACTCATTTTATGGTAGACTCAATGAGATTGTCAATGCCAAGCTTAATCTTGGAGAGAAGATAGAGGACACCAATGTTGTGAAGAAGGTCCTAAGGTCTATACCCGAAAGCTTCTGGGCCAAAGTCAACACCATTTAAGAGAGCAAGGACTTGGATACCATCAATATTCAAGAACTTGTTGGCTCACTTCAAACTTATGAGCTTGGGCTGCCATCTCACAAAAGTAGTAAGTCCCTTGCTCTTAAGATGATAAATGAGTGAGCTGGTGAGTCCTCGGATGAGGATGATGTTGAGAAAGAAGTGGCTTACCTTGCAAAGAATTTCCAGAAATTTTATGAAAATGAAGAATAATGTGAAGTCGTTTGGCAAGGGGAAATCTTCATCCTTCAAGAATGACAAGAAAGATTTCAAGAAGAAGGATGCTAAAGAGTGTGGACACAACGGATAGGAGTCACCACCTAGTTTTTGCAAT
The DNA here is from genome assembly GCA_030021035.2 of Notholithocarpus densiflorus. Taxonomy (NCBI): domain Eukaryota; kingdom Viridiplantae; phylum Streptophyta; class Magnoliopsida; order Fagales; family Fagaceae; genus Notholithocarpus; species Notholithocarpus densiflorus. The sequence goes on along the minus strand of JARYZH020000066.1, from coordinate 1,109,502 downwards.
GGTCTAGGAACTATATATATAGCGTTCTTTCGAGGAAGGACCTTTTGATCTTACTACCAGAGATATGGGTTCAGAGTTAAGGTACGGTCTTGGGAAGGCGTTAGGCACCTAAAACCGCCCAACCCTAAGGTTGGCTTCCCTTCATTATGTCTTATGTCTTAACCCTATTAAAGGCATACTTAAAACTTGTATCTAACTCACACACATGCTAACATACATCTATCAATCAACATAGCATCAATCATCCCAAAAGACCTAAACATACATCTATCATGGCAATCAGCCAAGGCCTAACATTCATCTAATCATGCATCTCATTACATCATGGATCCTAACATTTGTCTAACATGGCATCTCTTAACATTCATCTAACATACATGTCATGGCATCAAGGCATTCATTATATCACAAACCTTAGTTATACATCTAATCATGCTTCAACACAACCCTATCACCATATCATATCATAGCATCATATCATATCCATCCAAGGCAGAAACATGTGATCATCAAGATCAAAGGTAGAAGCAAAGCCAAAAACATGTCATAATCTAGGCATCAAGATCATATCACGAATGCATGTACATTACAAATTCATGACTCACCTTCACTTACCGTGCAACAACTCAGCACCTATGGCATTATGCATGAGAATGTGAATGCATGTTCATAACATCAAACAAAACAACATAAGGTAAACCCTAATTCTAACATGTGAGAGCAAGCAAACAAATAAACATGTGAGATAGAAGCTTTGAAAGCATAAAAACATGGAAAAGAGGCCAAGCAGAAATATACATGTGAAAGCAGAAACAAAAACAGCAAAATAAAATTTAGGGTTTTTGGGTAAGTTCATGCGCATGCATGAAAAAGCCTACGTGCGCAGGCAAGATTATGCGCATGTGGGTTTCTGGGCCCTAAAAACATTATAAACAGGGCAGAACACTTAAACATAAATTCTAACAACCTAACATGCTTTTAAAACATACAACTACATAAACCTAAACTACCTAAAAATATTAAAACGTAAAACAAGAAAAGAAAAAAAAAAGAATTAAACTTAAAGAAAATGAAAGAAAAAGTTTAGAACTATACCTCAAAGAAAAGCCCTTCAAGATTGATTTTTGACCGTTCCCCACAATCAAATCCATTTACAATTAACAAAAAGAGTGATTACTAATCGTAAACTCAAATATCAAGGCAGAAAAGGCCCTAATCAAAAGAAAATTGACTTGAGGATGTTTTGTGAAAAACTCCCTCTTTGATTCACTATTTCTAGTGAATCCTAGTATTTTCCTGTGAGATTTCTGTGTGTTTTGAAAATATACCATGTAAGGCTACTTATAGTGTGAAAATAGGGGTTTGGAACAACTCCCAGACGATGTGGGATTCATTCCAAACCTCAACATTAATACAGAAAACTTGCTTTGTTTAGGTTTCTGGAATTCGCTATGCATGTGCAAGATTAGGCCTGCGTGCACATAGCGAGAATTTCCTTGGCCTTATTTTTCCAAAAATAGATTTATTTGCTCATTAAAAGTTATATTTTTCATTTTAACATTTCTCAAGTCAATTTAACATCTGATTAGGCCCTAAACCAACCTTGGGTCTTAAAATTCAGCATCATCGGGGAACGGGGGCCCAAGTCGTAAGGAATACAAAATACAGTGTCTACAAAGAGTCATCATCATCTCAAGGAATCATTTGCTACAAATGCAACGGGAATGGTCATTTGAAGAGGAAGTGCCTAAATTATTTGAGAGGGAAAGGTAAGGTGTTAACAACCACCCTTAGTGAATCCGAGAGCTCAATTTCAGATTCGGAAGATAGTTGTGATGGTGATGGAAATTATTCTGCCTTTATGGCGATTACCTCCATGGACACAAAAGGAGAACTAGAAGAATTGAATGAGGAACTCGGTGAGCACACCGATGTTGAAGAAGTTGAAGCTACTGATGATGAAGAAGAATACCTTGATGAAGGTGATAAGAAGCTTCAAGTTGTTTATGATGCATTGCTTGAGGATTGTGGCAAATATGCCAAAGTAGCAAAGAGTGTAGTTAAGAAGATGAAGAGAATCGAAGAAGATCATAAATCCACTCTTTTACAACTAGAGATGCTAAGTATGAAGTTGAGAATTTGAAAGAAGAACTGTTGAGTGTATATTCTAAGATCAAATTTCTTGAACTAGAGGTGATCCAAGCAAAGATTGAGCGCATCATAACCAAGAAGCTTCACAACGTGCTCACATCTCAAAAGTCCTTTTCAGACAAGATTGGATTGGGTTACACTGGTGAAGGAAGTTCAAGTACTGAACCAAAAAGGGAGATGAAGTTCGTGTCAGCAAAGGTTGTGGAGAAGCCCAATGTTGAGAGTCCAATTGTTGAGAAGAAAGCTGTTGTGGCAACATCTAAGGCAAAAGGGAAATCATTGCCTAAGAATCAAAGAGGACCTCAAGTGAAACATTTTTGCCATCATTGTGGCATTCGTGGTCATACAAGACCAAATTGTTTCAAGCTTCATGCTCTCAAAAGAGCCGATCTTCAAAGCGCTCAAGGAATTGAAAAGGGGAAGCTAAGAGGAAAGCAAGCCAAGGAAGACAATGGAGGACACCTTATCGGGGATGACATAGAGATGCTCAATAGCATTTCATCATGCCTAGCTAACTTCACCCCGAGGTTTGAGAGTTATGTTGCACGTACTCCTTCTATTAAGGATCTCACCCAAAACACCCATGCGGTGTGGGTGAAGAAGGGTACTCATGCATAATTACTCTACCATGTCCATGCATTAATATTTCCAATGTTTTAGGGACATAGTCTCATGCATGCTCTCATGTGCATCTTCTTTTAGTTGTCATGCTACCCCTCTAGCATGTTTCTTTTAATTGCTTTTTATTTAATAGTTTGTTTTTTGTTGATCTTACTTTATTGCTTTTGTTTTGTGTGAGTAAAAAAATCAAAATCACATAAAAAGTATAAAATCCAAAAAGTTTGATCGCTTGTGTTTTGTCACATCACATGTTGCATTTGGCCTAATACCTCCGTACTAATGGCATAGTGTATTTACGAGCTTAGCTTGTTATGTATGCACTTATATTGAATGTGAGTGAAATCTAAAAATCTATGTTTGATTGTTGTAAATATATCTTCAAGCTTGTCATGAATGTCTAGCCAATAGCCTTGATTGATCTTGATACATGCGTAGACTTGTTCTTTTATATCTACTCACATTTAATTTCCAGTCAAAAAGCTCTTCAAACATCAATCTCTAAAAAGAGAAAAAGCTGAAAAAGCCTTACTTCGAAAACTCATTAGACTAGGAAAAGGTGGAGCAAAATGTATTCAAGTTGTATGATGCCAAAGCCAAAGGCTTATCGCTCAAAAATTGATGCTCAAAAATTGAGTTGTATTGACCAAAAAGTATGAAAAGCTTTCAATCAAGTAAACACTTTGGTGAGGAGTCATATACATTAATTTCTATTCATAAGATAGGTCTCTTGACTTTGTGTTATTTGTGTATGACTTGATTGAATTGATCATTGAAGCTTTATGTTACACTATGGACTAATTCATACTTGATACTCACACATAACACACAAGTCTAATGTTCAATGAATATCTATTTCATTTGTGTGATTGTACATGCTTAAATGTGATGTGTGTACACTCAATTGCTTGTTCATCAAACGAAAAAGATTTTTGAGTGTTTAATTTTTTTTTTTGAATTGATTTTTTTTCACTCTTGCTTTGAATGTTTTTCTCAAAAAGCCAAAATTTTTGTGTTGAAAAACTTAGTGTTTGACAATTTTGCAACTCATTTCACGAGTGGATGCAGTCCCATCCAAGTCGCGAGATGAAACGTGAAAATTTAGTCCCTTTGAAAAATCAGGCAGAGAGTTTATCTGCGAGTTCTTCGCAACTCAAGCCTGACCCGAAAAATGAAAATGAAGAAATTTCAATTACTTCAAAAACAGGCATAGAGTTTCATGGCTCAGCTGCGAGTGGCTCGTGAGTCACTAACTCGCGAAATACGTGAAAAGTCAGTTTTTAAAGGGCTCAAAATGTCAGTTTTTAAAGGGCTCAAAATGTCAATTTTCAAAAAACTTGTCTTTTGCTCCTTGCGACTCCCTTTCCCCAAAACTCAAAACTTCTTCAAAAACTCAACCAAAATTCTTTGGATTTCTATTCTAAGACTACTCTAAGGTATTTTCTAACACTTTTACTCTTTCAATTCCTTAGATTATGTTCTAGATTGTTTAAAACCTAGGGTTGGGTTTATTTTGAATGGGAGTTGGGGAAAACTTAATTTTTGCAAATTTTTTTTTTCAATATTGTTGATTGGGCTTTGTCCCATTTGTGTTGTTCATGTGTATGTTGGCCCCATGTGGCATTTAGAACATGTATTTAGACATATTTTCATATGTTCATGCATTTTTCATCGTATAGGTTTATTTTGTGCGTGTTAGGTGTTTGATAAAATGCCCCTAAGGCATTTTTTCACTCTTTTGGACTTCGATGAGTACCAAACTTTGGAGTTTGCCATGTTTACTCATACGTAACATGTTTCGATCTTTGTTTGCATGGTCCAAAAATAAGTTATATTTTCCATAAACGCTTTCTTCAAGTCAATTTTCATCTGATCGGGCCCTAAACCAACCATGGGCTTTAGAATTCTAACATCATTGTGGAATGGGGGCCCGAGTTGTAAGGGGTAAAAAATGCAATGTCTATAGATACCCCTCTTTTGATTCATGAGCTTTGCTAACGAAATCAAAAGAATAAGAGACAAAACAATTTGTTTCGATGTACGGTTCGAGCCCAACCCATGCACACGGCAAAAAACACGCATACATGGGGTGGGGTGTAACTCCACAAAGTTGCGTGGGATTCATATGTCCGAATTCCCACCTTTGTTGCTCTGGAAATAAGCAACGGCAGATTCACTACCCAAGAACCTGTTTTGCCAATTGCAAGCAAAAGTTGAGTGACTCACTATCCTAGAGTCACTAAAAAAGAAAAACAAACATGGCCAACGGTCTCAACCATCAACCAAACAAACAAGATGCTCTAACAAGCTAAAAGGATACGTCTCTGTAGTGTCCATTTGAGGCTCTTGCCTCAAAGTTCTCTGGGTGGCTATTGCCTCTAGGTAGTTTCTGTTTCTATATCAATCTCTTTTGATCTAGTGAGGCTCTTGCCTCTGTGTGACTTCTATCTCTATCTCAATCTCTTCTATTTTGGGTGGCTCTTGCCCAAATTCTAATGTACATTTTCAATTCCAAAAAGGATATGTACTCAAGTTTTGTAATCTTCCTTTCTTAACTTGTCTAGGATTTGTGCCGGCATATTCAATTATCGTGGGATATGTGCACAAGTATGGTAGCAATCTTGGTGGTTCTGGCTTACGAGGAAGTCTTTGGTGATGTATGATCCATCGGGGAAACTGACTTGTTGAGTAGTGTGTGTTCGTGACTCACAAGGGAGCCTTCTTGATGATTTTCGACCTCCGAGGAAGTCTCTTGATGATGTGTAGCCTACTGGAGAAAATTCTTCTTCTCTTTTATGACTCATTAGGGAGCTTATGTTAGTTCTACTTACGGTGGAGTTTTCTTGGTAATTCTCGGCTCCATGGGGAAAAATCTTTTCCTCACAACCCTTGGGGGAGTTGTCTTGGTGTTTTGGACCCATGGGGGAGCCTTTGATGATTCTTGGGGAAAATTTGTCTATTTTGTGACTTACTGGGGAGTTGGCTGATGATCTTAGTGTTAGGATTAGTGCCCTTAAATCCTATTGTATGATGCTATGTATGACATTATGTATGACTTAATGTTGTGATTAATAAAGTTTTTTTTATTATTATCTAAAATAATGGTAACATGAATTTTTGGACATTATCATATAGTCCATGAGATGCATAGTATGTAATTTATGTGATTTACTCGCAGAAGATATAAGTCACAAGTTCTTTGTAAACTCAGAATAGTAGTTCGTAGTCGGTGATGAAATTGGGCATTTCATCTGCGAAGACTATAACATATTAACTAAGATGATTTGTCTTGATCATGGAAGTGGAGACTTCTAGTTGATATGTTGATATGTTTTAAGAGTTAAGACATATTGAACTGGACCGTTGTGAGACTTATTATTCTCCTAACGACTGTCAAATGAATAATAAATCTCACGATTTCTATTTACATGAACTCTAAATCCTGAGAGAATAATGGACCTGATCATGAAGTAACGGTCAAAACCTCAGTATGTTGGGCAGCCAAATTTAGTGTTGATGGAACATATATTCTCAAGATGGAATTCATAGTCTCTTAACGGAGATATAAAATATTCCCTTGAGATAAGTTTAATGGTTTCGGTTATTCAAAGTGTTAGGCCTAACCACTTTGGTAAGAAATTACTAAAGTATATATAGTAAGCATTCCTCCCCCTTATCTCACTGATTATCACTGCTCTTTTGCTCTTGCCACCCTCTATGAACCTCACACCTATCGTGAGGTATTTATGAAATTGGATTTCATAAATATATGATGAATAACTTAAAAGGATTAAACCGGATACTCAAGGATTAAGATGTAGTGATCTACAAAGTGGCAGTCTTCATTTATAACTTTTTATTACTAGGAATATTTTATGAAGGCGTTGCATGTACAATAAAATCTTGGGATATAATTTATTAATAAGGCCTAGAGTGCAATTATATTTATATAGTGGTATTAAATATAATTAATGGTAACTTTGGACTTGTCAAGAGTTGACAGAAATGCCCAAGGCCCATTGGAGCTAGTGTCTTATTTGTTCCCCTTTGGTCCCACTCCAAGCCACATACTAAAGCCCAATTGGAAAGGCCCAAAAGGCTAGCCCAATTAGATAATTAGTTATAAGGAGAGAAACATACAGAATTTTGTAATAATATGAAATGGTATGTATGTGAGTGTAAGAAACTCTTTTATTCTCTCTTGAAAAAACTGATTGAGAGACCACACTTCTTGGGCACAAGTGGAATTGGAGTGAAGATTGAAAGTGTTCTCAAGAACTTCTGATCTTTGTTTTGAAATTCACCATACCAAGGTACACTCTCTTAATCTTGAATTCTGAAACTTACATGGTGCATGTTATCAATTACGAATGAAGTAGATCCGTTAATTTTCCACTGCGTACATTCATATTACCAACATTTAGCTCACAGGGGAGTTTCCTTAGCAATTTTCAATCCGCTAGGGGATGTTCTTGATCCTTCTAATCCACTAGGGATGATTTGAGAATCCTTGTGTCTTTCAACCTGCTAAGGGTATTTATGTCATTTGGGTGCATTTTTGAATTTTTCCCTTGCATTTCCCACCTTCTGGGGTCCACTGGGGATATTCTAAAATTTTTTTTTTGGGCTAAACTACACGTAATTTAGTGGGAGGCCTAAACTACATGTAGTTTAGTCATCAGATGCCTTCCCACGTCTTCATTTTTCTCCAGCGGTTACCAATCATTTCTTTTTGTTCTCATTCCTCTTCATCATCCTCAACTTTTCATTTTCTCTCTTACTCTTCAACTTCCATTTTCTCTCTACAAAACTCTCTGCCTCTTCCTCATTCTCTCATCCCTCACCATCTCTCTCTTTCTCTCTCAAACTCTTTCATTCTCTCCAATGACACCTAAGTCCAAAACCAAGAAAACCTCTTACGTGATTTCCGACGAAGTCTCTAACCTCACACATTGAGATGGAGCCATAATGCTAATAAAGTCTCCTCCACTGATCTATAGGCCACAAAACCATCCTTTAGAGGGTGCACGAGTCGGATTGGTAAGTTTTCCAAAATTTCTCATTTTCTATTTTTGCTTTGATCTTCCATTTTAATATGTTTTTAGACCTTAAAATGCTTGGGTTTTGTTGTGGGATGGGTCTAGATGAAAACCTAGTGCCTTAGGAGGGGTAGGAACATGCCTAGGATGAGTTTTGGTCAATAGTGGGACGAGGCTATCAAAGAACTCCTCAGTCTGTGTCCATGCATGCGCAGCCAGTGTTCATGCGTAAGCATACTCTCTTCATGCGAATGTGTCCATGTTCATCAGTTCATACGGATGCATGCCCTAGCATGCGCACGCATGTAGGGACACTGCGTGCTTATACGCGGGACCTGTGTGCGCATGTTGGTACTCATAAACTTATTTTTTGATTATCTTGACCTTTTTTCACCTATTTCCTTATCCAATTATGATTCTCATTCTCTCTTTTCATCTTTTTGTAGGTCTTGCCCCTTTTCACGGGTAGGGGCTGTACCAATCGCATCATTTCTTGGTATAGGACTTGACAGACGACATAAAGGCCTTAGTACGCATAGCTGGCTTTAAGCCTATTATTCGCTTGCTTTCGGAGAGTTCTGCTAGTGACAACCTGGTGTAGACATGGGCTGAGAGGTGGTGGTACATTACTCACACCTTTCACATTGCTGATCAGGGGATGACAGTGACTCCTCACAACTTCCACCAAATGACCGGTCTTCGGTGTGATGGGCCCCTCATTGATCTGGAGGGTGAGTTAGGTACTCAGATGAGCATAGACCTATTGGGGCGTAAGTACTTGAGCCAGAGCATTCGCTATTTCGATTTGGAGGCGGACTATGGGCATTATTCTTAGGCGACGCCTGATGATTGTGCTTAGATGGCTAGGGCATTCTTGCTGTATATACTGGGGGTGTATCTCTTCTCCAACGGAAGGCAGACGGTGTCCTTAAGGTGGTTGGCTCTCTTTCGTGACTTTGGAAAAGCTCGAAAGGCAAATTGGGGTCGGGCTTATCTTACCTACCTATACTCATCCTTGGACACACTCAGCCGAGGGACTCTGCACCAATTAGTGGGGCCTTGGAATCTCATTGAGGTTAGACCCTCTTCCTTTTCTTATGTAGCTTTACAAGTTTGTACTTCCTACTCTTGCAAACTGTATTTACTCTCATGTCATCTAGGTTTACAAACTGCATTCCATGCTCTTGCAAACTGTGTCTATCGTCTCCCTTGCAAACTGTACTGTATCTTGCAAACTATCATCTTGCAAATTGTACTGTATCTTGCAGCGTTGGGCCGTGAACTATGGTCTCATTACCCGTGGAGCGGAGGTGGATTTGAGGAGCTTCTCTTCAGTTCAGGCTCATCTCAGCAGCCATGTATGCTTCCACAGATTGCTTGGAGTCCTTGGGTGGGTGCTTTTCTTACTGCGGATTCAAACTTGGAGGCGGCTTCCATCATCTCTTCTAGGATCACGCAACCCTTGGAAGACGCTAGTTTGAGGGTCCTCTACTTAGATGAGAGGGTTTCTTGTCAGCTGGTTGGTGAGGATACGCCACAAGTTCTGATGAATCCTCCCCTTTTCATACTTGCCCCACTCTTCTTGATGTATGCTGAGTACCAGTTATGGAGGAATGGCATACCCTACGCAAAATGGCTCTTGGGCGACCTTGACTTTGATAAGTTTAGTGAAACTCGTCTCATGCCCTCCTTTCCCATTGGAGTATGTATCTTCTCTCTTTCCTATTTCCTTTCTCTTTATCTTGCTTATGTGCATGTGATGATATTCAAATGTGCTGATTATGTCAGGATGTGGCTGGTCCTGCTGCGGGTGGCCCTGTTGGCCCTCCCCACTTGCCTTGGTCGGTCTATACCTGTGGTCCTGATGGCTTTGCTCGGGAACGTCCTGTGGGACATAACCTAAATGTCATGGGTTATCCTTTCCCTTCGAGTACACAAGCAGTGAGTTCTCTTTATCCTTCTCTTTCTTCCTTTGCATTTCTTTCTCTCTCGCATTCCTTAGACTTGTCTTAATACTGACTTCTTTTCAAATTTAGCCCATTATGGTGGAGCACGAGGAGCTTGTCTAGCTTGCTGGGAACCTCAAGCTGAAGGTGACTGAGTATTCTAGGTAGATCTATAGGCCTGGAGAGTATGCCTACCCGAGTGATGATGATGATGACGATGATGGCGATGATCGTATGACAACTCCGAGCTATCGGCCGAGGAAGAGGCACTACCGATGATGCTTCTACAATTCAGACACACACAAAGACAAACACAACATAGCATTTTTCCAATTCTTATCTTTTTCGTTTCTTCTTAGCATTATCCTCCACACTTTAGATTTTGTTTGAAACATTGGGTTGCATTTAAAGAACATCTTTATATTTTTTTGTTTTTATTTTAGGACATGTACTTATTTTATAACTTATGGGATATTTGGATATGTATGCATCTTATATCATCTTGCTTCTTCTTTTTCTTTTCCTCTTTGATGCATGAAAGTTTGAGCTTGAATCTGTCTTGAGTAATCTCTTAACCTATAGGAGTCATGAGAGAAGCCTTGGTAAGGAAGTCACACTCCAAATAGGGAAGGGCATCTGAAACCCTAATGAACCTACGCTCGCATGCGCGCGTGTGTGTATGCAGGTGTTGACCATGCATGCGCATCTTGGACCATGCGTGCGCATGCTACCAGACAGAAAAAAAAAAAAAAAAAAACCCTTACTTCCTTCGTTATAAAAGCCGTGAGAGGCTTCCAAACCTTCATAAAACGTATCATAAGCCCAGGAAACATTCTGTAAGGTCCCCAATGGCAGAATTCACTCCTTTAGAGGTCTCGGCATGGATTAATAAGCTTAATCTCAACTACAAAGATGCTCTTATCCCTTTTGGGCTTTCTTGTATTTCTTTCTTCTATCAAATCAAAGTGAATAAGCCTCTTCTGCATGCAGCCACTGAGTTTTGGATCCCTACTCGGCATGTTTTTCAATTAATGGTGTTAAATTATGCCCTACTCTTGAAGAATTTGGTGCAATCATGGGTGAGCACGACTTCAGTGCTATCATTCTTCCTACTATTGAGGAAGATCTTTCTGACCTATCTCATCAACTCTTGGGGGTTCCTCTAGCTATAGCTAAGAGATGGTGCAAGTCCAACAAATTGAATGCCTTCATGGTTTTCAAGTTTTTCTACAAGATGGATGTCCTTTTGGCTGGAGCAAAGCGTTCCCATCATCTCAACGTTTTTTGCTTTTGCATCCTTACAAGGTTCTTTTTGGTACATGTGACACCTCGTGTAGATCCAGGAATCCTTCATATGGTTAAGAATCTAGGGAGTGGGAGCCCAATAGCCATTATCTTGGCTGAAACCCTCAATGGTTTGGATGCTGTTCATAGGGAGGAAGCAACATTCTTTGTGGGGAGTCCCCTTCTTCTATAGGTATAATATCTAATTTTTTCCTAGGTTCTCAATCTAGCGGGATTCCTCTAATTTTTGCACAAATTGCCTTTCGGTTTTCAACCCATCGAGGCTCCTTATATCGTCTTTGAATATTTCTCTCTCTTTTTGTTTTTGTTTTTTTGTTTTGTTTTTTTTGTTTTAATTTCTATCCCTCATTTTTCCACTCAACACTCACGCTTTCTTTTTCTTACCCTTAGATATGATTGTATAAGAAGCTCAGATTGCTTTACCCTCCCATAGTTGCTCCTAGTCGATATCAATCAAGAAATTACCGTGATCGCAAGCTTAAACACAAAAATGGATCCTGCCAAGCTTATTGAACTCTTGAAGCATCTCACTTCCTCAGATGTCCAATGGGTGGTAGAATGGTGGTGCATCGAGGCTATGTCTAGCTGTGGTTTCAAGGAGAATTGTGTACCTTTGGTTGGGCTTCGTTGCTGTTCTTACTATCCTATTTGTCACATTGCAAGATAGTTTTGTGACTATCAAGGGGTTCCTTGTGGCAATGGTTCTTTCCATACCCTAGCATTCACTGAGAGAATCTTAGGCAGAATCCACGAGGCTTGGCCGCGAAGGGCAATGAATAAGGAGATCCACTTTCCTCAGTTTCTTCATCCAACTTTGGGATACAAGGACTGGTTATCCATTAATATGAAAGCAGTCCATCGAGAAGAGAAAGATCACATGTGTTAGGACATATGTGGAACATTTTATGAACATATGTCATTTAAAATTGGCTAATCCTTTGACAAAACGCACTTTACTTGTAATTGGGTAGATTTAAGATGTGTTTAATACTTCAAGGAACAAGAGTTCAAGTCCAAGTATTGAAGCCATGCAAATCTGTCCAAGAATCAAGTGAAGAAGTGCTGTTCATTAAAGTTTGACAGATATCTCGACAGATGTATTTATTGAGATTTAATATTTGAAGCTCGACAAATAACTCGACAGCTGTATCTATCGAGAATTACTAAATTCAGATTTCTAGATCTGTTTTTCACTATATATCCAAGTTATTTGTGTAGGGTTTCTTTTCTCACAACCCTAAACATATATAAGGATTATTTTAAGGGCCACCTCAGTTGATGCAATTGTTGTTGCAATTGTTGTTACACTCACATTATGACTAGAGACAAAAATTGCCCTAGTTCATCTTTCTCTTGAAGATGCGTTTGTACGTCGTAGGGTTTTGTAACTAAAGAGCTTCTTGATCTTCATCGTGTGGATGAACTGAAGAACTTTACAGCCAACATCCTTCTCAAGTTGGTGTGTTAGTCACATACTAGGATTCGTGCATCGATTGGTTAGTCACGTACTTGGAGTCGTGCATTGAAAGGAGAGATTGTCACTACATTACAAGTCCAATTGTGTATTGGGGTAAGGGTTTAACTATAGGTTAGTATAAGGTACTGGGATTCCTTTACTTGTAACCACTTGTTTTAATAATAGTGGATTCTCGGGAGTGGTGACTTTAAATTCACCTGGTGGGGTTTTACCTCAGTGGTTTTCTCCATTAGTAAAGAAATCACCCGTGTCAAATTTAATTTCCGCTACATTTAGTTATTTGGTGATTTGTTTATGTTACCATGCATATTGCATGTTAATTGACTTAATTAATTCACTTGGCTAACTAATTGGTTAATTTACCTAAGGGGTCAATTCTTGGCCTATCAACATAATGTCCAACAAAAGGAAGAGGACTGAGAGACTACTATGATATGCCCTAAATTTTACTTTTATACACTTTATGATTCCATGTCTTTTTATTTGAGTTAATAAAGGATTGGAATGTTCCAAATCCCCTATAAGAATAATTTATCATCTTTTAATTTGAGCAATAAGAGAATCAACCATTTTATTATCTTTGCTTATTGTCTTTTTTTCTTTTTTTCCTGTGAAATGTAACTTTTTCCCATGATGTTCTTGTGGGAATTTTCGCCATGCCCATGGTCTTCTCCACTATCTTTTTCCTAGATCGCCTTTTCAAGGTTTCAACTTAGTGGAGTTTGTTTGCCTTAACTTTTTCCTAGGTTGCCCTTTCAGGTTTTCAACCTAACAGGCTTTTCTTTTCTTTTTCTTTTTCAAATGTTGTATTTTCGGAGCCTATCCGTGTTGATCGGGCAAAGCATCTCTTCTCCATCCAAATCTGTAATTCTTGTAGTGCCTCATGACATTATCTTCTTAATAATAAAAGGCCCAGACCATCTTGGCTTCATCTTTCCTCTTAGATCGAAAGTGTCATCTCTAAGAATCTTTAGGACTAGATCTCATTCCTTAAGGTTTCTAGGTTTCACCTTCTTGTTAAATGCCCTACCAATCCTCTTTTGGTAACCCTGTGAATGATATTGAGCTTTCATCCTCTTCTCATTTATCAAGGCTAACTATTTATATCTTTCTCTCATCCAATCCTCTTCTAGGACCTTGGTTTCCACCAACACTCTTAAAGACTGTATCTCAACCTCAATGGGAAGCATCGTGTTACTCCTATAAATCAAAGAGTAAGGTGTTGCCCTAGTTGATACACGGATAGAAGTTCTATAACCCTTTAAGGTAAATGGAAGCTTCTTGGCCCAGTCCTTGTATGTCACTACCATCTTAGCTAGGATGCTCTTGATATTCTTATTGGCTGCTTCTACGGCCCCATGATCCTTCAGACCTCTCCTTCGAAATGGGATCCATTGTCGGAAATGATCTCTTGTGGTGCTCCAAACCGGTAGATGATGTTGTTCTCTTTGAATCAGGCCACATGCTTGGCTTTCAGTATAGAGTAGGTGGTTGCCTCTACCTACTTGGTGAAGTAGTTAATCACCACTAGGATGTACTCATGTTCGTTTGAGGCCTTAGGAGCTATTCTTCCAATCACATCTATGCCCCAGACTAAGAAAGGCCATGGAAAGGTCATAATGTATAGTTCACTAGGTGGTACATGGTTCATGTGGTCCACACAATCGGTTTCCATTGTATTCTAGTAGTATCCCATCCTTAGGATCTTTTTCGCCAACATTCTCCCATTCATGTAAGGACCACAAATCCCTTGATGAACTTCTTCCATAACTCTTTCGGCTTCTTCTTTCTTTAGACAATGAAGGTGTACACCATCATAAGACCTTCTATAAAGCTGACCTCCACATAGGATGTATTGCATTGCCATTATCCAAACCGAACGACATTCTTTCTTATCGACACTATCAAGATAAATTCCCAATTTTAGGAACTTCATGATGTCGTAATACTAAAGGCCTCCATCTTCTTCTATGGCCAAGACAGATGATTCTCCCTTCTACTTATGTGACAACTCATAACTTTGTTCAATTTCCAAAGGCTGCATCCATACTTCTTAGGATATTTTAACCATGGAGGCTAAAGTAGCCAAAGCATCTGTGAACTAATTTTGAGTCCTAGGGATGATAATGTATTCAACCTTGTCAAATGTCTTGGTTAATTCCTCCAAGTATTGCTGGTAAGGCTTTAGGTGTTCTTCTTTTACCTCCCACAACTTCTATGCTTGGGCTATGACCAACATCAAATCCCCAAAGACCTTGGCCTCCTTTACCCCTAGCTCTTGGAGAGCTTTCATTCCGGCGATAGAAGCCTCATACTTTGCCATATTATTGGTTGCTTCGAAGTTTAACTTGACAGCCAAAGGTACGTGAGATCCATCAGGGATAATCAAAAGTACTTCTATCCCATTTCCATATTGGTTCACGGCTCCATCAAAATACATCTTCCATGCCCCTAGTTTGATCTCCAAAATATCTTCATCTAGGAAATCCTTTTTACAATTTTCGCCTTCTTTGGGGTTCTTAACACAAAAGTCTGACGCGCTTTTTTTGACAGTCATTCTAGCCACATACTTATGGACACAACGGAGGAGTCACCACCTAGTTTTTTCAATGGTCTAGGAACCATGAACATAGCGCCCTTTCGAGGAAGGACCATTGATCTTACTACCGAAAATATGGGTTCAGAGTTTAGGTATGTTCTTGGGAAGATGTTAGGCACCCAAAACCGCCCAACCCTAAGGTTGGCCTCCCATCATTGTGTCTTACGTCTTAACCTCGATAAAACAAGGAAAATATTCATGTCATCAAAACAAGGAAAATATTAAACAAACCCTAATTCTAACATGTGATAGAAAACCAAGCAATTAAACATGTGAAACATAGGCATTGAAAGCATAAAGGCATGGGAAAAGAAGCTAAAAAAATAAACATGTGAAAGCAGAAGAAAAAATTAGGGTTTCTGGGCAGCGGTTTATGCACACAAGAACAAACCTGCGTATGCATAAAAATGTGATTAGCAACGTTAAACTAAAAGGATTAGGGCCAAAAAATGTCCCAATCAAATAAAATTAACTTGAGGGTGTTTTGTGAAAAACTCCCTTTCGATTTACTATTTTCTAGTGAATCTTGTATTTTTCCCTTGGGATTTCTGTGTGTTTGAAAATATACCATGTAAGGCTTTTTATAGTGGAAAAAATGGGGTTTGGAACGGCTCCCAAATGATGTGGGATTCACTCCAAACCTTAGCAATTATTGCAGAAAACTTGCATTTTTTATGTCTCTAAAACCCTAGCTGCGTACGCAGAAGTGTGCCTGCGTACACATGCTTTGGCCCACGTACGCAGGTTGCTGCCCACATACGTGGGCCGAGGGCCACTTTGGTCATTTTTTTCCAACAATAGATTTTTTTCTCACTCCTCAAGTCAATTTGATATCTGATTGGGCTTTAAACTAGCCTTGGGCCTTAGAGTTTGGGCATCATTGGGGAACAGGGACTTGAGTCGTAAGGGGTACAAAATGCGATGTCTATAGATGCCCCTCTTTTGATTCGTGAACTTCACTGATGGAATCAAAAGAATACGAGACAAAACATTTTGTTTCAACATACGACTCGGGCCCAACCCACGCACACGACACATATCACCCATACATGGGGTGAGGTACAACTCTAGAGAGCTACGTGGGATTCGTATGTCCGATGTCCCACCTTTATTGCTTGGCAGAGGCCTTACTCTGCCCAGTTTTACTTCTTTTTCCACTGTTTCACTTCTATATGCAACCCTAACACCCCTAAACATCACTACATCCTTCTTTTTATCTTTATTCTTGCATCGAAAACATCATTTTTCATCATTTTCACTTGAATCAAGAATCTAATGTTATCTTTTTCTTTTGCAGTCCTCATCCCCTTATGCTAATAAGGGAAGCACCAACAAGGTGGTGGAGTGGTGTAACCTTTTTGTTCCTGAAACCAAGGCTTACATCCGGGAAACGGGCTTCGACTCTATCCTTGGCCTTATGCCAAAAAGGTCCGCAAGTTCTACTTTGGTGCAACGCCTCATCGAGAGGTGGTGGGATACTACTCATACCTTCCATATTACTAAGTGGGAGATGACAGTGTCTCCCTATGACTTCCACCACATGATCGGCCTTAGCTTTGAATGGGCCATCATTAATTTGGACAGTGTTTCAGGCATCCAGTTGGGTCTTGACATGTTGAGGAGGAAGTACTCCACCAAGACTATCCGTTACTTTGACTTGGTGTCGGATTACATGCTTCTCCCACAAAGGACTACGGAGGAGCGCGTCCGAATGGCTAGGGCTTTTCTTCTACATTTGTTGGGAGCTTATCTCTTCACTAATGGTGGGCAAACGATGTCCTTAAGGTGGTTGGCCCTTTTTCAAGACTTTTCAGATGCACGGAGGGCCAACTGGGCGCAGGCATGTCTTGCCTATCTTTACTGTAGCCTCGACACTCTTAGCCGGGGCACCTCGCGGTAGCTTGTAGGGCCTTAGAAGCTCCTTGAGGTTAGTTATCTTTCCATCTTTGGTATTTTCATTTATATCTTGTAGTCTTGCAAACTGTCATCTTGCAAACTGTATCATCTTGCAAACTGTACATTCTTGTATTTAACTTGTGGCTTGTGCTTCCTTTTGCAGCAATGGATTGTTAGGTATGACCTTCTAACTCCAGGCACCGATCTAAATTTGAGGGAATTCCCTCGAATGAGGGCCCACCTTGCTGGGTTAACTTCAGATGGGGTAAGTTTAAGAGTTCCAGATTTCATGCTTTTTCATGCATTTCCCCTAAGATACTCTTCTTCTAACCTTGTATCATTATAGGTCAACTAGACTCCATGGGTCGGCCAGCCCCTTCCTGCTTCTCCGGATTTGGAAGCTATTGCCATCATTGCTTCGAAGATTACCCGGCCCTTCGAAGGAGCAGGCTTGAGGGCACTCTACTTGGCAGAGAGGGTGCAGTGTCAACTGATGGGTAGAGATGACCCATAGATTTCGATGGATCCTCCGGAGTTCATGCTTGCCCCACCCCCATAACCAATGCTGAGTACAACTCGTGAAGGAGTGGCATTCCTTAAGTTGGGTGGCTCTTTGATGGATTGGACTATAAGGAATTCAACATCACCCACCTCATGCCTTCCCTTATTGCTCAGGTATATGCTCAATCTCTTCTTCTTCTTCTTCTTCTTTTCCTTTACCTTGTTTGTCATGGTTTCTAATGGTGGAAAACCTGTAGTAGAGGAGCCTGCTGCCGATGAGCTAATTGATCCTCCATATCTCCCTTGGACGGTCTATGCTTACGGCCCTGATGGATTTACTCGAGAGCGCGCCGTGCCCCGTAATCCCAATGTTATGGGCTACCCTTTTCCTCCAAACACCTAAGTGGTGAGTTCTTTTTTTTTTTTTTTCTCTCTCTCTCTCTCTCTCCCTTTTCCCGATCACTAACCTTTCTTTCTTCAAATTGCAGCCCATCATCCAAGAGCATGAGGAGTTGGTATGGTTGGCCGGGAATCTTAAGCCAGAGGTCACCAACTATTCAAGGAGCTTGTACGGTCCTAGAAGGGCGGCCTACCCGGCCAGTGGTGGTGATGATGATGGGGGTGATGAGGAGGATTCAGAGGCGACTCCTAGCTACCAACCAAGGAAGAGGTGACACAATTGATTACCTACTGTCAAAACACATAGGCATACAACACACATATTTCTTTCTTTTTGTTGCTTCTATTGTTTTTTATTTCTTTTAGTAGACATTCGAATTCAGTTTGAGGCTAAAGGTTATACTTAAGAACATCTTTTTACATTTATGCTTTTAATTGGGACTAGTACTTAATTTATGGTTAATTGTATATTTCCATACAATATTGCTTCCTTGATGCTCGAAATCTTGTAGTTGAAATATGCCTTGGCTGATCCTTTAGGTCATAGGAACCCTAGGGATGCCTTGGAATGGAAAAACCATGCTTAAAACAGGGGAGAATGGGTTTCTGCCAAGCTTTGAGCATACGTGGGGATGGGCCTGCGTACGTAGCTTTGACTTCCCGTACGCAGGGTTGACCTTGTGTACGTGGACCGCGAATCAAAGGAAACCCTAATAGCCCTAATTAAGTATAAAAGTAGCCATTTGGGTCCCAAAACCCTCACCAACGTATTTTCAACTCAGATAGCACTTTTTTGAGGTCCTTTAATGGCAGAATACTCTCCAATTGATGTCTCGGCTTGGATTAGGAGACTTGGTCCTGAATTCAAGGATTCCATCGTCCCTTATGGTCTTTCTTGTGTCTTTCCATACCATCAAATAAGGGTGGATGAGCCTTTTCTTCGTGCTGCCGCCAATTATTGGGTCCCTACTCGACGTGTTTTTCGCTTCAATGGAGTAGAACTATTCCCCACTATCGAAGAATTTGGTGCCATCGTGGGTGAACCGAGAGATTGACGATCTCGTCTTCCCTACCATAGGTGGGGATCTCCCCTCTTTGCTACAAGTTGTGTTGGGTGTCCCTCTTGCTATGGAAAATAGGTGGTGCGTCTTTGGCAAACTCAACCTTAGCTTGGTTTTTGCACACTTTTCTGACTTGGCCATTCTCGTAGATGAGAGGCCACGTTCATACTTTCTTTGTGCCTTTTGCTTAGGTGCTCTTGCAAGGTACTTCTTGGTCCAAAGGTCATATTGTGTGGACTTCCGGATGTGCATGGTGGTTTATGAGTTAAAGAGAGGTAACTCGGCAGGCTTGATCTTGGTGGAAACCCTCAATGGTTTGGAAGCCTTTCATAGGAAGGAAGCAAGCTTCTTTGCAGGAAGTCCTCTTCTTCATTAGGTATAATCCCTAACTTTTGCCTAGGTTCTCGATCTAGTGGGATTCCTCTAATTTTGCATGGATTGCCTTTCGATTTTCAACCCATCGAGGCACCTTATATAGTCTTTCATTATTATTTATATATTTTTTTTCACTCATGCTCTCTCTTCTTCTTTTGCTTTTCTCTCTCTTCTTCAGTTTTTTTTTTTCCCTTTTTCTTACTCCCTCCTTTTTTTTTTTTTTTTTTTTTTTTTTTTCAAATATGGCTACAAGAAAGGCTTTGATAGCTTCAACCTCCTACTGTACCCCCTAGCATATACCTCCTTAGGCATTTTAGGGATCGTCGGCTTCATCAAAATGATATGAGCTTTGAGGCGTACATGGAGCTTATGGGTCACATCAAGGAGACCGACATTCAATGGGTCATGGAGTGGTGGCACATCTCAAGCATGGTTCACCGTTGCTGCAAGGACTACTGTGTGCCTTTAGTTGGGCTTCGTTGTTGCTCAAATTCCTCCTAGATACATCTATCCCACTGCAGGGTACAAGCAATAGTTGGAGGATGACAAGAAGTGAATTCTGAGGGATGAGAAAGCTTGCATGAAGACTAGCAAGAAAGCAAGGAGGGCTAAGTGACCACCTTGATATGCCCCATATTTTACTTTTCTGCACTTTATGATTCTTATGTTTTTGTTTTTTTAATTTAATAAAAGATTGGAGTGTTCCAAATCCCCTATGAAAACAATCTTGTTACCTTTTAATTTGAGCAATAATAGATTCACTTTTTATTATCTTTGCTTATTGTCATCTCATTCCTCTGTTTTTTCTTTTTCTTTTCTTTTTCCTTTGCCATGTAATTTTTACCCACGACATCCCTTCGGGAATTTTTGCCATGCCCATGGTCTTTTCCCCTAACTTTTGCCTCGACTGTCCTTTCGGGTTTTCAATCTAGCGAGGTTCTCTTGCCTTAATTTTTACCTAGGCCACCCTTTCGGGTTTTCAACCTACCAGGATTTTTTCTTTTTCTTTTTTTCTTTAAATGTTGTATTTCCGGAGTCTATCCATGTTCATTGGGTGAAGCATCTCTTCCCCATCCAAATCTGTGATCCTCGTAGCACCTTCAGACATGATCTTCTTAATGATGAAAAGCCCAAACCACCTTGGCTTCATCTTTCCTCTTCGATCAAAAGTCTCATCTCTAAGCACCTTTAGGACTAAGTCCCATTCTTTAAGGTTTCTTGGTTTCACTTTCTTGTTGAATGCTCCAACAATCCTTTTTTGGTACTATTATGCATGATATTGTGTCCTAGCCCACTTCTCATCTATCAAAACCAATTGTTCATATCTTACCTTAGCCTAATCCTCATCTAGGACCTTGATTTCCACCAATACCCTTAAAGATTGTATCTCCTTCTCAATAGGAAGCATCGCCTCACTACCATAAACCAAGAGTAAGGTGTTGCCCTAGTCGACGCACGGATAGAAGTTTTATAACCCTATAAGGCAAACGGAAGTTTCTCGGCCCAATCTTTGTTTGTCACTATTATCTTGGCTAGGATGTTCTTCACATTCTTATTAGTTGCTTCTACAGCCCCATTGGCTTGTGGTTTATATGGTAAAGACTTGTAATGCTCAATGCTATATTCTTCCAAGACTCTCCAAACTTCACCCTTAAAGTGGGAATCGTTATCGGAGATGATCTCTTGGGGCACCCCAAATCGACATATGATGTTGTTTTCTAAGAACCAAGCCATATGTTTAGCTTTCAATACTGAGTAAGAGGCTACTTCCACCCACTTGGTGAAATAGTCAATTGCTACTAGGATGTGTTCATGCCTATTTGAAGCCTTAGGAGCTATCCTTCTAGTCATGTCTATGCCCCAAACTGAGAATGGCCATGGAGAAGTCATGCTATACAACTCAATAGGTGGTACATGGTTCAAGTTGGCGCATGTCTGACAATCGTGCCATTTCTTCACATAGTCCACACAATCGGTCTCCATCGTATTCCAATAGTACCTCGTCCTTAGAATTTTCTTGGCTAACACTCTCCCATTCATATGAGGGCCACAAATCCCTTGATGAACTTCTTCCATTACTTTCTCGGCTTCTTCCTTCTTCAAGCAACAATGGTGTATACCATCGTAGGACCTTCTATAGAGTTGTTCTCCACATAGGATGTATTGTATTGTCATCATCCTAATGGAATGACATTATCTCTTGTCGGTACCATTCGAATATGCCCCTAGTCCCAAGAACTTCATGATGTCATTGTACCACAGAACTTCCTCTTCCTCTATGGTCATTACTGAAGCTTCGGTCTTCCCTTTGTGCACTTCCTTATAACTTTGCTTAATCTCCAAGGGTCGTGTCCATACTCCTTTGGGTATTTCAACCATGGAGGCTAAGGTAGGTAAGGCATCCACAAATTGATTTTAAGCTCTAGGGATGATTGTTTACTCAATCTTGTCAAAGGTCTTGGTCAAGTCTTCCAAGTATTATTGATAAGGCTTCAAGTGTTCCTCCTTCACCTTCCACAACTTTTGTGCTTGGGCTATAACCAAAGTCGAATCTCCAAAGACTTTGGCCTCCTTTACCCTCAATTCTCGAAGAGCTTCCATTTCGGCAATACAAGCCTCATATTCAGCCATGTTATTAGTTGCTTCAAAGTTCAACTTGATTGCCAAAGGTATGTGAGATCCTTCGGGAGTGATCAAGAGTATTCCTATCCCATTCCCATATTGGTTCACGGCTCTGTCAAAGTACATCTTCCATGTCCCTAACTCAACATCCAAAATGTCTTCATCCGAAAAGTCTTCTTTACCATCTTCCCCCTCTATAGGATTCTTGGCACAAAAATCTGATACGATACTCCCTCCTTTGATAGTTTTTCTAGCCATATACTTCAAATCGAATTCTGCCAATAAGATCAACCATCTTGACAATCTTCCACTCAAAGCAGGCTTCTCAAAGAGATACTTCAATGGGTCCATTCTTGCTACTACCCATATTTGGAAAGGTAAGATGATATGTCTCTTAACGTCTGTACGGCCTAAACAAGTGCAAATCATGACTTTTCATTGGGAGTGTAGCTAGTCTCATAATCATGGAACCTTTTGCTCAAGTAGTATATAGCCCTCTCATTCTTGTTGTAGTCTTCTTGTGCAAGCATACTTCCAACCGCATCCCCTATGATAGAGAGGTATAGGAGTAAAGGTTTTCCGTGTTATGGAGGCACTAGGATAGGTGGGTGAAGGAGATATTCCTTGATGAGTTCAAAGGCCTTTTTGGCACTCATCATTCCATGTATGTGGTTCATTCGTCCTTAGGAGTTTAAAGATGGGCTCACAAGTGGAGGTGAGCTTAGCAATGAATCGACTAATGTATTGTAATCGACCTAAGAAACCCCTTATCTCTTTCTCACTTCAAGGTGGAGGCATCCCTAATATGGCTTTGATCTTGGATGGGTCAACTTCTATCCCTCTATCACTCACTAGGAAGCCTAGCAATTTTCCGACGGTTAATCCGAAGGTACACTTTTGTGGGTTCAATCTTAACCTATACTCTTTAATCCTCTCGAAGAACTTCCTCAAGTTTACGGTGTGGCTTTCTTTATCCTTGGATTTCACTGTCATATCATCGACATACACCTCCACCTCATTATGCATCATATCATGTAACAAGGTTGTAGCCATCCTTTGGTAGGTTACCCCGGCAATCTTGAGGCTAAATGGCATCACTATGTAACAATAGATTCCCATTCGGTAGTGAAAGTGGTTTTGGTCATATCTTTGGGAGCCATCTTGATTTGGTTGTACCCCAAGAAACCATCCATGAAAGACATTGAGGCACTTCTAGCCATGTTATCCACCAAGACATCAACGTGAGGAAGAGGAAAGTCATCCTTAGGGCATGCCTTATTCAAGTCCCTAAAATTCACACACATCCTCACCTTCCCATCCTTCTTAGGTACGAGCATGACATTGTCTATCCATTCGGCTTGGTGTACAAGTTTGATGAACCCTACCTTTAATTGCTTAGTGACTTCCTCCTTGATTTTTAAGAGCCATTCAGTCCTCATTTTTCTCAACTTTTGTTTGACGGGTACCATGTGATCATGAGTACCAATGTGATGTTGAGCTATCTCGAAGTTAATTCCGGGCATATCTTCATAAAACATGCAAACACCTCTTGAAATTCCGAGAGGAGTTCTTGAAGATCTTTTCTTTCTTTTTCATTTAGAGTTGAGCCAATTTTAATTAAGCGTGGATTCTCATTATTGCCCAAATTAATAGTTTCAAGAGTTGGTTCCATAAGTTCAATTTTCTTTTCCAATTGTTTATTAATTTCATTTTCAAATTCATTTGAATCATTTAAGTGCAGAATTTCAATGTTATGGGACACATCAAAGTAAGCCAAATTAGAATTCATCTTATTGAAAATATTGAAAAGTACATTGGAACTTGCATTACAAAAATTTTTCCCCATATTTTCAGAAAACCCAACCCAAGTCCAATTATCAATGGGCCCCACAACAGGCATTATGAATTTGGAAGGATCACTTGGCTCTTCATTGGTGATGGCAAACACGTCCCCACTCGTCTTCATCATGGTCTTCATTGCTTCAACATCCATGTAGTTCACCCAATCGACCTCTTCTTGTATCTCTTTGATCACCACGGTAGGCTTCTCCTTAAAGGTGAGCTTTTGATTAAAGAACATTTCTCAACTTGGATACACCTTTCTATCCTTACCTACCCAAGGTTCGGGGAAGCCACAATAAGGGACGTTTTCCCCTTCCTTCACGAAGTTCCCATTGAGAGTGCCAAGGTTTCTCTCGATTCCATCGCAGCCTTCAAAGAATCCTAAACCTTCCCGAGTCACTTGAGTATTGACGTTGGAGAACTCGACGACCCGTTTTCCTTCTTTTCTAAGGCCCATACCAGGCATGTATCCCATGTTCTTCATCATTTCAATCACCTCATGGCTACAATAGGGGAACAAGTCGGTAGTATACCTTTCATCCTTCTACCCATAGTCAGCCATGTTTATGAACTCAAAGCCACTCATTTGAAGCTCACTTCCTCCTTTCTCTAGTCCACAAACTGGCACTAGAATTTCACCATCTCCAAGCACTATGGCAATTCCTCTTTTCCATAGGATCTTCATCTTTTGGTGTAGTGAGGAGGGGATTGCCCCATTGGGGTGAAGCCAAGCTCTTCCCAAGACGAGGTTGTAATTTAGGGTGATGTCCATGACATGAAACTCCACAATGGTTTCTATTGGCCCAATCTTGCAAAGAGCCTTGAAAGTACCCATGACCTTCCTTGAAGTGTTGTCATATGCCCTTACGGTCAAGGGAGAAGGGATGATAGTCTTTATATCTAGGCCAATAGTGAAGGCGGACCTAAAAGGACAAACATTCAAGGTGGACCCATTGTCAATAAGTACCAACGGAACCTTGGTACCCATGCATTCAATGGTAATTTGCAAGGATCTAGTGTGAATAGCTCATTCAGGAGGGAGATCTTTATCGAAAAAGACAAGGAAGGGGTGTGAGGAACCCTAGACTCCCATGAGAGACAAAACTTCTTGTGGTGTAGTTTTTATAGGTACTTCTTTCCCATTCAAGGAATCCAAGAGAGCCTTACGATGCTTTTGAGAGGCCACGAGTAAGCCCTATACGGACACGTGAGCTTGGGTCTTCTTCAATTGCATTAAGACCCTATCTTCTTCTTCTTTGTCTTCTTTTCCTTTAGGTTCTGTGGGTTTGGACCCTTCCCCTAAATCTCTATTAGAATGATCCTTTTCCAAAAAGGACGGTTTGTAGTGCTTCCCATTCCTAGTGATATTTGCTACATTGTCCTCCAAGATCCTTTTCTTTAATTCCGTCACTCCTTTGGGAAGTATTCCCCACACCGCTACCGCTTCTGTTAAGACTTCATCTTCTTCATCCTATATTCCATGGACTTCCACGGCATTGGTATTGACATTTGAAGTTTCTATCAACTTTGAGCAATCCCATTCAATCTCATCTATTTGCACCCAATTTTGATATGGAGGAGGAACCCTATGGTAATCGAGCAATGGGTTCTTTCTAATGTTAGGTTTGGTGATAATGTTGGAATTTAGGAGGGTTCCATTGTCTATAAAGTCTTGTATTTCGTGTTTGAGGCAGAAGTAATTGTCGGTTTTGTGGCCGTATTTTTGGTGGTAGTTGCAATATTCATTAAGGTTCCAAGTGGGAGGTATGGGATTAGGCATGGGTATAGGGTCTAAAGGTTTGATGAATCCTTTGGAGGATAGGTTTTCATATGCTTGGGTGAGGGTCATTCCTAGGTCGAAGAATTCTCGGTGAGCTTTCTTTGGGTAGGCTAGTGTTTGTTGGGGTATAATGGCGCTCACATTTACGGGATTGGGTGCTTTAGTGGTGGTTGCTCTTCCTCCATATGTTTTCTTAGTTGGAGGCTTACTCTCACCCTTCTCCAATTGCCCATTGTTGATGGCATCTTCAATTCTTGTCTCACAATCACATAGTTCTCCAAATGAGCTAATAGGCGATGACAAAAGCCTACTATTATAAGCCGAAAGCAAGTTCTTGTTGATCATGTTCATTTGGTCTTTCTCATTTGGCCTATTGACCATTCTAGATGCCTTGGTCTTCCATCTAGTCATGTATTCGGAAAATGTCTCACCTACACCTTGTTTGGTAGTCTCCAAATCCCTTAGAGTCACATCAATCATGGTGTTAAAGATGAATTGGTCCACAAACAACCCCACTAGTTCATTCCACACCTTATTTTTGCTTGGATCAAGACTATAGTACCACCTTGACGCACCTCCCGTGAGTGAGAAAGGAAATGCATGCAAAGTTTGCTTCTCATTTAGCCCCTTCATTTTAGCGATGCTTAGGTATCTTCTTACGTGTTGCTTCGAATCTACAGTCCCATCAAACTTTTCCACATTGGAAATCTTGAACTTGGGAGGCAATGCAATATGAGCCTTTGAACTTACTCCCCCTATGTTATAAAGGTAATCATCCATCCCTTATGCCTTGCGGAAGGAGAGTTGCATTTTCTCCATCTTTTCCCTCATGGCTATGGTTTCTACAGCGAGCTTCTCAAATTGCTTGTTCCTTTCATATTCCGCTTTGTCCTTTTCGTCCCATTCTTCCACTTCCTTCTCATCATCATGGATTTCCACATGTGAAGACTTCTTAAGCTTAGATTCATCCAACCTAGTGAGATGCCCTCCCATTTTCTTAAGGGTCTCTCTATGTTCATCCAAAGCCTTAAGGATCTTTTGTGCCATTGAGTCTTCCACGGAGGTAGTTATTATTTCTTGGGGGGTCTCTTCCTCTTCTTGGTGTGTGTCCTCAATCTTGATCAAGCGCTGTCCTCAATCTTGACTTTGACTTTGGTCCATTTACAATAATGCTCTCATCTTACTCTCATGGACTTTCATTAGAATCCACTAAGAAATTTTCAACCCTTTGTCTCAAACATGGGCTTTACAATGCATTCATCACCTTTGGGCTTTTCATTTTTATTCATCATTTCATTTTTTTTTAAATAGCCCTTTAGCTAGAATATATTGTAGCCTTCCTCTCAAATTCCAAGAAGTTCTCATCATTTTGGGCCTAGGCATACAACAAGGAGGCCTAAGATTAAGGAATTTATGTTGGCTTTGTAGGATTTTGGATGCTAAGTCCATAGCATACTTGTTGCCTTAGGCCCAAAGTCCTCTTTTTCGAAAGGGCTTTCTCCAATTGGGCCTATGATAGCAGTTAGGCTATGGTCTTATGAACCTTTCAAGTTAAGATATACCTTTAGATTTATGGACAAGCCTCTTATATATGAGAACTTCTTTTCTTTTATCCCAAAACATCTTAGGGTATATCATAACTTTAAGGCCATCCCTTCCATTTTTACATCTTTTATTTGTTCTTTAGAATTAGGTTAACACATGATATATGGTTGAACAAATAAGAGATATAAAGGGTATCCTTTGTGATAGGGTCTAGGATTTCTCTAGTATGGGTAGGCTTCCTAAGGCTAAAGGGATAGATAAGTAGGTCACTCACAACTTGGTGGGCTATGATTCCAACTGAGGGCCTAAGTGGACCCCATAGTGGATTGGTAGCAAACATTTAACGTACTCAAAGCCCATTATAGGCGATGGCACTGATTGTGAGTTGGTTAGATGAACTTCGGAAGATTTGGGCCTAAATGGAGCCTTCCATCTTCCCACTCATCACCAACCGAGGTTAAGGGACAAAAGAAATCAAGTGATGTGCGTGCAAACAAGTACTGAAATAATTTTTATCAAGGTTAAGAAATAAGACACATAGGAATTAAAATCATTATCCCCAGCGGAGTCATCACTGTGGACACAACGAAGGAGTCACCACCTAGTTTTTGCAATGGCCTAGGAACCATAAGCATAGCGTCCATTCAAGGAAGGACCATTGATCTTACTACCAAAGATATGGGTTCGGAGTTTAGATACGTTCTTGGGAAAGTGTTAGGCACCCAAGACCGCCCAACCCTAAGGTTAGACTCCCATCGTTGTGTCTTACGTCTTAACCTCGATAAAATCATGTTCAATACTTGTATTCTAACTCACACACACACTAGCATACATCTAAGCATACAACATGGCATCATCATCCCCAAACACATACATATCCATCCATAAAGCATAAGAAACCAACCCACACATATACAACCCTAGCATTCATCTAACATGGCATCAAAGCATTAACATAAACCCTAGTGTCATACGTCTAAACATGATTAATCATATTACATCATAGCATACCCTTACATCTCATCACCTCATCCTAATATTCATCTAGCATGGCATCACATCATATTCAAGGCAGCAACATGTATAATCAAATCAAGGAAAAAGCATAAGCATAAGCATAAGGAAAGATCCAAGTAATATGTGATGCATCCAAGCATTCACATTCATCTTTAACACCAAAACAAGATCATATCACAAATGCATGAACATTTCCAATGCATCACTTACCTTTTACTTACCTTGCAGCAATTCAGCACCTATGGCATTTATGCATGAGCATGTGAATGCATGTTCACATCATCAAAACCAGGAAAACATTAAACAAACCCTTATTCTAACATGTGGTAGCAAACCAAGTAATTAAACATATGAAACATAGGCATTGAAAGCATAAAGGCATGGGCAAAGAAGCTAAACAAACAAACATGTGAAAGCAGAAGCAAAATAAAAGAAATAAAAATTAGGGTTCTTGGGCAGTGACTTGCGCACTCAAGAACAAACTTGCGTACGCATAATCAAGCCTGCGTACGCAAGTAAGATTATGCGTACGTAGGTTCTTGCCCAAAAATCCTAAAAACACAAAAACAAGGCAGAACCTCAAGACGGAAATTCTAATAACCTAACATGCATTTAAAACACATAAACATATAGACCTAAGCTAGATATACATGTTAAAGCATATTATCACAAGGAGATAAAGCCAATAGAAGATTAAAGTGCAAAAAATGAAAGAAAAGAAAAAGGTATAAAACTAATACCTCAAAGAAATTCTCTTCAAGCTTAATTTTTTACTGTTCCCCTCAGTTAAATCTATCACAATTCAATAAAAATGTGATTAGCAACTTTAAACTAAAAGGATTGGGGCCAGAAAAGGTCTCAATCAAATAAAATTGACTTTAAGGTGTTTTGTGAAAAACTTTCTTTTGATTCATTATTTTCTAGTGAATCTTGTATTTTTCCCATGGGATTTCTGTATGTTTGAAAATATACCATGTAAGGCTTTTTATAGTGTAAAAAATGGGGTTTGGAACGGCTCCAAGACAATGTGGGATTCATTCCAAACCTTAGCCATTATTGTAGAAAACTTGCCTTTTTTTATGTCTCTGAAACCTTAGCTATGTACGCAGGACTGTGCCTATGTACGCATGCTTTGGCCCACGTACGCAGGCTGCTGCCCATGTATGTGGGCTTAGGGCCACTTTGGTCATTTTATTTTCAAAAATAAATTTTTACTCATTTAAAATGTTATATTTTCCATTTTAACATTCTTTAAGTCAATTTAATATCTAATTGGGCTCTAAACTGGCCTTGGGCCTTAGAGTTTGGGCATCATTGGGGAACGGGAGCCCGAATCGTAAAGGGTACAAAATGCGGTGTCTACAATACTTCAAGTCAAATTCTACCAAAAGGATCAACCATCTTGATAATTTTCCACTCAGAGCAAGCTTCTCAAACAGATACTTCAATGGGTCCATCCTAGCCTCTATCAATATCTGGAAGGGTAGGATAATGTGCCTTAGTTTCTGCACAGCCCATATGAGAGTGAAGCAAGACTTTTCTATGGGTGTGTACCTAGTGTCGTAATCATGGTATCTCTTTCTCAAATAGTACATGGCTCTCTCATTCTTATCATCATCTTCTTGTGCGAGCATGCTCACTACTGCATCCCTTGTGATCGAGAGGTAGAGGAGTAATGGTTTTCCAAGCTCTAGAGTTATCAAGATAGGTGGATGGGGAGGGTACTCCTTGATAAGTTCAAAGGCTTCCTAACATTCACTATTCCATGTATGAGGTTCATTCTTCCTCAGAACCTTGAAGACAGGCTCACAAGTAGAAGTTAGTTTGGCAATGAATCGGCTAATGTACTACAAACGGCCTAAGAATCCTCTTATCTCCTTCTCACTTTTAGGTGGAGGTATGTCCAATATGGCTTTGATCTTTGAAGGGTTAACTTCTATCCCTCTATCACTTACTAGGAAGCCTAGTAATTTTCCTGCAGTTACTCTGAATGTGCATTTTTGTGGGTTTAGTCTCAGTCTATACTCCTTGATCATTTCAAAGAATTTTCTCAAGTTGGTGATGTGGCATTCTCTGTCTTTGGAATTTAAAATCATATCATCGACATATACCTTTACCTCATTATGCATCATGTCATGTAATACGGCCATGGCCATTCTTTGGTAAGCTACTCCTACATTCTTGAGTCCAAACGACATTACTGTGTAACAATAGATTCCCCATTCAATGGTGAAAGTAGTCTTGGTCATGTCCTTATGAGCCATCTTGATTTGGTTATATCCTGAAAAGTCATCCATGAAGGACATTAAAGCACTACTGGCAGTGTTATCCACTAAGACATCTATGTGAGGAAAAGGGAAGTTGTCCTTAGGACAAGCCTTGTTTAAATCTCTAAAGTCCACACACATTCTCACTTTTCCATCCTTCTTGGGTACAGGCACTACATTGGCTATCCATTCGGCTTGGTGCGCAGGTTTGATGAACCCTACTTTCAATTGCTTGGTGACTTCCTCTTTGATCTTAAGAAGCCATTATGTTCTCATATGTCTCAATTTCTACTTGACGGGCACCATATGAGAATGAGTATCAATGTGATGTTGTGCTATCTCGTGATGAATGCTAGGCATATCTTTATAGGACCATGCAAACACTTCTTGGAACTCTATGAGAAGTCCTTTGAGATCCTTTTTTTTATTGTTCACTTAGAGTTGAGCCAATTTTAATTAAGTGTGGATTCTCATCATTGCCCAAATTAAGAGTTTCAAAAATTGGTTCCATAGGTTCAATTTTCTTTTCCAATTGTTTATTAATTTCATTTTCAAATTCTTTGGAATCATTTAAGTACATAATTTCAATATTGTGGGACACATTAAAATAAGTCAAATCAGAATTCATCTTATTAAAAATGTTGAAAAGTACATTGGAACTTGCATTACAAGATATCTTTTCCATGCTATTAGAAAACCCAACCCAAGTCCAAATGCTAAGTTGCCTGTCAGTAGGCATGATGAATCTATCCTCCCCCCCCCCCCTTAAATGTCATTATCTTCCTCCTTGCATTCCTCTTTGAACAAAGTCTTTAGCTTCACAGACCAATCTTCATCTTCAAAGGGACCCCACACATGTGTGGCTTCAACTATATCCCATGAGACTCCATTCTCGGTGGGAAGGGCGTCATCCTCCTTTTCAGTAGACCAGTTGTAATCACTCTCACTCCAGTAACCAATCTCCTCATCCTCATCTTCTTCCTCATCATCTTCATCTTGGGCCAAGACGAAGTACTGTCCCCCGTCAGGAGGTGAGGTAGTGTCTCATTCGATCAAAATGCAAGCGGGGACGATTTGGGCTGTCCCAATCGTCGAAGTCCAATTTGGCCAGTCGTGATCTTCCCAAGATCCCGTACTTCCTACTTTAGAAAAGTCGTTGACATGACTCCTCGTGAAAGTCCATGGTCCAAGAATGTGCTTCAGCATCGGGAAAAGCATGCTAAGCACTCCTTCAATCATCACATGATCATCCTTCTCTTGAGGTGTGTAGTCAAACATTGTGGTGCATGGGAAATCTGGAAGAAGCCATCAAAAGTATAAACACATGTCCCAAAAGTTCCTTTTATTAAGATGTTCTTAGAAAGTCTTTAAGTCCATTTTAATGAAGGCTCAATTACAAAATCACTCACTTTCCTCTCATGAACCTAGCCCCTTGTTTCTATGGGCTTAGTCCACTTACAATAAAGCTCTTATCTTACTCTCGTGAGCTTCCATTAGAATGTGCTTAGAGATTTTCAACCCTTTGTCTTAAATATGGGCCAATAATGCATTCATCATCTTTGGGCTCTTCTTTTCTTATATTCATTGTCATGCAACAAAAATGCAAAGATTAGGGAGATTCATATTGACTTTGGAGGATGTTGGATGCTAGGTCCATAGCATATTTGTTACTCTAGGCCCAAGGTTCTCCTTTTCAAGAGGCCTTTGATTTTAGGCTTATGATAGCAACTAGGCTATGATCCTATGAACCTTCCAAATTAAGATATACCTTTAGAATTTGGGATAAGCCTCTTATATGTAAGAACTTCTTTCTTTTTATCCCAATGTCTTAGGGCATGCCATAACTTTTGGATCATCCTTTCAAAAAATTTACATCTTTTATTTGTCCATTTAGAATTAGGTAAACACAAGGTATATGGTTGAACAAACAAGAGATATAAATGGTACCCTCTTTTGATAGGATCTAGGATCTCTCTAAGTGTGGGTAAGCTCCTTAAAGCTAAAGGGATAGATCAATAGGTCACTCACAACTAGGTGGGCCATGATTCAAACTTTAGGCCTAAATGAACCGTAGTGGAGGTGGCAATCCATTAATGTACTCAAAGCCCATTATAGGCGATGGTACGGATTGTGAGTTTGTGGGATGAACTTCGGAAGATTTTGGCCTGAATGGAGCCTTCACCTTCCCACTCATCACCAACCATGGCAAAGGACAAAAGAACCAAGTAAAAGTGTGTGCAAACAATATTAATCAAGTCTTTATTAATATTAAGAAATGGAACACATTGGAATCAAACACTCTATCCCTAGCGGAGTCACCATTGTGGGCACAAGTGCTCCACAACATGGTGTCATCCTCACGATTGGGAAGTACGCCTTGGCGTAGTATGGACCATGGTAGAGGGTGTAAATAGAGTCGCCACCTAGTTTAGGTCTAGTAACCATAAATATAGCACCCTTCATGGAAGGACTAATCTTTTACTAGAGCACGTGTTTGGAGTTTAGGTATAGGGATTGAAAGGTGTTAGGCACCCAACCCCGCCCAACCTGTGGGGCGGCTTCCACCCATTGTATTCCAAATCTTAATCTTATGAAAGGAAAATTTAATATGTTATTCTAACACACACACACGCTAGCATGCATCTAAGACACACAACATGGCATAATCATCCTAAACCTAATCATTCATCTATCATGGCATTTAAACACAAAACTCCAAAGGAAGAATCAAATAAACATGTCAAAGCATCTAAACATTATAGACATGCCATTCAACCAAACACGTCCATGTTATTTAGACATATCAAGCTCATATTCCAACCAATGCATGTTCATGTGAGTGCATGACTTACCTCACTACATCACAACATCTATGCATCAATGCATGTTCATACTCATATACATGTTCATGGTATTCAAGCAAATCAAAACTCTAATAAACATAAAAGAGATAAAACAAACAAAACAAAACCACACAGAGAAACAGAGACTCAAAGACAGACAAAACAGGTAAAACAAAGACTAAAACATGTGAATAAAACAAAAGGAAAACAAGCAAAAAGGATTAGGTTGTTCTGGGTAGGGATATGAGTGCGCAAGCATACGTAGCTCAGTTGTATGTGTATGCATATCACAAGTATGTGTGCGCATGCACGAAGCATGCGTACGCATACACCCAGGACACCAAAACCTAGAAAATGCATAACAGAAATATAGAAAACAAGAATCTAACAACCTAACATACTTAAAATGCAAACACAAAGTAAAACTAGACTAAACAAACATCTACAAACATGAAAACATATATAAAAACATGCATAAAACAAGAAAATTAAAGAAAAGCAAAAAGGAAAAGTTAGAAACTTTACCTGAACACAAGAACTCTCTAGAGCTTGATTTTAACCGTTCCCTTTAGTTAATCTAGTCACAACCAATTCAAAAATGAGTTAGTAAACTTAGAACTCAAAGATCAAGACCAGAAAAGGTCCTAATAAAATAAAATTTGACTTGAGGATGTTTTGTGAAAAAATCCCTCTTTGATTCACTATTTTCTAGTGAATCTTATGTGTTTTACCCCCAGAATTCGTCCTCCTTGAAAATATACCATTTATGGCTTTATATAGTCAAAAAATAGGGGTTTAGGGCGGCTCTTAGATGATATGGGATTTGTTCCAAACCTAATTTAAATGCAAAAAAACCTGCCTTACATAATTTCTGGAACTCTAGCATGTGCACACATGCATGAAGCATGCACACGCAAAGCTTGAGCATGGGTGCGCATATGCGTGTATGCGTACACATGCCCTAAGGTTTCCGTGGTCTTTATTTTCCAAAAATAGTTTATTTCGTCCAAAATAAGTTGTATTTTCCATAAACACTTTTCTCAATTTAATTTTCATTTAATTGGGCCCTAAACCAACCTTGGGCTTTAGAATTCTAACATCATTGCGGAACGGAGGCTCGAGTTATAAGGGGTACAACATGCAATGTCTACAGAACCCCACCCAACCCATAGGGGGCCTCCACTCATTATGTTCCAAATCCTAATCCCATCAAAGGGTCTTCTAACAAGTTCATTCTATACACACACATTCACACACACACATTACCAAGCATCATCGGGGAACGAGGCCCAAGTCGTAAAGGGTACAACATGCAATGTCTACACAACCCCACCCAACCCATAGGTCGGCCTTCACTCATTTTGTTCCAAATCCTAAACCCATCAAAGGTTCTTCTAACAGGTTCATTCTATATACACAAACACATTAACAAGAATCTAACACACAAACATGGCATCTCAATCATATGGCATTCATGGCACAAGATCCTATCATTCATCTAGCATGACATTGATGATAGGCCAAAAACGAATTGACCCCTTGTGATGAATTAATTGATTAATTAGCCAAGTTTATTAATTAATCAAATTAACATGTAATATACGTGGCAGCACAAATAAATCACCAATTAAACTAAGTATGCAGCGAAGATTAAATTGACACGGTGATTTGTTTACGAATGGAGAAAACCTATACAGCAAAAACCCTACCGGGTGATTTTTAAGTCATCACTCCCGAGAATCCACTATTATCACAACAAGTGGTTACAAGTAAAGGAATCCCAGTACCTTATACCAACCTACAATTGAACCCTTACCCCAATACCCAATTGGACTTGTTCAGTAGTGACAATCTCTCATTTTCAATGCACGACTCGCAGTACGTGACTAACCAATTACGCGGACTTTAATCACCAACTAGAGAAGGTTGTTGACTGCAAAGTTCTTCAGTTCATCACACGAATAAAATCGAGAAGCTCCTTGGTTACAAAATCCTACGGTGCACAAACACAGTAGCTTCTTCACAAGAAAGATGAACTAGGGCAAATTCTGTCTCCGGTCACAATTTGCATAAACAAACTTTGCTCAACACTTGTGCAACTTGTGTCGCCTTTTACGGCCCTTAACATAATCCTTATATATGTCTAGGGTTGTGAGAAAAGAAAGCCCAATTATATAATCACGGATTGGAAGAAAAATAGACCAAAAATTCTGAGTTTCATAAACCTCGATAGATACTCTATCTGTCAAGCTGTTATCGAGCCACGGGCTGGAACAGCTCTTCAGGGCTCGATAGATGCTAGCTGTTGAGCTTTAATGAACAGTACTTTTCACACTTGAATTTTGGACAGACTTGCATGGCTTTAACACTTGAACTTGAAATCTTGTTTCTTGAAGTATTAAACACATCCTAGATCTACCCAATTACAAGTAAAGTGCGTTTTGTCAAAGAATTAGTCAATTACATAAAATAGTGACATATGTTCCTAACATGTGAAACACATATGTCCTAATAATTGACATTCATATTTATCCAGGGGCAGCGAGTACATCACAAGACAGAAACATCAACAAGGCAGTAACATCACAACCATGACATTAATCAAGCATGTTCAATCACTCAAGCATAGCATCATGGCATTCACCATTCAAAATAAACCAATCATCATACCTAAAGATGCATGTTCATATTCATATGCATGACTTACCTTCACTTACCTCACTGCATCATAACATCTCAGCACCTGTGCATCAATGCATATTCATGTTCTTATGCATGTTCATATTGTTCATCAAAGCATGTAAATCCTAATCATTAATCTAACCAATTCAACATTATCGATGCCTCGCGGCGGTCGACCACCCATCGCGGCGACGCTCACGCCCCTTTTTGGGAACAGGCTTAAGCTCGGGTGCTGTGAAAATGGAGGAGTATAAACCTCTTGTGTGTGACTGAATTTTATCTATTTTAACTTATTATTACCAAAGGTAAGTGTAGTTTCCACCAACCATTGGATTTTTTCTAAGGTGTGATTGGTGACCTGACTCTATTTAATTTTATTGTTAATCCTACGCTAAGAAAAATGTTGTTTTTCCTAGTTTAATACAAATGGGTAAAAAATCTTGAGTTCAGAAGTCTGGTTACGTGTGGGGAAGGTGTTAGGAAGCCCATACCTCCTGTTTGGAGACAATCCTTTATTTTGGTAAAATCTTAATTTTGGCATTAGCTTTCAGGGCTTTAAAAGAATTGGGATTTGAGGTTTGATTTTGGAAGGGGTGTGGCCTTTATCGATGCTTTGCTAGCACATTTGGACTTGTTGCTAAATTTCCACAACAAAAATCCAACAGCATTTCGCCTTATTTTCGTGGCGGAATTCTGGCAGCATTTAGCCTTAGGTGCGTCATATCACTCAAAACACTATTCTCACCAAGTTTTCGCTGTGAGAATACAACAACAAAGGTGCCCTATTTTCACTGCAAAAATCCTGCAAAGTTTCGTGTTTGGTGCACTATGGCGCACCAGTAGGGTTTTGCGCCTGTGTATATGGCGCGCGTTAGCACGTTCATACTAAGGCGAGCCAAAGCTCACCAAAGCATCAACCATGTTGATACATGTCGCATACACGAGGAAACCAATGTCACTAGTTGACATGGATTAAGACAATCACACCGTGATGATCATGCACATAGTGTAGCATGAATATGCACCTACAGCAGTCGCCTTGAGTGCATACCCACACTCCAAGGTCAAGAGCACCCATGATCATGAGAGGGTTGCTCTCTAAACCATGTGAGTCCATCATACAAAGTGCATAATCGTCTTTAAACAAACAGACATGTATATATATATATATATATCATCATGTACAATGCAAGCACACAGAGCAGGAAAGTAGACTAGACATTGTCAACGTCCCAAGGGTATGGCCCGGCAAGGTACAGGAAAGATAAATCAGACATTACCATACCCAAGGAACGCAGCCAAAGCAAGGTACAGGATAGATAAAGTAGACATTGCCTACATCTAAAGGGTATGACCCAACAGGGTACAAGAAATGTAAATCAAACATTACTATACCCAAAAAATGTGGCCCAAGCAAGATACAAAGAAAAGAAACCCTAATCTAGATACATGGTTCTAAAGAAAGGCTAAGAGAGAGAGAAAGAGATAACCACACGGAGAGGCTAAGCCTCCTAATCTTCTGAACATTATCCTTTTTGGGCTTGCGTCTTCTTCCTTGCATTTTGCCATTTTAAACTTGCATTTAGAAGTTGCGTCATCGCTCCAAGCGTGTACATGCAACAACAAAGAAAACACAAAGCCAGCAAACAAGCAAAAGAGATAACAAAGAAACAAAGGAAGCACACAAAGGGGCAAACAAGGAAAGAAAGCACACAAAGGGACAACAAACATGTTATCAAACAAGAAAACAAGAAAAGGTGTCCTAGAAGGACAAATGTAGGTTTGGATTTGGTGTTCGTAGTTCTATTATATTGGAGTACGGACGACACGTTTCATCAAGAAAAGTTCCCAAAAGGGACTCGGGATCTCATGTACAAAGACGGGTGCGAACCCGTATGAGATTGTAGGTAGAAACTAAGCTTGATGACACAAACAAGCACACAAAGACACGTGCATGAACATATAAACAAGGATGCAAAAGATGCAAATAGACAAAGAAAGCCAAGCAAGATGGCACAAAACAAGCATATCAAGCACGAAGGAGGCCAAGCATGTTAAAAAGGTACAAAGGCTAACATGAGAAACCCTAACATGCAAAGCTAAGCAAATGAGAGAAGGGTAAGCGGCAAGCAAACCAACATCACTAGGCCAAGCATTTATTTCAATTACCTCTACATGATTTAAGATCAAAAGCCTAGTGTACACATGAACATGTGAAGAACACTCAAGAACATACAAAGAATACTAAAGAACATTCAACCATATTCAAAGAAATTGAGAACAACTAACATGCTTTGATCCTAAATTAGAAATATAACAAAATGAAAAACATCATAGGAAAAGAGATTATATGAAAGACCCACATGGTGAAGGAAGAGACTTTTGGTGGAGATCCTAAAGGTGGGGTAGAAAGGTGCTCACTCAATACCTTAAGTCTCAGGAAGACAAGATATGACAATCCCTTTCCTACTTCCTTAGGGCTTTAGGAAGGGATAAGAAGAAGAAGAAAGAGAGGAAGAGAAAGGCTCACTCAATATCTTGAGTCCTAGGAAGACCTAGATATGACAAAACTATCTCTACTTCACTAGAACTATAGAGAGAGAGAAGAGAAGATGTTTCTGTGTACCTTGAAATGGAGGATCGATGGTCATTTTTATAGTGGATGGTGGAGGATTCTAGAATGGGATGACATTTAATGAGAGTTGAGAAATTGTGAATTTATACCTAATTTTAAAATTAGGGAGGGTTGGTGCATTAGTTTCAGAGGTTGGTGGGAGTAAGGAGCAAGTAAAACAATTAAAAGTTCGGTTTTTCCCCTAACTGCCTGTAACAGCAAGCAAGGCCAAATTTTTTTTTAAAATATATATATATATATAAATATATATATATCATATCTCTCTCATTTTTGACTAGAATTACCTCATTCATGTGCGCAAATTAAATCCCCAAATGACTAATTTCAAGAAAATTAACCTCACTTAAAAATTCAAAATGTTATGAGAGATATTCATGAAATAGTGAGTAGATGTCATTCTTTGGAAAAGAGGTTAACCTAATTATCATTAATAGGTCCCAAATTAGCTTCCAATTAGTATTAATAGGCCCTAATTACCTTATTTTTAGAATTAATAGGCCCAAAATAATGACTTAACCCAACTAAGAAGATGATTGCACCAAATATTGATGGATAATTAATGTTTGACCATCTAATTAATCAAGTGTGTGCAACCTTACCATAAGTTGTAGTCCTAGCCAATCATATTATGACACGTCATTAATTTCAAATTGATTATAATGATGAGAAACCAAAATTAGCTATTCATAATCACATCACATATTACCAAACTTAATTTGTGAGAATGCATCTTGGCCAATAAATTTGATTTGATGATAACTTGCAATCCGATGGTCCGATTGAGACCCGTTACCAGTCATTTTGATCGTTACAACATCAAGATTACTTTGATAATATGAAATTAAGCATCTAATGGTTATAATTAAGATGGTATCTCTAGGGTGAAATTACTCTTTTGCCCTTTTATTTGAAGTTAAATGTGGGTTGCAATTTTCTCCACAAAATAAAAAATAAAAAAAATAAAAAATATGGTTTGCAAAATGGGTGACTACAATTACTAACAGGACTCCATGATTAAATTTAACTAAATAATAAAGATAAATAAAAGACAACTTGACTTATAAATAAATAACATGTCGCTTACTATGTGGGTTGGGTTAGGTTATGAAATTTGTTTTTACAGTGGGTCGGGTTGGGTTCGGGTTATAAGATTCACAAATCTGCCTAACTCAACCCTACCCACCTATATATATAACATATATTTAAAATTTTAAAATAATATTTAATATATATTTAAAAATATATTATACAATTTTGTTATTTGCTTTTTTACCCCCTTCCTAAATAAAACTCAATCCCTAAGTTCTCCTCATATAGTTTGTGTTGGTCTTGTGTTATGTTTAGGATTAATTGCTTATAAATTTGTTCTTATTTGTTGTGGTATTGTTCTAATTCTCAATTTAATATTAATAATAGAAATTAAAAAAATATATGTCCAACTCATGGGTCCAACCTGATCAATGTGGATTGGGTTATTGGGTTGGGTTAGATTTTTTTAACCCACCATGGTGAGTTGGGTTGAAAAACTCCAACTCGACCCAACTTGACTCATGCACACCCCTTTACATGATTGCCACATAAGTTGTGACTATGCTCCTCCATTACTTCCGTTCACTTCTTGTCTTTGCGTTTGTTCCTAGAATTATGTTTCTCATCATCCCTACAATACTTAGCAAACTTTAGTCTACCAAGGCATCAATAGTAGCCATGACAATAGCAAATCACGAACCCCCAACCTTCATAACTCCATTTGAGCCCACTAAAAAATTGATTAGTAATGTTGAAATAGTTTTAAGGTTAAAGCTGAAATATAGAAAATGTGGGTGAAAACTTTACAATATATTCACTTTAGGTGGCGTTGGTACGGGGTAATGTTTTAAGATTCTCGAGAATGTTGAAAGATTCTTACATTTGGTTGCAAATCATACAAGGGAATCAGATGTCAGGGGTATCTGAATTCCCACTTAATCCCCTTCTTTTAGGAATGTGAGTTTCCTTTGAAACATGTGGGTATCTAGATTCTCAAACTTAAAAAAAATTACATTTGTTATAAATTGACAATTTTACCATTTTTCACTTATCGTTTAACTAATGGAGATAAAACATACTTATTAAAAAAATTGGAGATAAAACATAATACAAATCATCAATATCTATTCCTTTATTTTTATCTCTTCCCACCACAACAATATAAATGCTAAAATAAAATAATATAAATATATATATATATATCTCCTATTTGGGATTGGTTATTTGCTAAAATAAAATATTTATTTTTATTAATAGAACATGATGTTGTGATTTTCATTAAAAAAAAAAAAGAATTTAAATAGTTACTTTTGTATTATACATCATTTTGAAATGTTAGACTATAGTTTTAATGAATTTGTCTTAATTTATAGTTTATATTTTGTTTGTTATTATTTATTTAGAGGAATATTTTTTTTTTTTTAATTGATATTGGTTTTATGAATTTGAGGATAGTATAGAAAAAATAAATAATTCCTTTAAGATTCCTATGAATAAACCAAATATAGAAATAGTTACATTCCAAAACATCAAGATTGTAAGACATCACATTTCAAATAATCTGGATGCCGGGGTAATGTAGATTTCCCATACCAAACACCACCTTAAGCATTATTTAACTACAATATAACACTCAAAACACTAAAGAGTTCTTCTATTAAATTTTTATATCTAAAAAAGGGATACCACTAAAACTCTACTGTTCAAGTTTTACTATTTACGAAAATGCAAAATAGGCACCTTGGCGTCGGATTCGGAGTATACTAATCATATGCATAATGGCATCAAAGCACATGGAGTCTGGAACCTGCAGCACCTTAGAAGTGTGTGACAAGATGGTAATTCATGAGTGAGTTGATAGTTCATACTGAACAGGGTTTATATATACATGTATATATCTGAATTGATAAAGAACATACTTACACCTTCTTTGCTGCTCCTGGCTAGTGTGCATTACAAGTTCTTGAGATATACTCATCCTTTTTCCATAATTTTAACATGTTTTGATACAGTACTGTTGGTTCATAATTTCTGTACTCCAACCTATGAACATTCCAAGAGAATGTTGTTGTAACTTGTACATATATCAATTAACATTTATATTGGGTGGGAGTTTAAAGGTTTATAAGTGATTGAATGTTAGTTAACCAAGAGACCCTCAGTTTCTACCAATATAGCAGAATCCAAATTAAATGCTGCTCTTAGCGGCAATGTAATCATCTTTGCAAGAAAATAATATAGGCAGAGCCATTGAGTACGAGAAAAAAAAAAAAATATATATATATATATATATATACACAAATTTCCTTTGGTTAGCAAAAGAGAATATATATAGCTTCATGATATAGCTATTCGGATGATGAAATACTTGTAGTGTGCGTGGTGTAATGATTTTCACACGAGGCTACAACTGCAACTTTTTGGGATCAAGTGGTTGAGGTGAGAAAGTAGGGTACCTCTGCCAGTTTCTTCTCCTAAAGATCTTGTGGTGTCGGTAATGCAAGCTACACTCTCACGTGCGACACTCAGACTATCTTCGTTTTACAACGAATCAAAGTTAAAACTTTACAATCAAGATTATTAATTAACTAAACCTCATCTAGTAATGCCTTGACACATATATATATATATATATATATATATATATATCTTCTTTTAACTAAAATGATGGTTGTCAAAACCAACTTTTACAGACTGCTCTGCCCATGGGACAAAGCTGCATACTAATTTATTATTGCACTTGAAAGATTCGAGTTTTCTTTTTCGTTTTTCATTATTTAACATTTTTATTCTTTTATTATTAGAAAAGTAGTAGTCCAGGATAAACATACACACCAAAAAAATAACAACGAATTTTTAACATATATATATAAATATATATATATATATATATCTGTGTGTGTGCGTGTCTATGTACTGCATCCTTTATCATTATTATCCTCATGCATAACTTAAGATAAAGTATGATTTACCCTAAAAATTTACGCTGATTAGAAATTATTTAATTAATATTTTAACATTCTGTTTTACATGTAGGCTCCTTTAATAAGTAATTCTAAATACGTGGAAATTTTAACTTTTAAAAAGAAAATATAGAATGAAGACAAAAAAAGACTATGTTAGAAAAGGTGCATAGATATAAAATCATATTGGAGAAATTGAAGTGTGAAAAGAAGAAATAAATAAGAGAAAGAAACAATACAGATAATAAATGTGGTTCAAGTGTTCAGCGTTAGTGGCTTGTGTCCACACCACCAAAAAAATATCTCAAAAACTTATTTATATATAGAGAGGAAAAAAAATACAAAAAAAAAAAACAAAAACAAGAAAACAAATATAGTATCTACAAATTCATTGTAGCACACAGTACAGTATTACAGAAATTACGGTAGCACGTAGCACGTAGCACGTGATACATATATTATACAAAACTACCATTTACTATAATAATACTATCCTCATAATATTCCTTAAAACCAAAAAAGTTCAAGTTAAATTTTTCTAACTATTGTGATCAATATTATACTATATGATAATTCTGTAGTGCATAACATTTTTTTTTTTTTGGTGATAAATTCTCTATTTTGCAGTGTTATTAAACCCGACCCAGCCGGTTGAACCAGTGACCCGGTGACCCAATGCATTGTCCGGGCTGGGTGATTAATTGGATCGGAAAAGTATGTGACCCGATCAAAACCGGTGCAACCCGGTGGGTTTTAAGCAACCCGTGTGACCTAGTTGGGTTTTAATAACCCAGCCGGGTTTGTGAATTGTGTAAAATTACATTAACAAATCCACTTTATTGACTTTTTTATTATTTAAATGTGTGATAATATGATAATTTAAACAAAAGAAAACCTAAAAAAAAATCCAAAAAAAGCATTGTTTCACTTTTCAGTTTTCACAATTCTCAAAACCTACTACTACGGGCTGCTACTGTGCATAAATTTGTTTATGCTTTGAAGTTTGAACAGATGTACTTAGCCAAAAATTAGCATGTAAGTATGACCATATAACTCTATGCCACCAACTATCTTCTTTTGTTTAGGTTTTTTTTTTCATACTTTATTTCTTGATTGCTTTTTAGTTGCATCTTTTGTTTTTTTGTTTTTTTTGTCGTGTACAGTGTGAGTGTGTGAGAGACTGAGAGAAATACGCATTAGAGTTTGAGATTTTCCTTTTTATTTATTTAATATACATAATTTTTAGACATGTAACAAGATTTTCTTTAGCAAAGACTTTGTTGCAATCTTATGACATTTGTTTTATTTTCCTTGTGAATTTTATAGAATTTCTAATGCTATTGCTATTGCTTATGAAACATTGATTTTGAATTATAATGGAAAATTTAATTTAGGCATATGCCTTTTTTTCTTTTTATTTTTAATTTACATATTCAGGTTATGATTTCTCAAACCTAATTTTATATATATTTAATTTTTAAAATTTTGCTATTTGATCCTGCAGTTCGATCGATGACTCACTGGTTGAACTAGTGACCCAGCTCATAGATCGGTTCAACATCTGGTCCGGGTTTAATAACTATGCTATTTTATCTTCATATGTTCTCGATACTTGCAATATATCAAAAGGAGCAAAGATCAATAATTATCTTATACATTTTAAACCATTACTATAATAATACTATCCTCATAATATTCCTAAAAACCAAATAAGTTCAAGTTAAATTTTTTGTTCCATTAAAAAATTTTAAATTTTGTGTAACTTTGTCAATATTATACTATATAATAATTTTTTATTGCATAAATTTATTGTGATGAGTTCCCTATTTTGTCTTCATATATTTTTAATATTTGTCAATTTTCAAAATGATCAAAGATTAATAATTATCTTCTACATAAAATGTATAATTTTTTATATTTTAAACTTATATATATATATATAAT
Source organism: Notholithocarpus densiflorus (assembly GCA_030021035.2). Lineage (NCBI taxonomy): Eukaryota > Viridiplantae > Streptophyta > Magnoliopsida > Fagales > Fagaceae > Notholithocarpus > Notholithocarpus densiflorus. The sequence continues at coordinate 1,064,966 of JARYZH020000066.1, read as the reverse complement.
CAATGGATCACATAGTAAATAATAATATATTAATAAGAAATTCGACAAACATGTTAATAATAAAGAGAATTTGTAAATAATAACAATGTGTTGTCAAAAGAAAAAAAAATAAAATAAAATAAACACACATTAATTAGAAAGTCATTTAGTGGTGTAACATTCATAAAAGTTACACTAGTGTAACGTGAAACTCAACCCTATATAATATATGCACATACATATATATAGGACATGATCAAATTGATATTTTGGTGTAGTTCTTTATGATTGTTAAGCCCTTAATAACTTATAATTGGATTGAAATTTTGAAAATATTAGTGTTGGATTACATATTGTCTTTATCCTTCACATAAATAACAAATTTAATCTTAATCGAATGAAATTTACTATTAGACCAACAAACTCATATTGTGTATAATTTTAAAATTTAAAACTTAAAATTTAAAAGTTTTATAGATGAGATAATTTAATTATTTTTTAGTATCTTGAAATTTTGCAAGCATATATAAGGTATAAGGAAAAAAAAATGTAATCCAATTGTTGATTATTGTTAAAATACACACTCAATAAATAGTTATTGAGTAGAGTCACAAGGACAAAAATTACACCGATTGATCTCTTAATAAACGCTACAATAATTAATATATTTTCATTTAATATTTTAAAAACCTTACTATTGGATTATACATTCTATATTCTCTTAAAATGCATGCTAAATTTTGTGTTAATATAATGTTGTTTATTATTTGATCTATAAACCTATGTTTTGTATATAATCAAAAGTTCAAAATTTTCAATTTTTAACCATTTTATATATGAAATATTTTTTATCATCTAATATTTTGCAAGCATGTAGGATAAAATTAAGAAAAATAGAACTAAATGTAATTTAAAACTAGCCAAGGTGCCTGTGAAAACAAAAACATATAGTTTAGATTTTTTTTTTTTTTAAACAATATAGTTTAGATTCTTAAATGGTGCAATAAAAACATTGGTGCCAATCTTGGTGTAAAACCACATGTTCTTTAAAGTTTGTAAAAACTTGAGGAAAAATACTAATCATATCTACATTATACATCAAAAGGATTAGTTTAGTCATAATTGGGACTTCTTATAAGTTATAATTGTTTATACAATTCAAATCAACTCACTATATGTCTAATGTGGAACTCAACACACTAACCCATTCAATTCAATATCCTATACATCTTGAAAGTCACAAGGTTTATAGAGTTTTGTTTGGGGGACATATTTTACAATGAGACTCCAAAATCAATCTTAATAATAATTCTGTGAAGCTGGTTTGTACAATTAGAGTAGTAGAATGTTGAATATATATTATTTGTCTCAATTTTTATGTTTCACTTTATGTTCCACCGATCATAGTATATTATGTGTTTAATTTTTTTGTTTTTTTAAACTTTAAGTATTTTATAAAGAAAGTAAAAATAAATAAAAATATGTGTCAAGTTATGATTAATGGATAAAAAGTAACATAACAAATGGGACAGACGCTTTATAGTCATAAAACCCGGTTTACCATAATCTGGCAAGAGTTGTTGACTTGGTCACGTGTTACAATATCATATTCTCCCCCAAATGCTATGGCGGCATAGCTAACAATTAAATTTATATCTATTTTAATGAAATTATTGTAAAATTCATTATAAACAGAGCATTACTTATTATTTTTGTTATTGCACCATTGAGTCATTGACTAACAGGCAACAACCATGTAATAATTTTCTAAAGATTGTGTCCCATACAATCCAATGCTTGAGAAAATTTAGATAATATATTTTATCACAATTTTGCTACAATTGTGATATGATAGATTATAAGAAATGGAAAAAATATTGTAAGTTCATATAAAAGTGATGTACAATTCTTCCTAGTTTACACGTCAAAATTGTAGCAAAAATAATTGTGATCTTAGAAATACTCCTGTTACACTCAACACAAGCCAAACTCTTTTCTAAAACCATTCAATATGAGAGAGAGAGAGAGAGAGTATGTCTGTTTATTTGAACCATACAAATACGAATAGAAACAAAAACAAAATGGACAAGGGCATCGGGTAATAGTGTCATAAGGGGCCCATTAACTGTGCCTACCCATCATGAAATTATTTGACAGACAGAAATACCATTATTCACCCAACATTCATACCCCCTCCATATCCGTATATCTGATTATACAGTCCGAAGTATGTCTTCCAAACAAATGCACCATGGGATGGGTAGCTTCTTATTTTTATTTTTATCTCTTTGTTTAATGTGCAGTAGGCCCAGTATTATATTCACTAATTTTCATGGGGTTAATTACGTTTCACCCTACCCGAATCAAAACCCGAAACTTACTTTATTTAATGAGGATCAGAACCAACTTTCGGTAAATCCAACTTATTATGAACATGAACAGTACTAACACAAAATGGCTACTGTAAAGATCTTCGACATGTTAAAAGAAAGATCCGACTTCAAATTTTTGCAGTAACATTAATTGAAGAACAAATATCAGAGGAAGTACTTACTAATAGCATTAACTGCATGACAAACATGAAAGGTAGGGTCAATAACACCTCCTTTTTTTGGTTACCTTTTACAACTGAGTTAAGCTGACTCTCTTAGTTTTACTCATTTTAGGAAATACTAGAAAGGAGAAAGCATACTTATAATAAATGTTGGTAGGAATTTTGAATTTTTTTTTTTTTTTTAAATCCCTCGCTCCCACCCCCCCCCCCCCCCTGCATGCTTCAATAGATGGAAATGATATCAATGGTATGGTATAAGGAGAGAAGAGAAGATATTTAGCACCCAAAAAAAAAAAAAAAGAGAGAGAGAGAAAAGAGAATAATCCAGGAAGTATGTGAAAACACTTGTTTATTAACAATATATATATATATATATATATATTTTCAACGTAGGTATTGAAATATTTCAAGATTAACCCCTTTAAGAAAAAAATTTCAAACGTGACCCGTTATTATTACCCTCTTTCAATTTTTTTTTTTTTAACAAACTGTTAATCCCTTTTGCAAGCTAAAAGCTCAAACTTATTTGAAAGGATATTGTCTAGATCCTTAATTTATATTATGTAGTGGAAATCACAATTAGATCCAATTATGCCAATTTGTCAATTAAGCTTTAAACAAGTAAACCTGTTAGGGTCATATTTTCTATGTAATTGGCTAATTTTTTGACAAAACGCACTTTACTTGTAATTTGGTAAATCTAAGGCTGTGTTTGTTTTGGCTTCAAACCACTTCCGGAAATGGTTTTCTGTAAAAATGTGTGTTTGGTAAGCACAGGAAAATAGGGTTAACGGAAATTAATTTCAGCTTTGACTGAAAATTCCCCTCTCAAGCTGGAAATCAATTTCAGTTGCCATTTTACCTTCAAATGGATTCTGGAAAACACAGACAAAGAGAGAGAGAGAGGGAGAGAGCAAACACCTACGGCCAGCCAAGCTCCGGCCAGAGAGATCGCACCCAGAGAGAGATTGAACCCAGAGCCCAGAGCCCTTCGACTTCGCACCCTTCGACTTCGCCCTTCGACTTCGACTTCGAATCGCACCCAAATCGCACCCAAATCGCACCCTTCGACTTCGCCGGCGAACCCAGAGCCCAGATCACGCATTCGACTTTGCCGAGATCGCACCCCAGGATTGCACCGAGACAGCACTGATCGCACTGAGATCGCAATTGAGAAATGGTTGGGTTTTGATGAATTTGACCGGATTTGATGAATTTTTTTTGGTTGGGTTTTGTTTCTATGTTTATCTATTGAGAAATGGTATTATATATTTGTTTGGAAGTTGAGAAAATGTGAGGAACAAGAAGAAAATGTGTTTTCTATATTATTTTCAGTAACACAACCAAACGCTAGAAAATATTTTCCAAAGCATTTTTTGGAATGCAACCAAACACTTGAAAATATTTTCCTTTCCCAAAAATAGCATTTTTGGAAAATATATATTTTCCGGAAAATATTTTATGGGAACCAAACACAGCCTAAGTTAGGTTTAATGTATCAAGAAGTATGTTGTTCAAACGTATCAAGTGGTATTATTAAAGACATGAGCTTTGATGCAAGAAACAAGTGTAGAAAAGCTGTTTCATTAAAGCTCGACACTAGTTGCTATTGAAGATTAATGAAGAAGTTTGACACAAGCTTGATCTATCAAGAATTACATTTTCAAATTTCTCATATCTGAATTTCGGCCCATGATGACTTGAATGATTAGGGTTTCTTTCTCTACAATCTTAGACATATATAAGACTTATTTTAAAAGTCATCAAGTACAAAAACAAAGATCTGGAACTCATAAACTCTATGAGAAGATACTGCGTTTGTGTGCCTTAGGGTTTTGTAACCAAGTGCTTCCTAATCTTCATCATCTATGAAGTGAAGAACTTTGCAGTCAACAACAATAAATCAAGTTGCTGGAGTTAGTCACGTACTGAGATTCGTGCAAAGGAGTTAATCACAGATTGAAGATTTGTGCAATAAGAAAGAAGTTCTCTACAAGATCAAGTCCAATTGGGTATTGGAGCAAAGTTTCAACTGTAGGTTGGTATTTTGGGATAGGTAGTGGTAAGATTCCTCATACTTGTAACCGCTTGATTATTGATTAGTGGATTCTTGGGAGTGATGACCTTAAATTCACCCAGTGAGATTTTTTCCTTGCAAGAGGTTTTCCACATTTGTCAACAAATTACCATGTTAATTTATTTTCCACTACATATTAGTTATTTGGTGATTTGTTTGTGCCTCCATGATTTGCATGTGTTTTGACCTAATTAATCAACTTGGGAAATTGAATTAATTAATCGGGGTCAATCTATTTTAACCCAACAAGTGGTATTAGAGCAGGCACACTCTGATTAGGTTTTAATCTCTACTGTGTGATCCATTGACCCCAATTGTTATGGATCGTGGACAATTTTTGATTATACCTTCTCTTTTTTATGGTACTAACTATACATATTAGAAAGTACGCATGAGAGATTTTTTGCAGTCTTTAGATGAAAAGGTATGGCTAGCTATCGAAGTTAGATGGACCAAACCTACTGAATCGCCGGTGTCGTGGGATGAAAACGAGATCAAAGCTACAAATTTTAACAATCGAGCATTAAATGCCTTGTTTAGTGCTGTGACTAACAAGGAGTTTAAAAAGATCTCATCCACTGAGAGTGCCAAAGAAGCATGGACAATCCTTCAAAACACTTATGAAAGTACCAAAGCTATGAAAGATTCCAAGCTTCAAAGGCTTACCACTAGCTTTGAAGAAATTAGGATAGATGATGATGAGATATTCGATGAATTCTATGCCAAATTCAAGGACATAGTGAATTCGACCTTTACTTAAGTAAAAAGATTTCAGAACCTAAGATTGTAAGGAAAATCCTCAGATCACTTCCTGAGCGGTTTCATGCTAAGATCACCGCTAGAGAAGAATCAAAGGACATTGATACCATTCCTTTAACAGTGCTGATTGGAAATTTGCAAACCTATGAATTAGGTTTATTAAGGATTGGCAAGGGAAGCAAGAGCACGAATATGGCTCTAAAAGCCAAGAATGATGAAGGAGATGAGCCATTTGAAGATGAGAACTCAAAATTTAAATCTTACATTACTAGAAAATTCAAGAAGTTCTTCAAGAATGCGAATGTCAAGGCAAATGACAAGGATCGCAAACAGTCTGGATTCTCTCAATTTAAGTCTCAAGATAGATTCAAGAGAGAATCCAAAGAAGTTGGACAAAGCAGCAACACTCCGACTGGTCCAAAATGTTATGGGTGTCAAAGGTACGAACAGATGAAGCAAAAATGTCCTACTTATCTCAAGTCAATTGGTAAGAGCAAAGCCCTAGCTGCCACCTTGAGTGATACTAAACTAAAAGCAGATTCTGAGGATAGTGATCAAGAAGGAACATTCATGGCCTTCACAGCAACCATTGAATCCCTTAAGAAATCTGAAGATCTGATTGATGACGAAAAGGAATTGATGGATTCAAAATTTGAGAAGATGGATAAAAAAGATGACATCCTTACTACCTACTCAAAACATTACAAAAATTTTGAGAAGTATGAAAAACTTTATAAGCTAGCTACAAGGAAGCTAAGTGAAGTGGAGTTGGAATGAGGAGAACTCTCCACCAAAGTTGATGAAGCAATTCAAACCATCTGAGCACTACGATTTAAGAACAACTTCCTGGCTGAGAAGACCAAGAAACTGGATGCAAAACTATTTCAAGTAAAAGCCCAACTACACTCTTTGAAAACATACATAATTCAATTTTTTTCTCTTCCATCCCAAGTCCCAACTATCAAATTTTTTTTTTTTTTTAATAAAAAAATTGTCCCAAAACACTTGAATCCAAATGCAGCATAGTTTACCTTTTTGCCCTAGCAAAGTGGTCAAAAAAATTATAGTTTCTTTGGTAAAAAAGTAGTAGTGGCCTAGTGGTAGTGCAAATACATGATTATGATATCTTTTGGTCTTAATATAATCTCCAAGTCAAGTTCTATCAAAATATTAACCAAAAAAAAAAAAAAAAAAAAATCTTCATGTACTAATAATCAAACCCATCGGAATCTCTCACTCATACATACACAGTCCTCGGCTAATTCGGTTTTTATTGCTTTCTTTCCATTATTCTCTCTTTCTGTTTCTTTCCATTATTCAAACCTGATAAGACACATGTTGGTTGGCAGATTGATCCTCCTTCCTCAATCTAAATTCATTCAAGTGATGAACACGGGGACGACGACGACGAAGACGAAGTGGAACATGACGACGACGACGACGATTTCGATGAAGACGTTGAGGAGTAGAGATTGATTTTCTGGTAGGTTTCGGCGACGAGAGAAACGCTCTGATCTTCAGCAACGAAGGCGGCGACGTGGCCTTGGGTTTCTCAAGTCTTCAGAAAATGGAGGTCACAGAAGTTTATGAGCGTTCCTCCTACTTCAAATACTAAATCTGAGATAAATGAGCCTAAGAAAGAAATAGCTAGTGAGGATAAACATGATAAAGGCAAATTCATCCTAGGAGCACCTCCTAAGATTGTTAAGAAAGAGACTAAGTAAAGTAACCATCACTTTGCTAATAAGAAGTCTCAACTAAAGAAACCACATTCTATCATCACTATGGAGCATCAAGACACAATCGTCCAAATTGCCATAAATGGCTTGTTACTCAACAAAGCAATAGTGTATCATCCTTCGGAGGTCAAAATCAATTCCAAAACTCTTTGGCTCCTCTTGGAGAACTTCTTAAGGCTGTTCTTTCTCTAACAAACTTCAGTGAGTTTAATCCTCCCTCTTATCCACCTAGGCAGAGCTCTTAGGAAAAGAGAACTTTTCTTTCCCCCAAATCTCCTATTTGGAAGGAAAAAGACTCTTCTAAGTGATTCATTCACTTATCTTGCATTTCTTGTATGTTTTTGTTGTTTTGAGTCAGTCTAGTTTTATTGCTTTTTGATATGCTTGTTTGTTTGATTTTTTTTAATTGCTTTCAATAAAATAAAAAAAATTAAAAAATGGGGAAAATCTAAAAAATACAAAAAACAGTATGTATCTGTGTATACTAGTACTTGTGTACCTTTAGATGGCCATTGAAATAAGGTTTCTTAACTTTGTATCTCTTGTAGTTTAGATGAACATCTTCATGCACAACTAAACAATGTGAGCTTTGTGCGTGGCTCGTTATGTGATTTGTATGATTTGGTTAATCTTTTATCATTCATAGATTTATCATTCTTTTTGATGGGAATGATTAAAAAATCCTAAGAGAAAGGCATAAATGACCATCTTACTACTAAAACTCAACAATCATACATTTGTATGCATATCATAAAAGCCGTGCTCGGTAAGGTGTAGCACTTGCACAGAAGGAATAAGATATTTGGCTAACATAAATAGGTTTTCTTTTCTCTCTCCTCTATGCCCATGCATGATATGCCTTTTTATGCTTAAAAGAAAAATATACAGAGAACATGAAAAGCAAAAAGAATCAAAATGCTTTTACATATGGTTGCAAGCGTGTTTCTAAGAGATGTGAGAGTTATATGATGTACCTCAAAGGTGATGGTTCCCATCAAACGTTTATGATTGTGTGTAAATGTTCTTGATTCATTCTCTTATATCATTATTTTCATATGATGAGACACTTATGCCTTCTTGCAAAAGTTTCACACATAACATGCAAACTCTTTACTACTTTTGATACTATTGTACAGGTACAATGTGATTTGGCCATCACAAGGAATACATGTGGTAGTATAAACTTATTAGACTGTCTTAATTTGTTTTTGAGAATAAAATTGGTTAGACTTGTTTAATGTTTTTGGATTTAGGATTGCATTGCATCTAGAGTTTTTGATGTGTTTGAGTGCTTAACATGCTTCTTTGATGTTTGATATGGTGTTTATCTTGCTTGCATTCATATCATGACATTTCGCTCTTGAAAGTTCATGTTTCTATGCTGCTCAATACTTTTTGATAGCAGTCTCGATAGCTGCTCAATACCTCTTGACACTAGCCTCTTCAATCGAGGTTTTTTGGGTTTTTCTCGATACCTCTTGACACATAGCTCGATCCATCGAGCTAAATTTCTGAACTCTTTGTTTGCTTGACACCTACCTCGATACATCGAAACTTTTAGCCTTGGACACCTCCTTGACACCTCTCGATACATCGAGCTTTTATTTTCAACACCTCCTCGATACCTGCTCGATCTATCGAGATGCTTGTTTTATATATACATGAGGGTTAACCTGGTTTTGTTCAAACTCAAACATCTCGATACTTCTTTCTTCTCTTTCGATCCAATCCTTATTTTGTCACCAAAAACCTTTTTCTCTTCAAGTTTTCGGCATTTTTCAAGCTCAAATCTATTGGTAAGTGGTCTAAATCCCTTCTTTTCTTCATCCTTCACACATTTCATGCATTTTAGACCTAGGCATTTGAATTTTTTTGGGAAATTTGGGGTATTTGTGTTTTTGCTAAAATTTTTGGGCGGATGTAAACACCGCATTTTGTACCCCTTACGACTCGGGCCCCGTTCCTCAATGATGCTGAAATTATAAGACCCAAGGTTGGTTTAAGACTCAATCAGATGCTAAATTAACTTGAGAAATGTTAAATTGGAAAATATAACTTTTAATGAGCAAATAAATCTATTTTTGGAAAATTAAAGCCAAGGAAACCCTTGACCTGCGCACGCAGGAATCAATCTGCGCGCGTGGCCATGATGCATACACACACAAACACAAACTTGGGCGCGCATGTAGGGTTCCAAAAACTTTGAAAGGTAAGTTTTCTGCATTAAAGACTGAGGTTTGGAACAAATCTCACATCGTCTGGGAGCCATTCCAAACCCCCATTTTCACAATATAAATAGCCATATATGGTACCTCTTCAAAACACACAGAAATCCTACGGGAAAACACTAAGATTCACTAGAAATAGTTAATCAAATAGGGAATTTTTACAAAACATCCTCAAGTCAATTTTCTTTTGATTGGGACCTTTTTTGGCCTTGATTTTCGAGTTCAAGATTACTAATCACTATTTTATTGATTATGAATAGATTTAATTGAGAGGATCGGTCAAAAATCAAGATTGAAGAGCTTCTATTTTGAGGTATTAGTTCTTAGCCTTTTCTTGTATTTTCTTTAGTTTGATTCTGTTTTTGTTTGTTTCTTTGCTTGTTTTATGTTTTAATATGTCTATATAGCTTGGTTTTAGGTAGCCTTTGTGTTTTTAAGCATGTTAGGTTGTTAGTTTCTCATTTTTTAAATTCTACTATGTTTCGGTGCTTGCTGCGTTTTTGGGCTAGGGTTTCTGAGCAAACCTACGCATGCATGCATCCTACATGCGCACGCAGGTCAAAGTACGCGTATGCATGCAGCTGGCCCATGCATGCAGGCCTCTGTATGTGCGTGCATACCGCTACCCAGAAACCCTAATTTAGGTTTCTACTTCATTTTCTCTGCTTGTTTCACATGTTATGCCTTTGTTTTGACCCCTTTTTCATAGATGTAAGTCTGTGCTTTACTGTTTATTGTTTATTTGTCTTTCACATGTTTAAACTAGGGTTTATCTTTTGTTTCTTTTTTTTGATGCCATAAACATGGATTCACATGTTCATGCATTAATGTCATAGATGCTGAGATACAGCAAGGTAAGTGAGGTAATTCATGCATTCACATGAACATGCATGATGTATGTTTAATGATAGACATGAACATGCTTGTTTGGATGAGTTATTCTTAATCACATGTTTACTTGGATATTTCCATGCTTGTGTTTCTACCTTGATTTAATGTTTACATGCTTCTGCCTTGGATACGATATGATGACATAATGCTAGATGAATGCTAGGTTGATATGAGATGCCATGATAGATGTATGATAGGATGTATTGTGAGATGCCATGATAGATGTATGCTAGGATGTATTGTGATATGCCATGATAGATGAATGATTAGGTTTTGGGATGATTGATGTCATGTTGTATGTTTAGATGTATGCTAGTGTGTGTGTGTGTAAGTATAGATGCAATATTGAATATGCCTTTAATAGGGTTAAGACATAAGACACAATGAGTGGAAGCCAACCTTAGAGTTGGGTGGTTTTAGGTGCCTAACACCTTCCTAAAACCGTACCTAAACTCCGAACACATACTCTAATAGTAAGTTCAAAAGGTCCTTCCCTGAGAGGACACTATATTTATGGTTCCTAGACCATTGTAAAACTAGGTGGCGACTCCCCCCGTTTGTGTCCACAGCAGGGTTTTGTTGAGTTGATCTCACATGAACATGCATTGCATTCTCTAGCATTATTTTCATATGTTCATGCATTCTAGGATTGTGTGACTGATTGTGAACTGTGAGCACTATAGTTTGGATTGGTTTTTTGCCCATGATGCAATTTATTTTTGTACGTAACATGCTCATGCATTCCCATGCATTGTTCTTTTCTTTCCTTCTTTATTGAACGTGTGCTCTAGTGTGTTTCTGTCTCTTTTCCATAGTTTCCTTGCTATGGCACCCAAAAAGTCTATTCCTTCTAAGAATTCGATCTCACGTCGTGGTTTTTCTTCTTTTTCTCTTCCCTCTAGAGATAGGTTCTGTGATTCAAAATCCCAAAAGGATTTTGATGAAAACTTTTGTGACTGGGTGATTCATTCGAAACGCCAGGTTATTCTGTTTGATTTTTCAGACACATCACTACCCAGTGCGTTTAGTTCTCAAAGTTGGGAGTCTCTCTGCAAGAAACCCTTTAGATGTCCTGACATGTTTATACAGGAGTTTTATTCCAACATACACGCTATCGATACCTCTATTCCTCAGTTTACTATGATATTCTGAGGAACACGTATCGTAGTTACATCGAAGCTCATTTTCAAGGTACTACATGTCCTTAGGGTAGCTCATTTGAACTACCCTGGTGCACCTCGTCTTCATTCTATATCTCTAAACGAGCTTGCCTCACGTTTTTGTGGGCAACCCATGTTGTGGGGTGATACTCTTAACTTCACCACCTACGATTTTGCTAAGGGTCCAAGGATCATAATATGGTGATGACCTTTGTTCTCACCCCACAGTCTCACTATAACACTATCACTTAGCCTCGTGCTCGTTTCTACTCCCACCTAGCAGGAGGAGGCTGACATACAAGCTGCTAAGGATGATGCCTATGCCTCTTAACCCACTTCTACATTTGCTCCATCTTCTTCTAGAGTAGAGGCATCTTTCGCTGCCATTATGGATCAACTTCAGCTCATGCGTGTTGATTTTGATAGTCGTCTTGACCATCTTTCTAATGAGATGTGTCAGATAAACACCAAGATTGGTCATATTGCTCGTTGACAATCCCGTCTTGGTAAATTTGCTCTTTCTCCATCGCCTGATCCTTCTATGGAGTCCGCTGATAGTGGAGATGATGCTTCTGGCTCTGCACATAATGATGAGATGACTGTCTCTCAGTGTTTCACCCTTTTTATCTCATGACAAAAAGGGGAAGTAGTTTTGGTTATGAGAGAGTAGTCTTGTTGTTAGGGGGAGAGCTAGACTAGTGATAGGGGAAGAGTGCTTTTGAGATATGTAGTGAGGTTTTTGATGTATAGTTCTCATTACATGTGCCTTGGTTTTGTGACCTTTTTACATACACTGTACTTCTCTTGTTCTATATGATGATGATGTATGTTTTCACCTTTATCTCACATGTGTTGTTTCTTTTCTCTCTTTATACACGTGTTTCTTGTTTTATATAACTTGTCTATATTTCACACTTGATGCTTTGATAGATCTTGTTTAGTGTTTCAGCTAAGACATGTTACAAGTCTTTCATACCGTGATCTCTTTTCTTGCAAAGTTTTTCAAGAGGTCATTGTATTAGTTAGACTTATGTAATTTTCTGTGTAATGGTTAGGGAGATTGTTGTTTTATACTTCTCTCAAAATTATGCTTGTGGCTTTGTCACGGATTGCCAAATGGAGAGGTTGTTAGGATCATATTTTCTATGTAATTGGCTAATCATTTGACAAAACCCACTTTACTTGTAATTGGGTAGATCTAAGTTGGGTTTAATGTATCATGAAGTATGTTATTCAAACATATCAAGTGGTATCATTAAAGACATGAATTTTGATCAAAGAAACCAGTGAAGAAAATATGTTTCATTAAAGCTCGACACTAGCTGCTATCGAAGATTAATGAAGAAGCTCGACACAAGCTCGATCTATCAAGAATTACGATTTCAGATTTCTCATATCTGAATTTCGGCCTATGATGACTTGAATGATTAGGGTTTCTTTCTCTATAACCCTAGACATATATAAAGTTTATTTTAAAAGTCATCAAGTACAAAAACAAAGACTTAGAACTCATATACTTTGTGAGAAGCTACTGCATTTGTGCACCTTAGGGTTTTGTAACAAAGTGCTTCCTGATTTTCATCGTTTATGAAATGAAGAACTTTGCAGCCAACAATAATCAATCAAGTTGCTGGAGTTAGTCATGTATTGGGATCTATGCAAATGAGTTAGTCATAGATTGGAGATTTGTGCAACAAAGGAAAGAATTTTACTACAAGATCGAGTCCAATTGGGTATTGAAGTAAAAGTTTAACTGTAGGTTGGTATTTTGGGATAGGGCAGGGTAATGGTAAGATTTCTCATACTTTTAACCGCTTGATTATTGATTAGTGAATTCTTGGGAGTTGTGACCTTAAATTCACCTAGTGGGGTTTATGCATTGCAAGAGGTTTTCCCTATTTGTCAACAAACCACCGTGTTAATTTATTTTCTGTTGCATATTAGTTATTTGGTGATTTGTTGTTGCCTCTACGATTTACATGTAATTTGACCTAATTAATCAACTTAGGAAATTGAATTAATTAACCGAGATCAATCTATTTTAACCCAACAAAATCAATATAAGTTTATATTATAACTAATTGCAAAAAATTCAAACACAATATATAAGGGGCACATGATAGGGTGACAAAAGTGAAAAAATTTAAAGAAACTTTTTCAAGAGAAAAAACACAGTAGGAAAAGTTAACCCAAACAAATGATCCACTATGAGGGTAAGTGAAAAACACAAAGAAACTTTTCCAAGAGAAAAATCACTACAGGAGTAAAAGTAGGTTATCCAAACGATCGAGTAATCCAATTAATTAATAAGAGAAATTACAATCAACTATAAAACCTTTATACTAGACTCACTTATAGCATAAACCTTTTACAACTTCAGAACCTATGAACTCTTGAACTTATGGATGCTCCACAAATAATAATTTTGCATGTCACAACTGAAACCTCTAATTGATGACTCCAACAATCTCTTAAAGATTTTATTCACTATCTTACTAAGCACCTGTGATTTCAACTTTCACGACTCGATTACACCAATTCCCTTGAATACTCTCTTTGAACTCACAGGCTATATGAAAATAGGCTTTGATGATGTCTCTTTTCTAGGGTTCACAACAAGTGCCTCTCCAACCTTGTGAAGTCGAGTTATAACAATGTATTTTAAACTTGATGAAGTTAGGGCAAAAAAATTTAACCAAACAACCAACCTATATAATCAATGGCTCATCAATCCTTATTCTCAATTGATCAAGCCTCAATCTAGGGGTACTCGAGTTTCGATGGATTGAAGGGTAGTTGAATCATGCTTTTCTTGCTATCTTGAGCTGCTTCTTGAACAAACTGTCTTGAACATTGTTAAAGTTGTATGACTACTTACAGACACATTTGATAATTGCATTTCATGGAATTTGCCAAACTATAAAACCTAACATTTTTCAATGAATTTCTAATACCAAATTTTCTATTTGAAAGAAGATTGAAACTTATCAGTTGATAATCATTTTCTAATGGCTCTTGTTCTACTACTAAGTTGAAATCTTGATTTGATTTTTATTATAAATAAACTGAACTAACAAATCTAGTTTCTAGCCAAGAATTTTGCAATTTATTGATTGGATTTGGTTTTTTCATGAAACAGAATTTGAATTAAAATCTCCCTCTTCCACTTATACATATATAGATTTTAAAAGGAGACCATTCATTCTTATAAATACAAATTCTCTATCCCACTTTCTGTATATCATGTATTATATTTTTCTTTCCTTTATAAAATAAAAATAAATGTATGATATACCACAATTGGCGAAACATAAAATAAAATAATTATAATAATAATAATAATAATAAAAGTAGGATATGAGATTTCTATTCGCATTCTTACTACCCAAAAAGCATTCGATGGCAAATATTTAAAAAGAAAGACATTGAGAGGTCTGCTCGCTTTCTACATTCTCTAAATACAATAGTCAATTACGTACAAAAAAGAAAGGAAAAAAAAAGGGGCAAAGCTGCTTAAGTAAGTCTGTATTAGTTTAATATGAAGCAAGAAATGGGGGGATGATGGGAATGAGATTCTCAACACATGCAGCATTATAAGAGAATGTCCTTTGCAATCATCCTCCCCTAGTGTTCTCGATCCCGAATCTAATCATACTTTGTCACAACTTCAATTCAAACTATATATATATATATATATATATTAATATATATGTTAGTGAAGTTATTAAATCTCAACCTAACTACATCAAAACCTACCAAACAAAGATCTCTCTTTTTTGCCTCCTAGCTTCCCCGAACGTGAGAGAGGTTTCTTCAGGGGTCTAATGGTTTAAAGTACTAAACTAATATATTCTATACATGGGCCTTGTTAACTTTCATCTTAATTAATCCAAATATATAGATAAGGGTGGTGAAAATTATGGGTAGGGTATGAGATAAGGGTCCCACTCCTTTTTGAACCCGGCAGCCACCAAACAGGAGGCCATATTTTTGGTGTCGGAGTTTCTTCTTTTCTTAGATTCTTTTGTCACTTTGAGAAATAATGACAACATGTTGCAACCATGCATCTGTACCCTATACTCTAATGCCAAAAAAATTAATCATCTATTCATGCCAATATATAGTCTACCAATCTAACAACTAGGTTTTTCCTGATATATACTACTGTATAAAATATTTTTGGCAACGGTGTTAATACAACTAAGCTAGAAACGGACTAGATTAGCAGCTCAAATAAACTGGTATAGTACTACGTGTCATGCAATGATTGTAGGGACGATGAATGCTGCCTTTGTAAGCCACGAAGACACAAGATCACAGTGAAAGATATCTTTTTTTTTTTTTTTTTTTTTTTTTTTTTTAAGAAATAAACACACACAAGGGAGAGGGAAATGAGTTCTAATACAAAGGTACACCACAACTCCACTCAAAATCCATGGTGCTAAACTAATTATCTGATCTATATTTTCAAGATTTTTATTATAACTTGGATTAATTTCAAATATCAACTTTAAAACACAAATTGATTAAAATAAATCTTAGCAAGTGAGACTGACAAAATTTTTGACCAAATTGGGCAAAAAGTGGCTGAATATTAATAGATCCATGTCATGATTCATATTAACTATTATAAAATTCTAATAGTGTATCCAATGTAATCTCATCAAAAAATTTAAATGATGTGATACTCCTTAAACTATTAGATTAAAATAAATATTCTTAATTGTATGTGATACTCTTTAAACTATTATGAGTTTGAGAAATATCTCAAACAAATAATATAAAGTATGAAAACTAGAAATAGATACAATCACGTACAAGAGAAGAAAATTAAGTATTTACTTGATTAAAATAAGAAAACTAGGAATAGACACAATCACATACAAAAGAAGAACACCAAATATTTACTTGATTAAGAAATAGCCTAAGTTCGCAAAGAGCAGAAGATGAATTTACAATATTAAGGGTTTTTTTTTTTTGAGAGTTTCAACCTATAGCATTAGTTCCTAATAATAATTCTTCATTATCAGATCAAGATACCAATCGATTTTTGGTATAGACGAGAATTGAACCCTAAATCTCTTATTCAAACATTAGAGACTTTACCAGTTGAAATGTTTATACACGTAAAGAAAACTCATAAATAAAAAAGTTTCTCTAAGGCTCTCTCAATCTTATTAAAAGTTTGTCCTCATGTGAAAGGATATTCGGCCAAAACCACCAAATTATCTATTTACAAGATTTTAATAACTATTATTTGTTGAACCAGGACTCTTTGAAAATGAGTAGATTTCCTTTTTCACCAAGAAATGAAGACCCAAACCAAATAAGAATTGGACCCGAGAAAAAACTATAACAAAACAGAATAGAAATTTGAATCAAAATGTAACAAATCTACGCATCACTCAAATTCATACAGAACGATATTTCTTCTTTGTAGGAGTTTCACATTAATCCAAAAGGCAAGAATCAAGAATTACAACAACATGATATTTCATTATTGACAACAAAACAAACAAAAACAAGAGGTAGTACACATTATATGTAACGCCCCAACTCTTTAATGCCAAGATACTGTCCTCTTTGAGAGTGATACAAACTCTCTCCCTCATGATTTTAAAATGTTTCTTACCAATTAGAGTCCAAAACCCTCTATATAAGGCCAAGGACCTACCCCTATCTAGGGAATATGGGACTTAATCAAGATTTAGTTCTCCCTCACCTCATCCCATTATTTTATAGATCTTTTAGCATTTTGGGTCCCCACATTGTTAATGATCACCTCTCATCTTATTAAAATAATCCTTCATCTTCTCCTATGGCTACTCGTACTTGCCAAAGAAAAAAACTACTAAAATATTATTCACACCATGTTTGTTTAAAGTCACATTTAATGGTTGTATTAGGTTGACACAAATACAACTCATTTAACTTACTTGAATCGCAACCCATTTCAACCTGTTTGACCTTATTAATATTGTTTAAAATTTAATAAATAAAAAATTTCATAAAAAGTCATAACTCGTAACATCAAAATAACAATTACTCATGACATCTAATTCTAAAACTTTTATAAAAAAAAAAAAATAACATCAAAAATAAAATGAATATTTAATTATTACACGAGTTAAATGAATTGTATTAAAATGTGTCTTTTCATACGAATAAATAACCATGTCTAAATGTATCAATTGTGGGTTAAGTGGGTCAACCTGCAACTAACATGTTTCTTATTGTGTTGATTGTGGGTTGACCCTAGCCTCAAAAATCTGTCTTATGTACACCAGTGATATTGTCACCCCTACATGAGTTCCAAAAAGGATGCCAATATGACGGACTATCACTTAAACCCTAAAATCACTTTTAACTAGATCATTTGACTATGAAAATTTATAATCCACATTCTTGCATATTAGATTTAGAATAATGTTAAGGTGCCAATTCCGTCTATAGTTGGAATCTTAATATTAACCTACTAAAAATGACGTTTTGAACATGAAATGGAAGAAATGATGTTGTTTTTGAGTAGTTTAACTGCGATTCCATGAAAATGTGACAGGTCATTAGTCATAATGGAAGGCGCACAATATTGATCTTGTTGTAGTAATCGATTGTGTAAATTAAAAATTTTGAAAGTTAAAGGACCTCTTTTAATGGATCTATTAGAGATTGTAATTTGCATTTTAGTCAAAAAGAAAGAATTGAGTTAATATTGCAAAATTTTCTTAATCTTTATTTATTTCCAACATTAATCCACTTCTAAAGCTATGATGTTAACAGATTAATACTAACAACAAGAAATCCTTGTTTTCAAAGCCTTGAATTTGTTTTCCTTTTTTCCCCCAAAACTCTCTCTAATGATTTGATCGTTTTTTAATTCTACCATCCCCTATTTTATTGGCATCTTAGTCTCTTAATAAGTTTATTATGCCTCTAAAATTTTGAGTATTTTATTGTATTTGTCATGTATAAATTATTTCTACAGCTTTTCCACTATCCACAGATACAACTACTGCGTCTTCAAAAGAGTAGACATGATAAATTGGAAGGATAGAGAGACAAAACTAGCAGAATATAATTGAACTTGTCAATTGATTCCCCAGAAAAGAACAAAAGAAAAGTAAGAAAATAAAAGAAAGAAACTCCGACCTACTTACTCAAAAAAAAAAAGAAGGAAAAAGAAAATGAAATTCCTAACTTCTTGTTGGTTTATGTTCTGTGTCCCCTGGCAATAGATTCTCCAACACAATGAATTTTTTCTCTCTACTCTTCACTATATATAGATGAGTGTTCACAAAAAATACTCAAATAATTTAATTTGGAGTATCACAATCTTCCTCACTTAAATTCTTGACACCAACGTCAAAGCCCACAACACCCCAAAAAATTTAGTTAAGTTTTATTTGAGACTCCTCACACACCTACACAACACACACATAAATAATCTTATTTGTTATTACATTGCCTAGTATAAATGTGTCTTGAATTCAGTACCTCAATGGATATAAATAATCCTTATGACCTCAAGTATCTTCGGGGTGAAAATGTAGGGTTTGGGCAGATGATGTGTGCAGCACAATTGAGTTAGGCTTTTTAATAATTTATCTTGAACTAGTTTTGTTTCATCTTCTAATTTATATTTCAAAAAAATAAATAAAGGTTCACTTTTATTTTCTTCTTCTGAAAATGCATTTAATTCCCAAAAAGAGAACTATTTTGCAAATTAGAGAAAATTAGTTTTCTAGACTTCTCCAAAATAGGCCCATCTCCCTTTTAGTGAAAGGAAAAAGAAAAAAATAAATATAATATATGTCGGCAAACAAATTTTCCCACATAGTTTAATTCCTTTTTTTTAACTGAAATTGAAGATGAACCATTGCAAATTGTTCACACGACGAACATGTGGCGTAACAGTCTTGGTTTTTACCATAAGGTTCTCAAGGAATTATTATTATTAATTATAATGTAATTAGGCTAAGATTTGATGTTTGTGGGAGCCAGTTTTGTGTGATCCTCTTCTCCATTCCAAAACTTTTCTCTATGTTTTCTTGCGTGTGCATTGGACTTTAAGACCAAACCACATATATATCATTTGTGTATCTTGTAATCGTGTTAATTATTATAATATCTATATATTTATGAGTCTTTTTTGGCCCTTGAAAAGATAATCATGCCAATTTAATTCATTCTTAGTCGATCTCAGGTCTCACCCTCATCAACCCCAACCATGAAAAAGAAAAAGTGGAAAAATTATTACAAAAAATAAAAATTTAAAAATTTTAAAAAAAAAATTTTAAAAAAAATGATTGCCAAACTGATGCACCTAGTTTACCAAAAAGTGAGCATCTTTGCACAGGGAATTATGACTTCATTGACTAGTATACCCTTGAGGGTGACTTTACAATTACATCCCACAGTAGCACCTTTATAAAAGGCTGCTTCAAATATAATTAATTAGTTTGTATTGTACATACATTGCTGAGCCTGAATTAAAAGGGGTACTTTAGTCAGTGAGAAAACTTTTTTCCTAAGCTGTTTAGAAGATCTTTTACAAGAGAAATGCTAAAACGGGGTTGAGAGAGAGAGAGAGAGATAGAGACTGACAAAAATAGGGAGCTTACGTGTACATGTGGAGCTTGGCCTGTATTTTTTGCATGCAAAGCAAAAATTTTACTGTTTGTGATGAATTATGAGTGTGCTTTTGTTTCTTTGTGGGGATGTTTTTTCTTCTGGAGCCCATTGCTGGCTGTGGGATCAAGTTTCAAGCATTGTGATTGGGTCTCTCTCTCTCTATTTCTCTCTCTTCTTTTGAACAAGTTTAATAAGGGATGCTAGTAGCTCTACAAGAATACCTTTTGAAGATGAGGGTTAGAAGAAAGCAAAGGAAGCAAGAGAGAAAGCTGATCATAGAAAAAGCTGAAAGTTCAAAAGCTAACTAGCTAAAAGGAAAGCTGAGGTAACCGAAAGAAAGAAAGAGCCTTTTTTCTTCCTCTAAGTCCTAGGCAACCCTTCTAGCTGTACATGTATCTTCTCTCTCTCTCTCTCTCTCTCTCTCATCCCCCACCTCTAATCCAATCTCTTCCTTATTATTATTATTAACCTTAACTTTATTTAGAAAAAAAAAGTGAAGAGGGATCGCTTTCCTTCTTAGGCTTTATATTATACAACATAATCACTCAAAGAGAACAAGGAAGAAATCCACTTCACTCATGTTAGCCAATAACTCTCCCTCCTCTTCACTTCCTTCTTCTGAGCCATTTTCTTGCTTAGAAAACGGTATTAACAACAAGAGGAAACGAAGGCCAGCAGGAACTCCAGGTATACAAAATCAAATCTTTACTTATATATATATATATATATATATATGATATATATCTCTCCTACTTCTTCTTTGGTTTAATATGAAAAATTTTGTTTGTCTACTTTCCAATAAAAACAAGTTTTACTTAAAAATTCATTCTGTTACGAAAGATATAGGCAAAAGATCATCGATTTCTAACACCATATTTTGATGGTTTGTCGTGATAGATCCAGATGCAGAAGTGGTTTCTCTCTCACCAAAAACACTATTGGAATCGGATCGTTATGTGTGCGAGATCTGCAACCAGGGATTTCAGAGAGACCAGAACCTTCAGATGCATCGTCGAAGGCACAAGGTGCCATGGAAGTTGCTAAAGAGAGAGAATCCAGTGGTGAGAAAACGCGTTTTCGTGTGCCCAGAACCAAGTTGCTTGCACCATGATCCTTGCCACGCTCTGGGTGATCTTGTTGGGATAAAGAAGCATTTCAGAAGGAAGCACAGTAATCACAAACAATGGGTTTGTGAGAAATGTTCCAAAGGTTATGCAGTTCAATCTGATTATAAAGCCCATCTCAAAACCTGTGGCACCAGGGGCCATTCATGTGATTGTGGCCGTGTGTTTTCAAGGTTAAATTTCAAACCTTTCCTTCATTAATTACCTATCATGGCCCTGCACCAATTATTACAACCAAATTGATCACACAATTGTATTTTGGGTTTCTGGGTTACATTTTTTATCTTTTTGCTACCTTCTTCTTCTCTTTCCATATGTTGGATTTAAGTTTCATTGATCTCAAACCATGATCATCAATTGATCTAGTTCTGTTAACTTGAGCTTTGACTTAAAACGAAAAAAAAAAAAAAAAACATTATTAAAAAAAAAGGTTTGGTTTTGACTGATGGGACCTTAATCCAATTTTTAACAACTGTTTTTGACAGTTGAAAGTTGAAACACATTTCCCAAAGATCAGTTTCCGTTGGCATTACAGCAGTTGGTCTCAAAATCCTTCCCGCAGCCCATGACCCAAACCAGCTTCTTCTTACTATTTACTTTATACTTTATGATCACAATATATTTCTCCTGTGGATGATATGGAATATATATTAAATGATTAATATGGTATTGTACCATTATCTAATCAACATATATATATATATATATATATATATATATATACACACACTACCATTTCAATCCCCGTCAATTATTCCTTTGTCAAAACATTTATTTATGTTCTTTGTTTATTTTTCCTCGAGTATGTTTACTGACTTGATCTCTTCCCTGCCTTGTTTTTAAAACTCAATAGACGCTATTTTGCTGCTATGTGTAGAATCATAGAAATATGTTTAATATATTAGTCTAATAACATAAACTAATATATTTTGAATGGTTCTCTTATATCTTATTATAGGGTAGAGAGTTTCATTGAACACCAAGATGCTTGTAGTATGGGCCGTCTCAGGCCGGAATCACATACACTACAACCAGCATGTTTGTCTCGAACGGCTTCAAGTCCTAGCCCATCTAGCGAGACCAATTTCAGCACAGGTCCTTGGCCAGCTGCTTTAGTAATGCCAAAACAAAAACCAACAGAAACCACGTTCTTGAACCCTACTACTATTACTGCAGGAGATAATTCATCCAAAAACACAAGCTACCACAACTTGGAGCTTCAGCTCTCAACCACATCAAATCCCATTGATGTCTCGGCTTCCCCAAAGACAGAAGAGGCCAATCATTCTACACAACTTCAACTCTCAATTGGGTCATCAGAATTTGGAGAGAAAAATGAATCAAACTTGAGTCATATTAGAAACTCACCCAAGGAGGGCACCATTACTAGTGACAAACCTGGGGTGGTTGCGTCAAGGCTCAAAGAACAAGCGCGAGATCAGTTAAGGCTAGCCAGGGCAGAAAAGGTTTATGCTGAAGAGGCTAGACAACAAGCAAAGCGGCAGATAGAATTAGCAGAGCAGGAATTTGCAAATGCAAAGAGAATCAGGCAACAAGCGCAGGCTGAATTAGACAAGGCTCAGACTCTGAAAGACCATGCAGTGAAGCAAATCAATTCCACTATTCTTCAAATAACTTGTCATGCTTGCAAACAACAATTTCAAGCAAGAACAGCGGTGGTGCCTCCTCCTGATGAGAACTCTCTAGTATTGAGTTATATGTCCTCAGCCATAACAACAGAAGGTGAAGTAGAAAACGAAAATGGAACTGCTAAGCCATAGCTAGATCTCTCTCACTACTTTTACTTCCACCTATATCAACCACTTCATGTTTTTTTCTTTCTTTCTTTCTTTTTTTTCCTTTATCTACCAATATACCAAGTGGGTTGTGGTAATCTCAGGTTGATTAATTTAGTGGGGTGATGTATCTTGCAAGTGATGTTATTTGTTCATTAATTTGGTAAATGCAGACTACTATAATGGGTTTTGTCAATATAAACATTTTTCCCACTACAGCTTTGCCCATGATGAGAATTTTTTATTAATTATTTTTCATTAATTTATTGATTTTTCCAGCACTTCATTACGTTATCTAGCCCTACAACTATTTCATTGAAAGAGCTGAGACACACTCATTTTTACATACCTTAACTTTTGGTTGTGTTAGATTTTGTCTTTGGACTATATGGTGGTCGTTGTTGGCCAAGACGGTCAGGCAATGAAGTGACCCTTGCTAGCCCTCCCAGCATTAAAGAATTGTACTGAACAAAATTTATAACCTGAGAGAGAGAGAGAGAGAGAGAGAGAGAGAGAGAGGTGAATCAGATATGTAGTCCTTTTTCCACTGCGGTTCTGGATTCCTTTTATAAGTGTGAATAAAAAGTGTGCCATGTTTTCAGTGCCACTGTTGTAAGGGGTTAATGACAGACTCAGTCGTCCCTCTCAAACGTCTTCAAACGCATAGACCAAAACAAAGTCTATTCATTTTCATGATTTCCTTCACGTCTCTCACTCTCACATAAGAATCAGCGCCATGGCAGCGTGCAGCAGAATTGAACAGCATCTTTCCAAATACGCAGAGATCATTCAAAGCTTTCGGAGTTGTTGAAGGGAAATTTTACTTCTTGTTCGTTTGTGTTAAACACTTCAACTACGTGTGGTATTGATCTTACTTTCACAACTACAAGTCTACAACCAAAGCAAAAGGCCAGTGAGAACCCAAAGACATGACTCGTGAGCATATTAAAGTGGGTATTTGGTTTGTATTTTCAAATAATAATTTTCAGTTTTTAAACAATATTACACGTAATTTTACACATTTTTTTACCCACACATATTTTTACACATATTTTTAAATAATAATTTTTAATTTTTAAATACACGTACCAAATGGACCATAATTGGTCTTTCTTTTTTTTACTTTGCTTTGCTTTTTCTTAAACCATGTGCTGTTTCTCTTAACCTTCAATGCTATTATACTAGCCTCATCACTTTTTTATCTGACGTAAATGTTGTACAATTATTTATCCTATTTATTAAGGAGAGGTTCACTATTTGGAGCTAATAGGCCTCGCTTTTTCTTTTTTCTTTTTTTTCTTAGAAAATAAGACCTGACTTGGCCACCTCCATTTTGCACTTTCTTCTATTCGATTTACAAAAGAAAGGTAAAAAAAATAAAAAGGAGAAAAGGAGGGTCATGGAGCTGGATCATGTGTTTATTTGGATTTCATTTTCAGTCATTGTATTGAGGCCATTGGATTTCATTGCGGGTGCCAATATAATGATCAATATGGTTCATGGAAGTGTAGGCTGGCTCTCACCATTCAAATGTCTTATCATGGAGAGATCAGAGCACTGTCAACCTTGTCCTAGCACATTAATGCGTTGGTTTTGGATAATGGACCTGCAGATCTTTAGAGTTAGGACTATCATCTACTAGCTAGGGCACATTGGTAAGTTACAGGACCTAAAATTAATTGATGAATTCTGTGACTGTGAGCTTAAAAGCCTTTGGTATGGGAATTGAACCACAAAAGAACAAAACCAGAAAAATAAAAGAACAAGAAAATCCCAAAAGAGGGTGAGGAATAAAAATAGTAATTTTAAAATATGCTTGGACTTTACTTTTGTATGATGGTATTGGTCTCTATGGATGAGGGGCATTATTAGGCCTAAAGAGTCTATTTATTGGTGAGACTAACTGGCTTGCATTTCTGCATGACTACAAAAGTATCTCAGAGAGAGAAGAAGTTGGCTAGTTTCGCTTATTCATCTACGAATTCATAACTCCCATCACACCACTGAGAGCTGATCTTGACATGGGTTGGGACTTGGGACCACCGGCATTTGTGGTAGAATATAAGCCATGAATGTGTTTTATATATATATAGTCTGTAACAACAACAAAATAAAAGGCTTTTTTGGTACTAAAGGAACAGAAAACTAAGAGTAATTGATTATATCGTCCATAATGTGATGTTATATGTCTCCCATGCATATATAATTTCCACGTGGAACTGGAAGGTGAGCTTCCCTCGCTCCCATGGGCTCAAACTCTGTCCTAATTAGAGGTGTCTACCAAACTGCACAAATCATAAAAATCTCACTAAATTTTTTTCGTAAAATGGTATAATCGCACCGTAAGTAACTATGCATCACATCATACCGCACTGCATAGTGTAGTGCAATTTGCGATTTTATAAAAAGAAAACCGCACCGCACCGCACCACACCCTCTCTAATTAATATTTTTTTTTTAATATTAAATATATTATTAATAGTTTGATAACCCTAGTTTTCAAAAAAACAAATAGTTTAATACCCTAGCAGTTAGTCGCCTAACTCACTGTATCAACTTCTAAGAAAGTGTTAGGTTCTAAGACTTTAGGAACTAATATATTAAAACTTCATTTTGTAATATGTTGGCAAACCATTATCAAAATATAAAGTCTAGGTTTAGGCTGCTCAAAGTGTGTTTATTTGTAAAATTGGAATCGAGTGATTGCAGAATTTATTAGACTAAATCTACAAGGCTTGATCGATCGAAAATTAGACTCGATCGATCGAACAACATGCAGATTTATTTTTTTGCAGAATTTCCAATTCAACCCAAGCCCAGTTTGACGTGTAGGGTTTTATGTTTTACTTCAAGTATAAAAGGAAAAACCCTGGCTACGTTTTAAAAATTTGTGATGTGCTGTGTGTTGAATCTTTTGTGAGATCTAGAGGTATTTAACTTTATACACACTTAGAGTTATCAAGATCAAAATTCATGTCAAAAACTTGGTGATCACTTCAGTTGCTGCATAAAGAACTTAAAGAAGGTCTGAAATCTTTGAGTGGAGTCTCAAAGTCACAAGTAGGAGAACTTGTGGTTGTAGTGGATCAAAGAAAGAAGTAATCCGTGGACTCGATGCTGTCACGTGGTCGTGGTAGTAAGTTTTCTACTCGAAATAGTAATAGGATGTTAGTGGTCTAAGTTCTATTGTAAAAACTTTAATTCTTTCATAGTGGATCTATTTTACCTTGAGGATAGCTAGGTTAAATCCTCCTCAGGTTTTTTACCGGTTTGATTTTCCTGGGTTATCATATCGTGTGTTCTTTATATTTCCGCATTATTTACATGATATGATTTGAATGTGTTAACCTAGAACTGAATAATTTATCTAAGTAATCACTTGGTTAAATAACTAGATTAAACAACTTGTGTTTTAAGGGGTCTAAAAACGTACAGAAAAAAAAGAAAAAAAAATGTATCACTCTCTTGTTAGGATTAGTGCCCTTAAATCATATTGTATGATACTATGTATGACATTATGTATGACTTAATGTTGTAATTAATAAAGTTGCTTTATTATTATCTAAAATAATGATAACATAAATATTTGGACATTATCATATAGTCCATGAGATGCATAGTATCTAATTTAGTCACTAAAGATATAAATCACAAGTTTTTTGTAAACTCAAAATTTTAGTTCGTAGTCGGTGATGAAATTGGACATTTCATCTGCGAAGACTATAACATATCAACTAAGAGTCCGTTTGGATAGAACTTATTTTGCTGAAACTGAAAACTGAAAACACTATAACAAAATAATTTTTAAATGTGTAAATAGTGCCGTGAGACCCATTTTTAATGAAAAAGTTGCTGAAAAGTGAAGTTTGTGGGTCCCATGAACAGTGCATGGGATCCACTGATGTGCTAAAAAGTCAAAAATTTCGGCTACTGTTCATGCACAATGCATGAACAATAGCCATTTCAGCTAAATTTTGTCTCTGAAACGCGTGGAAAAAAAAAAAAAAAAAAAAAAAAAAAGAGCAAAACGCAAATGCCATATTAATCTCTATCCAAACCGCACTTAAGATGATTTGTCTTGATCATAGAAGTGAAGATTTCTAGTTGATATGTTGATATGTTTTAAGAGTTAAGACATATTGAACTGGACCGCTGTGAGATTTATTATTCTCCTAACGACTGTCAAATGAATAATAAATCTCATGACTTCTATTTACATGAACTCTTAATTCTGAGAGAATAATAGACCTGATTATGAAGTGTAGGTTTCTTTGATATATCAGGAGTGAGATCTAAAGTCACGATCAAAACCTCAATAAGTTGGACAGCCACATTTAATTTTGATTGAACATATATTCTCAAGATGGAATTCATAATCTCTTAACGGAGATACAAAATATTCCCTTGAGATAAGTTTAATGGGTTTGGTTATTTAGAATGTTAGGTCTAACTACTTTAGTAAGGAGTTACTAAAATATGTATTTATGAAATTGGATTTCATAAATATATGATGAATAACTTAAAAAATTAAACTGGGTACTCAATGATTAAGATGTAGTAATCTTCAAAGTGGCAGTCAACCTATATGACTTTGTATTACTACGAATATTTTATGAAAGGGTTGTATGTATAATAAAATCTTGGGATATAATTTATTAATAAGGCCTAGAGTACAATTATATCTATATAGTGGTATTAAATATAATTAATGGTAACTTTGGACTTGTCAAGAGTTGACAGAAAAGCCCAAGGCCCATTGGAGCTAGAGTCTTATATGTTCCCTTTTGGTCTCACTCCAAGCCACATACTAAAACCCAATTGGAATGGCTCAAAAAGTTAGTCCAATTATATAATCAGTTATAAGGAGAGAAACATACAGAATTTTGTATGAGAATGAAATGATTTGTATGTGAGTGTTGGACACTCTCTTATTCTCTTTGAACATATTCATATAAACTGATTGAGAAACCACACTTCTTTGACACAAGTGGAATTGGAGTGAAGATTAAAAGTGTTCCCAAGTACTTCTAATCTTTGGTTTTGAATTTCACCGCACCAAGGTACACTCTATTGTTCTTATATTCTGAAATTTGCATAATACATGTTATCAATTGCGAATGAAGTAGATTCATTAATTTTCCACTGCGTATGTTTTGTATGTTTTGTATACGATACAAACATGAGTTTTACAATTAATACTTGTTTTGGATTTGTAATTCATTTAATGCTTTGATTTAGACTTGTTTACATTATGGTTTTGATAATTGAAACTTGAAATTAGTAGGCATGACTAGCATTGCTTTAAGTATGGGTAATTCTTTTTTTCTTTGTACCTCGTCTTTCACATAAACTCTTTACTTCATATTCTTGATCTAAAGTGAAGAGCATTATATTTTGACAGTTAAAAAATTTAATTTGCTTGCCACTGTACCTTGTTCAAACTACTTGACTTCATTTAAATGTTTGATGTATACTTGAGAATCTGAGATAGTGATATTACTAATATATGTTGAATTGTATGGTGATATATGTTGAATTTTTATATAGCAGGTGTATTATGGGCTGAGATAGTGATATATGTTCAATTTTTGTTATATACCATGTGTATTATAGTTCTTGAAAACAAAGATTTGGGCTGGCCCAAACCAACCTAGTAAGTGTTAATTAGGAAAGCCAACCAAAAAAATAAAAATAGCTCAGTAATTTAAAACTTGACCCAAAACAAAGAGAAAAATCAGTTTTAGGCTTGGCAGGAAAAACTTAAAATTTGAAAAATATACCAACAAATAAATTGGGAGCCCAAATTCTCCATCCTTAAAGGAAGGACCATTGGATTTGGGTACCACAGGTGCAGTTATAGTTTTAGCTAAACTGCACTGCACTGCAAAATGTGGTACTAAAAATGCCCCAAAACTACACCGCGAACACCCGTAGTCCTAATAAACTATTGCTATGTGTGGGCTTCTCTAGGTTTCTTAATTTCCAAATAAGCTTCTTGACTTGGTTTCTATATAGCTCTAATGATCTCACATCATCAGCCCCTTATGTTTAATGATAAGTTCCTTCTGTAATCTCATCTTATCTTAGCCAATAGGAAAAAGGCTTGTAGAATACATGATTTAGGCCATACAAAATAAGACTGTGGCCCTCCTAGTTGTACTCGATCGGTCCCCAACTAATGGGCCATATATAATGAGGCATGCTTCTATGAAACGGTGAAGAGGCCTGTCTACCACTGCTTGGCTGCTCCAAAATGCAAAAATATATAATTATAATTATTTTTCACCACTCAAATGCAACAACCAAAACAAAATAAATTTTATATATTTGGGCTCAAAAAACTGTCATATACCCAATTGCATTATGTCGATAGGTCGGGAGAGACGCACGGCACCAACAGCATACCTCATACCAGTGGGCGTGGGGTTGTAATGACAATTTATAGTAAGGGAGTTTGGAGTCGAAGATCAACTCACGTGACCGCACAAATAGCTTCGACATTAGCCGATGATTTTATTTGAGTGGCAACAGATTATTGAATGGGTTTGTCCTGCTAGTGCTGGGAGACCATAGAGAGAGGCAATTCTTCTTCCCCCATTGCAATTGCCACCATGGCATATGCTAGGATTAGGATTTGGATTTTAGCACCTCCTTCAACTAGCTATTAATTGTTGAGTAGGTTTGTCAATTTGACGTTTGGATGTGAGGGAATCAACCTGTATTTTGGAGATTTGGGTGAAGGGTAAAAATTTGCCCACTGACGAAAATAATGACCAAAATTGACCATTGAATCGGGAATGGGTTTGGTGAATCAAGATTGGGTTTCCTTCATTGAAGAATAGGAGAAAAAAAAAATTTCTAGTAAATTCAGAAGTTTATCAAACTACTGCGCACCTTTGGCGTGATGATCACTCCATAAGTATAAGTACTTGTGAGATGTTGGGGGGTAAGGGCCAGAATTCAAGTCTCCAGGAGGAAATGCTAGAGTAAAAATTTTATCTTATATTTAAAATAAAAAAAAAAAAAGTTTATCAAGAAAATTCATTGGGAGTGATCTAGACGGATACAATCTAATTTTTTGTATACTATTTGGATAAAAATTTGCTAGATTTGTTTATTGCTTCAAAAAATTTCATCTCAATAGCATACTCCTTGTGAAAACATTTTCTTTTCAGATTGTTATTTGATCTATTGTTGTGATTTTGGGTTTGTTGTTTGATCTCTCTATTCTGGTGACTTGAGTTTCTTTCTCTACTTTATTTATTTATTTATTTATTTATTTATTTTGGAAAACAATCAAAGAAAAAGAGAGGGGCATTTTGGACTTTCTAAGTACCTCAAATGTGGTTCAGGTCAGTTAGGGTCACATATTTACCACATAAATTTTCCATCTAAATTGAAAGGGAAAGTGATGGAAGGAGGTTTAGTGTAACGAAGTTTTGTGATTTGGGAGTTGATCATGTGTTTTGATAGTTCCGGAGGTTAAATATAATTGGGATCATTTGCTTGAATTTTAATGATAATATTGATATGTTTTTTTATTGAGACTTTAAAGTCTTTAACTCTTTTAGCCAAAATAAATAACTCTCGTTGCTCAAAAAATAAAAATAAAATAACCCTCGTTTTATTTCATTTTTCTAAGACTTTGAATTTCTACATTTGTGTGGAACTTCATTGTTAAAAAAATAACTTTTAGATGTTATGCTATTAATATAAAATAGAATTTGAGTAAAACAAAATTGTACATATTATAATTTACGTGCTTCAACATATAAAAGTGTGTTAATAATATTGGATCATGCATATTATTTATGTGGGTTGAAATGGTTTTTTTTTGTGTGTGTTAAACCGATACAGCATGTTTATTAAACATGTTAAAATGAGATATGCCTATATCAACCTAACATGAACTATTTATTAAGTGTGTTATGTGAGTCATGTCATGTTAACTCACTTAATGAATGAATCGTGTTAGGTATGAGGGTTTTTGACACGATTATAATAAGAGTTGGGTTAGGATTGATCAATGTAATAGATCATACCCCTAATTCAGCATGATGAGCACAAACCGCCAACATGAATTTCCACTCCTACTCATATCCTTCTTTACTGTTATGTAGGGCTGGCACAATATATTTTAAGGCCTAAAACAAACAATTTAAGTGAGATATTTTTACTATTTAAATATTGATTAAATAAAATTCATTTACCTGTCTATATTATATATTTTTTAAACGGAAGAATATTTATTGATTAATATCCTATATCATTTGTTGATAAATAGGGCGGAGAGCCCCTAAAGAGAGAGGTCTTTAAAGATATTTTTTAGATGCAAAATTGTTATATAAGTTTTGTATTTAGGTTTTATTAACACGTCCTTAAAAATTGAGAATAATCAATCAATTTAATTTTGTTATGATATAATTTATATATATTAAGTATGATTTTATCAATTTTAATCTATAATAAAAAAAATTATTACAATTTTGCAAGACCTTGGGGTGGCAATTTGTGTTGGCGTGTCAAGTTCATGTCGTGCCAATTCATGAGTATTTTGACTATAAGGATTGACTCTAATCCAACGGGCCAAGATTTCTCAACCCTAACACGACCTATTTATTAAAATGGTCAATCGTGTCAACTCGTTTATTAGATTTTATCAAAGCAAAAAAAAAAAAAACATTTTAGTATTAATTCAATTGAGTTTTTTTTTTTTTTTTTTTTTAGAACGTAGTTCGATTGAGTTGAATTATGAAAAACCAAAAAAAAAAAAAGATTTTTTTTTAATATAAAATTCAAAACTAACAAAGTAAATGCATTCAAATTAAAGCATATCTTAATATCACAAATAATCAATCACAATATATCAAATAAGATAAATCATAACAGCTGATGTCGGATCCCTGCCATCAATTCAAGGAAAATAGATAAGGGTAAGTATAAAAGTAAAGTATGACGTCAATGATGCGATGATGGAAAAGAGTTCAAAGATGAAAGTAAAAGACGACAACGACTAGGGTTTCAAGTGATAGAGAGAAGTGAAGGACAAAGGCAACAACAGCTTGGCACCGCAGAGACATAAGGGTGACGATGACTTAGAAAATAAGGTGAATTGAGATGAGATTAAAGGTCTGAAAGTGAGTGCAGCCATAGGGCTTGAGAGAATGCAACTATGAAAGAAAATAAGTTTATATGCCTAGGGTTTTGAAGGGTATATTGGTAAAATGACATTTAGTTAAAAGGATCAAACGGGTTTTGTGAGTTTGGACACAAACACAACATGTTATTAAATGAGTCAGTCGTGTTAACTCGAATCTGACACGAACTCAATAAGTCTCAACCCATAACCTGCTAACTTCATGTTATGTCATGTCGAATTTTGCCACCACTAACTTTATCTAATAATATAATGTATTGTCTAGGAGATTGATTTACAAAATTATAGCCTTAAGCTATTAGGGACATTGATTGTCATTAAATTTTTTTTTCTAAATAAGAGTTTGAATTATGTTGGTGTTCTATTGGCTAAATATTTTTGGGACTGTTGATACTGTATTTTGTCCGCCCTCAATTTGTATGCCGGACCCCCAAAAAAATCATTTTCCTACCAGTGTACCATGGGAACATCTGGATCATCGTGGTTTAACCCGTTTGGGCATCAGAGCGCTCAAAGTGCCATTTTAGGTCAAAATGACCAAAACGCCCCTGATCAACCAAGAGTTGAACGAAGGTAAAAAAAAGGGTCAAAAATCCACCAAAATGACATTTTCCACGTTTCCATATCAAATCCAAGATTATTGTAACTTTTTATTAACTTTGACCAAATTTGACATAGAGTTAACTTTTTGCAACGACTAAGAGTTGAATTTTGATCTAACCGTCCGATTGTGATAAAATATACATCATTGTAAAGAATATTGAATTCCCTTTAAAACAAAGGATCATGGGTTAAAATCAGAGCTAAGACGGTTGAGATATCATGAAAACCATGCCAGAAGCGTCAAATGATCTGGAAACTAGACATCCATATCTTTCTAATGCCAATAAAATTAGATCAATCAAAGTTCGGAAAGGCTTTCAAAAAGCTGTTGAAGTTAGAACCAAAAAAGCCAAAAAAAAAGGACAAAACTGTTGACATTAACAGGTGAATTGATGCACACTTAGTGCACGCTAGAATGAATCGGCGAACACTAAGCACACATCGATAGCCGAAGGGTCACAAAAATATATATAAATACCCCCTCCAATTCCCAGATTGGAACAAAAAACAAATTTTGGGGTCCTAGAGCAATTTTCTGAAGCAACTCTCTATATCTCTTTTCACTACAATTCTCTCCCAAATACACAAAAAAAAAAAAAACAAAGAAAAACAAAACAAAAAAAACAAAAAAATCCTTGATTCTCTCACCCTCCATACATCAAGAAGTAGTGTTCTTGCTTTCATTTCCTCCTCCTTGGTCCTTCTTCCTTGGTTTTGAGGTCTGGAGGCTATAGATGTAGTTTTTTAGCTACAATCTACACTCATTTAATTTCAAGCACTTTATTGCTTTATTTCAATTTTCTATAATGTCTATTGCTTTATTTGTCTCCCTAGAATGTTTTTATCGCTTTGATGATGTTGATAAGGCTAAGATATGCCTAATTTTCTTGTTTGTGTTCTTTATGCCATATTTGCATGTTTGGATGCTATGCTTAAGTGCTTTTTTTCTTTGATATTTGTTTGTTCTTTGTGTCATGGGTAGGGTGTAGATCTTGATTCTTAGGTCAAGATTTACATCGAAACACCTAAGTTCAATAAAGGGTTTGGATTGGAGTTTTAATTGTTTGTTCATGTTTGTTTGACTATATACTTGTTTTTATGTGTTTAATTGTTGGATCCTTTGTATTGTGATGCCATGTTTGGATGCTCCATGCTTAGATGTTTATTTTTAGATTCATGCTTGCATGTTTAGATCTAGCTTCTTGCATCTTTAATAGGCTTCCTTTGTGTTTTGTGCTTGTTTCTTATTTGGTTGCATCTTTTCCCTTCGTTGCTTGTGTGGGTGCAACCCCCTTGTGTGAGATCATGTGTTGATGATGTTGGCATGCTTATGTCTTGCCTCTCATCTTGCTTAGCCTTGCATGTTAGGGTTTTTCATATTAGCCTTAAGCGTGTGTTATGAGATGATTATCTTTTATCCTTGAATGTAATTATAACATGCTCTACCTCCTTTATGCTTATTTCCTTGCTTGCTTTATGCCGTCTTGTGTGATCTTTATGTGTTGGTTGCACCCTTGCATGTTTTTTTTACCTTGTTCATGTATGTTTTCTTGCTTGTTTGTTTGTGTCACCAAGCATTGCTCCAAATATTGATTTCATGCAGGTTCACACCCATCTTTATACACGAAATCTTGAGACTTCTAGGAGCTTTGCTTGTTAGAACGAATGTCGTTCCATGATTCAATTCAATGGATCTATGGACACTAAATCCAAACCTTCATTTGTCCCTTGTGAATATGCTCTCTCTTTGTTTGATTGTTTGCTGGCATGCTTTCCATCTTTGCTTGTTTTTATTTGCTATACATTTGCTTTTCTACTTTATATTCTTGTTTATTTGTTGCATGTGATGGATGGAGCACGTGAAAAACTTCTAAGATGCAAGCAAAAGGGCATTGATCAGAAGATATAGGGGTTAGCCCCCCGTTAGGTCCATTCTATCCTAGTCTTTCATTTAGAACCATGTCTATAGCTTTTCTAGATTAGGGATTTTTTTCTTGTACCTTGCTTGGACCACACCTTCTGGGTGTGGGTATGTCTATGTTTTTACTCTGTGTGTTGATATATTGTGCATGCTATATATTGTAAAGGTAGTCATGCACTTCTGATAATGGACGTTCGTGGTTAGGAAGGCAACCCCTCCCTAATCATGGATGCTCTTGACCTTAGAGTATGGGTATGCATTCAAGGCTTATGCTGCAGATGCATATTCATGCTTCATTGGGTGCATGATCTACCATGTGTGTGACTGCCCCTATCCATGTTAACTAGTAACATTAGTTTTCCTATGTTTTACGACGCACACCACGTGTTTGGTACTTTGGTGCGCCTCGACATGCCTTTGTCCGAGCATATTGATGCATGTTGTATACATAGGTATGACACCTTACTGGTGCATCACGACGCACCTAACTCAAAACTTTGCCAAATTTTTGTCTTGAATATATGGTATCTTCTTGCTATATTCTTATTGCAAAAGCT
Source organism: Notholithocarpus densiflorus (assembly GCA_030021035.2). Taxonomy (NCBI): domain Eukaryota; kingdom Viridiplantae; phylum Streptophyta; class Magnoliopsida; order Fagales; family Fagaceae; genus Notholithocarpus; species Notholithocarpus densiflorus. The sequence continues at coordinate 1,029,790 of JARYZH020000066.1, read as the reverse complement.
TGGTGAGGATAACATTGTGCATGCCACACGCACCTAACCCGAAATGATGCCAGATTTCTACCACGAAAATAAGGAGAAATGTTGCTAGGTTTTCGTCATAGAAATTTTGTAATAATTCCAATGTGCTAGTAAAGCATTGATGACGGCCACACACCCTTCCCAAATCAAACCTCAAAGCCCAATTTCTTTTAAGCCTCAAAAGCAACTACCAATAGCTTGTTTTTATCTACCAATGACCATGAATTAAAAGTTTACCAAAACAAATGACTGTCTCATGAAAGGCATTGTAGGGTGCCTAACACTTTCTCCACACATAACCAAATTTCCGAACTTAAGAATCAAGATTTTTTATCATCTATTTAGATTAGGAAAAAACTGACTTTTTTCTTAACCTAGGATTGATAATATAATCAAAATAGAGTCAGGTGACCAATCGCACATAGAAAACCCAATAATTGGTGGTGACTCCTAAACCTTAATTAAAAATGACTCATTAGTCATAGTTCACACCCAAAGCGTGCATCATTATCAAAAGGGGAAGAGAGGGGAAGGGATGCAAGTGCCCGTCACCCAATTCCAGCCTTATTAACACGTGTGGAGAGCATGGGTCACCGTTCTAGGGTGGTTGAAGGCCGCGAAGCTTTGACATGGATTGTCTTAGAGATTGAAGAAAAGAATGCAAAACAAATTATATTTTTCTCTCTAAAAAAATAAATTACCATCATATAGAGATTTTTAAACAATTTTGGGGCCATTTGTTCTGTAATGGAGGACCTTATGTTCTTTTTATAAATTCTGGGCATTGAAGGGCCTTGGGCCTAGGCTTAGAGCTGGCCTTGCTATTATGCTTTTTTGTTGATTATCATATCTTACTTACTTTGCATTATATTCATAAAAATTGGTTGTTGTAGCTTGAAGATGCAATAATGGTGAAATCGCAAGTCCAACCATAAAAAGGAAAGTTATATTTGTCCAATACTCAATAAAGTCAAGATCTAGACATCTAGTTAAACTTAGTGATGATTGGGTTTCTCGAGACCATTAGATTCCCACATTTCCAAATATAATTTGTCTAATTATTATTAATTAAGTCCTAGTAACCAAGAGCTTTGTAGCACAATTGGATGTCACATCGTGGTGTTTTCAAAATATCTAGGGTTTAAATGTTGATTTTCATCACTGCCGCCTATCATAAAAAGGAATGCAAAGAAAGAGTATGAGCTATAGAATGATTGAACTTAGTAATCTATATCTATATATTATATCTAAAAGTTGAAGCATAGCATTTATTGTTATTACGCTCTAATTGAGCCACATTAGCATCCACGTCATTATCCTTTTTCTTTCCAATTTTTCTATAATTGTTTTTAACATTTTCTTATTTTCTTTAATATTTACACTTTCTCCAACCTTTCTTCCTCTCTTACCTTTTTATCTCCTTACTACCCTCTAACTTAATATCACTCTTTATCTTTCTCTTAATCTTCCTTTATTTTGTCTCTTCTTATTCACACCCTCTTACTATAAATTTGTCATTCTGTCTTCCATTCTTTGAATAGTTTTTCCTCACAAAAAAGTTTCTCTCTCTCTCCCTCAATTTTTTGGTTGATTTTTTATTTTTTCTTCCATCTCTACTTTAGGTTGATAAGTTTTTGTGTTCTTCAGAACTCTATTTTGGGTTGATGTGATTTAGTATTGTGTTTGAAAGTTCAAAAAGTGTATAAAACACTATGAATGTTTAGACCCCCAATTTATAAATTACCAATTCAAGCTTATTATCAAACAATATATGTGCGGAACATGAACATAAGCTTATAAAAGAATTGATAAACAATCTTAACCAATTAAAATCACATCCACAGCAAAAATTAAAAGGCAAAGATTAAGGGAAGAGAGATGCAAACACAAGGACAACACAACGATGTGTTATCGAAGAGGAAACCGAAGCCCTCGGCGTAAAACCTCTCCGCCGCCCTCCAAGCGGTAAATAATCCACTAAAGAATGTAGTTGGGATACATGAACAGCAATAGACCCTCCAAGCCTAATCTATCCAATGTACCTAAGCCCTCCAAGCTTCTTGCTCCAACGAGGTTATGCCAAACCTATTTCTTCTTTAGCTTACCGGATTCCGCTATAGCCCATAGCATCAACCAATATGAATTAGTCCCTTCCTAACTGCTTCCCAAAGCACCAAAAAGCCTTCTCACAGATGTGGGTATGGTGAGAAAAGGTTTTGGTCAAGAACCTCTCAAGGATGTAACAATGGAGAGGGTGAAAGTAGAGGAATTTAGAGAATCAAAGATGAAGATTGTGGATGAGTCAATCTTGTTTTTCTCTAGGGTTTCTCTCTCAAAATTCTCTCTAGAAGCTCTCTACATTTCGTAGGTATAAGGCGTATTTATACTAGGGTGAGAGTGGAATGCAAAGACACAGATTTTTCAAAACAGGGTTGGCTGGCGGCTTGGCCTCGCGACTTGACTAAGTCGCGAGTTCAAGTCGCGAGCTAACGGTCTAGCCAGTCTGGACTTTTTATCCTGTAGTACTCCAACTGGCGTGACTGTTCATCTTCCTACACGCTTCACTCGTGTGCTGCAGTTGGCGGCTTGCCAGTTGCGAGTCACCTGCGAGTCCCAGTCGCGAGTCTCTGCTTCTTTGCACAATCTCGAGTATTTCTTCACACTCTCTCACACACTACCCTTACATGAATCCCACCTAAATATAGGGTTACTAATTGCTAAAATACAAGCAAATTTGGCACGGAATAAAACCAACAAGATGGTTGATTAAAATTCAACCTTACAGTGTTTAAAGTTGTTTTTTATTTTATTTTTTCTCTCTTTGAATGTTAAATGTTATCCTATTGCATTATAAAGAAATAAAGATAGTATATAAGAATATTAATTTATTCTATTACATAACATGATTTGGATAATTTGGTATTTGTTGTTATATATTTTATTTTTACTATTTTTTCTTCTCATCTTATTTTATTCAACATTTAAATTCAACCACAGCCTCCATAATATTAAATTATTTATATTTCTCTCCTTTAAAAAAAAATTAAACATATAATGTTTTACTTAAATCCAAATAAATAAAATTGTCTTCATAAAATTGTACTCATTTTTTTTTTTAAAGATTTACACTTTTTCCAAGTTTTCTCCTTCCCTTTTACCTTTTCATCTCCCCACTACTCTTTACTTTAGTTTTCTCTTTCCCTTTATCTTCTTCATTTTGTCTCTTCTTATTCTCACCCTCTTAGTATAAATTTGTCATTTTCTCTTTCATTCTATGCATAATTTTCTCTCACAAAAAAAGTTATTTCCCTCTCAATTTTTTGATGGATTTTTTATATTTCTTGCATCACTGCTTTAGGTTGAGAAATTTTTTTGTTCTTTAAAACTCTACTTTAGGTTGGTGAAATTTAGTAACTGTTAATTGGGGGGGGAAAAAAAAAAGAGGCTATAAGGAGAAGTAAAAAATAAAATAGAGATGACCATATAGAGAACATTAAAAAATTTACAGTGCAATAAAATAAACTGTTACATTCACTTTTTTTTTTTTTTTTTTTTTTTTTTGGAGAATACTAAGTATTTAAAACACACACATGGGAATAGGGGAGAAAGTCTTAAAAAAGCTGACAGTGGTGAATATCCAAAAGGGCCTAACTCTTTGATACACAGTACACGCTTTAAATCTCTTTAACTTACACTCATTTTTCAATGTGGGATTAACCCATAGTTGTTTTTAAAATATTAAGTATTTTTAACACACATGGGAAGAGGAGAGAATATCTTCTTCTTTTTTAAACAAATCCAATATTCATTCATTCATTCATGTTTAAACAATCCTGATACAAGGCTTCTATAACCAGGGGAGGAGAATCCTCTATCCAATACAATTCATTATCAACATTTCTAGCATATTTGGCCAAAATATGGGCAACATGGTTTCCCCTCTTCTAATACAACTTATATCAACAAATTGCAAACCACGAATGCTGCATTTGATGTCCTCATACACATGTCCCAGCAAAGACAAATCGCCTGAAGTTCTTGCTACTGCCTTCATGACAGCAACGTTGTCACCCTCTATTATCATCTCAGTAAAACCAAACTCCACAGCGAATTCAAGAGCTTTTCGACACGCCAACACCTCCACTTCTTCACTGCAACTGACCAAGGGCCCTTTGACAGACATTGCCGCCATTAATTCACCTGTAGAATTTCTGATTACTGCTCCAAATCCCGATCTCTGAATTTCAACAAATACCGCGACATCAAAGTTAAGCTTGTACAACTGTGAAGGGGGTGGTTTCCATCTCTGTCCGGTTTGTGGCGTTGTGTGTGGTATATGCATATGAGTTTGAACATTTCTAAACTCATCTAAATACTCCAATGCTCTCTGATTTAGCCACTTCGGTTGTTCTTCATGTCCTCCATGTACAATTGCATTTCTCTGGTTCCAAATAAACCAGGCTTGAACAAGGAACACCTCCATCTTAGCTGCTGAAAACCTGTCCAAAACATACTCAAACAAAGCCATAATGTCAGGGAAATCAATGGTACACTTCTGCAACCTGATAGCACAGCCATCCCACACGTCTTGCGCAACCCCACACTCCCAAATTGCATGTATTGCAGATTCAGACACCCCTGTGCAGCACTAGCAACCCATCTCAGTTATTATTTTCCGTCGAACAAGATTCACTCGGGTTGGTAGAATATCTTGGCAAGCTCTCCACTCAAATATTTTAATTTTGCTTGGCACATGTAGCTGCCAAATTTTCTTCCATAGTTGCTAACCACCAACACCTTCAGAGCTTCCAACCTCATCATCATTCCTCATCACTTTCCTTGCCAAATGGTACTCGGACTTAACAAAGTACTTCCCATTCTTGGTATGCATCCATACCACTGAATCAACAATGTTCCTTCGGCTCAATGAGATTTTGCAGATAGCAACCGCCTCCTCTGCACAAAATTTTTCCATAATTGTATCACGTCTCCACCAATTTAATTCAGCATCAATAAGCTCTGAAACTAGCATCTCCCTATCAGCATCTTGTCCCCATTGCAGAATCCTATTTGCTGGGCAATTAGGTATCCATTTATCTAAGTATACTTTGATGGATTCACCATTCCCCACTCGCCAAAAACATCCATTCTTAAGAATAGGTAATGCAGTAACCATACTCTTCCATGCATAAGAACAATTTGGTGACTCAGTCACTTCCAAAAAATTACATCGAGGAAAGTACCTTGCCTTAAAGCATTGAAATAAGAGAGAGCTTTGATCATGCAGCAACCTCCACCCCTGTTTTGCTAGCATGGCAAGGTTGAAATATCTTAAATCTCTAAATCCCATCCCCCCTTCCTTTTTTGGCCAAGACAAAAAGCTCCAATTCTTCCAATGTATTTTCCTCTCACTGCCAACCTACCCCCACCAAAATTTTGCACACATAGCATTCAACTCATCACATAGTTTCACCGGTAATAGAAATACCCCCATAGTATATGTTGGTATGGATTGGGCAACCGCTTTTATAAGCACTTCCTTCCCAACCCTTGATAGCATCCTACCCTTCCACTCTTGTAATTTTTTCCAAACTCTATCCTTTAGATAAGAAAATGTTTGATATTTGGCCCTTCCCACCAACATAGGCAACCCTAAATATGCTTCAAATTTCTCCACCTGTTAGGATTAGTGCCCTTAAATCCTATTGTATAATGCTATGTATGACATTATGTATGACATGATGTATGACTTAATATTGTGATTAATAAACTTGTTTTATTATTATCTGAAATAATGGTAACATGAATATTCGGACATTATCATATAGTCCATGAGATGCATAATATGTGATTTATGTGAAAAGTCACAGAAAATATAAATCACAAGTTCTTTGTAAACTCAGAATTTAGTTCATAGTCAGTGATGAAATTGGGCGTTTCATCTGCGAAGACTATAACATATTAATTAAGATGATTTGTCTTGATCATGGAAGTGGTGACTTCTAGTTGATATGTTGATATGTTTTAAGAGTTAAGACATATTGAACTGAACCGCTGTGAGATTTATTATTCTCCTAACGACTGTCAATTGAATAATAAATCTCACGACTTCTATTTACATGAACTCTTAATCCTAAGAAAATAATGGACCTGATCATGAAGTGTAGGTTGCTTTGATATATCAGGAGTGAGATCTAAAGTAACGATCAAAACCTCAGTATGTTGGGCAGCCACATTTAGTGTTGATCGAACATATATTCACAAGATGGAATTCATAGTCTCTTAACAGAGATACAAAATATTCCCTTGAGATAAGTCTAATGAGTTTGTTATTCAGAATGTTAAGCCTAACTATTTTAGTAAATAGTTACTAAAGCATATATTTATGAAATTGGATTTCATAAATATATGATGAATAACTTAAAAGATTAAACCGGGTACTCAAGGATTAAGATGTAGTAATCTACAAAGTGGCAGTCTACATTAATGACTTTGTATTACTACAAATATTTTATGAAGGGGTTGCATGCACAATAAAGTCTTGAGATATAATTTATTAATAAGGCCTAAAGTGCAATTATATTTATATAGTGGTATTAAATATAATTAATGGTAACTTTGAACTTGCCAAGAGTTGACAAAAAACCCAATGCCCATTGGAGCTAGTGTCTTATTTGTTCTCTTTTGGTCCCACTCCAAGCCACATATATTAGAGCTCAATTGGAAAGGCCCAAAAGGCTAGCCCAATTAGATAATTAGTTATAAGGAGATAAACATACAGAATTTTGTAACAACATGAAATGGTTTGTATGTGAGTGTTGGACACTCTCTATTTTCTCTCTTTAACACATTCATAAAAACTGATTGAGAGACCACACATCTTGGGCATCAAGTGGAATTGGAGTGAAGATTAAAAGTGTTCCTAAGTGCTTCTAATCTTTGTTTTGAAATTCATCATACCAAGGTACACTCTCTTGTTCTTATATTCTGAAAGTTACATAGCACATGTTATCAATTGCGAATGAAGTAGATCCGTTAATTTTCCGCCGCGTATGTTTTATATGCAATACAAACATGTATTTTCCATCACCACCTGTTTAAAACCCAAAGCTGCCACAATCTCCTCCCTTTGTCGATTAGGAGTATTACTACTAAAATATACCGATGACTTATCCATATTTATGCATTGGCCAGATGCGTGAGCATATACCTGCAAAACCTCATTAATCACTTCAACCTCAGCCTGTGTAGCTCTACAAAAAAAGTAAGGAATCATCAGCAAACATTGGATTTGTAATTTTAGGCGCTCTTCTACAGATAGATACCCCATGAATTCGTCCATCATGCTCAACCTTTGATAGTAGTGAAGTCAACCCCTCAGCACATAGGAGGAACAAATATGGTGATAGGGGGTCACCCTGACGAATACCTCTAGAGGGGTTGATATACCCATAAGGCTTACCATTAATGAGAATAGAGAAAGAAGGGGTGGTAACACAACCCATCACCCAACCAATCCATTTGTCAGGAAATCCCATCCTTTGCGTCATACCTTGTAGAAAAGGCCATTCAACCCTATCATACGCCTTGCTGATGTCTAGCTTCAAAGCAATCGAACCTTTTTTGCCTTTTTTCCTCACATGCATGGAATGCAAAGTCTCATATGTCACCAAAATATTATCTGTAATAACACGACCTGGGACAAAGGCACTCTGAGTAGGAGATATAATGGCTGGAAGAATCTGTTTTAGCCTATTAGCTAACACCTTAGAAATGATTTTGTAACTAACATTAAATAAACTAATAGGTCTAAAATCAGACATTTTCTCAGGATTCTTCACTTTGGGGACTAACACAATATTAGTATGATTAATATCAAGATGCATAACACCAGAATTCAGATAATCCAACACAGCAGAAACAACATTATCTCCCCCAACATTCCAAAATTTTTGGTAAAATAGAGCATTCATACCATCAGGACCAGGAGTCTTTGTTGGTCCCATTTGAAACAACGCCGCTTTAATCTCATCAACCGTAAAGTCACTGGACAATATCTGATGCATGTCAGGAGTAATCCAATGTACCACCGCATTGAGACAGTCTTGAATCTGGTCACATACACCTGCATTAAACAAACTATAAAAATAGTTAGTAGCTACTTCAACTATTTTCTCCACCTCCTCCACCCACTCTCCATTCACATCTTTAATTCCATGAATATGATTCCTTCTTCTCCTTTGAGATGCTTTAGAATGAAAAAATTTTGTATTTTTGTCCCCATGCTTCAACCAAGCAATTCTAGATCTCTGGGCCCAGAAAATTTCTTGTTTCAACAGAAGGTCATCTAGCTTTTTACTCATAGTCAAAAATTCAGATCTAAACTCCTCAGTGCTCTTAGCTGCATTAAGCATCTCAAGTTGTTTTTGGAGCTGCTTTATTTCCTCATCATTCGGCCTGGATTTTAAAGAATCCCATGCTCTTAAATCTACTCCACAAACTTCAATTTTTTGTTTAAGCCGAGCCATACCATTCATGCCACCCACATCCCCACTCCATGCTTCTTTAATCATCGTCTCACAATCTTCCCATAACATCCAATTTTCTTCAAACTTGAAACCAGATCTTGCCTTTGGACCATTCCTCCCATAATGCTTTGTCTGAAGAACAATAGGGAGATGATCCGATGCATGTGGAGAAAGATGGTTCATTGTGCTTAGCTGGAATTTATCTCTCCATGGTTTGCTGCCATAGCCCTATCCAACCTCATTTTTGTGTTAGCATCCCCTGGTCTTTTGTTATTCCAAGTGTACGAATATCCCCTATAACCCAAGTCCTCCAACTGACAACTCTCCAATGCTTCACAGAATGCATCAATTTGACTCATCTGAGATGACCGCTTACTGAGCTTTTCCATAGTCTGGCTTATTGCATTAAAGTCCCCAATACAAAGCCATGGCCCCTCCACAAAAGTCCTAATATGGTTTAGTAACTCTCAACTCGTTGACATGCCTCAGGCTAGCCATAAAAACCTATTAACCACTATTAAAATCCATCATCCTCCCTAACCTTGACCAAAATATGATTTGTTGTGTAATTCACTAATTGTAGTTGTACTTCATTCTTCCATATCAATGCCAATCCACCTCCCGAATTAGGATGTTTAACAATAATCTTATTCGGGAAAGGTAGTTCACCATACAGCTTTTCAAACCCTTCTTTATCTAACTGAGTCTCCATCAAGAAGCACACGGTGGGAGCTTGTTCCCTCACTATTTTGCGAAGGCTACGACCTGTCCGAGGGTTCCCAAGCCCTTGGCAATTCCAACTTCGTAGCCTCATTACTTCCAACAAGGGTGGTACTCTACCCCCGACGATCCATCATCAGATTTTAAAGAATTCGCCACTACCTTCCCACGTTTAGTATGCTGCACACCTTCAACGTCCTGCTTAGTGGTACAATCAGCTTCACATAATTTGCCTCTCTTTCCCAATAATGGTATCTCACTAACCCCAGGAAGCCCACCAAGCCCATAATCCATCCACATTATTCTTGTCCAAGTAGACTTCAGTTTTGTTGGCTTCAGTTCACTCGGCCTAGTCACTATCATGTTACTCTCCATGTCCACCAGCCTTGTATTTGAGTTCACATTAATATTCTTCAAAAATTTAGGGGTAGAGGTATCATGAATCTCGCCCTCATCCCATACTTTGTTCAAAATCCGAAATTGGCTCCAATTCACTCGGCACATCAACTAGAAATTTATCCTGCCTTACCATCTGATCTACATTTGAATTCACCTTAATCTTCTCCACAATAACAAGAACAAGTTTATCAATACTCTCTCCTTCAATTACTCCTATATTCTCGGCTACACTTTGCTGGACCTTCGAATATATTTCTTTGCCTTGCGTATCCATATTTTCTTCATAAACTTCAGAATTATCAATATGCTGGGGCTTATCCACTCCTTGACTCACGGGTCTCCTATGTTCCCACGTATCTGATGATTGATTATTCTCAGCACCACCGTCCCGTGGTGGTGATCTTGGTGGTGACCTTGAGCGACCTCCAAATGCCTTTAACCATTCACCATATTGATAATCAACTTCACCTCCATTCTTCTCAACTGCGAAATGGTTCGCACAGTGACATACATCATGCTTGAGTAGACCACAGAAAAAACAAAAGATTGGCAGCCTCTCGTATTTAAAGTTTACCCACGTACGCTCACCACTAGAATCAGCAATATAGCTACCACGCCACAATGGTTTTGAAATAGGCAGCGCTACTCGAACTCTCATGAAAATTTTTTGGATATCTCTCACTTTAGAGGAGAGAATATCTTAAAGAAATTGACAGTGGTGTATATTCAAAAGGGCCTAACTCTTGGATACATAACACAGACTTTAAACCTCTTTAACTTACACTCATTTTCCAATGTGAGATTAACCCACAATTTTTTTTTTTTTTTTTTTTTTTTAGAATACTAAGTATTTTTAACACACACACATGGGGAAAGGGAAGAAGGTCTTAAAGAAACTGACAGTGGTGTATATCCAAAAGGTTATAAAACTAATCAAACTTTAATCATGGAAATCATATTTCTAATCATAACTTAAAAGGAGATTTTCTCCAGTAATAATAAAAATTACATAAGTAATAAAATTTTAAAATTCATTTTTTGAAATTTCACTTAACCATATTTATAATACATATGTAAAATTTTTATACACTATTATTTTTGAAAATCTAATGAACGATGCTACCTCTCATTTAACGTCTCTATTATGCAAATCATTAGCCAGTAAAAAAGCATATGATATGTTAAAAAAAAGAGAGACTACAATAATAATAATAATAACAAATATATTTTTAATAAGACCACCCTAAAAAAAATTATCATGCTCAATGCGCAGGTCCACAATTATTAACAATAACAATTGGAGTATTCTCTTATTAATTTTGATATTTTCTAAGTGGTAAAACATATGAATTCCTTATTTTCATTTACATCACATAAAGGAAGAAAAAAAAAAAGTTAATCAATTTTATTTTATGTGGAATAGCCTCAACGTTCCTTGAGGAACTGCACGAATCTTATCGAAAGAATCCTCTACTTGAAGTCCGATCGATCCAACAGTACACCAGCTGCAATATTCCCTCTATCATAGAACTCAACGGCCACGAATCTATGGAACTCACTAGAGACAGCAAAACCAGCACCAACACCAGTAGCCAGAAGCAAGCAAATGATCTGTAAAATAAAACCCTTACATTATATATATATTTATATATATATAATCAAAACTTAGAAAAAATCAAATTAAATTTTAATTGGATTCTCAATTTTGTGCCAAGTGAATTATTAAGTGTAAAAATCGAAAAGTCCAAATCCAATTAGATTCTAAATTTGATTTCAATTAAAGTCCAATTTTCTACCATGTGTCCATCTAAATTTTTAATTTTTGTAGTAAATGAATTATTAGGTGTAAAAACCGAAAACTTTAAAACCAATTAAATTCTAAATCATATATATATATATAAATATATATATATAAATATATATATATATAACCATTACATATTTTAAACACACATGGTTTTAAAAAAAAAGTGTAAAATAATACCATGTATGATGTAGGACACAATTTACTATATAATTATTTTAATTTATTAACTTTGGTATTTAATTTGTAATTTTCGTTATTTTAGGTTTAGGGTTATTATTTTCTTGTTTTTAGGTGCTTTTAATGTCTTTTAGGTTAAATTTGGTTCCTATTATGGTTAGGTATTAATTAGGAGTTATTTTAAAATATATTTTCTTGTTTGTCAAATTTTACGGAGCCCTTCAACAGGCCCTTAAGTCTATAAACGTTTTTCAGCATTATTATTGATATTAATAAAAATTCAGGTTTTTGTCTAATGTTTCTCTTGTGAATTCCAGAACCCTTTTTCATTGTGAATTCAAGGAACTCTCGTGGATTTAAAGTTATTTTCAAAAATAAACATGTTTTGTTTCTTGTTTTCTAAAAGTAGACATGTTTTTTTTCTTAACGCTTCTGCATCCCGCATCAATTTGAACCTATTCTCAAAAAAATGTATAATTTAAATATAATTGTGATTGTTTTTAATATGCATGGGACTAAACACTAGTTTGATTAATATTCAAACCAATAATATAATTAGTATGTATATAAGGACTGCGGAGATAAAGGAGATAACAAACCTATCACTAGGCTTGAAAAGGCATGTGGGTTTATATAAGTATCTGATTCATTGGAGGGGGAAAAAAAGATATTTTTTAACACTGGATAGCATTACTTGATATCGATTTTAAGTTTTCCACACATTTAAGATTTTTATGGTACTTATATAGAGCATAGCATTCACATCAGTATGTGAATAAACTCTCTACTATTTTAACATAAAAACCAACTTTTTCTATTTTACACTCTCACTTTTTAAAAACACACACATTAGTCTATCTATTCAATAAATTTATTTCAATATAATATTCATTTTTCATTATTTTTTATTACCTCCATCTACGATTCAACTTTCATTCTCTCCCTCTCTCCCAGCTATTTCACATCAACCACCCATGTTCAGCCATTACCACTACCACCACTACAACCTCCACAATACATACAACACCATATTTGACCCATTTGAAGCAAAACCATATCAGAACTCACACCCACAACAGCACAAACAACAAATTCAAAAACCCAAATCTAAGGAAATCTCAAACCAAATCCACCATACCTGAACTAAAGCTAGAGTTGAAAGCCTAAAACCCATAATCAAGCCAAAGCAAAAACCCAGAACCCATTTCAAAACTCAAATCAAGTTTCAAACCCATCGAAACCCATCAATTTGGAACCCATCAATTCGAAGCTCAAACCATATCCAAATTTCTGCTCACCTATTTTGAAGTAATTCGAGCCTATTTCGAAACCCATCGATTGGAAATCCAATTAACAAATTCGACCCCTTTTGACATTATGTGATAGTAGGATGGTTGGATTTGCTTCTGGGTTCGAACAAATCCTAGAGTGAGAGAGGGAGATTAATTTCTGGGCTTCGGGACAAATCAAAGAGAGAAAATTTCTAGATTGGGGAGGAAGAACGAACCGAGAGAGAGAGAGAAAGAGAGAAACCAAACAAATGAATAAAAAAATGTATACAAAGCTACAACAACCACAATTACTATTGCAACTTTGCATATATACAAAATTATAACTTGTTTGATGTGGGTAGTTTTTTAGCTAAAATGTGTAAATTTATGCACTTTTTGTATTATACACTAGCTGGTGTAAATGCTCAGCTTTTAGAGACCATTGATGTCCTGACTAAGAGATAATTATAATCATGATATAAATAATGTTATGAGTTCAAATTCTAATAACCATGTAAGTTAAAATAAAATAAAATAAATAGTCACTTTAGTTTGGGGATGCAATTTAAGTTCACTAGTAAATCACACCTTGTCTCCATAGAAATCAAATTCTGGCAAGCAACCGTTACGTATTAACCTCTTTTCTATGTGTGCATAGTACGAAAGCAAACGGTAACTGCAGTAGCGTATAGGCTCCACCTACTGATGCAACAGAAACCACATACCTGCAATATTTTGTCATAATAAGGGAACAATTCAGCCTCGGTGATGTGATGACAATAAACTGAGAGCAACCAAAGATGTAAATCTGGAACATCAATAATACCAACTAGTTGCTAACCCGTGCGATGCATAGAAAAGCTATTAATAACTTCCCTAATATGAAAAAAAAAAAAAAAAAATCAATATCATGGTATAAATTATATACCAAACCAATAAAATCTATCACATACAATGAGATATCATGATAACCAAGAGCTTGAGATCATATTTAATATATAACTGATATAAGTACACTCCAATACTTACACAAATATAGTTAATTCCATACTCATTCAATCAAATATCCTTCATAAATTACATTAATTGTTCTTGATGTCCAAGATGTATCTAAATTATAACATTACCAGTAAACAAAGATGCTAGACCTCAATGGGATTGAAAAGGCAACATAATGCCAATTTACACAATTTCTGAAATCATTATTTCCACTATTGAGAGAGAGAGAGAGAGAGGAGTGGTTGTTGTGTTGCATCTCTTAAGAAGAATCTACCCCATATATATATATATATATATATATATATATTTATATGTAATCGACAAATAACAAAATAGATGTACCACATTTAGAGTATGCACATTTGGGAGATTAAAAGTAAAGGAAAATAAGAAAATGGACCCACCTAAAGTTTTTTGCTCTCCCTCTTGATGTTGACTTTTCCAACATCTTCCAAAATCAAATTTATGTAATCCTCAAAGCCCGATAAGGCATAAAAATTAACATTTGACCAAATTTACATGTATTCACTTAAAATTGTGAAAGATGCTAAAAATTAGGTTGATATCAACCTTTTAACCAAAATTCAACATTTTAATGATTGCACATCAATTAGCAATTTTTCCATTGTTACTTGCAACATATATCTTTTTATTTGTGACAAATATGGTGCAATTTGGGCCATCAAATTTACTCAAAAGCCAATATTAGACAACCTCCATCCTGCATTACTCTAAGAAATCTATAGAATTACCCTAAAATCAAAAAGAACATGCCACAGCCATGGATAGGAGGTAGAACCAAAAAAAAAGTACTTGTTCACAAAGATTTCAAAGTTCTCAAGATGTAAATTTGACAATATTACCCCTAAAATTGCTTATTATACATAACATATAGCAAAAATACTCATCATAAATGTGATTAAAAAACTCAAGCACTAAATTACAACCCTCTGCATAATAATTTTTTTTTTTTTTTAAAAGACTATCCTTAACATTTAATCTTCAAAACATTATAATAGGGAATGCTACAAAAATTTGGAATGATTTACCTATATATATCTTAACCATACTTGCTACTCCATATAATTCAAATCAAGACGTTTGATTTTCCCCTTCATTACTCAAACAAATTATCAACTAAAATTTTAAGAATAGCATTACATGCAAAACCCAGGAAAGCCCAACATTTAAAAGGACGAAATCAATAATTAAAAGTTCTTCTTCAAAGTGAAATTTGTCTATTTTCTCCTCGATTTATGAGCGTGAAGAGGTAATCTCCTCCCTTGGTGTTATTGCTGCCTCAAGCAGAACTCGTTGAAGTGGCAGTACGACCGGTGGAAGGTCTTCTTGGTCTAGGAAATTTAGGACTGACATGTCAATTCGAGCCAGCCGCAAGTCACCTGTTCTTATGGCGTGGCCTATTTCTTTATATATCTCCGAGATGGGCTCAAAGTCCAAGATCAAGTGAATGGCTCGCAACTGCCTATCCTCACTTACAAAGATCTCGGACCTCAGCAAATAATTAAAAGCTGCAACGTTGGTCAGACTGAGCCTGGGCGCTACTTGCCTCTTGTCTGCAAAAATAGCCGAGGAGCAAAACATGGTTAGAAAGTTAAAATCCATCATCAAAGAGAGCAAAGCGAAAGAGAAATAATAACATAGTTAGGGTCAAAATAGGGAAAATAAATAATGACTTCTTGAGTAAGATGGGAAAGGAGCAATAGAAGAAACACGTTATAAGTGAAATTACAAAGCCAAGAAAGGAAATAATTTTGATAAATAGCGAAATCAAAAGGACAAAAGGTTAGTCTACCATATCCAACTACGCTACAGGGCTAATACCAAGGAGGGAACCACTTCCTCAACATAGATAACCTCATAGGAGAATCCTACTATAGAAATTATCCACTTTGAGGAGGCAGACCTGAATGGCTTATGCCCGAACAAATTTTTTATCCTCAACAGAGGGTAGGCTTTTAGAGGGAGAGAAGGGATTAGCCTATTAGTGCATGCCTGCCATTCTACACTCTCTGTTTTTCCTCCTGATTCTTTCTTTCCTTCTTCTCTGTTTTTGTTACTTTTTCTTTCTCTTTCCTTTTTTTTTTTTCTTTCTTAGTGCTTACCCATGTAGTATATAGTGATGTTGTGATTCTCTCTCGTGGTTACTATTGCCCTCCCTTTACTGTGCACGACAAGGGTCCTTTATATACTGCTTGTCGTGACTGGCTTTTACCATTTTAGCCTTTAACTGCCTTTGTCTGGGTCTGGGTGTCCTTGCCAACCACCACTGGTTTGTTAGCTGTCCAGTCACCACCACTTACCTATACTAGCTGCGCCACTCCCCATCACCAAACAAAAAAGATTATTTTATTTGCTTGCTTATCGTGGCATTCTTATCCACCCTAGTGTGGGTGTTCTCTCTCTATCCCTCATGACATGCACCTAGTGGTTCCAACTCATCCTTACTTCTTTTGGGTGGTATGTCATCCCAGCAAGACATTTCCCCCAAAAGAACCTGAGCGGGAATCCCAGAATAGGTTTTCCCTTCTCCCCACTGCCAGACCATACCCTTTCTTACCTCTAACCCATGACCCACCACTCCTATATTGGCTGGATACAGGCTGATGGTGTTTGGGCCTTGTGCGTGCTCTAATTCTGTGTACGTCCAAAGCTTATCCACAGCTCATGTGTTTGCCACGGTTTGGAGGCTCATCTGTGCACTCTGCCGCTCATCCTTGACCTTTTATGGCATGAACTGTTTTTTGATTTCTCATTCCTTACGGCTTGCTTCTCTCAAGGGCTGGGCCTTGCTTGATTGTGGGCTTTTCTTTCTTCAGCCTACTCTTTGCTTCTTCTGTAGTCTTGCTACCATTCTTGCCATGCCACTATGCTATTCCTGCTGTGGTGTTATGCTCTTCTGTCAATGGGTCACTATGTCCCAGTATGGTCATTAGATTTACTTATGTTACTTTGGGCTTTCTTGACCCATTGCACTGCTTATGGGCTCCTTTAGCCCATTTCTTTCTCCTTGGGCATCCTTGACCCATTTGCTTTCCTTGGGCATCCTCGGCCCATTTTCTAATTCTACATTCCCATGTACTTTTACTAACTCTCTTGGGCTTCCTTGACCCAATTACTATATCTTTCATCTTTAGGGCTCATGGGCTTTCCATCACCCCTTACTTTCTTACTTCATTACTTCGGGCTTGTTGTGGCCCATTCTCACTTTTCTACACCACATAATGCCCATGGGTTTACTATTTCTTTCTCTGGGCTCCTTTAGGCCCATTTGCTTTCCTCAAGGCCCATTTACTTATTTTATGGGCCTATGATTCATTATTCCTGCCACTCGGGCTTAGCAATTTCTTTCTCAATTTACTAACTATTTTTTGCCCATATTGTTGGGCTTCCTCTTGCTACTGGGCTTCTTCCAAAATGAGCATCAACAGAGACAAAAAGGTTAATAACTATGTAGGTTGTCAAACATGAACCCTTGAAAGCATTAGAATATATGTTTTAAGAGTAACAATTCCTCAAATTCAATTTGTTCAAGGAACCTACAGAATCAAGACCAGTCCTACAGATTATAAAGAAAATTAAAATAAAAGACATTGCGATAGCAAGTTATGTCCACCTCAAGCAATGTGTTCCAAGTTTGAGTCTTGAAATCAGCCTAACCCACCTCTCGCAAACCTTTTTTTAATTTAAATAGTCAATATCTACCACATCAATAACATTAATCATATATAAAAATATGGAATGATATTCTTATCAAATGAGATAATATCTCCATGACAGACTTTGGCTTTGACCCTATTCTTCCTCAATCTCTCCCAATTGAGATATGACATTTTCCCTACAGTAAAAAATATACATTATATAAACAGAAGTTAAGGAGAGAAAAAAGCATTAAGAGAACAGAATAAGCAACCTTGTATCATTGAGGAAGACCAAAATATCTTGCAATGAAAAGCAAGCATACTTGTACCAAAACCACCACAATGGGGGAAGCTATGACTTTTGTGTGTACCAGTAAACAACAGCATCTTGCTACAAAGAGTTTAAATTTTCTATTAGGAGGATATTCTTCCTAGTAATATTAGGCTTTACACATATATTTATATATAGAAATATATATATCACTTATCAAACAACAGCTTTTAAGTGTGACTTTTCCCCCAAAAAAGGAAGTGATATACAGGGAAAAAAATTTAGAACCCAAATGGCAATGATTTAAATAGAAAAAAAATGTTCCCAAAATCAAAACTAATCTACAAAAATCTGTAAAACCAAATCAAACACAAAGTCAATAATTTATCTAAAATTTTTTAATCTAGCCAAAGAATCAGACAAAGATGTAACACATCCTCAGAAGCATAGACAATTGAGACAGAAATCATCACTTTAGAATCAAGTTCAATCCTAAACAATGAAAAGAACATCAGACCTAAGATTAAGATGTAAAACCCATTTTCTTTTTCCCTTAGTCCCAATATCAACAAATCTATATTAATCATTAAAACATTAACTAATGCAAAGTTAATCAAAATTAAATAACCGGATAAAATATTTTTACAAAAAAGAAAAGAAAAGGAAAATATAATACCTGAAGGTCAGATGTCGTTTCCAAACATTTCGAGGGCTTTATACTCCTCCATCTCCACCTCTACCTCTACCTCTACTTTTTCCACCACTTCTACACCTTCTAAAACACCAAAATAACCAAACCTCCTAAAATGAAGTCGTTTAATGCAATCTTTTTTAAATTAAGTCATTAAAATAACAGCAAATGATTAACAGCAAGATCCTTTTGAAAACCAATTCTAAATAGTTCAAGGCTTCCAAAATTTGAGACTTTCAAGTTTCTTCTAGATTAGATAACTCTAAGTTGGGCTGATTATGCTCTTTTGGTAGTATTGCCTAGCAGATCTATTGTTCAAACATTACAATGGTTCCAAATCAACCCTTCAATATTCTATCATCAATGTGGAATTCAGCCAGTAGCTTCAAAAAGAATTTGATTTGCAAAGTAGGCCACTTACCATTATTCTGGTCTCTTTCAAAGACAAAAATCGGTCAAGAGCATTTATGAATATAATAAGTCTAAAGGATAATTAAGTGATATAACAATAGGGGAAGTGGCAGCATAAATAAAATCTAAATGCATCTTTTAGGGAGAACAATTAGCATAGCTGCTCCTTTTGGAATTTGGATCAAACATATCTTTGTAGCTCTCCATACCATTTTAAATCACAATCATATCATTGAAAAAATTATAACACTATAAGAAGAAACTATACAATGTATAAAAAAAAAAAAAATTGAAATGGAACAGAGCTGATATTGTACAAAATTACAACAAAAATTGCTATGATAAGCTGTAAAGTTATGATTTACAACTATGTTTTATGTTGGCTTTATTCCATAACAAAAAGTGTTGTAATTGCTTCAATTTTGTTCCTTGTATTTTGTGGGATTTTATTGTATTGGGTTTAGTATTAAGTTGGTGAAGACTCAAGCTTAAATGAAGAATCAGTGAATTTCGCGAGAAGCTCGCGAGAAGCTAAGTCGCGAAAGAGCACATGACTGGAAGCTGAAGAGTCATGCCAGGCTGTCGTTTTCGCGAGTGTATTGCAGGTAAAGCCTTCCTGCGAGACAGTCGCGAAACATTCGACCTGGAGGATTTTAAAGTGAGACTTTCATACCTTTCACCCATACTATATATACCCTCATTACCCACAAATGCAAATGAGTCCATTCAGAGAGAAAAATCCTAGATAGGTTCTCTACAACACACACACCCATCTTTTAGAGAGAGAGCTACTCATCCTTAGTGAGAAATCATTGTAGCCTCTTCTCCTTCCCTCTCCCATTGTCATACCTTGAGAGGAGATTTGTACCCAAACACAACCCACACCTTTTCAGAGTGTAGAGAGTGTTTTGGAGCTGCTGGGAAGCATTGGAAGAAGCCAAGGATGGCGGATGCAACATGGAGCTTGTTGCGGGATCCGGAGAGCTAGACAAGACACGGTTCCGAGAAGCCTTGTTGGAGTAGGAGCTTGGAGGGTTTAGGTACATCGGGTAGATTAGGCTTAGAGGGTCTCTTGCTAACCCATGTATCCCAACTGATTGTCTAGTGGATCGATTACCGTTTGGAGGGCGGCGGAGAGGTTTTTCGCCGAGTTCTTCGGTTTCCTCTTCGATAACACATCGGCGTGTTATCTGTGTTTGCATTCTCTCTTCCCTTACTCTTTTGCTTTACTTTTAATGCTTGTTGTTCATGCTTATGCACTAGAGTACTATCGGTTTATTGCGCTTCATTTACTCTTGTTTCCGCACTTAGATAAGTTAGAGTAAAAGCAATCTAGCCGTAATTTTAATTGGGGGTCTAAACAGCTCTTGTGTTTTTAACACATTTTCGAGCTTTCAATTGGTATCAAAGCGGGTACACTTGTTTTGGTTTCATTACCTAAGTGTGATCCTTGACCCCTTGTGTTTATTTGCCATAGATAGTGCTTTGTATGCCTCTATGCATGTTTTGGATGTTGATGAATGTAATATGCCACGTGTTCGTGAAAATACCTCTATGAGTGATAATCCTCATAATTGTGATGCTATGTTACATGAATCCTTGGGTGTTGTTGATATTCCTAACATTAAACTCTTGAAGAAAAATGCTAAGAAGTTTCATAAGGATTTGAGCAAGTTATTTTGTGAAAAGGATGATTTGATTGTTAAGCTCAATGAATCCAACAAATTGGTTGAGAAATATAAAAAACTTGCTGAGATTTCTATTGAAAAGCTGAAAGAGTTTGAATGTTTGAATATGGACTTGGATGCTAAACTTGTTTTGTCTAACAAACTTGTTGATGATCTTAAATGTGAAAATGAATCTCTTAAGATGCATGCCAAGTGTTTGATTGCTGAAGCTGTTGATAAAAATGATGATAATATATGTTGCAATCATGTTGTAGTACCCGATTTTGTCCTTATTGTGAGTTCTATCTCTAAAGACAAATCGGTGTACATTACTCCACATAAAAGAAACCAAAAAGTTGAGAGAAAGACTCTTAAGCCTAAGCCTCTGTTTAGGTCCCATTCTAGGGAATTGAGTGGATCTAAGTTTGTTCCTACTTGCCACCATTGTAGTGTGATCAGTCACATAAGACCCCAATGCCCCAAGTTAAAGAGAGAACAAACCCTTGTTGTTAGATCCCTTTCCAAAAAGCCTAGTGGACCTAAACCCATTGTTTGTCACCATGGTGGTGCCCATGGTCATCTTAGACCTCATTGCTCTAAGTTTCAAGCTCTTAAAAGAATCAAAAGAAAAGAGAAACTTAAGCTTCTTGGAAGTTATGCTAAAAAGGATAAACCGGATTTGAGTGAAAATAATATGTTGTTAAAGAAAGTGTTTAATGCTCTTAACTCCTTGACTATGTGTATCTCCGGTTCTCATTCTTCCAACCGTCGTCTCACTTCTCTTGAGACACTTATTCTGAACAATCGTTGTGTTTGGATGAGGAAGAGTTCGTATGGTTGAGCTTTTTGCTCTTTTGGTCCTTGATCTAATTCTTTCGATCTTTGTAGGACTCTTCATGCATTAGATGCTTCATTGTCATGCATTTGTGCATTTTGCATTTATTTATATGCATTGTTTTGTTTTTATTTTTGATCTTACTTTTATGTCTTTGTTTTGTGTGTATAAAAATCCAAAACCACATAAAAAGTGAAAAATTCAAAAAGTTTGATCATATATGTTTGAACACATTTCACATGTGAGTTTGGCCTAGTACCTTCGTACTAATGGCGTAGTGCATTTACGAGCTTAACTTGTTTTGTATGCACATATATCTTTGTGGGAAAAATCTGGAAAACTATGTGTGATTGTTGTAAATCGATCTTCAAGCTTGTCATGAATGATTGGTCAATAGTCTTGATGGTCTTGATTCTTGCATAGACTTATGCCTATATCTCTCCCACTTTATTTTATGTTTTTGCATTAAAGCTCACCAAATTTAAATCTCAAAATGAAAAAGAGATTATGAGTTGCAAAAGCCTATCGCAAATACTAGTGTTTGACTAGGAAAAAGGGAAAGCGATTTCTTGTATTGAAATGTATGGTGCTCAAAAAGCCAAAGGCTTATTCTCAATATTGAAATATCAAAAATTTCAAGCACCAATATCAAAATGAGATGTATTGTTCAAAAATGATCAATTGTTATAATTTGTAAAGAAGCCAAATGAAAAGCTTCTAATATTTGTAATCATTTTCTTGTGGGAGGTCATATATGTTCACTTCTATAATTGAGATAGACCACTCGACTTAGTACTAGTTGTGTATAACTTGATTGAATTGATCATTGAAGCTTCACTCTAGTCTAAGGACTATTCCACACTTAATCCACACACACAACACACAAGTTTAATATTCAATGAATATTTATTTCATTTGTGTGATTGTACATGTTCAAATGTGATGTGTGTATGCTCAACCATATGTGGATCAAACCAAAAAGATTTTTGTTCTTTTTGTTTGCTTTTGGAAGTGATTTGTATCACCTATGTTTTTCAAAGTTTTTCAAGTTGTTTTTGTGTGAAAAACATGTTTTTTGGGTGTTTTCGTGAACCATTTCATATGTAAGCTCAACTGGGAGTTAAATGGTCCAAATCTCATGTTTTTCAACTTTGTACAGAGAGTTTCGTGACTGTTTCGCGAGTAACTCGCAAGTAAGGCTTACCCACGAAAATTTCGCGAGTACTTTCGCGAGTCAGCTTCCCGCGAAAATTTCCAGATCAACTTTTTAAAGGGCATTTTGTGGGTCATTTGTTTTAAACGTCTCCCATCTTCTCCCAAACCCCTATTTTAATGTTTCTACATCAAAACCCAACTAAATTCAAGTGTTTTTCATTCCATTAACATCTCTAAGGTAATCTTTACTGCTTTTCATTGATTTTGATCCTTAGATTATGTTTTTGGGGGTTTTATGTTCATAGTTGGGATTTTCTCAAATGGGAGTTGGAAAACTTAATTTTCGTCAATCTTTTTTATTGGGCTTTGTTTTAAATGATAATTTTCTTTGGATGTTGGCCCCTTGTGACAAAAATAACATGTTTTTAGGCAAGATTTTCATATGTTCATGCATTGTTTAACATACATGTGTAGTGTGTGCACTCTAAGTGTTTGATAAAATGCCCAAATGGCATTTTCTCGTTGTTTTGGACTCCGATGAGTACCAAACTTTGGGGATCACCATAATTATTCATGTTTATCATGTTTTGATCATTGGTGGTGTGTTTTATACACTTTGCCCCGTGAGTGCTTATTCATGCATTGCTCATGCATCTCACATGCACACTAGATGCACCTTTGCTGCACATACTCTAACACTTGACATGTTTTGCACTTCACTCATGCTAGTTAAGTCTTTTTAGACCTTTTAGCTCTTATAACATGTTCTTGTGTCTATGTCATGCCTAGGTTTACATCATGTTCCATCATCCTTAGCATGTCATGTTTACTTTATGCTTTGTAGCATTTCATTTGAGTTTCATTTTCTCATTCATCTTGCACTCCTCATGCATCATATTTTACCCTTGTTCATATCTTCTTTTCTTTCCCTCCTTCCTCTTGATTGATTTGTCTATTCGTGACAAAAAGGGGGAGAGTATACCAGTTTGTATCGTCATTTCTATATGACTCATGTGCAATTTCTTAGGGGGAGAAATTCTACCTTGTGCACATTCGTAGGGAGAGAAAGCCATAGGAGAGATGCATATACCAAGGGGGAGAAGACATTTTTTTTAGAAAACCTTGTATTGTTTTGCTTTATAGCATTTCTTGTGTACTTTTAAGATATTGCTAATATGTCATGAGTACTTCACACTTGTGCCCTAGTAGGATCTTGTTCCTAGATGCATATACTTCATGTATTTTGCATTGGTCGTGTGTTGGACATGCTTTTACCCTTATGCTATTGTGTTTTATTGGTTGCATGTTCGGATGATCATTTGCTTTGCTATATGATCATTGTAGTCATTTCTATATGACTGCTTTGGTGTATGGTCAAATTGCTCACATGTTTCACATGATGTTTACTTGATCGCATTTTACTTGTTACATTATACTTGTCCTTTTATCACTTGATTTACCTTGAGGGTCTAATGTGTTTTGTGCAAGTGTTTCAGGTTACAGGTATATATGTTCCAAGTGCTACACAACTTCTAGATTTAGGTGTGAGTGAGTTTTGTCATTGTTCCCAAACTCACGTTTAAGTCTGGAGTCTGTTATAGGGTGTTTTGTCACGGAATAGCCAAAGGGGAAGATTGTAAAGTTATGATTTACAATTATGTTTTATTTTGGCTTTATTCCATGACCAAAGTGTTGTAATTGCTTCAATTTTGTTCCTTGTATTTTGTGGGATTTTATTGTATTGGGTTTAGTATTAAGTTGGTGAAGACTCAAGCTTAAATGAAGAATCAGTGAATTTTGCGAGAAGCTAAGCCACAAAAGAGCACATGAGGAGCATATGACTGGAAGCTGAAGAGTCGTGCCAGGCTGTCGTTTTTGCGAGTGTATCGCGGGTAAGGCCTTCCCGCGAGACAGTCGCAAAACATTCGGCCTGGAGGATTTTAAAGTTAGACTTTCATACCCTTCACCCATACTATATATACCCTCATTATCCACAAATGCAAATGAGGCCATTCAGAGAGAAAACCCCTAGATAGGTTCTCTACAACACACACACCCATCTTTTAGAGAGAGAGCTACTCATCCTTAGTGAGAAATCATTGTAGCCTCTTTTCCTTCCCTCTCCCATTGTCATACCTTGAGAGGAGATTTGTACCCAAACACAACCCACACATTTTCATAGTGTAGAGAGTGTTTTGGAGCTGCTGGGAAGCATTGGAAGAAGCCAAGGATGGCGGATGCAACATGGAGCTTGTTGCGGGATCCGGAGAGCTAGACAAGACACGGTTCCGAGAAGCCTTGTTGGAGTAGGAGCTTGGAGGGCTTAGGTACATCGGGTAGATTAGGCTTGGAGGGTCTCTTGCTAACCCATGTATCCCAACTGATTGTCTAGTAGATCGATTATCGCTTGGAGGGCGGCGGAAAGGTTTTTGACCGAGTTCTTTGGTTTCCTCTTCGATAACACATCGGCGTGTTATCTGTGTTTGCATTCTCTCTTCCCTTACTCTTTTGCTTTACTTTTAATGCTTGTTGTTCATGCTTATGCACTAGAGTACTATCGGTTTATTGCGCTTCTTTTACTCTTGTTTCCGCACTTAGATAGTTAGAGTAAAAGCAATCTAGCCGTAATTTTAATTGGGGTTCTAAACAGCTCTTGTGTTTTTAACACATTTTCGAGCTTTCATAAGCCTAAAGACTGAGCCCAAGACCTCACCATCCACTTTACTCTTACATGGAGAGGATGTGTGATTTGCTAAAGCTCATTGGTGCACTGAGAACTAACATACAAGCGGGTTTAGAACACAAAGAGCCTCCACAAAGCTGATCAAGCTTGCTCTCCAGAATTCTTCACAGGTTTGATACTCAATAAATTAAATCAAAACCAACCAACCAAAATACGGAAAACTAAATCCTATGAAATGCAAAATTAAATTTTTTTTTTTTTTTTTTAGCATTCATATATTTTGATGAAGATTAAGTCTTTCAAACATGGAAGACTCATAGCTTGTCTAGAATTATATGGATAACAACAAATAGAACCCAACAATAATTAACTGACATTGACACCCACAAATCTATAATATATTTAAAACCTTATTCAGAAGCTTTGAATTAAAAGAACACAATTAGTAAACCAAAGTGCTAAACTGGACCCAAAAACCACAATTTCACTCCTACTAACAAATAAATAAAGAGAACAGATTAGGGAGGAAATCCTAAATTAAATTAAAAACATCACTAACCATTCCTCAAAACGCCAAGAGACAAAGCCTAAGTATCTTCTATGGTGTTTCCATGGGAAAAACAAAAAAGAACAGAGAGGAAACATATTAGCAATTGAAATCTATAATTGCAGCAAACCCTAATTAGGAACCCCAAAATCCCAAAACTAATAAAAACCCGAAATCAAAAATTTAGTAGTTTTCCCAATGTCCTTGAGCCTCAAAGTCATTTTGATTTCGTCCTAATTCAAGAATGTTCAGAAACTATGGAAACAAAAACCACAAATTATTCATAAGTAAATAGATTAGGACAACATCAACAAAAAAGGAAGAAGATAGGGAAGATTGAGGATTCAAGGTGATCTTACCAAGGAGTTCTTGAGAAATTGAACCGGGAGATTTTAGGGCAACACTCACTTTTGGGTATCGAATCAGAGAGAATGTCTTTACACATATTAGGGCCTGGTCTGGGTGTGCAAGCTGTAACGGTGAGAGTCGATGGTGGTCAGTTCTTGAAGAGGTTTAGGGTTTTATCGGGTTTGATTGAAAAACAAATCAGAGGATGCTGAAAGGGTAGAGAAGAGAGATGAGGGAGAGAAATAGAGAACAAATATGAGAAGGGGAACGGCGTTCAAAGTTGGGTTTTGGGGAAGGAGAAGAAAAATTTTGGGTAATAGGTATCGGGTTTGATTCTTCACCGGGAAATAGAAATAGTTTTTTTTAGCTGAATTTTTTTTTTTAATAATGCTGATATTTTAAAAATAATGATGACGTGGACTAGGAAATTTTTTTTTTTAATAATGCTGATGTTTTAAAAATAATGATGACGTGGAAAATTGTGGGGGCTTCAAAAGTTTCAGTTATAAATATATATATATATAAATTGAACCAGGAAGTTTCTAAACTCTTCTTTCTGCAGCTTTTATATTCTTGAATCTTGACTTGTATCACCTTGAGCATTGTCTAATAATACCTATAGACTCTAGGATCTATATCTAGACAAGTTTGTGTTCACGGTTTGCCAATTGTTCTAAACTTTTAGAACTTAACAATCTCTCCCATTGGCAATTCTTGACAAAACTTACATACAAAATGAAATGCTCAAATACAAGAACAACCCAATACAATAAAAATGCCTAAATACAACACAAATCCCAATCTAAGACTCCTAACCTAGAAGTTGCAAGAAGAGGTAGAAGATCTTGATCAGAATGTACCTGTCTTTCCTGAAACACTCAAAATAACACATCAACATATGTGTGGAAAGAAATACATATAAACAAAATGAAGCACAATATAAAAACAAAAGTAAACTAACTCTCCCCCTAAGTTAGATACATCAAAAACTTTTCATATTCTCCCCCTTTCAAAACCAATTTCATTTTCCCCTAAATAAAACAGTTAAAAACCTTTTTAAAACAGATTTCCCACATTTCACTTATTTTCAAGGAAACAAATGAATCCAGTTCTATAGAGAATAGAGGCAACTCCCCTTATGAAGAGTAACAACTCCCCCTAAGAACAACAAAGGTTAAAAAAAAGTTTCTCCCCCTATAAAAATAGGAAAAACAACCCAAGTGTTAGGAAAAACAGTTATGGGGAAAATTTAGGAGGTGGGGAAAATAAAGACACACAAACAAAACTTAAAAACTAAGTTGAGGATACACATGAAGAAAAATATTCCCTCTTTCAATAAATGCAAACTTGACACTATGTGACCCTTAAACAAATGCATGAGTAGAGAAAATATTTGCACATTATTATCCATCATATCTCAAAAAAAATATTTTCAATTTTCAGCATTTCACACATCAAGAAAAATAGCATATACTAAAATGTACAAAGGACTCAAAAATTAATCAATCAATTTTTAGATCAAGTTAAGTACTCAATTTAGCAAAGTGTATGCATGTTATGTGTGAAAACGATGAGAGATATGACTGCAAAAATGCAAGATGGATACAGAAAACATTTCAATGCATGTGAATCCTAAACATAAATAATGCATGAAAAAAAAAATTTTGGTCAAAAATCTAAAAACTGAAAATTTTCCAGTTTCAATCGATCGAGCATCGATCAAACATCAATCGAACTAGGCAGAAGGTCAGGTTTTGAGAACTTAACTTTTTCAATTGATCGAAAAATAGATTCGATCGATCGAGACTCAGAAAAACAGAATTTTTTGAAAAACCAGAAATTCTTCTACAGAATCAATTTTCAAAAGATTTTTCATGACATGAAATGCATGTAAATGATTCCAAATGTTTTTCAAAAACACATAATCTTCAACTTAAGTTTTCAAGAACGAAGTTTTAGATTTTTCTTCTCAAAATTTAAACCAACCCTCATTTTGCATCAAACATCACAAAGTGTATAATCTTGGATGGCCACACTAGTTTACACACAATCTCATGTACAAAGCTTAGCAAAGAATTACTTGTGATGTGTGTGCAACTAGTAAGAGCATGAGATACATATAAGGTGATATGTAGATAGTAATCAACCAAAATTTCTACATTATTCATCACATAAATTTGAAAGTGACTATCACCTAAAGAGTTACATCATATAACTCTCACATCTCCTAGAAAACAAGCTTGCAATCATGTTTTTTTTTTTTTTTTTTTTTTTTGCCTTATCATATTTTTATGCATATTTTTCTTTTTCTACTTTTTCTTTTAAGGCAACACCTTACTTTTCTTGTTGTGCATGTGCTACACTTTCTCGAGCACTAAATCTTATGATATGCACTAAGGTGTTCATGATTGGTTAGTAAACAATGGTGAGATGGTTATTTATGCCTTCCTCTTAGGATTTTTTAGTCCTTACAATCAAAAGAATGTGACTTCAAAATCAAGAGCATGTGATTAAAAACTATAAACAACTCACACAAATAAGCACTACATAGCACAAACTAGCAAAGCGCATAAAAATAAGCTCATCCAAGCTAAACAAGGTACATAGTCATGAAATGCAAATTTCATAGGCCAACCTCAACTACACATTTATGATGTGTAATACAAAAGAAATCTTTTTGGTTTTTCAAAATTTTAATGACCAAAAACAAAAAGTACACATTATGCTAAATAAATAAAATGCAAAAGCAATGCATGACAGTGCTTAACTATGTTGTAGAGGGTACACAAACAAGAAATATCAATTTCTTAATTAACCCATGAGTACATGTACAAACTAGTACATACTCATACAAAATCATATTTATCTCAAAATAATCATGCACTTAGTTGAGCAATACATACTATTCAAGTTTCTCCACAATGTCAAGTATGTTCTAAATCAAGAGAGAGATATCATAATTCATGCAATTCTCAAGAAAACAAAACTAGACACAAAATAAAATATTTTTGTCTTTTTGAAATTTTTCAATGTTTTTGGATTTTTTTTTTTAATAAAAAACAACCTAAAAAACAAAACAAGTCCACAAACAATTGAAAGAACTAAATCAGGGACAAGTAAACAATACTCACCTTACCAAGTCTTTTCCCACCCATATAGCACGAGTCTTCGGCTTTGTAGGTGAAAATCCAGGAGAAGCAGAGTGTATTTGAGGGATTACACCAATCTTCTGAGAAAGACTGAAATCCTGCAAATTCCTTTCATACGCCTCAAAAAGATCAACTGAAACAATAGTGTCCTTTTTATTCAAAACATCACAATCAAAAATAGTAAGACACTTAAAATTATTCATGATAACAGGGATCAAGGATTAACTCTAGGTATAATAACCTAAATCAAGAGCTAGCCCGCTCTGATATCACTTGTTAGGTTTTTAGATCCCTGTAAACTAGAT
Source organism: Notholithocarpus densiflorus (assembly GCA_030021035.2). Classification (NCBI taxonomy): domain Eukaryota; kingdom Viridiplantae; phylum Streptophyta; class Magnoliopsida; order Fagales; family Fagaceae; genus Notholithocarpus; species Notholithocarpus densiflorus. The sequence goes on along the minus strand of JARYZH020000066.1, from coordinate 1,000,150 downwards.
TATTTAACCTAATTAATTAACCAAGTGAATACTTAGATTTATTATTCAAATCTAGGTTAAAACAATAAAGTCATTGTGAGAGACCTCGAAAAAAGTGTCCCTAAAAAAAAAGAGATTCGGGTACCTTTTAGGGCACCTCTCTTTTTGCGTAAGTGGTTTGGAGTCGCCACTTCTTTTTTTATACAAAAAATAAGAAAAAATAAATACATGACTAAATTGTTCTCTTCATTAATTGAATAAAAGAAAATACATAATTGGAAAAATTGAAAAATTACATGGCTTTGGGTCCTAGTTACAAACTACCAAAATACATGGCTTTTTGACCTAGTTACATTCTACCCAAAATAAATAAAGACAAGGTTAGATCTACTTAGCCAAAGACCTAAATCCGGAGGCTAGGTTATGGAATGGAAAGGTGTTAAGCACCCATTCCGCCCAAACAAAATCCAGTCTTCTAGACTCTTGTGACCAATGTACCTTTTTATGCATGTCATGAATGATACGTTGAACATGTGAATGAAAAATTAAATCACATAAATTTATTTATGAATGAAGTCTTTTCTTTTATTTAAAAATTTTAGATCTATTTTGGTTGGTAAAAAAAATTGATTTTGATTTGTCAAAATACCAGATCTGTTTTGTAGTATGTAGAAAAAAAAAAGTGGTTTTTGGAGATAAAAATAAAGATATGTGTTTATTTCATAAAATAAAGTTTTTTTATTTGAAAAATATCAGATCTGTTTTTAGGAACTTAAAAAAATGGTTTTTTATAACAGAAAAAATCAGATCTGTTTTATGATAAATAAATAAAAAAAAGTTTTTGACAATAGAAAAACCAGATCTATTTTTTATATGTTTTAAAAGAATGAAAAAGATTTTTTCTAAGAAGAGAGTTTCACTCATAATTTAAATTTATGCAACATGAACTAAAACAAACACAAACACAATCATGTTTAATCTTTTTCTTTATTTCAAAAATCTACATGCATTAAAAAATCAGATATGTATCTAAGGAAGATACAAATTAGTTTTTTTTTTTAATAAAAAATATTCAAATTTGCATCTAATCAAGACACAACCCAATTTTGATGAAGGAAAATTTAGATCTACATCTAAGGAAGATGTAGATCTGTTGTCTTTTGAAGAAAAATTCAGATCTACATCTAAGGAAGATGCAGATCTGTTTATTTTGAAGAAAAATTCAGATCTACATCTAAGGAAGATGCAGATCTGTTTTATTTTGAAGAAAAGTTCAGATCTACATCTAAGGAAGATGCAAATCTGTTTTATTGTGAAGAAAAATTCAGATCTACATCTAATGAAGATGCAAATCTGTTTTATTGTGAAAAAAAATTCAGATTTACATCTAAGGAAGATACAGATCTGTTTTATTTTGAAGAAAAATTCAGATCTACATCTAGGGAAGATGTAGATCTGTTTTTATTTTAAGAAAAAGAGTTGTTCACATGCAGATTATTGATATTCAAGAAAGAGATTATAACAATTGCATAAAAACAATCATGCTTTAAACAAAACAATGATTAATAATTCATGCTATGGATAAAAACATTCATCAACATAAAAAGAAGCATAAAGAAAAGATAGGGTGATGGAAACAACCTCTTGCATAAGCACTATTTGTTCTTAAGAGGATGTTTTAGGGTTCAAAAAAATTTGTTCAATTCTCAACAAAACTCAGAGAGGGGATCAGAAAATATAAGCAATTTGAGAGCCTAAAACGTATGCCTCTCAGAGCGTAAAAGAAAAGTGTTGAATTATGAGGTTCAGCCTCTATTTATAGAGGTCAGAGGACTCTAAAAAATAGGCACGGACGATTAGGATGTGAATCGGAACGCATCCTTTTGTGAAAAGATCGAAAAGGGTGTGTCTTATCGTCACCCGAAGGCCGTTGGGCCAAAGCCCAAAACATGGAAATTCGGCCCTTTTAGAGCGAACGGCACTCCAAAAGTGCCAATCGGCCTTTGGACACCGAACACTCTTTCATGTTCGAGTGCCGTTTGGACTCCTCTTCTAGGGTTTTTTTACCGATACTTGCACCTAGATGTGTTTTCATCCTCCATCTATGATTTTTTTTTTAATCTCTTTTCTAGATAATTCAGGTTTTTTAAGAACAACTATCTTGTAGATAAATACCCTAAAATAAGTCTTGATAAAGTTTAGATTATACACAATTTCATTGTTATCCAATCATCCCTTTTATTCCTATGCATGCAATCCTATTTTAAACACTAATTATCAACCAATCACATAATTATTTAATGAATTTTAATGGTTTAACCAATCATAATTAATTTAAACTAATCATGTGTGGTTGACCTTACCTAGACGCAATGCATGTTGACCATGCAAACTTGATCATGCAATATCTTTCGATCCGATGGTTCGATTTGAAAACCGGAAACACCGTTGCGACCGTTAGAATCTCAAGATCATTTTTATGATATGTAATGAATGACATAATGCATGTAATACAAAGAAAAAATTATGCATGTAATGTAAGAACAAATTTATGCATGTGATGCAATTATGATTTTTGGGGTACATGGATGGTCATTCAAGTCATTCTCCTTGATTAAATCATGGGTGCAAAATTGAGTGTTTACATTCATATCATGTAAAGCAGCAGAAAAATAAATAACACAATGATATGATGACCCAGGAAAACCAAACCGGTAAAAAACTTGGGGAGGATTTAACCTAGCTATCCTCAAGGTAAAAAGCAAATCCACTAGAAAGAATTGAAGTTTACAATAAGACTTAGACCACTAACACCCTATTGCTACTACATGTAGAACTTATTACCACAACCCCATGATAACTCCGAGTCCACGGACTACTTCTTTCCTTGACCTTTGCAACACAAGCACCCATACTTGTGACTTTGAGACTCCACTCAAAGGTTTAGCAATACAAACTCTCCTGTCTCCAAGACCACCCTTGAAGGTTTAGATATTCAACTATTGTTGATCTTGATGCAGCAACTTCAGATCTACCGAATCTTAAGATTCTTCAAGGAATAACACCGGTAGAAGATATGAGAGAGATTTTAGGTACAAAACCCTAGATACAAAAGAGGCACACTCTTCTCTCTTTGAAAAGCCTTATAAAAACATGCTTAGGGTTTCCTTTATATACTAGGAGAAGTAAATCTAAAACCCTAATCCTATTAGGGCTTGAACTGCTGTTGGGCCAAACTTAAAATTCTGCAAACCCGTATTTTGATCGATCAAGCCTGTCTTTCGATCAGTCGAACCAGGCAGTTTCTGAACTGTTCTTTCTGCAGCTTATAATATTCTTAAATCTTGATTTGTATCACCTTAAGCATTGTCTAATAATACCTATAGACTCTAGGATCTATATCTAAACAAGTTTGTGTTCACGGTTTACCAATTGTTCTAAACTTTTAGAACCTAACACTAACAAATAGGGGAAGAGGATTCCAATCATGATTCTTTTAATAAAGGAGAGCAAGCAATGTCACTAAATTACAAAACTCTTGATAAATAACATAATCAATTGGTATCGCACATGTCAGGAGATTAAAATGACTTTCCTTTTCTATTTTACCAAACTAAACTAGTAATTTTTCTTTTTTGCCTTTTTTTTTTAATCAATTGTAGCTAACTACAGTATTCAAAGAGTCAAAGACAAGTACCGTAGATGCTTGATACTAGCCATTTCTACGAAAGTTTCGATAACATGCTTTAGAGGCAAAAATGGCAAAATACCCCTTTCGCCTAAAAGTTCTAGCAAAATGTCCCTGTTCTGAAACTATTTAGCGAAATACCCCTATTTTGAAACTCGATTTTCTAAAAAGCGAGTTATAGGCAATCAAACTTTAAAAAAAAAATATATATATATATATATATATATATATTGAACTAGAGTTCCATAAATTTTTTTGCCATTCCTTGAATGGAACTCGAGTTCCTTACTGAAATTCGACTTTTAGAAAATCAAATTTCAAAACAAGGGCATTTTGTTATATAGTTTTAAAACAGGAGCATTTTGCTGGAACTTTTGGGCGAAAGGGGTATTTTGCCATTTTGAACATGCTTTAGATTGTGAAAAACTTTTGCCTAACATTACCTATATGCGATGATATCCTTGAAAGTTGTTTCGATATCATCTGTCGTGTTTTTGTTCGTAACTAGTACCAAAATGGAAGCAATTATTGACATTAGAGTGAGGATCCTCAATACGAGGACCGAGTATGCTATAGTTTTGGTCTTCATCATGCAATTCCTTACGTTCTTCCTGCAATTTCTATGCTACGAAGGAAGCCTTATATAGGCAAACAAGAGCCAAATATATCTGTTGTTTATTTCAACCACCAACGTACATTTGTATATGTTGTTTACAAGGGCAATGTCCTATGTGCCGTTATGCGCATGTTGGAGAAAATTAACGGCAAGTTCGAGGCAGCTTGCATTTTTATATTAACGGCAAGTTCGAGGCAGTGGCAGATTTATTTCTTTATTATAAAAAACTAGTATGTAATCCATGCTTACGCACGGGAATGGTGAATTGCAGTGACACTAATTGATGTTAACTTGAGTTATTAAATATATAGAATATTAGTTTATCCTAAACATTTAGAGGTACTAAAATAGTTTTTCCTTGCAATTTTTATGATATTGGTTATACCAAGTTTCTCATTATAGTGCTATTACTTATATAATTTAAAAAATTACTATTAAATACTACATATACAATATCAATTCGCAATCATTGTCTATGAAATTCTACTAAATACAATACAAAATAAAGGAATAAATTGGTCAGATAGGTGTATGAGATTATTCAGCTCAATTACAATTTGTTATGTCAAAGATCTTCGCATACAAAATATCTGTATAAAAACAACATAAAAAATATGCTCATTAGTTCAAAGAAAAAATAATAGCAAAAATTTAAAAAATCTAATTTGTATGTAAAGCTAACTAAAGAAAACTATCTAAGATATCAAGATTTAGGCTTGAATTTGTTGTATTTACCACCCGCTCATCATCATAAGCTGGACATCAATGCCACCAATTGAAAAAACATACCAAATAATAATTAATGCCAAAATTAAAAGATTAAAAAAAATAATAAAAATAATAAAAAAAAGACGATGAATATATATTTACCACAGTTGACATCTTGAATAGATGACTTATGAAGTCACTTAAGTCCATTGGTCTTTATAAATCCGCTTAAAGAATATTCATTAACATTTTATAAGAAATAAAAGAAAAGAATTTTATATTAACGAAACTATTCCATAACAAAGACAAAACATTTTTGCTAGTAATGGAAATCTTAAAATAATCAGATATGAATTACATATTATGTTAAAGCTCTAAGCATAAAAGTTTGTGTAAAGTAAAAGAGACAATAATAATGAATTGTTATAAAGTTAGTCCAAATGGTTTGGCAATGTGTAGTAGCTAATATTTATCACAACAGAGTACCGTCAGTTGAGGGAAGCAAGATTTTTGGTGGTCAGAGTCCGACGGTGGTGCTAGCCTGAAATGTCTCTCTATCTTGCTAAACTTTGCCTCCTTCTCTATTCTCTATTTCATCTCCATGTCCCAAGCCTCATCGCCTCTTTCTCTATTTCTCTCCATGTCCTAGGCTTCTTTGTATTTTAATCAGTTATTTTCTTTTTTATACCGAGAGGCTATCAAATCAAACGATGTGTTAAGACCATAAAACAATATAATTTATCGTTTTTAACTATGGATGTGGCAGATTTTTAGATGGTTTTTTCCCTACATGGCAGCACCTCCTTATTTGCAAGAAAATGCTTCTACTATTATATATAGTATATGACGCAAGCTACAAGATGCTTGGACCCTCAATCCTAAGATCCTTGACCACTTTGATGACAAACACCTCGAATAAGTCTTGTGCCACATAAAGTGGCACAACAAATGCCACAACTCGCCATGTGGTGAGTTGTGGTTGGCGAAGGGGTGGTGGTGGGTCCATGTGGGGATCCATTTTCTTGTTATCAAAAAGGTTGAGAGCATGGTCGTGATAAAGGATATATAGGTAATTGAGATCCATTTTCTTGTTATTAAATGCTTCAAGGAGGACATATAAGGTTTCAGCAAAAAAAAAAAAGAAGGACATATAAGAAGAAGAGGTCAAGGAAATACTTCAAGATTGCATTTGGATATTGGAATTTGAATTTTCAATCTATAGATTTGGAATCCCTTAATTCCAAATATTTAGATCTTAAAATAACTTGATTGAATTCATTTTATACATAGGATGATTTGAAATTCTAAAATTTTAAATCAATTGTTTGGACGGTTTAATAATCTCTAAATTTGGATTTGAAATCCTCAGCCCCACGGTTGACCAAACTATAACCGAGGGGGTGTGAGAGACCATGCCCCCAGTTCAATCCTCTAAAATGGTTGAGCCAAATCCACACGAATCCACCCTCTTACTGGTGTCTCAAGAGACAGTAAAGGTTCTATTGATTTCATTATCCCTTCTAGGTCAAGAGTTTTACATGGAGTCAACACTTATTTTATTGAAAAAATAAGAAAACCAAAATTGAAAAATACATCTCTTATTGATGAATTGAAATTAAATGTACATCTGTTTAAAATAACTAGAAAATTACATGGCTTTGGGCATATATACAATCTAAGAAAAGTACATGGCTTTGCTTTCTAGTTACAATTTAGAAATTGAAAATTACAAGTAAAAGTATCATTGATAATATACAATCTAAGAAAAGTACATTGCTTTGATTTCTAGTTATAATCTAGAAATTGAAAATTACAAGTAAAAGCATCATTGATAATCTAAGTTCGGAGGCTAGGTTACAAGGTGGGGAAGGTGTTAGGCACCCATTTTGCCCAGTGAAACCGGTCTTCTAGACTTTGGTGGCCAATAATCATATCACATCCTTCAAACAATTTATATAAATTAATAACATGGAATTCAAAGATTGAAACAAGCTTTCAAGAGCATGATAAAGATCCAATTCTAGGCATGCAAACATGAATTAAAAAGATTGAAATTGAAAGACGTTGTGAATATGTATGTGATGTCTGATAAACTCTAGTTTAAGAGCATATGAACATAGTCATATAAGATTGTTAAGAACATGAATCTACTTGAATATTTGAACTGTTTTAAGTCCATGAGAATTTCATTTTTTTTTCTTAACCCATTGTAAATTATAACTTTTTGATCTATGTGAAATATTTTATTGTACTATTTTGTGAATCTATATGTTTGATCCAACTAATTAGGATTTTGGTTACTTATTGAGTTGTCAACTCACCCCCTTTTTCCCCTCTAGATTTAGATTATGAAAAATAGCAAATTTTGGGACTTCTGATATTTTGTTATGCGCATGAAAGAAACTTAGAAATTTTGGGGGATTAGATGTTCTTGTAAAAGTCTAATATCTTTTGGCTAATTGGCATTATATACTTAAGCTTTGGATTTTGTTCCTATTGAATTACTGGAGATCTTTTCATAATTGAATTGTTGAGGATATTTTTGGATTTATTTGATGCAAGTTTCTTTGAGGATGTTTGTTAGTCTCTCAGTAGGCCTTGCACACTTGTAAGATGAACATTTTATAAGCATGCAGCCGTTGTCACATGCCTAGCTTAATGGTCGGGTTCAGGGCATGACAGTTACTAAACTAAAACACAATAATAATATACCAATCATCTCAATTCTTAAAAGAACACCATTTAAAACACTTCTCCATTAGTTTGAAAGGGAAAAGAAAGTATATTACAAATATATATATATATATATATCTAATGCTACAACACTTTTATTTTCTTTTATTGGATGAGTATCTTTGACAAATTTATATAGGTTTGTATTATTTTCATATAGCCTTTATGCTTATAAAAATTCAAAATATCCAACGAAAAAAAAAACTCATTTAGCTTTTTGGGTAGAGTTTGTGATATGCTTTTGTGTTAGGACTTAAAACCTCAGTTATATATTATTTTAATGGGTGTGTCAGAATTTTTCCTGCAAAAGTTTTTTCCATTCTAATCATATCACAATGTTAATTTATTTTCTGATGAACTTAACTCTAGTTTGGTGTTGATGCCCACTTTTGACAAAAGGGCACAATGGCAGAAGAAGCCCAACAATATGAAAAAGATGGAGAAAGAAAAGAGTAAAATATAGACCATTAGGCCAGAATGACAGGAATAATGGTCAACAGGCCCACAAAATAATAAGTGGCCAGAAAGAAAGCAAATGGATCGAGGAAGTCCAAGGAATAAAGTAGTATGCCCATGGGAATTGTAAGAGATGGAGAGAAAGTAGAAATGGGCCGGGAAAGCCCAAGAAAGGAATTGGTTAATTCATTGGGTTGGCACAAAGGCCAATAAGCCCGAAAGGTAAAGATGTGGTAATTGTGCCAGGGAAGCCCAAAGGATTTAGCAAAAAAACCCATGGGAGTGAAAGAGGTAAGGAAGAATGAAATGGGCTGAGGATGCCCAAAGAATGAAATGGGCCGAGGAAGCCCAAGGCACGGAATGGGCTGGCCCAGCAAGAATGTTGGGCAGTAAAGTCCAAAAGAAGGAATAATATAAGAAATTGACATAACAAGCGCTTCAGCCCGTAAGCCCAGAGGTAACAACAGGTAAAAGGATAAGTGATATCATAGCAGGAGCAATGCAGTGGCACAGAAGGAGCACCAGCCAGCCCACGGACGTAGGACAAAAGGGAACATGGGCCAAGTAAAAGGGAGAGCCCACACCCAAGCAATGCCCAATCCGAAGAAGAGATGGGATGCAGAGAACGAAAGCCCAAAGGCCCATGTATCATTCACACCGCAAGAGTTAAACAAATATCAGAACGTACAGCAGAATCAGACAAACCTAGAGGCAATGACAAACGCGTGAGAGCCAGAAAAGCAATGGACTCAGACTGAAGTGGAGCATGCACACAAGGCTCAGGCACCACCTAACTTTACTCAGCCAATACAAGAGAGTTGGGCCACGAATCAGAGGTATGATAGGGTGTGGTCTAGCGGAGGGGAGAAGGGGGAGCCTATTTCGGTGTTCCCGCTCAAGCTCTTTTGGGAGAGATGTCCTGCTAGGGTGACATCTCGCCCAAAAGAAATAAACATAAGTTGGAACCACTAGATGCATGTTATAGAGGTTGGTAAGGGAGAGGCTTAACCTTTATCCGAATGATAGTATTAAGAGAGGTAAGAGACAAAACAAAACCACTTTTGTCTGGAAATGAGGCGTGGTGCAGCCAACACAGTGTAGTAGTGGTGGTTAGGCAGCTGGTAGACCAGTGGTCAGTCTTGGAAGGACGCCCACAATGAGCCAAAAGTGGTTGAGGGGTAAAAATGGTAAATCCTATCACGGCGGGCAGTATAAAAGGCCATAGACGTGCACAGTGAAAATGAGGGAGACAGATAATAGAAAATAGAGAGATAGAAAGAAAGAAGAGAAAACAGAGTAAATAAAGAAGGAAGAAAGAACACAAAAAACCACAAGAAATGGAAAAACATGAGTGATAGGAGTAAAAGCATGCATTAATAGGCTATCCATTTCTCTCCCTCTCAATAGCCCACTCTCTAATATACTAAGAATTCGAGATTCAACCATTTAAGTCTTTTTGCAAAGTGTGTAACTTCTACGGCAGGAGCCCCCTTCTGAGGTTACCCACATTGGAGATTGGTTCCCTTTTTGGACTTGTATCTGCTAAAGAGCCTAGCCCAATCCTTTGACAAACGCATCTTCTTTTCTCTTATTTTGGTTGATTAATGACTAATTTGTTATCTTACCGTTAATTTCTCTTTGTCGTGACCTTGTAACTCGTAATCATATTGTTATGTATTCCTTCGTGAAGTTATTCATATATTATTGTTATTAGTAGAAAATTTTTTAGTTATTCTGCCACATCATGTTTCCTACTATAACATCTGCAACAGTCTTTCCTGCCGTGAGTACGTGGTATGTTCAAGGTTCCTACCAGGACGCGTCTGAACAGGGATGGCCCAACTTGCGCATAAGCTAGCCTAAGGTGCGTTTTATTTAGGCCAGTCACGACTTTCTTACCCCAGAATTACGGGCCATGGTACAGCAGGAGCAATCCAGCTCAAAAAACAAAAAAGGCCCTACCACATTTAAATTGGCGACTTCACTTGGGAGTTGGGAAAAAGACAGGGAAAGTAGATAAAGCCCTCGTAAGTTATGCCCCTAACATCAAAGACGACGCGAAACATGAGTACCGTACTCTCACAGGCAGAACCAAGGCCAGCCAGGCCCCACCAACCCAATCAGGCGGAAGGTGTTAATGGAGCGGGGGCTGGGCTGCAACAGCAAGAAAGAACCCCCGCTGACAATACCAACTTCTTTACTAAGGTATTGCAGTCCGTGCAGTATTCCCAGCAGCAGCTGATGGAAGAGATTCGCCAGATGAAGGCGGATAAGATGAAAAAGAAGGGAAGCCAACATGACCCAAAGCATGTGGCAGACAAGGAAGAAACCCCTATAGGCGATGGCCCACAGAACGTAGAACAGTATTTTATTACGATGGCCGAAGTCGCAACACTTTTAGAGTAGAAAAGGGCCATGGCGCCCAAGGAGAGATTTTACGCACGAAGGCCTCCTTATCCGCTAAGGATACTCAGCAAGCCATATCCCAAGAGATACAAACTGCGAACTTTCGCACAATACGATGGCAGAAGGGGAAGTGTTGTCGAGCACGTGAGCAAGTTTATTAACACTCTCGATCCCTACGCAGCAGACGAGGGCTTGTGTCTTCGGGAGTTTTCTAAATCCTTATGTGACCGGGCGTACACCTGGTACACTGGCTTGAAGCCAAGGTCGATCCCAACGTGGGATGATATGGTAGACGTGTTCTGCACCAAGTATTTTCACGGAGAAGAAACAATAACGCTTGCAACTTTGCAAGGAACAAAGCAAAAGAATGGTGAAAACCTGATGGAGTACATCAAAAGGTTCAGAGATATAGCTCTCAACTGCTATGATCACTGTGGGGAGAAGACACTAGTGGAAATGTGCATGGGTAACATGATTATGGAGTACAGAGTTGTCCTAGAGAACTTGGAAATCTCATAGTTCGCACAGCTACTACAAAAAAGCAAGAAAGACCGCTCAATCTGTAAGGCCTAGTTTGACAAGCCCAAGGAGCGGAGATCCACGCCGCAGGCTATGGCAGTATCCACTGGTGAGAAGAAGAGGAAATCATATGGGAAGGAGTACAAGACCCCCCCACCACTACCATGTACACCAAAGGAGCTAGATGTGCACCAGGACAAATCAATCGCAAATGGAGTTTTCAAACTCAATCAAGTTTCCAGAGAACCCACTGAAGAAGAGAGAAGGGACCCACATTTTGGTCGTTTGCATAATTATGTACAGCATCCTACCGCAAAATGCTAGGCACTCCACAGACTAGTGCACCACAGAATCAGAGAAGGAACTCTTGAGCTGTCCCAGCCAAAAGTACAAAGAAACCCATTCCCGAACCACAAGGGAAAAGGAGTAGCAACAGTCGTTATTTGCGCAGATTCAAGAAAGGATGAAGAAGAAAGGTTGGCCTTGCCTACCGCAGCCATTACCACCTTGCAAAAAAGCTCTAGGTTCAAGAACTTGTTTAATCAGCTGGAACTCACAGCCAATGAACGAAGAATTTCCACAGAGGATCTGGTAAGCATCACCTCAGGAGCAGGAGTAGAATGTCAAGCGGCAAAAACCAGAGTTGACAAAGCTTTCCTACAAGACACCAACGAGATTGTTTTCAGCGACAAGGACATGGTGGTAGGGTATTCAGACCAAAGGAGGCCCCTCTACTTGGTAGCCTCCATAAACCAAATCCCCATAAAAAGAGCCCTGGTTGATACGGGCGCTTCGGTGAATCTTATCCCGCTTAGCACGCTACAAGCAGCAGGAATTTCAGAAAGCAAGATTCAAGGATGTCCACTAGAAGTAACGGGGTTCGGAGGAAGAGGCGAGTATACCACAGGCCACATTTAGCTATGGCTAAAAGTAAGGCCAATAGCCTCCTTGGTTCATTTCCATGTGGTGAAAATAGAAGTTTCATATCATATATTATTGGGAAGACCATGGTTGCACAAGCACCGTCTAGTTCCATCTACCTATCACCAGTGTGTGAAGGGGAGATTGAATGGTAGGATGATACGAATAGCAGCGAACCCATCGCCATTTGAGCAAGCAAAAGCCCACTTAGTAGAAACCATGTTCTACTATGAGTGGGCACTGTCTGGTGAAAGTTCGGTGTCCAAACCACAAGGCACCTTTGTCCCCTAATGGGAGGACGTCCAGGAAGACCTAAAACCGGATTTGAGAAAGCTACTGATGTGGAGGAAGAAAAGGAAAGAAGCACCCACTTCGAAGTTAAGTGGTACGCCACGATGCGCCAAGATCCGAACGCTTGATGGCTGGATAGTTTACATGTTATGAAGGTGGGCGGGACCCACCTGCAGTACATGAGGGGATCCCAGACGAGGGTCACAACATAAGAGTTTAGTGTGCTGTGTGGCTCAAGAAAATTCAAAAGAAGAAAGCGACGCGGAAAGTGAAAGAGAGGTTGCAGCAAAAAAATATGCGCAAGTGACGGCAGAAGAAAAGTTAGAAGAAATTGACTTGGGCACAGACCCACAGTATCCAAGACCGATTTTCATAAGTTCAAGGTTGTTAGAAAAAGAAAAGGTAGAATTGATCCTGCTGTTGAAAGAGTTCAGAGATGTCTTTGCATGGGACTACAGCGAGATGCCTAGGTTAGACCCAAGGTTGGTGGTACATACGCTCAACGTAGATCCCAAGGCCAAGCTAGTAGCTCAACCTGCCAGAGTGTTTCACACCAAAATAGAAGGACAGATAGTAAAAGAAGTGCAAAAGCTACTAGCGGCTGGCTTTATCAAACCCATCCAACACCCGTGATGGTTGTCCAACATTGTACCAGTGAAGAAGAAGAATGGGCAGATACGATGCTGTGTAGATTTTAGAAATCTTAACCGAGTCTGCCCCAAAGAAGAATTCCTGCTACCCAACATGGACCTGTTGATAGACTCTGCAGCGAGGAATGCCATGTTTTCCTTCATAGACGGGTTTAGTGGGTACAACCAGATTCGAATGGCGCCAAAAGATGTGGAGAAAACTGCCTTCAGAATGCCCATAGGTAATTTCTACTACACTGTAATGCCCTTTGGGTTGAAAAATGCAGGTGCAACTTACCAGTGCACGATGACTACCATATTTCATGACATGATGCACCGCGAGCTAGAAGACTATGTGGATGACATAGTCGTAAAATCGAGAAGATAAAAAGACCATGTCAAAGTGTTAAGAAACGTATTTGAAAATGCAGACTTTTCAAGCTGAAAATGAACCCATTAAAATGCGCTTTCGAACCGGGAAATTCCAGGGGTTCCTGGTCCACAGTGGAGGAATAGACGTTGACCCAGCCAAAGCAACGGCCATAGCGACCATGAAGCCACCAACCACAGTGAAGGAATTGAAGAGCTTTCTGGGAAAGGTTTCCTACATCCAGAGGTTCATCCCTAGTTTAGCATCAATCATGCCAGCGTTTATGAAATTGCTCAAGAAGGGACAAGGTTTCGAGTGGGGAGAGGCACAGCAGGCAGCTTTTTGAAGGCTACAGCAGATCATGATGAACCTCCCTACAATGCAAGCTCCAATTCGCAAGAAGTCATTGCTACTTTATTTGGCCTCAAGCCCGTCTACCATAGGCGATTTAATAGCCCAAGAAGACAGAGGTGGTGTCGAACAGCTAGTTTATTACATAAGTTACGCCCTAAGGGATGCAGAGACCTGCTACCCCAAAGCGGAAAGGGCATGCCTGGCAATAGTCTATGCATCGCAAAGACTACGCCATTATTTCTTGGCCTACAAGATACATTTGATGAAAAAGTCTCATGCAATTAAAGCTCTTCTCCGACAACCTATTCTCTCTGAAAGGATATCTCAGTGATTGTTACAATTGTTGCAATACGACTTGAAGGCAGGAACACCCAAAGTGGTGAAAATTCAAGCCATAGCAAACTTGTTGGCCCAATTTTCAGGAGAAGAGGAATTCCCGCTAGATGATGAGGTTCTAGGAGAAGTAGCTAGAGCAAAAATAACCGAAGAGCAATGGGTCATGAAGTTTGACGGCTCTTCTACAGCAAACTTGGGAGGCGCAGGAGTGGTCCTTTATCATGAAAAAGAAGAGACTGTGGCACTCTCATTCAAGTTGGAGTTTCTGTGTTCAAACAATACCACAAAATATGAGGCCTATCTCATGGGGTTGGCAACAGCCCTCAAAATGGGGATCAAACATTTAAAGGTGATAGGTGACTCCAATCTGGTGGTCTGCCAAGCTAAAGGGAGTTTCTCTTTAAAGGAACCAAGTCTGGCTCCGTACAGGATGCTGGCTCAGAAAATGGAAGAAAAGTTTTCCACATTTGAGATAGAGCATGCTCAGAGGAGTGAAAATCAATAAGCGGACATACTAGCAACGTTGGGCTCATAGATAGCCTTCAAAGGAAATAGTACCAAAGTTGAAGTCAACAAGCGAAGAGGGCCCATCGTTGAAATGCTTTAGGAAAGGTTCCAGGAAAAGCAAGGATGTGAAGAGGATTGGAGGGTTCCCATTAAGGAAGCCCTGTTAAAGGAAGGAGATGTGGCAGAATTAAAAGTGTTAAAGGACTATGTCCTGATGAAAGGGGAGATGTATCACAGAATGCCAGGAGGAATTTTGTCAAGATGCGTGGGGCATGAAGAAGCCCAAAGAAAACTGAAGGAAGTGCACGGCAGAACCTATGGGCTCTGTGGTGAGATCAGCCTTTACCGTAGGCCCCAGAGGGTAGGATTTTCTTGGCCAGACATGGCAAGGACACGGACCAAGTCCAAACCAAGTGTGAGGCCTGCCATTTGGCCGTGGATAGGGAAGAAAGTTATGCCGTGTTCGCCAATGAAGATTGGAGAAGCCCATTCATGCAATACCTGACAGAAGGCATCTTGCCACAAAAGCATAGTGAAAGATATAAACTCAAGAAGCTGGCAACCCGCTACTTCCTACATGAGGGAATTCTTTTCAAAAATGGATACGATAGGGACCCATTACGATGTTTGGGTCCCGAAGAGACCGGATAAATGTTAAAGAAGGTACATGCAGGGGAATGTGGAGAGCACCAAGGAAAGAAGAAGCTAAATCGGTGCATGCTGTAGATAGGTTATTACTAGCCCACTATGAAAAGGGATGCGACAGAATTCGTGAAAAAATTTCACAGCTGCCAAATGCAAGCTAATTTGAATCACACCCACCCACAAAGCTTACATAACATGGTTACCCCATGGCCCTTTCACACTTGGGGGCTCCATTTGGTGGGACCAGTTAATCCACCTTCACGTGGGTACATATAGATCCTTATGGCTAAGGAATACTTCACTAAATGGGCAGAGGCCATACCACTCCGCAAAGCCAATGGAGGAGTTGTGGCAAACTTCATCAAAGAAAACATAATTGTCCGATTTGGGGTGCCTCAGAGAATCATAAGTGACAATGGTACTCAATTTGTCAACAGAGAGGTAAGAAAGATGCTAGAGTTTTACCAGGTCAAGCACCATCGGTCATCGCCTTATTACCCCCAAGGGAATGGGCAGGCGGAAGCAACAAACAAAACCTTTATCAAGATTATCAGCAAGATGAGTCAGGAGTACACCGGAGGATGGGTAACACATCTGCCAGACGCCCTTTGGGCCTACCAGAGCTCACCCAAATCTGCCACAGGATTTTCTCCCTTCTCCTTAGTCTATGGAACGGAGGTGATGAGTCCAACAAAATTGATGATACCTTCTTTATGTTATACAGGTACGAAAGAAGGAAAAAGATAAGGAAGTCTTTGCGGCAGAAAGTTCGAGGACCTGGAAGGGTTGGATGAAAAAAGGGAAGAAGACCAAGAGTGTAGCCGCAGATACAGGCAAAGAATGACTGACGCTTATGGCAGGACAACTAAAGAAAGGGTATTTGCAGAAGGACATCTTGTGTTGAAGACAACAGACCACGTTAGGCGAGGTATGGTAGGACCATCTAAATTCTCGCCAAAATGGAAGAGACCCTTTGTGGTAAGGGAAGCACATGCAAGTGGGTATTACCGTTTGGCCTAGATGGATGGAAGAGATTTAATAGACCCCACTAATGGCAAATGGCTAAAGCGTTATTATGCCTAGGAAAAATTATGTAGTTATTCTTTTCCTTCATGTTTTTTTTTTCCCTCCAAGTGACCACCCTTGCAAGGGATAATGTCACAAGAAAGCGTGGTAGTGTGTTTTCATTTGTAGTTGATGATTAAGTGCGAAAAAAAAAAAACAAAGAGTAATGAAGACCATGGAATATTATCAAAACATACTATATCATAAAAACATAGCAGTAGCAGTAGCAAATATAGCATAATAGATTACAAACCCAAAATATATAAGTCAAACCAGACTTATCGAATAAGTGCTAGAAAAATAAAAGTGTGCTGAGTAAGGAGAAAGGGGAAATAAAGCTACATAATAGGTGATAGTCTAATCAAAGGCCTGAAATAAGGGTCTGGTCTCCCAAGCGACTGGAGCCAATAACACTAGAAAGAAGATGCTCACGATGTGCTACTAAGTCTGCCACCTCCTTCTTCAAACTCTCAATGCGAGCATATATAGCATCCACAACAGGCTGAACCCTCTTCGTGAAGAAGGCTCAAGCAACCTCTCGCAAGTGATCCAGCAAAAACTCCACAGCAAATCCAACCCTGGTCAACTCCTGAACCACTGCCCTCCACTACAGAATCCTCTCAGCAGACATAGTATCGATGAAGTTATGCTCAATGTTGTTCATCACACTCCCCAATAACTGAAGGAAGTGCTCCCTCACGGATCGGCCAAAGAGAAATTCTTGTATAAAGTCCTCACGGCTGTTACAGACTGCCTCCAAGTGGGTAAAGCACTCCCCAAGAACCCAAAAGCCATGAAAGTCCACATAAGGAGCTCTAGCACCCCAAAAGTCCGAAGGATCAAGGTCATTGGTCTCGGGCAGGTTGAATCGGGCAAAGAAGGTAGCGGACTCACTTGCCGAATTAGGAACAATGGCAAAACTACTGCCAACCTCAAACCGAGAAGTCAAAGCCACCTCAACAGGAGTCGAACCTGAAAAGAAATACGAGGCACAGCATGAGTTCACAAGGAATAGGCAAAATGAAGGAATGAGTGGGGGCTACGGGTATAGTAGAAGCATGAGTTATGGGTGTCGCAAGGCCTGCTGCAATCTTAGGCTCTTCAGGAATGTCTGTAGCTGCGATAAAAAATTAAAAAAAGAAAAAGAAAAAAAAAAGAATGATGTGCAAAGTAGTCAGAGGGTTGCACCAGGAAATGACAAGAAGAAAGGAAAGACAAGATTCGCTAAGGACAAAAGACACATACCCATAGCCTCGGCTTCTTGCTCCCCGCTATCACTATCCGCATCGGAATCAGAAACCCTTGTCTTCATGACAGCTCGTCCTCGGAGTCCTTAAGGACCTCCTTAGACCCCTCATCATAAGACAAATCTACATTAGGCCCTCAAGTGGCAGAGCTAGGAAAGGAAGAAGGAGTGACCACGAAGGAGGAGCCATCCTTTACAACCTGGGAGAGGGCAACAAAGGGATCACTAGCAGAGATGACCAGAGGAGTAGCAAGAGAAGCACTCCCAGTCTGAGATGCGTCTGTAGGAGTGACTTCTTTCTGGGGAGTGGGGATCTCAGCAGGAATAGGGATAGACTCACCAACCCTCTCGACCTCAATACTCCCCTTGGCAGGAACGGGCTTGGGTGGAGGAATTGGAGCCTCAATAGGAGCCCCCTGTGTAGCAGTAGAAGCAAAGGCCATGACCTCAGCCATGACATCTACCCCATCAAAGAAGCCCTCCACAGGCATGCCCATAGTAGCAGGAACTTCCCCACTCGTGGGGTGATAAATAGAAAAGGGCTCAGGATCAACCTAAAAAAAAGAAAAAGAAAGAAAGAAAGAAGGCAGGTGTTAAGACAAGGGGAAGGAATAAATAAACATGCAAAAGAGAGAAAACACATGGCAATACGTGGCAATGAAGGTGAATGCAAAGGAAAGGAATGCACCTCAAACTCAGACTCATCGAGCAATATAGGGCGAGTGGCCGAAGTTTCTTCCTTATGCTTAATCTGCCAAGAAAAAAAAAATGAATAAGCATGCATATGGAGTTAGCCGCAGGAAAGCCCTATAAATAATTGAAATAAAGAAAAAGTGAAGTATAGAGATAACATACTCTCCTCTCAGGAATGGTAGATGGGGCTGGTGAAAATGTCTTCCTTTTACTACCACGGGTCCTGCTGTAAGGAGGAGCATCCACATATGGCCTTGGAGAGGAGGGTTTAGGCTTGCTTGTAGTAGAACACCTGCTAGAATGAGTGCGAGTAAAAGGAGGAGGAGAGCTCTCAAGGACTATGTTGCCAATAGGAAGAAGGCCACCCCCATATGGAATAATGTCAGAACAGGTCTTAGAGGAGTCATCCCCAATCTTGGCAGATATGGGCTTAGCAGTCCGAGACACCGAGCCCTTCTTTGTAGGTACAGGAAGGTTCACCATCTTCACCTTCTTCTCTCAACCCACAGGATACTCACCAGCATACAGATACCACCCTATTTCCTTCTCTTGCCACTCAAATATGGCAAACCTGCTTTGTTTCCTAGCATATGCCACCACGAACTTGGTGGGGAGCAGCAACCGTGGGTTGGCAAAAATAATGGCATGAAGACCCTCAGAAGGAATAAGAGAAAAGCCACAATCACCTAGCAACTCTTGCCCAAAGGAGGTCATCACAGCCTGCCAATACCTATGCATCGCAGCAGTACAAAGGCCCTCTCTCTGCGAGCCCAAAATGGTGACTGCTGTAAAGTGCTTACTCCAAAACTCAAAAGCACTAGGGCACAGAAAAGGCCGGACAAAAGTAGTAGACTCTAAGATGGCAGTAAAATCATCGGGTATGTCCTGAGCCAACCCAAACTGCCTCCTCACTCTATTAGCAGGATAATGAATGAAACGGATACCCTTATTGGCTAGAGAAGGCAACCACCCAGCATTGGTGGCTACCAAGTACGTGATCCCCCTCTCATCAAAGGTAGTCAACGGGGTGGTGGTCCCAACAGTGTCTGTAAAGGGACCCATGACTGAGTCAGCACATGTGAAACCACTGCCTAAACCTCTGTAAGCTCTCCAAGAAAAACCAACTCCGTTGTCAAAAAACTCAACAGTAGGATGCCCAAATGGCTTCAACCCAACCCAACGGTAAGCCAACGAAAAATCAGAAATGAAACGACCACAGAAATCAGTAATCACCTTCGGATAAGACCAGTACTTCTCTTTGGCAAAATGGAAAGACTTACACTTGGCTAAATGCCTAGCACAACGTTCCCACAAAAGGTGTTGCAATATGGTACTATGGGCAGAAGTAGTGACTTGTGGCAAGAACCTGCCTGTCTCTCATCACTTTGCAGAATATCCAACTACACATATAGATGACCCAGAAACATAGGGGCCAACGGCAGACTCACCCCAGCAGAAATCTTTATGGCTAATTGAAAGTAAAGAGGTTTTACGGCATAATGTGGGTGAGAGCCAAAGATGAACTTACAAAGCCAAAATGCGACAAAGGCCACGCGGCGAACGGCATCGGAAGCCTTGGACAAAGCCCTAACCCAATGGGACAAAGAAATGGAAAAACATGAGTGATAGGAGCAAAAGCATGTATCAATAGGCTACCCATTTCTCTCCCTCTCAATAGCCCACTCTCTAATTAACTAAGAATTCGAGATTAAGCCATTTAGGTCCTTTTTCCAAAGTGTGTAACTTCTACGGCAGAAGCCCCCCTCTGAGGTTACCCACATTGGAGATTGGTTCCCTTTTTGGACTTGTGTCCACTAAAGAGCCTAGCCCATTCCTTTGACAGACACATCTTCTTTTCTCTTATTTTGGTTGGTTAATGACTAATTTGTTATCTTACTGTTAATTTCTCTTTGTCGTGACCTTGTAACTTGTAATCATATTGTTATATATTCCTTTGTGAAGTTATTCATATATTATTGTTATTAGTAGAAAATGTTTTAGTTATTATACCGCATCGTGTTTCTTGCTATAACATCTGCAACAGTCTTTCTTGCCGTGAGTACGTGGTACATTCAAGGCTCCTGCCAAGACGCGTCTGAACAGGGATGGCCCAACTTGCGCACAAGCTGGCCTAAGGTGTGTTTCAGTTAGGCCAGTCCTGACTCTCTTACCCCAGAATTACGAGCCGTGGTACAGCAAGAGCAATTCAACCCAAAACACAAAAAAAAGGCCCACCACATTTGGCAATGTGGATGTGCCTTTAATTGGACCCTGCATGTAATTGAATTAATTAATAAATTTGGGTAATTGATTAATTTAAGTGGGGTCAATTCATAACTCAATAGTGTGAATGCTTGATTTGTAGTGTCTAGTGAAGTTAAATAAGTAACAGCTTGACCACCACGTATCATTGGCGTAATGGTCACTCCATAAGTAAAAGTTCTTGTGTGGTGAGGGGGTAAGGACTGGGATTCAAGTCTTCATGAATGAGCTTCACACACATATACACTTAGATTAGACTATAGTAAAATTTATATCTCAGATTATAAATAAATAAAATAAGTGACAACTTGTGGTATTTAATGGGTGAGCTATGGGTATTTTTAGGTGAAGATGTGACAACAATCAAGGTGTTTTTTTATTATTATTATATTTTATTTCTTTGAATTTTAAATTTAATTTTTTTATATGATATATGTTATTTTAATTTATTTAATTTGTGTGTCAAAAATTGGTCGGTTAACCACAACATTGCAACAAATGAAGGATGAAACACTTTAACGTCAATTATGTTCTCAAAATTATAAATTATAATGTTTTTTTAACAAAATGATGGAATAGATAGCAAGAAGGGGTAATGGAATTTTAATTTAAAGAAGAAGAATGTGGGATCACAACATTTTCATTCTTTATACCGGTTCATGCAGCATGAAGGTCGATCGTTGAAGATTAAAATGTGGACCTCACCGTGCGCGATGGGCTTGCACCTATGAGTATATTATATGCAAATTACAGTTTGTATGTATAGCAGTTTCAAATTGCAAAAACGCCAATAAATATATATATATACACACACAAGTGTCTAGTCGATATTTTCAAGCTTCATATATCCTAAGAGAGTCACCGCAGTAAGTATCAAGTGGAATTAATTATTATAATTTAATTAATTGATGACTACAAGCATTGCCCTTCCGATTTAATAAAATAAATTTGTGGTTCCCAGTTCCCACAACTCAAGCTGGGTCCTTGAGTATGAATGATTCATATGTGTGTGTATATATATATATATATATATATATGTGTGTGTGTGAATGTGAGCAAAGCTAAGAGCTTCCAAACCTATCAATTCCAATTTTCTGTCAGCAAAAACAAATAACAAAATTGTAGAGTGGGTAAAGAGAAATGGATTATAATATTAATGGCTCAAACAATTATAAACTCGTTCTGCTAATAATTATAATGGTTCTGCGAATAACAGCAGATGCTGCTATACGTCCTGGAAATGTAATGCATTATATAAAAAAGAGATTTGCTGTTTAAGGAACTGTATGCGGTGGGAAATGTCCGTTGAAAATCTCGATCATTCTAAAAAGATGGTGAGTGAGATCTTAGAATGTTGTCAGAAATATTACGTGACAGGCATTCTAATGTGGTAACAAAATACATCTCTCTCTCTCTCTCTCTCTCTCATATATCATATCTGAAACAATGAAATCCATATGAGCTTCATGTGGTAATTAACTCAGTTTCATAATTTTTAATTAAGAATAGACGTCATTGTTTAAAGTTTTCATCATTACACTACAAAAAAGATTGCTGATAGGCCAAGAATGTATTGACCTCTTGTGATAAATTAACCAATTAATTAGCCAAGTGAATTAATTAAGTTAATTAACATGCAATACGCGTGGTAGCACAAACAAATCACCAACTACGTTAATATGCAGCGGAAAATAAAGTTGACACGGTGATTTGTTTACGAATGGGGAAAACCTCCAAAGCAAAAAACCTCACTGGGTAATTTTAAGATCACCACTCCCAAGAATCCACTATTATCACAACAAGCGGTTACAAGTAAAGGAATCACAGTACCTTATACCAACCTACAGTTGAACCCTTACCCCAATACCCAATTGGACTTGTTCTGTAGTGACAATCTCTCCTTTTAATGCACGGCTCCCAGTACGTAACTAACCAATTGATGCACGGATCCAAGTACGTGACTAACCACCAACTTGAGAAGAATGTTGGCTGCAAAGTTCTTCAGTTTATCAACACGATGAAGATCACGAAACTCCTTGGTTACAAAACCCTACGGCGTACAAACGTAGCAGCTTCTTGAAGAGAAAGATGAACTATGGCAAATTGTCTCCAGTCACAATATTCTTGTGAAAAACCGTTGCCTCAAGTTGCACTCACTTGCATCAGCTGTGACGGCCCTTAAATCTCTGTAAAGCTCGATAGATAGGTTATCTATCGAGCAGCTGTCGAGCATCGGGCAAAAGCTGCATTTTAAACCTCGATAGATGCTATCTATCGAGCTAGCTGTCGAGTTTTAAAATTCAACACTTCTTCACTTGTTTCTTGGACAAACTTGCATGGTTTTAACACTTGGACTTGAACTTTTGTTTCTTGAAGTATTAAACACATCCTAGATCTATCCAATTACAAGTAAAGTGCATTTTGTCAAAGGATTAGCCAATTCTACATTGACATATATTCCTAACATGATTCACATATGTCCTAACAATCTCCCCCTTTGGCAATGACAAAACCACAACAAACAAATGAACATATGAGAAAAGTCATAAATCACTCAACTTATACTCACTTGTTGAATACAATAAAATTTACCCTAACACAAACTCTTGAAAAACTTTACAAGAAGAGAGTTCATGGCAAGAAAGACTTTGACAACCTGTATTTCTGAAACACTTTAAACGAAACTCATCATGGTATCTTAGTGTGAAACAGAAATATAAAAGATTGCAAACAATTAATAAGAAGCATGTGCATGAAGAGAGAAAAGAAACAACACATGAAGAGATAGGTGAAACTGTAATAACAACCTCAATATATATAAATATCAAAAATGAGTACAAGGTTTGCTATCACAATGTAAGAACAATGTATCTGAAAAGTAAAGTAAAGAAAAGATACAAAAAGTCTTCACTACATCCCTCAAAAAGAAAACACACTCCCCCTAACAAAAATATCTATCTCCTATACTAACTCTCCCCCTAAGAACATGACTACTCTCATACCCAAGACTACTCCCCCTTTTTGTCACGAATGACAAATGGCAAGTAACTCAAGCAGTCATCTCATCGTCACCGGAAGAGCTAGCATCCTCATCCTCATCATCATCATTGTCGTTGAAGTCACCATCATAGTCCTCGTCCTTAGAAGCCTCTAGAGAAGGAGAGGGAGACGCCACGAAGCCACCAAGACGAGCCTGCCGTCAGGCAATACGGCCGACACGGGTGTTCACCTGACACAACTCATTACCGAGTGTGTCAAGGTGAGCATCCATGCGCTGAAGCTGCGCCATGACCGCCTCGAGGGTCACACCACCCGCCGATGAAGAAGGAACGGATGTAGATGGAATGAAAGAAACCGGAGGAGTCGTCGTCTCGGTCCGTGTCGCTTCAGTCAAAACTGGGCCTCGCTCTGTCTAACGGTAGCAGCGTCTATGGCACACATAGCAAAAAAGTGTGTAGACTCAAGATAGGAGACAGAAAAATGGCGAAGAATCCCCATGATAGCCGAAGGGAAAATGAGCTTATCACGAGTCGTCGTATCCCTATAGACATCTACAAGGGAGAGTATGAAGTGAAAGGGAAAGTCAGTGGTAAGTCCCTCAATAAGGGATAACAAAAATCGAGCACGAGGCTCAGTAATAGAGTTATAGTGAGACAAAGGATGAAGAACGAATGTCATCACCATGTTAAGGAACCTTGGACCTTTTGCAAAGCCCAAGCAAGGGATGTTTTGACAATCACCCCAAGATGAAGGTGTCTTACAGAAGAGAAATGAGAGTTCGTCTTTAAACACAGTCCTAAGACACTCACAGCCGGGGTAGTCAGCAAACTCTACCCTCGGTACGTGTAGCACTTCGGATATAAGATCTAGAGTGACTACAATGCGCATACCTCAAATGCGAGTGATAAAATGAGGTACAGAATAGTCGAATCTGTGCATATTGGAGTAAAACTCTTGTATGATCACGAAGGGACAAGTGACTGGGATGCCACACAGTGACTCCCAACCCCTACTATAGATGATAGTGGGAAGGTCAGTATTGGAAAAATTTGATAAAACGACTTAGCGTTTTGAATAAATGCCGCGTCGTGAAAAGTTCTCCGAAAAGTCCTTACGGGCTTTATCATCACGGAACCTAACATGGGAAGGTGTAAAATCAGCAGAGGGAGAAGAAGAAGATGCCCCAGAACGAAGAGGATTCCGGGACGGAGTAGACTTCCATTTAGGTGCCATAGAGCAACTAATCAAAAGAAAGAGAGAGAGAGAGGGGCAAACATAAAAGTACCAACACATTTAATATCAATAAGATAAAAAAAAAATAGTACGTATGCATGAAAAATGCATGAACATGTGACATGCAAAAGTAAATACATCATGGGCTCAGCCCAATCCAATCCTACCAGCACACATTACTTCAACATAGTAAGCACACATCTAAAATGCATGAATCATTGTTAAAAATGCAAATGTGATGCAATGCATGAACATTTAAGATCATTTAAACAAATACCCAACCCAAAAATTTTGCAAAAACTTCATCAATTTTGAAAATCCCCAAAAATTTTCAAAAATCCTAAAAGTTAGGTCAGAATGTATGAAATGCATGATAAAATGATAGAAAAGAGATCATACCAGAGAGAAAATGCAAGGCTTAAGCCGAAGATTGAGTAGGGAAGATGAAGAGTGTGATTGAGAAGTGTTTAGGAGAGGGAGAGATGGTTTTCTATTGAGAGAGATCAGATAAAATGAGAGAAAAGATCGCACTGAGATATATATAGAAAACACAAAACTCGATGGATCGAGAGGTATCGAGAGGTGTCGAGCTTTAAATTTTCACCAAATGGAGCTATCGAAAGGTGTCCACGGCAAAATGACCTTGATGGATCGAGAAGCTATCGAGAATCTATCGAGCATACAGAAACTTCCTCGATGGATTGAGAAGCCGTCGAGCAGCTATCGAGACTAATTCTCAAAAACCTCGATGGATTGAAATTGCGATAACAGCTATCGAAAAAGGAAGCTCAAGAGGCTCGATAGATAGCCTAGATGTCAAGAGGTGTCCAACAACTGTTGAGATTGCTCAAAAACAGTTTTTCAAGAAGAGAAAACTACAGACATGAATGCAATCAAGCATGCTGCTCAACCAAAGATCCAAACAACTTTTTAAGCTCTCAAAAACATTTATTAACAAGAAAAAATGCCAAGCATTTAGATCCAGGACACACACACACACTAAACAAATCTAACCAATTTTATATTTCAAAAACAAGTCAAGATAGTTTAGTGAGCATACATTAGCACATGTATTCCTTGTGATAACCAAATCACATTGTACCTGCACATGTATCAAGAGTAGCAAAGAATATTGCATGTTGTGTGTGAAAAACATCGCAAGATTGCATAAGTATCTACATGTTATGACAATTTGAGATATGCAAAAATCACTTTAATCACACACAATCATAACTGCTTGATGGGGACTATCACCTTCGAGGTACATCCTATAACTCCCACATCTCCTAGAAGACACGCTTGCAATCATGTATAAAGCATTTTGATTCTTTTTGCTTTTATTTTTCTTTGCATATTTTTCTTTTAAGCAAACCATGCATGGGCATATAAGAGAGAGAAAAGAAATATCCAATTATGTTAAGCTTATGACATTGCACTTTTGCTATGCCAAATCATACAGATGTCATTTCATGATTGGCGGGCAACAGTGGTAAGATAGTTATTTATGCCTTTCTCTTAGGATTTTCTAGTTCTTCCCATAAAAAAGAGTGATACGAGTGTTAAGTACAAGAGATTACTTAATCTCACTCATCACAAACACGAGCCACAAAGCTCACTTGCTTCGTTGTGCATAAAGATGCTTATCTAAGCTACAAAAGATACAAAGTTTTGAAAACTTTGTTTCAATGGTCATCCAAGGTACACAAGTACCAATGTATATAAAACACACACTGTTTTTGTATTTTTCTGATTTTTCGATTTTTTATTTTTATGAAAAACAAAATAAAGCAAAACTGAAAATAAACAAACAAAAACATGTTAAATAAAGCAAAGCATAAAACTAGATTGACTCAAAAACAAGAAAGCAAAACACACAAGTAATGCATACTTTAAAATAAATAAAAATAAAAATAAAAAAAATGACAAAATCACTTAGATCCTTTTTCCTTCCACACCTTGAAAGAACCTTTTCATTTGGGAAAACCTTGATCCGGTGGTGAGGGGGAAGAATTGAAACCGTTCAAGTTTGAAAGGAACATAAGAGTTTTGAGTAGATCTCCAAGAGGAGCAAAAGAGGATGGAAACTGATTCTGGTTTCCCGATGAGATTATACTGTTGCTCTATTAAGTGGCTAACCACTTATAGCAATTTGGTTGAGTATGTCCAACCGCTCCACAGTGATGACAGAAATCCTGCTTCTTCTATTTAGACTTTTAAGAATTTCTCTTCTTAGCCCCAGGGTTTTTAATCTCTTTCTTATCAAGCTTAGGGGGTGCTCCTAAGATAGATTTACCTTTGTTTATGTTCTCATTAGCTAAAGCAGTTTTGACATTATTGTTCTCAGATTCAACATTATTAGCAGGTGAAACAAAAACAGTAGTACTAGTAGAAGCAATATTAGGAGAAGAGAAATCATACTCTAAACCAGTTCGATCAAAAACAGATTTCTGAAAGCTAAGCATCTCGTCAAGCTTTGCACTTGAAGTCCTTTCCAACTGAGCTCTGACTTGGAACAACTCTGCCTCAAGCTTCTTGGTTTTCTCATCCAAGAAATTGTTTTCAAACCACAATACTCCAATAGTCTGATTAGCTTCATCAAACTTTGTGGAAAGCTCTTCTCGATCAAGTTCCATATCACTCAGCTTCTTGGTGGCCAGCCTATATAGTTTCGCATGCTTCTCAGAAACCTTATACAATTTTTCATAGGCTGTATAGATATCATCTTGATCGTCCATTTTCTCAAACTTAGAATCCACCAAGTCCTCTTCATCATCTATTGTTTCTGAACTCCCATCAGTAGGATCAACTGTAGCAGTGAAGGCATTCAAGATTCCCTCATCATCATTGTCCGAATCATCCTCAAGGTCGGTGTCGCTCAAAGTAGCAGCAAGTGCCTTGCTTTTCCCAATGGTCTTGAGATACGTAAGGCACTCTTGTTTCATGTGACCGAAGCCTTGACACCCAAAGCACTTTGGTCATGAGGGAACAGTGTACTGACCACCTTCCTTAACATCCTTCTTTCCTTTGTCTTGGTTCTTGAACTGAAACGAACTGGACTACTTGCAATCTTTATCAAATCCTCTTGGATTGGCATTTTTCATGAATTTTTTGAATTGCCTTGTGATATAGGATTTCATCTTAGAGTCTACATCATCAGAGGACTCATCAGTATCACTGCTTTTGGCCTTCAGTGTCATGCTCTTGCTCTTGCTTGATTTCTCAATCCTTGTCAAACCCAACTCATAGGTCTGCAGATTGCCAACCAACTCTGTTAAAAGAATTTTGTCAATATCCTTTGATTCCTCAATTGCGGTGATCTTGACATGAAATCTCTCGGGTAGAGATTTAAGCATCTTTCTAACAATCTTGGGTTCAAGAATGGTTTCCCCAAGATTAAAGGTTGAGTTCACTATATCCTTAAGCTTGGCATAGAATTCATCGAATGACTCATCCTCCTCCATCTTGATCTCTTCAAAGCTTGTAGTAAGCCTCTGAAGTTTTGAATCCTTGACAACCTTGGTTCCTTCGTAGGTTGTCTGGAGGATGGTTCATGCTTCCTTTGTAGTTTCGGTGGAAGATATCTTCTTGAACTCCTCATTCGTGACTGCACTGAATAAGGCATTCAATGCCCTGCTGTTGAAGTTAGCCGCTTTGATCTTTGCATCATCCCAATTAGCCAACGCTTCCTTAGGCTTGGTCCAGCCTATCTCCATAGCTTGCCACACTTTTTCATCTAATGACTACAAGAAAATTCTCATGCGTACTTTCCAGAATGCATAGTTAGTGCCATCAAATAAAGGAGGTATAATTAAGGATTGTCCTCTATCCATAACAACAGGGGGTCAATGGATCACACAGCAAAGATTAACCCTAATCAGAGTGTGCCTGCTCTGATACCACTTGATAGGCCAAGAATGTATTGACCCCTTGTGATAAATTAACCAATTAATTAGCCAAGTAAATTAATTAAGTTAATTAACATGCAATACGCGTGGCAGCACAAACAAATTACCAACTACGTTAATATGCAGTGGAAAATAAAGTTGACACGGTGATTTGTTTACGAATGGGGAAACCTCCAAGGCAAAAAAACCACACCGGGTGATTTTAAAGTCACCACTCCCGAGAATCCACTATTATCACAACAAGCGATTACAAGTAAAGGAATCTCAATACCTTAACTAACCTACAGTTGAACCCTTACCCCAATACCCAATTGGACTTGTTCTGTAGTGACAATCTCTCCTTTTAATGCACGACTCCCAGTACGTGACTAACCAATTGATGCACGGATCCAAGTATGTGACTAACCACCAACTTAAGAAGGATGTTAGTTGCAAAGTTCTTCAGTTCATCAACATAATGAAGATCACGAAGCTCCTTGGTTACAAAACCTTACGGCGTACAAATGCAGTAGCTTCTTAAAGAGAAATATGAACTATGGCAAATTGTCTCCGGTCACAATATGCTTGTGAAAAACCTTTGCCTCAAGTTGCACTCACTTACATCAGCCGTGACAGCCTTTAAAATAATCCTATATATGTTTATGGTTGTGAAAAAAGAAAGCCTAAACATGTATACACGGATTGGAGTGAAATCAAATCTGAAAAACTGATTTTTGTAAATCTCGATAGATAGGTTATCTATCGAGCAACTGTCAAGCATCGGGCAAAAACTACCTTTTAAACCTCGATAGATGCTATTTGTTGAGTTAGCTGTCGAGCTTTAAAAACCAGCACTTCTTCACTTGTTTCTTAGACAAACTTGCATGGCTTTAACACTTGGACTTGAACTTTTGTTCCTTAAAGTATTAAGCATATCCTAGATCAACCCAATTACAAATAAAGTGCGTTTTGTCAAAGGATTAGTCAATTCTACATTGACATATGTTCCTAACATGATTCACATATGTCCTAACAATTGCTATTAGTGATGGCCAAAGTTCGTCGCAACAACACAGAAAGCCGTCGCAAATTAGTATTGCCGACGGAAAAAGGCCGTTAACAGCCGTCGGAAAAAGCCTTGTCAGTAATAATATATTACCGATGAGGCCATCACTAACACTCATTTTCGATAACACAACTCCGTCATAAGTACTAGATAATTGTCATCATAGATTCAATTTCATACAAGGAAGTTGGACGACCAAATACCTTTTGCGATGACCTTAGGCCATTGTTAATGCATAGTTTCGACGACAAAATGCCATCATAGTTATTTTAGTTGTCATCAACAATACAACTTCATATGAGGAAGTCGTATGACCAAATACTTTCTATGACGAACTAAGGCCGTTGTTAATACCTTTTTTGACGAATAAAAGTCGTCATAATTACTTGGTTTGTCGTTGACAATGCAACTTCATACGAGGAAGTCAAACAACCAAATACTTTCTACGACGAACTAAGGCCGTTGTTAATGCCCTTGTTTTATGGAATAAAAGCTATCATAAGTACTTAGTTTGTCGTCGAAAATAACTTTTGTGATGAACTATAGTCATCATTAATGTAGTTTTCCACCGACTAAAAGCCATCGTAAAGTACTTGGTTTGTCGTCAACAATACATTATCAATACATTATTTGCAACAAAATAACTCTGTCGATAATAAAAGAGATATCATTTCTAACACTTTAATTGCGAGATAACATAAATCTCCCAAAAGTTTCTCCATTCAAATAACAAGCACAAATCCCTAATTGTCCAAAACTAATAATTGCATAATGCAATAAAAACAAAAATATTAAAAGGTCTACAAAATAGCATCAGATGTTCATTAATACATGAAAGCTATAATATCCGTCACCAAACTTGAAAACATAAATATTGGAAGATCAATCATCATCTAAGTCATTGTCCTCCTTCTAAGAGTCATCTTCTGTGTTTTCGTCAATATTTTGATTTCCTCCTCCAGCATTGGTTTGAAATATTTTAATTAAACTAAATAAGTATACAAAAAAATTATTACTATGCAAATTATATTTACAATACATAATAAAGATATAAGTAATACATACTAATTTAACATCAACAACAATCCCCACGACGAATGACAATAGTATAATCAACATCAAAGAATACAAAATCCTTACCATATCATCAATAAATAATAAATAAAAAATAAAAATCCTTACTACTAACAATGACCTTGTAGTTCTCCTGTGAATGAGAACTCTAAAGAATACATTTGCCACCAATAATCACATTAGTTAGTAACATTAATAACATGTTCATAACAAACACTACAAATCATGTATTCTGCACGGATAGGTAAAGAGATACTAATTTCAATAACATATTTTTAATCTAAATTTAGTGATCCAAATAATTAAAATATATAATGAGAAATTTTACAAATTATTTCAACAACCTCAAGAAAATAATAAAAAATTTTAATGTTGATTATACTAAAAAAATTATATATATACCTATGTAGTAGATTCTTGCATAGAATTAAAGCCCATCAAAATAAAATAAGCTCAATATCTTCAAATGGAACTCAAAATCTTCATTTTCTTTCAATGAATCCTCTTGACATTGCTTACTACAATGGCTAGATGAAATTAGGTAATTCACATCTCTATGTTTGACTGTCATTCACAATCGCACATTGAGATGCACTCTTTGATTCCTTAGCATCCATTTTTTCCTAAAACAACATTAATAACTTATTAGATATATACAAACATTAAATTAAATAAGACTCTTTTAAAAAAAAACTTTAATAACATACGTATAATTCTTTTTCTTTTTTTATTGGCGAAAGCAACACCATCCTTTATGCATAAACCTGAAACATTCGATTGAACTTGGTTTGCTACCGATATTCCCCTCCTATTACCATTTTAAAGGAAAATCTTAAGAGAAATCAATTCAAGATTCAAACTAATGTAATAAAAATTAAACATGTCAATTTTATCATACCAATTCTTTTATGTGCTTATTCATTAGTACAGAACCTGTAGTTGCAATGATGGCTGCATGTTCCGTGCGATTTTCTTGATTTCTATCACTTTTATCCTGGTTATATGAGAAACACACTAAAAGAATTAGTTTTTAAACATTTGCTAAAATTCTAAGAAAGATTAAAAAAATAAAAAATAAGATTGTTAAGGGATTTCAATTTATAATCACCTTCAACTTATCATTGTTCATATATTTGATGAAGTGAGTGTCTTTGCATAGTAAGAAAATTATGTAGTCACTAGAGCATGATTTGGCCCCAGCTATGTCATGGTAAAGTAAAAAAAAAAACCAGTCTATAGAAAATTATTCATATATTTGTATGAGATATTGAACTAATATTTATTAATCTATAATTTTTTTAGAAGAAGATATTGAAATAATATGAATCTAATACCTAGTTACTAGTTCATTTTTGTCTAAATTGAGAAGTATTGCAATGATAAGGCCATTAAACTAATTCACATAATCATTAATATAAAACTTTTAGTTCAGAAGGAACTATGAGGGTTTAGATATTTGACAACTTCAAGATTCACCATTTTAAGACACATAGCCCACCCCACATACAGATGGCATCTCAAATAGACAACACCCAAGGGAACTTATATATCTAAATATGAATTGAAACAAACCACCTAGCATTTCATTTTAAGAACTACGACTAAGTCAACCAATACATGGGTATCATTTAAAGAATTGAGAGGGTTAGCAAATGTACCTACACCGTGTTGGATAGCAGCATAGGCAACAGCAAAGCTCTCAAGGTGGCGTGGTTGGACTTGTTGTAGCAATAGTTGGGAATTCTGACAGATCCGTACAGTAGTGATTGCTGGCTAGGGGTTTGCATTTGGAGAGTTGGGGTTTGTGGTTTGTGCAGGAAAGGTGTTTGATTTTAGGTTTGAATGGGGATTTTGGGTTTGGTTAGGGAGAGAGGCGTTTGAGGGAAAGGCATTTGTGTTTGGAAATTTGGGATTTGGGGTTTGGTTAAAGAAGGAGAGGCATTTGAGGGAGTTTTTTTTTTTTTTTTCTTTTTTTAGTCAAAGTAGAGGTTTTTTTTTAGTGAGAGGGAGAGACAGGGCAGGGTGTTGAAAAAAATTGGCCGCCTTTTTTTTTTAGTGAAAGGGAAAGG
The DNA here is from genome assembly GCA_030021035.2 of Notholithocarpus densiflorus. Taxonomy (NCBI): domain Eukaryota; kingdom Viridiplantae; phylum Streptophyta; class Magnoliopsida; order Fagales; family Fagaceae; genus Notholithocarpus; species Notholithocarpus densiflorus. The sequence continues at coordinate 967,400 of JARYZH020000066.1, read as the reverse complement.
GAGAGAGAGAGGGAGAGAGGTAAGGTTTTTATTTTTTGTTTTTAAGGTAAAAACGATATTGGGGGGATTTATTTAAAATAATAATAAATCCCTCTAAAAATGAAAACTATTTATTGTGGGGATTTATTTTTAAAAAAAAAAAAACAATATTGTGTAGGTGAATTTGTATATTATTTGGCAAAACTACCTTACTTTTTGGTCGTTGTCACTTTGAAATTTTAAGATTTGGAAAAACTACACTTCACCCCAAATTTGAAGAGAAAAAACATTTTTCACCATTGACATCTGATTTACCAAATTTTATTAAATTAATATTAAAAATGTTTTGCACTAACCTACCTTTTGCTTAAGGGCAGATTTATAGAATTATTGTATTTCATAATTAAAATCCATTGATTTAAAATTTTAATTAAAGAGTATTTTAAAATATTTAGTATGACTTTTTCTTATTTTTTTAGTTTTTCAACAGGTTGTGGAGAGATTTGTAGTTGCAAGTATTTTGGTGCTTGATAATTTTTGCATTATTATTCTAAATATTTCAGTGACGTATGTACAAATCACTGTTAAACTTTGGTAGATTTTATAGAAAAGCACGAAAGTCGAGAAAACCCTAAAACACAAACCAATACCTAAAACTCACTCAAAACCTCCATACTCAACCTAATTTAATCCTAACGAGTGGTCATAGACCCAACTTCGATGATTGACCATATTTGACCAAATATTGAACAAATTTAACAAAGTTTTGCAAACTTTGACTACTCATTTCTCACAATCCGTTCATCTGATTGTTGTCATACTTCACAAACACCAATATCTCACCATATTCTTCCAATCCAACAGTCAGATTTTGGATTCGAATCTAGAAAATTATGGACATGTGTCATTTTACTATAACACCAAGAAATTTTGATTGGTCACATTCTCCCAATTCAATCATTGATTGAGCTCAAAATTCATCAAAACTAATATTTTATCCCACTCTTTCAATCCAACGGTCAAATTTTAAATCTGACTCTAGTACAAGATGGATGTGTGTCATTGTATCCACCTATCATGAAACTTCAAATATTGACCAATTTTGACAAAGTTTTGAAAACTTTGATTACTCATTTCTCACAATACCATATGATTGTTGTCACACTTCACAAACACCAATATCTCACCACATTCTTCCAATCCAACGGTCAGATTTTGGATTCAGGGTCTAGAGCATTATGGACATGTGTCATTTTACTAGAACAACCAAAAATTTTGATTGATCACGTTCTCCCAATCCAACCGTTTGATTGAGCTCAAAATTCATCAAAACCAATATTTTATCCCACTCTTTCAATTCAATGGTCAAATTTTAAATCTGACTCTGGCACAAGATGGACGCATGTCATTGTATCCACCATCATGAAATTTCAAATATAGACCAATTTTGACAAAGTTTTGAAAAATTTGACTACTCATTTTTCACAATCCAACCATATGATTGTTGTCATACTTCACAAACTCCAATATCTCACCACATTCTTCCAATCCAACGGTTAGATTTTGGATTCAAGGTCTAGAGCATTATGGACATGGGTCATTTTACTAGAACACCAAGAAATTTTGATTGGTCACGTTCTCCTAATTCAACCGTTTGGTTGAGCTCAAAATTTTTCAAAACCAATATTTTATCCCACTCTTTCAATCCAATGGTCAAATTTTAATTCTGACTCTGGCAAAAGATGGATGCGTGTCATTGTATCCACCTATCATGAAACTTCAATCACTAAAAATATTCAATACTCTTCTAAGAGAATTATACACTTTATAAACATTACTAAGAATGGAGAAAATGACCTACAAAATACAGCCCAAAACGTACAAAATGACCCCAATGGATTTGCATGTGACTTTTGACTACCTTGTTTTGCCATTTTAAAACTTGAAATTGATAAAAGCATGAAAACTGAGAAAACCGTAAAACGTTGACCAATACCCAAAACCCACTTAAAACCTCTCTAATCAACCTAATTTGATCAAATCCAGTGGTCTTGGAACCAACTCTGAAGTTTGACCAAAAATTGACCAAGTTAGATCGACTTTGACAAATCTGACCGTTTGATTGTCATTGTACTTCACAAACACAAATATTTCACCACATTCTACCAATCCAAAGGTCAGATTTTGGATCTTAATCTGTCGCATGATGGACACGTGCCGTTGTTCCCATGAACTAGGAAACTTTAATTAACCTTGTTGACACAATCTGACCATCCAATTAAGCTTAAAATTCGTCAAAACCAATATCTTACCCCACTCTTTCAATATAATGGTCAAAATTTGAATATGAGTTTAGCACATGATGGATGCATGTCGTTGTCTCATATATTGATAAAAACTACCAAATAACCAATAATAACTACTAAAGCCTCCAAAATGACCAAAATACCCCCCATCAAAGCTAGGAAATGACTGAAATACCCATAAACTTATAAAGAAACTAAAATACAACCCAAGACATACAAAATGACCAAAATTCCCCTCAAATCATCAAAATACCTTTTACCTCTAAAATGACCAAAATAGCCTTTAAGTACTTAGAGGGTCTTGAAAGATGTTTTGTGCAGTTTTTAAAAATAAAATAACCATTTTTTATGACAATATGTCTATTGGAAATCACCTTTATTGTAACGAATTTACTTTACCGTTGCTAATACCTTCTTATCTTAGGAAAATTTTAACTATTAACGACAACCAAAACGTTCGTCGTAAATAACAATGCAATATATAGACTACAATGATGGAAAAAAACTCTCAAACAAGAAAAATAACGGCATGAATTCCCCCTTCAAAATTTATCATTTTCGATGGCTTAGGTCCATCACAAATATTAATTATTGAGAGGGATCCAATTTCATCACTAATACATTCTTTTTTTAATAAAAAAATTAACTATTTATGACAGTCAAAGTGTTCAATGCAAATACAAACTCAATTAGAAAAATTAAAAAATTAATTGTGATGGATAAATGTCGTCACAAATGTGAAAAGTAAGTGGGGGGAATTTTCCCTTAAACGCCTCTCTCTCTCTAACCAAACCCAAAATCCCCATTCAAACCCAAACTCAAACACCTTTCCTACATAAACCACAAACCCCAACTCTCCAAATGCAAACCCCCAGCCAGCAACCACTACTACACGGCTCTGTCAGAATTCCCAACTGTTGCTGCAACAAGTCCAACCACGCCACCTTGAGAGCTTTATTGTTGCCTATGCTGCTATCCAACATGGTGTAGGTACATTAGCTAACCCTCTCAATTCTTTAAATGATACCCATGTATTGGTTGACTTAAGGTCTGTTTGTATTGCGCGTCCGCGTTTCAGGCCTCTTTTTTTTTTTTTTTTTTTAACCAGCGTGTTATGCACTGTTCATTGGCCATGAACAGTGTATTTAGGCCAATGAACAGTGCCAAACAGTAATAAACAGAAAAAAAAATTATTTTTTTATTGTTTTCAGTTTTCAGTTTTCAGCAAAATAAGCTGTATCTAAACGCACACTTAGTCGTAGTTCTTAAAATGCAATGCTAGGTGGTTTGTTTCAATTCATATTTAGATATATAACTTCCCTTGGGTGTTGTCTATTTGAGATGCCATCTTTATGTGGGGTGGGTTATGTGTCTTAAAATGGTGAATCTTGAAGTTGTCAAATATCTAAACCCTCATAGTTCCTTCTGAACTAAAAGTTTTATATTAATTATTATGTGAATTAGTTTAATGGCCTTATCATTGCAATACTTCTCAATTTAGACAAAAATGAACTAGTAACTAGGTATTAGATTCATATTATTTCAATATCTTCTTCTAAAAAAATTATAGATTAATAAATATTAGTTCAATATCTCATACAAATATATGAATAATTTTCTATAGATTGGTTTTTTTACTTTACCATGACATAGCTGGGGCCAAATCCAGCTCTAGTGACTACATAATTTTCTTACTCTGCAAAGACACTCACTTCATTAAATATATGAACAATGATAAGTTGAAGGTGATTATAAATTGAAATCCCTTAAAAATCTTTTTTTTTTTTTTAATCTTTCTTAGAATTTTAGCAAATGTTCAAAAACTATTTTTTTTAGTGTGTTTCTCATATAACCAAGATAAAAGTGATAGAAATCAAGAAAATCGCACGGAACATATAGCCATCATTGCAACTACAGGTTCTGTACTAATGAATAAGCGCATAAAAGAATTGGTATGATAAAATTGACATGTTTAATTTTTATTACATTAGTTTGAATCTTGAATTGATTTCTCTTAAGATTTTCCTTTAAAAAGTAATAGAAGGAGAATACCGGTAGCAAATCAAGTTCGATCGAATGTTTTAGGTTGATGCATAAAGGATGGTGTTGCTTTAGCCAATAAAAAAAGAAAATGAATTGTATGTATGTTATTAATTTTTTTTAAAAGAGTCTTATTTAATTTAAAGTTTGTATATATCTGTTAAGTTATTAGTGTTGTTTTAGGAAAAAATGGATGCTAAGGAATCAAAGACTGCATCTCAATGTGTGATTGTGAATGATAGTCAAACATAGAGATGTGAATTACCTAATTTCATCTAGCCATTGTAGTAAGCAATGTCAAGAGGATTCAATGAAAGAAAATGAAGATTTTGCCATAGGTGCTAAGTTTCTGCAAGGTAAGTGAGGTAAGTCATGCATTTGTAATGTACACGCATTTGTGATATTATCTTGCTTAGGTTTGATGTTATGATTGTGTTCTTGATGCCTTGGTTAATAACATGATTTATCTTGTTTCCACCTTGATTTAATGATTTATATGTTTCTGCCTTGGATAGGATATGGTGAAATGATGATAGTAACATGCTAGAATCTATGTTATGCTATGCCATGCTAGATGAATGTTAGGGTCTATGATGTGATGAGATGCATGTATGTTAGGCTTTGTTTGATAAGCATGATAGATGTATGGTTAGGAATGTTTGATACCATGTTGATTTAAAATGGTAATAGAAGGAGAATACCGGTAGCAAACCAAGTTCAATCGAATGTTTTAGGTTGATGCATAAAGGATGGTGTTGCTTTAGCCAATAAAAAAAGAAAATGAATTATATGTATGTTATTAATTTTTTTTAAAAGAGTCTTATTTAATTTAAAGTTTGTATATATCTGATAAGTTATTAGTGTTGTTTTAGGAAAAAATGGATGCTAAGGAATCAAAGACTGCATCTCAATGTGTGATTGTGAATGATAGTCAAACATAGAGATGTGAATTACCTAATTTCATCTAGCCATTGTAGTAAGCAATGTCAAGAGGATTCAATGAAAGAAAATGAAGATTTTGCCATAGGTGCTGAGTTTCTGCAAGGTAAGTGAGGTAAGTCATGCATTTGTAATGTACACGCATTTGTGATATGATCTTGCTTAGGTTTGATGTTATGATTGTGTTCTTGATGCCTTGGTTAATAACATGATTTATCTTGTTTCCACCTTGATTTAATGATTTATATGTTTCTGCCTTGGATAGGATATGGTGAAATGATGATAGTAACATGCCAGAATCTATGTTAGGGTCTATGATGTGATGAGATGCATGTATGTTAGGCTTTTTTTGATAGGCATGATAGATGTAAGGTTAGGAATGTTTGATAACATGTTGATTGTTAGATGTATGCTAGTGTGTGTGTGAGTTAGATATAAGTTTTGAGTATGCCTTTAATAGGGTTAAGACATAAGACACAATGATGGGAAGCCAACCTTAGGGTTGGGCAGTTTTGGGTGTCTAACACCTTCCTAAGATTCTGCCTTATGTGATTGTGGAACTAGGATAAAGGATGCCATCAACAATGGATAATTGGAGAAGGGTGAAAGCAAACCTCCAATCAAGAAGACATATGGAGGAGGAGAGACTACCTTTAAAGCTCCCAATCCCGTGAATGTAAGCGACATCATACCTCAACAAACCTTAGCCTACCCAAACTTCATAAAGAAGGCCCGCGAGAATTTTCCAACCTAGGAATGACCCTTGCCCAAGCATATGAGAATTTATCTTCCAAAGGATTCATCAAGCCTCTAGATCCCATACCTATGCCGAATCTCGTACCTCCTACTTGGAACCTCAATGAGTATTGTCACTTCCATCAGAAATCCAGCCATAAAACCAACAATTGCTTCTGCCTCAAACACAAGATACAAGACCTCATAGACAATGGAACCCTCCCAAATCCCAATATCATCACCAAGCCTAGCATTAGGATGAACCCTTTGCCTGATTATCATAGAGCTCCTCCTCCATATCAGAATTGGGTGCAAATCGATGAGATTGAATGGGATTGCTCAAAGTTGATAGAGACCGTGGAAGTTAATATCGTAGAAGTCCAAGGAATATAGGATGAAGAAGATGAGTTTTTGAAGAATGCGATGGTTGCGTGGGGTATACTCCCCAAAGGAATGACCGAGCTAAAGAAAAGAGTCATAGAGGACAATGTGGCCATCATCACTAGGAGTGGGAAACACTACAGACCGTCCTTTTGGAGAAGGATCATCCTGGTAAGGATATAGGAGAAGGGTCCAAGCCCACGGAACCTAAAGGGAAGGAATAGAAAGAGGAAGAAGATCGTTTTGACTTAATTGAAGAAGACTCAAGCTCATGTATCAGTATGGGGCTTGCTTATGGCTTCTCACAATCATTGTAGTGCTCTCTGGATGCTTTGAATGGGAAAGAGGTGCCTATAGAAACTACACCACAAGAAATGCTATCTCTCATGGGAGTTAAGGCCCCATCTCATCCTCTTCTTGCCTTTTCCGATGAAGAGCTTCCTCCCGAAGAAGCCACTCAGACTAACCTTTACAAATCAACATCGAATGCATGGGCGCCAAGGTCCCTATGGTGTTGATTGATAATGGATTCGCATTGAATGTATGTCCTTTTAGGACCACCTTTACCATTGGATTAGATGTTGAAACAATCATACCCCCTCCTTTGACTGTTAAGGCATATAACAACACTTCAAGGAAGGTTATGGGTACTTTCAAAGCCCCTTGCAAGATTGGCCCAATAGAAACAATTGTGGAATTTCATGTCATGGAAGTCACTCCTAACTACAACCTTCTCTTAGGAAGGGCATGGCTTCATCCTATTGAGGCTATTCCCTCTTCTCTACACCAAAAGATGAAGATCCCATGGAAGGGAGGAATTGCTGTAATTCTCAGTGATGGTGAGATCTTAGCACCAGTTTTTGGACTTGAGGAAGGAGGAAGTGAGCTCCAAATGAGTGGCTTTGAGTTTGTGAACAGGGCTGATTATGGTTTGAAGGATGAAAGTTATACTTCAAATTTGGTCTCATATTGTAACCATGAGGTGATTGCGATGATGAAAAACATGGGGTATATGCCTAGTATAGGTCTTGGAAAAGAAGGGAAATGAGTGGTTGAATTCCCCAATTTCAAGACTCAACTCACCAAGGAAGGTTTGGGATTCTTTGAAGGCTGGGACGAAATCACGAAGAACCTTAGTACCCTTAATGGAAACTTTGTGAAGGAAGGGGGATACTTCCCTTTTTATGGCTTCCTGAACTTTAGGTAGGTAAGGATGGAAAGGTGTATCCGGGTTAGGAGATATTCTTCAATGAGAAGCTTACCATCAAGGAGAAGCCTACGGTGGTGATCAAGGAAGTTCAAGAAGAAGTCGACTGGGTGGATTAAATGGATGTTGAAGCAATGGAGACTGCTGAAGATGGAGGGGGACATGTTCGCCATCACCAACAAGGAGCCAAGTGATCCTTCCGCCTTCATCATGCCTGTTGTAGGGCAACTTAATAATTGGACTTGGTTTGGGTTTTCTGAAAATGTGGGAAAGAAAATGTGTAATGCAAGTCCTGTGAGAGACTGACAAAGGTGGCTCTCAAAAAAGAGATTTCCGGGTGCTTTTTCAGGGCACCTCTCTTTTTGAGTAAGTGATGTGGAGTCGCCACTTATTTTTTTATACAAAAAAAAAACAAAAAAAAAAACAAAAAAACAAAAAAACTAAATATAAAATACATGACCGAAATAGTTCATTGTCATTGATTGAATAATGATAAATACAATCTTGGTAGATTGAATCTTACAAGGCTTTGAGTCCTAGTTACAATCTATCCAAAAATAAAAAGAAAGACAAAACACAAATCTACCTATCCAAGAGAACTAAATTCAAAGGCTAGGGAAGGTGTTAGGCACCCATTCCGCCCAGACAGAGTCTGGTCTTCTAAACTCTAGTGACCAATATACCCTTTATGCATGATATGAATGATAAGTTGCATACATGACACTCTTAACCAAACAAAGTCACATAAATCTATCTTATGAATGCATCCTCTTTTTTATAAAAATTCAGATCTGTTTTTGTGAATTAAAAAAAAAAAAAATTTGATTTGATTCATTAAGAAGAAACCAGATCTTGTATGGATAAAAAAATTAGTTTTGTGAAGAAAATCATATATGTTTTTATATATAAAAAAGAACAAGGTTTTTGCTAAAAATATCAGATCTGTTTTGGAGCAAAGTTAAAAAATAAAAAAAATAAAAAGTGATTTTTGGTTTATATGTAAAAAAAATTAGATCTGTTTTTTTATGAATAAAATAAGAAAAGACTTTTTTTTTTAGAAGAGGAACTACACTCATGAAACAAATCTATGTTACATGCATCACATATTAAAAAATTACAACCTAACTTTCAATCCTTTCTTTTAAATTTCAAAATCTGCAATTCCATAAAGAAGAAAACTTTTTCAGAAAAAAATTCAGATTAGTTTTATGACCAGAAAAATACAAATCTTCATCTAAGGAAGATACAAATCAGTTTTGTGTTTTAAAAATTCAAATCTGTATCCAAGGAAGATACAGATCTGTTTTGTGTTTGAAAAAAATTCAGATCTGCATCGAAGGAAGATACAAATCTGTTTTTGTGTTTTAAAAAATTCAAATCTGTATCTAAGGAAGATACAGATCTATTTTTATGTTTTGAAAAAAAATCAGATCTGCATCTAAGGAAGATACAGGTCTGTTTTTGTATTTTAAAAAAAATTAGATCTACATCTAAGGAAGATACAGATCTGTTTTGTTTTGATAGTCCTCACAGATTTTAAAGTTAAAGAGAAAGAATTGAAATAATCAATCATCTAAAAACATATTTAAAGAAAGATAAACAATCTAAACAAAGCATAGCAATTATATAAGAATCAGAAATAAAATAAAATAAAATCCTAAACCTATTCATGCATCATCAATCAAAATTAATAGAGAAGGCTAGAAAAAGAAAAGAAATTAACTACCTCTTGCATACGTGCTCTTCTTATTGAGGAAATATTTTAGGGTTCAAAGAAATTTATGCAATTATCTTTGAAACCTAAAATATCTTGCTTACAAAAAAGAAATTCCTAAGACTAGAGCCTCCAGAACATCTTTAACGTAAGAGAGAAAATAATAGAAAAGAAGAGTCAGAAAAAGGAGAAATTAGAGAGCGTGAAAACATATGCTGAATTTTGAGATTCAACCTCTTTTTATAGAGGCTAAGATGTTTGAAAAATTAGCTAAAATGATCTAAATACGAACTGGGACGCGTCCTTATCTCTAAAAAATGGAAAATGATGAGTTTTAGCTCAATCCAAGTGCCCTCGGGCAAGGCCCTAATTTATGCCAATCGGCACTTGAAAAGTGCTAATTGGCACTTGGAAAGTGCCAAATCAACACTCCAAAAGTGCCAAATGGCCCTTTTGGGTGCCGGTCCCGTGTTTGAGTTTTGGTCCGTTTTGAACTCCTTTTTTTATGTTTTTTGAGCCGGGACTTGCACTTAAACGCATTTTTAATCCATATTCTAAAAATTAAATTCTTTTTCTGATAATTCAGGTCTTTTCAGCAATGATTATCTTGTAGATAAATACTCCAAAAAGTCTTGATTATCCACAATTTTGTAGTTATCTGATTATTCCCTTTATTCCTATGCAAGCAAGCCTATTTTTGACACTCACTAACAACCAATCACAAAATTATTTAATTAATTTTAATAGTCTAGCCAATCAAAATTAATTTAAATTAATCATGTGTGGTTGATTCTACCTAAACACAATGCATGCTGACCGTGTAAACTTGATCATGCGATATCTTTCAATCCGACAGTCCAATTTGGAAATCGGGCACACTGTCGCGACCGTTAGAATCTCAAGATCATTTTTATGATATGTAATGAATGAATTAATGCATGTAATGCAATCATGAAATTTGGGTATATGAATGGTCATTCTAGCCATCTTCCTTGATTAAATTATAGGTGCAAAATCGAGTGTCTACAAGTCCCAATGTACTTTTCAACATTTTTAATAAGATGAATTCTGATTTGGCTTTTTTTGATGTGTCCCATAATATTGAAATTCTGCACTTAAATGATTTGAATGAATTTGAAAATGAAGTTAATAAACAATTGGAAAAGAAAATTGAACCTATGGAACTTTTGAAACTCTTAATTTGGGCAATGATGAGAATCCATGTTTAATTAAAATTGGCTCAACCCTAAATGAAAAAGAAAGAAAAGATCTCAAAGAGTTGCTCACCAAATTTCAAGAGGTGTTTGCATGGTCCTATGAAGATATGCCTCGCATTGATCCCGAGATAGCCCAACATCACATTGATGCTCATGCTCACATGGTGCCCGTCAAGCAAAAGTTAAGGCGTATGAGAACCAAATGGCTTCTAAAGATCAAAGAAGAGGTCACCAAGCAATTAAAGGTAGGGTTCATCAAACCCGTACACCAAGCCGAGTGGATAGACAATGTTATGCCCATACCCAAGAAAGATGGAAAGGTAAGAATGTGTGTGGATTTTAGGGATTTGAACAAAGCTTGCCCTAAGGATGACTTCCCTCTTCTTCACATAGATGTCTTAGTGGATAACATAGCTAGTAGTGCCTTGATGTCTTTCATGGATGGTTTCTCAAGATACAAACAAATCAAGATGGCTCCTAGGGATATGACTAAGACTACCTTGACCATAGAATGGGAAATTTATTGTTACACCATAATGCCATTCAGGCTTAAGAATGCGGGTGCAACCTACCAAAGAATGGGTACAGCCTTGTTACATGATATGATGCACAATGAGGTAGAAGTGTATGTTAATGATATGATTGTGAAATCCAAGGAGAGAGAGGGTCACACCATTAACTTGAGGAAGTTCTTCGAAAGGATCAAGGAGTATAGGCTGAGATTAAACTCGCAAAAATGCACATTTGGAGTACCCGCAGGGAAGTTGTTAAGCTTTTTGGTAAGTGATAAAGGGATAGAAGTTGGCCCATCAAAGATCAACGCCATATTAGAAATGCCTCCACCCAAAAGCAAAAATGAGATAAGGGGATTTTTAGGCCGATTGCAATACATCAGCCAATTCATTGCCAAACTTACTTCCACTTATGAGCCCATCTTCAAGCTCCTAAGGAAGAATGAACCTCATGAATGGAATGATGAATGTCAGAAAGTTTTCGAGCTCACTAAGGAGTATCTCCTCCATCCATCTATCTTGGTACCCCCAATTCATGGAAAACCACTACTCCTCTATCTCTCTATCATAGAGGACGCAGTCAGAAGTATGCTTGCACAAGAAGACGATGATAAGAATGAGAGGGTCATGCACTATTTGAGCAAGAGGTTCCATGATTATGAGACTAGATAAACACCCATAGAAAAATCGCGCTTTGCTCTCGTATGGGCCATACAGAATTTGAGACACATTATCCTACCTTTCTAAACGTAGGTAATGGCCAGAATGGATCCATTGAAGTACTTGTTTGAGAAACCCGCATTGAGTGGAAGACTATCAAGGTGGTTAATCCTATTAGCCGAATTTGATTTGAAGTATGTGGAAAGAAAGACTATCAAAGGAAGCATCGTATCAGATTTTTGTGTCGAAAACCTCGTGGAAGGGGAGGATGGTAGAGAAGATTTTTCGGATGAAGATATTTTAGGTATTGAACTAAGGGCATGGAAGATGTATTTTGATGGAGCCGTGAACCAATATGGAATAGGATATGAGTACTCTTGATCACTTCCAAAGGATCTCACATACCCTTAGCAGTTAAGTTGAACTTTAAGACAAACAATAACATGGCAGAATATGAGGCTTGTATTGTCGGAATTGAGGCTTTCCAAGAATTGGTGGTGAAAGAGGCCAAGGGTTTGGATATTCGACTTTGGTAATAACTCAAGCACAAAGGTTGCGAAAAGTGAAGGAGGAGCACTTAAAACCTTATCAGCTGTATCTAGAGGATTTGACCAAAACTTTTGACAAAATTGAGTACACGATCATCCCTAGGGCTCAGAATCAGTTTGCAGACGCCTTGGCTACCTTAGCTTCCATGGTTGAAATACCTGAAGGAGTATGAACACAACCCTTAGAAATTGAACAAAGTTATGGGATGGTACACAAAGAGAAGGTCAAAGCTTCAGTCTTGGTTATAGAAGAATCAAGGTTTCCTTGGTATTATGACGTCATGAAATTCTTGGAATTGGGGGTATATCCAGATGGTGCCGACAAGAGAGAGCATTTTTTGATTAGGATGATGGCAATGCAATTCATCTTATGTGGAGGTCAGTTCTATAGGAGATCCTATGATGGTATACACCTTCATTATCTAAAGAAAGAAGAAGCCGAGAAAGTTAAGGAAGAAATTCAACAAGGGATTTGTGGTCCTCATATGAATGGGAGAATGTTAGCCAAAAAGATCTTAAGGATAGGGTACTACTGGAACACGATGGAGATTGATTGTGTAGACTTTGTGAAGAGTTGCCATAATTGCCAAACACAAGCAAATTTGAGTCACGTGCCACCTAGTAAACTATACAGCATGACCTCTCCATGGCATTTCTCAGTCTGAGGCATAGATGTGATTAGAAGGATAGCCCCTAAAGCCTCGAATGGACACGAGTACATCCTAGTGGCAATTGACTACTTCACCAAATAGGTGGAGGCAACCTCTTACTCCATGTTAAAAGCCAAGCATGTGGCTAGATTCATAGAGAATAACAACATTTATCAGTATGGGATACCCCAAGAGATTATCTCCGTTAATGGTTCGCACTTTGAGGGAGAGGTTAGAACGATCATGGAACTGTACAACATTGAGCATCACAAGTCTTCACCATATCGACCACAGACCAATGGGGCCGTAGTAGCAGCCAATAAGAACATCCTAGCCAAGATGGTAGTGACATACAAAGATTGGGCTGAGAAGCTCCCATTTGCCTTATGGGGTTACATAACTTCTATTCGTGCATCAACTAGGGCAATCCCCTACTCTTTGGTCTACGTTAGTGAAGCGGTACTTCCCATTGAGGTGGAGATACAATCTTTAAGAGTACTAGCAGAAACCAAGGCCCTGTAGGAAGATTAGGTGAAACAAAGATATAAGCAATTGGCTTTGATCGATGAGAAGAAAGCTAGGGCACAATACCATGCACAAGGGTACCAAAAGAGGATTGCTAGAGCATTCAACAAAAATGTGAGAGCTAGAAACCATAAAGAATGGGACTTGGTTCTAAAAGTGCTTAGAGATGAAACTTTTGATCCGAGAGGAAAAATGAAGCCAAGATGGCCTGGTCTTTTTATTATTAAGAAGATCATGTCAAGAGGTGCTACTAGAATTACAAATTTGGATGAGGAAGAGATACTTTGCCCAATCAACATGGATAGACTCTGAAGATACAACATTTGAAAAGAAAAAAAAAAAAACCTTGCTAGGTTAAAAACCCGAAAGGGCGGCCTAGGCAAAAGTTAAGGCAAAAGGACCCCGCTAGGTTGAAAACTCAAAAAGGCGATCTAGGCAAAAGATAGGGGCAAAGACCATGGACATGGCAAAAATTCCTCAAAGGACATCAGGGGCAAAAATTACATGGCATGGGGAAAAAAAAATGATGACAATAAGCAAAGATAATAAATGGGTGGTTCTCTTATTGCTCAAATTAAAAGATGATATGTTGTTTCTATAGGGGATGTGGAACATTCTAATCTTTTATTAAATTCATAAGAAAAGATACGAGAATCATAAAGTGCAGAAAAGTAAAATTTGGGGCATATCAAGGTGGTCGGTCAGTCTTTCTTTCTTTTATTTGGACTTTTTATAAGCTTTTTCAGCTATGTATACATACTTCATGACAGCCCTAAGCCATTTCTTATATCCTAAAGTTGGATGAAGCAATTAGAGCCTCTCATATGGCCATGTTTGGAAAAGGGGAAAGAGGGAAGGAAAGAAGATATGAGAGAAAGGAAAAGAAAAAGAGAGAGAAAAATAAAAAAGATAATAAGTCAAAGACGATATAAGGAGCCTCGATAGGTTAAAAACCGAAAGGCAATCCATGCAAAAATTAGAGGAATCCCGCTTGGTCGAAGACCTAGGCAAAAATTAGGGATTGAGAGAAAAGATTCATCCATTTTAACTTGATGGTATAGGAAGGTGCAAGGGAATGACTAAAGGGACTACTTAAGGCACAATTCAAGCACGGAGTTTCCAAGAACAACAAAATGGCATAAAGTTCCCACAAGTTTGTAATTTAAGTACATATCCCATATAAAAACATAAATGTAAAAGGTGTTCTAAAAATACAACCCAATGTCTCAAACTGAATCTAAAGTGCAAGCATGTATGCTAAAAAGAGAAAAATAATAAAAGCAACAAAAAGAAAGTAAGCTATGCTATACTATGATGTGTGTGTCTGTGTCTGTCTGTCTGCAGGAGCACCAGAAGCGCCTCTTCCTCGGCTAATGGCTCAAAGTCGACTCTGAACCTCCCGCACCATCACCACCATCATCATCCTCCTCCTCACCATCCTTGCCACCGTACAGCTGTCGGGAGTACTCTATTAGCTCTAGCTTGAGGTTTCCCGCAAGCCAAACGAGCTCCTCATGCTCCAGGATAGTAAGCTGAATTTTGAAGATAAGGTTGTTAGAGCAAGTGTTGGGATGCAAGAGTAGAAAGGAAAAAGAATAAGGATAAAAGAGGACTCACCACCCGGGTGCCTTCAGGGAAGGGGTAGCCCGTGACATTTGTATTGCGCCCAACAAGACACTCCCGAGCAAAGCCATTATGGCTGTAGGTATAGACTAACCAGGGCAAATGGGGAGGATTAATAAGAGCACCGGTAACAAGACCCTCCTGACACAAATGTTTCATTTGAGTGTTATTAATGAACAAGAATGCATATGATGACTGATTAAAGGAAATAAGAGGAGCAAGAACACATACCAGAACGATGAGGGAAGGCATGAGGCGAGTCCCACTGAACTTGTCATAATCTAGCTCATCCATGATCTGATTAGTGAAGGGGATGCCTAGCCTCCACAGGTCATACTCCGCATCCGTTATGGAACGAGGAGCAAGCATGCACACATGAGGGTCCATAGGGACCCGAGGCACGTCCTCACCCGCCAGTTGGTAGCACACCCTCTCCGTCAAGTAGATCACCCTCAATCCACCGCCTTCAAGGGGCTGTGAGAGACAAGAAGCAAGTATGGCAGCTACCTCCAAGCTTAAGTCCACTACAGGGGTAGCTCTGGCCCAAGGACTCCATAAGATATGTAACAACACATAGGGTTAGAAAGAGAACCTTAAGAAGCATGCAAAATAGTGAAAGCAATATGTGCCTAACTTACATCATTGGGAGAAACCCTGTCAAGGTGAGCCCGAAGCGAGGTGATCCTCCTTAAGTCCACCACAGCCCCCCTAGCAATGGGACCATACTCCACAACCCAATGCTAAAAAATATGACAGTGTACAAGATTCAGAAAGAGCAGTTTGCAATATGATAGTTTACAAGATTCAAAAATGACAATTTGCAAGATGATAGTTTGCAAGGTTCAGATGTGGTACAGTTTGCAAGACACATATGGTAGGGTAACAGTTTGCAAGACACATATGGTAGGGTAACAGTTTGCAAAATATGGGTATGAATGCAGTTAACAAGAATATAGTACATAACCCTAACCTATATGGCATGTGGATGTATAACTATAAGAATGCATGAACTTTAAGAGAAAACAGAGAGGAACTAACCTCAAAGAGCTTCTAAGGCCCCACTAGCTGGCGTAGTGTCCCCCGACTAAGAGTGTCCAAGGAGAAGTACAAATAGGCCAAGCACATCGACCCCCAATTGGCAGCTCGAGCCCTCTCAAAGTCTCTAAGAAGGGCCAACCACCTCAAAGACACTGTCTGCCCACCATTGGAGAATAGGTACGCCTCCAACAAGTACAGCAAAAAGACTCTAGCCATCCAAAGGCACACCTCAGCCGTCCCCTGTGAACGATGCATGAAGTCCACCTCAAGATCAGTATAGCGGATCGTCTCAGTAGCATACCTCCTCCCTAGTAAGTCCACACCCAACCTAATGTCTGACTCATCCTCTAGACTAATCGGGACCCCATCAAATCGTAAGCCAGTCATGCAGTGGAAGTCGTGAGGAGTGATAGTCATCTCCTGGCCAACAATGTGGAAGGTGTGGGTAGCGTCCCACCACCTCTCAGCCAAGGTCTGCGCCAAGACAGCACTAGTAGACCCCTCAGGCATCAAATGGATAACAAGCTCAAAACCCACAGCACGGATATGGCCCCGAGTCTCCTCAAGAAGGATGTTGTACCACACCAAAACCTGGTTGGTACTTCCCCTACCAGAATATGGGCTAAAACCTACAAAAAGATAATGGGATTAAATTAATGATTAGGTGAAGGGAACGTTGAGAAAATGATGTTGGATGCACAATAGGATGAAATGTGACATGAGGCATACAATTAAGTGCAAAAAATGGTGGAGGATGATGTTAAAATTGCAAACAGATAAAAAACAGATGAAAAAGGAGCTTAAATGCCCAAATTAGGGTTTCTGCCTAGCACCATGCGTACTCAGAAAAGATCCTGCGTACAAAGAATTCTGCACGTGTATGCAAGATGGAACCTGCGCACGCATAAACTGAAGAACAGATACATGCACGTAAGAACAAGCCTACGTACGCATGAATCCAGGCTATGCAAGCAAGAACAAGTCTAGGCATGCAGGCTTGAATCTACGCATGCAAGAACGAACATAGAAGGTTGTTCTTCAATGTCTTCTAAGTTTTCTCAACCAAAACTCAACCTAAACATGTTTCTACCCCTCCTAGAATGTCAAGTTTTCATCTAAACTGACCAAAGCAAAACCCAAGCATTTATAAGCTTAAAAACATATTAAAATGGAAGATCAAAAGAAAACTTGAAAAATGAGAAAAGTTTGAAAATTTTGAAAATTTTGAAAAACTTACCGATCCGGCCCTTGCACCCTCCGAAAGGTGTTGTTGTGATCTATAGGTTAAGGGAGGAGCCTTCGTGAGCCTTACTGCTCCTTTCCAGTGAGTAAGATGGAAGGGATCGGTGGAAATGATGTAAGAACACTTTTTGGACTTGGGTGCCATTGAAGGAGATGAGAGAGTTTGAGAGAGAAATTGAGATTGAAGAAGAAGATGAGGGTCAAATTGTGAGAGAATATGAGAGAGGCAGAAGGCTTTTATAGAGAGAGTTAGAGAATGTGAAGAGATGGGGGAGATGAAGAGAATGGAAAGAAAAAGAAACGGTTGGTAACCGTTGGAGAAAAAAATGAAGAGGCGGGAACACACCTGATAGCTAAACTATGTGTAGTTTAGCAAAAAAAAAAATCAAATATCCCCATAGAGTTCCCAGGAGGCTAGAAATGCAAAGGAAAATTAAAAAAACACCCAAATATGACAAAAATGCCCTCAATAGGCAAAAAGCACAAAGACCCTAAAAAGCATCCCCAGTGAATTGAAACCATTAAAAATATCCCTAGTGGATCGAAAGCATCAAACATCTCTCAGTAGACCAAAAATCATCATGAAAACTCCTCCGTGAGTCAAGATCATCAACTAAAGCCCAAGCAAATCTGGTATCATAGACGGACTCCCCCGTGATTCCAAGGCACAGAAGTAGCTCCCTCGAAAGTTGCAGAGCAAAATTTCCCCAGTAGAGTTTAGTTAGACCCCCTTGAGGGTGGAGTCAACATCAATCCTCATTGAGTCACAACAAAGAAGAAGATAATCATTCCCCAGTGGAAGGAAGTTCCCTAGTGAACAACACACCATCAAAAAATCTCCAGTAAGCTACCCCCTCCTCCGTGGGTCATACACCATCAAGACTTCATGGTAGGTCGGAATCATCACCAAAACACCTCTCAACCAAGTTATACTCCCCAGTGAGTCCTCTAGCATCCCCAGTGGATCTTTCATCCAAAAATAGTCAAGCAAGTCAGAATACAAAAATTCTGCACATATCTTCCGGAAATTGAACATGCAGGCACGAAACCCTATACAAGTTAGAAAGGAAGAACATAGAACTTGTGCACATATCCTCCGAGAATTGAATATGCAGGCACAGATCCTATACAAGTCAGAAATTGTGCACATATCCTCCGGGAATCGAATATGCAAGCACAGATCCTATATAAGTCAAAAAATGTGCATATATCCTACGGGAATTGAACATGCAGGCACATCATACAAAATTCGCACACAAATCCTACAAGAATTGAACATACAGACACGGTAGAAGAGGTAGAGATAGAGATAAAGACCAAGATCACCCCGAGGCAAGAGCCTTATCCGAACAAGTAAAGATAGAGATAGAAGACAAGTACCACCCAAAGAAGTTTGAGGCAAAAGCCCTAGACAGACACCACAGATATATATATCCTTTTAAGCTCATAAGAGCACCTTTGTTTGGTTGTTTGAGCTCATAAGAGCACACTTGTTTATTTGTTTAAGCTCGTAAAAGCACTTGGTTTGTTTTTTTCTTTTGAGTGACTCTAGAATAGTGAGTCACTTGCCTTTTGCTTGCAATTGGCAAAACAGGTTCTGGGATAGTGAACCTGTCATTTCTCGTTTCTCAAGCAACAAATGTGGGAATTCAGACATACGAATCCCACGTAACTCTTCGGAGTTGCACCCCGCCCCATGTATGCGTGATGTGTGTCATGTGCGTGGGTTGGGCCCGAGCCATACGTCGAAACAAAATGTTTTGTCTCTTATTCTTTTGATTCTGTTAGCAAAGCTTACAAATCAAATGAGGAACATCTATAAACACCGCATTTTGTATCCCTTACGACTCGGGCCCCCGTTCCGCAATGATGCTGAATTCTAAGACCCAAGGTTGGTTTAGAGCCCAATCAGATGTTAAATTGACTTGAGAAATGTTAAAATGAAAAACATAACGTTTAATGAGCAAATAAATCTATTTTTAAAAAAATAAGCACAAGGAAACCCTCGCTATGCACACGCAAAAATCGGCCTACGCACCTAGCTTTTTGCATGCACATGCAGGCCTAATCTTGCGCACGCATAGCAAATTCCAGAAACTAAACAAGACAAGTTTTCTACATTAAATTTGAGGTTTAGAACGAATCCCACATCGTCTGGGAGTCGTTCCAAACCACTATTTTCACACTATAAGTAATCTTACATGGTATATTTTCAAAACACACAGAAATCCCACAGGAAAATACTAAGATTCACTAAAAATAGTGAATCAAAGAGGGAGTTTTTTACAAAACATCCTCAAGTCAATTTTCTTTTGATTAGGGCCTTTTCTGGCCTTGATCTTTTGAGTTTAAGATTACTAATCACTCTTTTATTAGATTGTGAATAGATTTGACTGAAGGGAACGGTCAAAAATCAATCTTGAAGAGCTTTTCTTTGAGCTATAGTTCTAAACCTTTTCTTTTATTTTCTTTAAGTTTAATTCTGCTTTTGTTTGTTTCTTTGCTTGTTTTATGTTTCAATATGTTTATTTAGTTTAGGTTTAGATGGTTGTATGTTTTAAAAGCATGTTAGGTTGCTAGAATTTGTGTTTAAGAGTTCTGCCCTGTTTTTGTGTTTTTAGAGTTTCTGGACAAGAACCCACGTGCGCGTAATCTTGCCTGCCCACGCAAGGTTGTTCATATGTGCGCATGAACTTGCCTAGAAACCCTATTTTTTGTTTATCTGTTTTTTCTTCTACTTTCACATGTAAACTCCTGTTTGGCCTCTTTTCCGTATTTTTATGCTTCTTAAGCTTCTATTTCACATGTTTAATTTTTGGTTTGTCCCTCACATGTTAGAATTAGGGTTTGTCTAGTGTTTTATTGTTTTGATGCCATGAACATGCATTCACGTACTCATGCATAATGTCATAGGTGCTGAGTTGCTACAAGGTAAGTGAGGTAAGTCATGCATTTGTGATGTACATGCATTTGTGATATGATCTTGCTTAGGTTTGATGTTATGATTGTGTTCTTGATGCCTTGGTTGATTACTTGATTTATCTTGTTTCCACCTTGATTTAATGATTCATATGTTTCTACCTTGGATGGGATATGATGAAATGATGATAGTAACATGCTAGGATCTATGTTATGCTATGCCATGCTAGATGAATGTTAGGGTCTATGATGTGATGAGATGCATATATGTTAGGCTTTGTTTGATAAGCATTATAGATATATGGTTAGGGATGTTTGATGTCATGTTGATTGTTAGATGTATGCTAGTGCGTGTGTGAGTTAGATATAAGTTTTGAGTATGTCTTTAATAGGGTTAAGACATAAGATACAATGATGGGAAGCCAACCTTAGGGTTGTATGGTTTTGGGTGCCTAACACCTTCCTAAGACCTTACCTTAAATCCGAACCCATATCTCTGGAAGTAAGATCAAATGGTCCTTCCTCGAGAGGACGTTATATATATGGTTCCTAAGCCATTACAAAAACTAAGTGGCAACTCCCCTCCCCCCCCCCCCCCTTTGTCCACAATAACTGATGTCTTTAGGACATACCTTACGTCTTATGGCGGCTTGTCAATGGCCTTAGGTTGGATTTTTTAGTTTTGGAATGATGTTTTGATAGCTCACAGTATATAGTACGTAGTTTCATGTTGAGATATCTTGAGAAATTTTTGTGCTACATCATTTCAATCATTCTTGTCATTTTATCAATGAAAATGAATTTTCAGGATTCAAATAGAAATTCCTAAAGTATAACATGTTTTGTAAAATGCTCATTATCAACAGACATGCATTTTCTAAACCCCCATTTATTACGCTACTTACTAGGTTTTAGCTCATCCCACTCTCTAACATTTTTTCAGATCAATTAGCTATACCTTGGCCATGGAGCTTACTTTATTGGTGGTGATTGGAGTACGATGTTAAATTAGGAGACTTGTGCTGTAATAATTGGTGACTCAACTTGCTAAATTTAATGAGGTCATAGTGTAGACACCTCGTTTTTTGTACACTTTACAACTTCAACCCCCGTTCCCCAATGACAATATCACTAGAAGAGTCCATGACTAGTCAAAGGCCTAACTAAAAAGACTCTTTAACTTGAGGAATAATTTGGAAGAGAAAACAATTGTATAAACCCTAAGCATGCGCACGCATGCATCGACCATGCGTGCGCACCCTTAAGCACATGCATGCATTAGGATTTCAGAATGTTATGTAGGGAAACTTTTGACGGAAAATACATGCAAAGCTAATCTTACATTTCCTTGGAAGAACCATGCACCACTCTCTAAACACTATAAAAAATGCCCCCACGACATGTTTCCCAAAACACCCCAAATCTACTTGAAAAAAGTGATTCAAAGAAGGAGTTTTTATTTTAAAACATCAACTAGTTAAAGTTTTCTTGGCTATGACCATTTCTAGTCTAAACCCTTTAGTTAAAGCTAACTAACCTGCTGGTTTTGTATATTTTAGATTAACTAAGAGGAGCGATCAAAAATCAAGCTCTAAGAGCTCTTTGTGTAAGGTATCATTCTTGCCTCTTCTCTTTAGTTTTCCTTGTTCTTTATTGTTGTTTTCCTACTTTAATAATCTATTGTGTAGTTAGGTTTATTACTTTGATAATTAGGATCATGCTAGGTTAGATAGGCTGTAGTTTTATCGAGTGTTGTCTGTTGTGTTTCTCTGCAGGGATGCATGCGCATGCTCGTGCATGTGTACGCATCTCCATGACCATGCATACAAATGCTTCTGCATGCGCACGCATTGTTTACCCAGAAAACCTAGATTTTTTTGTTTTAGTTTTCTTTATGTTTTTCTTAGTCTAAAAGCATGTCTTAGGTTCGGTTGAGTCAGTTTATGCATGATTAGGCTTAAGGTCAATAGAATAACATGATTTACATGCTTTCTTAGTTTAAATTAAAGATTAGGGCTTGTGCTTGGATGAACACATGAACATGAATTTGGACATGAACATGCATTGATTGCATAGATGTTGTGATGCCATAAGGTAAAGAAGGTAAGTAAGTTATGCATTATGACATGAACATGCATAGATCACATGAGATGAGCTTGATATGTATGCGGTGAGTATAGTGAATATGTTATGAATGCAATGTTTAGATGATGAACATGAATGGTTGATGCCATGTACACTTGACGCCCTTGTGATAATGTGATGTGTCATGCCATGAAATAAAGTAATGTATGCTTAGATGAATAATAGGACATATACCATGCTTAAATATATGTTAGGACATGGATGATTTATCATGATTATGTGATGAGATGATAACATGCCATATTTAGATGAATGTTAGGGTGTATGCTAGATGTATGCTAAGGTAGGTGTGTGTGTACGTACAAGATAGCCTATTAGAGGACCCTTTGATAGAATTAGGATATGGAACATAATGAGTGGAGGTCAACCCATGGGTTGAGCAGAGTTGAGTGTCTAACACCTTCTCATCTTTGTATCTTAACATCGGACACAGATTCTAGATAGATCAGACCCTCTACAAAGGGCACATATATGATTCCTAGACCTAATCTAGGTGGTGACTCCATGAACTCTCTGCTTCCTATCCACTCAGTTGAGGCGTATTCCCAAGAGCACGCAAATCATACACAGCAAAGGGAGTCAAACAAAAAGCCACACTGCGGTGCGGGGCACTTGTGCCCATAATTGCAACTCCACTTGGGATAGAGATGTTAAAATCTAATGTGTTCTTTATACTAAATCTAACAAATGCTTTTCTAATATGGTTTCACACACTTGCACATTTGGTTCACCTTATTACCCTAGTTAGACGTGAGAGAGGAAGTCAAGACTCCATTCGAGTAAGGCTTTTCGAAGTTCACCCCACCAACTCACAATCTGTGCCATTGCCTATAATGACCTTTTAGTACAATAAAGGCTTGACCACCAATCCATTTGGGTCCATCTAAGCCTTAAGTTGAATCATAACCCCCTAGTTGTGAGTGACCTACTAATCTTATCCCTTTAGCATTAAGGAACCTACCCACACATATAAAAGAAAAATTCCTACAGTTTCTCTTGATGGTTTGTTGTCTCATACTTTGGACCATTTTGAATTTGGGGCGTGACAATTAATTCCTGGAGTTGGAGGTAGTACTTTTAATGGAATTGTAGATTCAAGCGGTAGTGGAATAGGAGCTATATTGGTATCGCCCAAAGGTCAACATATTCTTACGCAATCAAGCTAAATTTTATTGTATGAACGTGATGAAATACGAGGCATGCAAAGTTGGTCTACAAGCTGCACTAGAATTCGGAGCTTATGATCTAAAAGTGTTTGGTGACTCCCTCTTGATTATTTCGCAAACAAATGGGAATTAGCAAGCTCAAGACCCGAAACTCATTCTGTACCAACATGGTTTTGAAACTCGGACCGTTTATTGAACCGTAAAAGGGAGAGGTTCAAGATTTTTAAGGTCAAACCGAAGTCGAACCGTGATGACGTCATAATTAATTTAATAATTATTTAAAATATAAATAATTATATTCAATTAGTACAAATATTAAAATACTAAGCTTACCTTTCACACGTGAACTAACTAAGGGCTTAAAAATAAAAATAAAAAAAAATAACTGACATTTGAGAGGACTTTTGACAGTTTTTAGGGGCTAGGAAATAATTAAAAAAAGAAAAAATCTGACATATGAAAGTTGCTTTTGACTTTAAACATTACTTTTGCAAGCTGTCAAATTTATTGGGTGTTTAAAGAAGTTGAAATTCAGGCTATTGGGCTTAAGTTGTACGCAACCAAGAAAGAGGAAAGAGAAAGTAAATCTGAAAGAGAGAGAGAGAATGTTGGTTTTGCATGTCAAGAAGATCTGGAATTTGAGGGAGGAAAAGACCATGTGCTATGAGTTTGAGAAACTGCAAGTGATGCCGGTGAGTGGAAGATGAGAGAGTGAGAACGTTTTTTTTTTTTTTTCTTCTTCTTCTTCACTGATTAGATCTCCTTCCGATCTTTGTTCTTCTTCGTGTTCTTTCATTTCTTTTTCATTTCTTCTAGATCTAATCATAACTTCATACCGGTGTATTGGCTAAAATTCACCAGAAAAGCTGAAACAAAAAAAAACCGTCTGAACCTCAAAAATCGGTCACGGTTCTCAGAACCGTGCAGTCCGACCACGGTTCACACAGGTCCCTACTTTTTTCCCGAGCGATTCTTGAAGCTTAAAAAACCACAAAACTGAGAGGTTCGCAATTTTTTCGATCGGACCGTACAGTCCGGTTCGGGTTTCAAAACCATGTGTACCAACACTATGTAAATCTATTGAGCGCAAAGTTCTGAATAATAACATTCACGTATACTTGAAGAGCCTATAATCAATTTGTTGACGCTCTAGCTACTCTAGTGAGCATGAATCAAGGTTCTCAAACCTAGACCAGACCGTACAATTTGACCCGATTAACCGTGAACCTTTCATCATTGCAGTTCTTTTAACCCTAAGAACCTTTCTATGTGAAAAAAGCATGAAACCACTCGAAACACGGTCGGACCGTATGGCTTTGAGAACCGTAGTTGGTTTGCATGATTCCTTTTTTAAAAAAGGTTTATAGCCATAAACAACATAGTTCCGGAATATATACCGTATTTAGGCCAGAAAACATGTATCAGTCGGTGAAGAATTTGAATAAAAAAAATCGTGAGAGAAAAAGAAAAAAGAAAAATAGAGAGCCACGTTTTACATTTTAAACGATTTTCGCCTAAATAAACCCATCATGTCGCAACAGTCACCACCATGTTGTTGGTCCCATCCCTTACAACTGGTCACTTCTTCTGCGTTTCACATACTCTGCTTCTTTTTCTCCTTCTTTCAGTTTTTTGTGTGTTGTAATGTCCGCCCCTTGACTGCCTTGTTTATTGTTTTATGAGCAAAACTTAGTTACAGTATTTAGGTGTTATTCTTTAGGTTTTCCTGTTAAGATTTTGTCATATGGATTTTTTCTCATGATATGAAAGTGTATTTTTTAGTTAAATAGCCACATGTCTGAACATAAAGTACTGTACATAAGTTTTGTCCTTGTTTTATTACGTATAATTTCTTAGATTTGTGAGCCTTTCACTTGACTAACATTTAATGATAAAACTGAAAGTTTCAGCCTTTTGGTCATTCACTCCTTTGTGTTGACTTCTAATAAGCCTCCTCCACTTTACATTAATATGATAATATCTAGGTTTTCTCTTTCTTTTTCTTTTTTTCTCCTTTTTTTTTTTTTTTTTTTGCATTTTTTTATGACTACTCTTATTAAAATCTAAAAAATATTATTAATTTTTCATTTATATATTATTATTGAACTGATACGTGGGATTAAAGAGATTGACATGTTAGTGAAAATATGAACTTATAATAGGTTTTTTTTTTTTTTTTTGAACTTATATTAGTATTATCATTAATATTAGTATTATCACAAGTTTTACTAATCAACATTTAAAGAAATATTATATTTATATTTGCTTAGAATTTATTTTTCCTATATGTATTTGCTTAGAATTTGATATTTCTTATTTGTTTTGTAAAAGTTACAATATGAAAATTACATTTGATAGATAGATCTCTATCTTTAATTGGACTATTTTAGTTAATTTTTCTATTTATACTAATTTAATATGTTTAATTATATTTTAAATAATTATTAAATTAATTATAACATTGTCCAAAATTAGCTTATTTTCAACCAACTTGATGTAGGATATAATCTACAATTTAATTTTTGTAATTATTTAAATTTTGGTATCTTTATGTAAAAAAAACGTTATTTTAAGTTTAAGTGATTTATTTCCTTTTTTTAAGTGTTTTTAATGCTTTTTTAAGTCAAATTTGGTTCCTGATATAGTTAGGTATCAATTAGGAGTCATTTTAGAATATATTTTCTTGTCTATCAAGTTTTACGGAGCCCTTAGATAGGCCCCTAAGTCTGTACACGTTTTTTGAATAATTATTCAATCAATAAAATTCAGACTTTTGTCTTGTTATTTTCTGATGGATTCCAGACCCTTTTTCCTTGTGGATTCAAGGACCCTTGTGGACTCAAGGAACCCTCGTAGATTCAAGAATATTTTCAGAAGCAAACGTATTTTGTTTCTTGTTTTCTAGAGGTAGACGTGTTCTGCTTCTTGACGCTTCTGCATCACACATCAGTTGGTATCAGAGTCTTGACTTATACTCGTCTGGTGGCTAACGTATGAGACGGTAGCAATTCTAGTGACAGAAAACTTAGCAAGTATTACGTGAGGTATAGCTGGCACTCACAAATATCTTCGCTAGGATGCCGTCGCTGGAGTATGGAAACAATAGGGATAACTGTCGCAGAGACATAACTCACAGGCAACCTATTGGTAAGCAAATTTCATATAGGTCCTATAAGAGAATTGCAAGTTTTAATAGTTATTTTTTTAAAGAAGATTTTCTTGATTGGTTACTTGGTCTAGAAGATTTATTTGACTGCGATAATATTTGTTATAAGAGAAAAGTTGGACTTGCTTTGTATAAACTTAATAAGTATGCCTTACGTTGGTGGGAACGAGTACAATCTGATAGAATCCGACAAGGTAAAGACAAAATTCATTCATGGCCAATGATGAAAAAGATGTTTGCTATCAAATTTTATCCTTTGAATTGTGAAGAAATCTTGTCGTATACAATACAAGATTATTATTGGCCAAGAATTTCACACTTAAATTATTTGAAGAGCCATATATTTAACCATTAAAGGAAGAATTACATGTTGAAGTAAATATTGTTCTTGAAGATTATGTAGAAGTCAGAGAAAAAAATATAGAGATTTTTGAGGAAATTAATGAAGGCCTTATTATAGAAGAAGAACCTAAAATCAAGATTGTTGAGGAGATTAGTGAAGACCCTATTATAGAGAAAAATCTTGAAGTCAAGATAGTAGAAACCATTAAAGAAGAAATTATATAGAAGAAGTTGTCAATAATCTTGATGAAGTCAAGTTAAATGATTGCAACGTTCAAGCTCCTATTATTTTGGTAGGAGACACCGAAACAAAGTTTATTAATTTTATTGGAGTGGAAAGATTTGATGTGATTATTGACTCTTATTTGGTGAATATTGTTAATTGCATGAAGATTAAGGGACAAGAAGTTCAAGTTGCTCAATTGATGACTTTCAAGTTTGGCAAGAAGACAAGGAAGAAGTATTCAAAGTATTTGTTCTCTTGGCATGGAAGATTTCAAATTTCAAAGATGAACTCGATGATGAGTTTGTTTCTAGTTGAGGGGTCTAATGTATAACAGAATCTACAATTTAATTTTTGTAATTATTTAAATTTTGGTATTTTTATGTAAAAAAATGTTATTTTAGGTTTAGGTGATTTCCTTCCCTTAAAAGTTACCATGACTTTTGAGTGGAGTTGTGGTGTGTCTTTGTGTTAAAACTCATTTTCCTCTCCCTTGTGTGTGTGTGTTTGTTTCTTAAAAAAAAAAAAAAATGAGTAATTATCCCACATTGCTTAAGAAAGTGTGTTGTGTGTAGTATAACTTACCCCACCCTCCCTTAAAAGTTACCATGACTTTTGAGTGGAATTATGGTGTGTCTTTGTGTTAGAACTCATTTCTCTCTCCCTTGTGTGCGTGTGTGTTTGTTTCTCAAAAAAAAAAAGTTTTGGTAATTTATTTCCTTGTTTTTAAGTGCTTTTAATACTTTTTAAGTCAAATTTGATTCCTGTTATAATTAGGTATCAATTAGGAGTTATTTTAGAATATATTTTCTTGTCTGTCAAGTTTTATAGAGCCCTTAAATAAGCCCGTAAGTCTATACACGTTTTTTGAACAATTATTCAATCAATAAAATTCAGACTTTTGTCTTTTTATTGTCTGGTGAATTCCAGACCCTTTCTCCTTGTGGATTCAATGACCCTTGTAGACTCAAAGAACCCTCATGAATTCTAGAGGTAAACATGTTCTCTTTCTTAACGCTTTCGCATCCCGCATCACAACTTTACTCTACTCCCCTCCACTCCCTCTCCCTCTCCCTCTCCCTCTCCCCTCAATTCAAACAGACCCTTAAGCTCTTACAGCAAACCCGCTTCAGGCAATGCTTTTTCTGTAACATGAGCAGCAGCTTGAGGCCATTACTCACTATTAGCATTTGAACAGTATGTTCAAGATAACAGCTTTTATGGTTCGCGTTTTCTATGTACCATGAATGAAAAATACCATTTGAGCTACAAAAACTGAATGAAGGATACCAATCTTCTAGGCGAATACTAGTCAATTAACTTTATTAGCATTAAATAGAGGATCTTCAATGCTTGCTCCTTTAATAAAGTAAAATGTAACAACTAAAGACCTGTTTAGTGGAACTTGTTACAAACTTAGATATAGCCATAACAAGATGCTCACCAACTTATGGAAGCAAAAAAATATGAAAAACACAAAATTCGGAGAAAATTTGTACAACATTAGAAAGTTATCCAATTAATGAGGTGTCAGTAACTCTATTCGTTAATTGTCAGAAGCAACACGAGTCTACCAATATATACTGTATCAAAAATAAAATTATGGACTATCCACAAAGAACCAACATAAGCTCAAGAACCAACATAAAGCTCTCAATCCACCATTTGAAAATATTTAAAAACAACCTTCCAAAACACCAACGAATTCACCATTTGGAAATATCTTTCAATCACCAGAAGATGGTAATCTGTATGTGCGGGTAATACGGATCTGGTGCAAAACAATGATTTAGTAGCAGTTAGAAACCTAAAATTCATCATGATTCACTTTTCTTTCTTTTTTTTTCTCTTTTTTTTGGGTGGGAGGGGCAGCTGGAGACCATTCCACAAGTCAGAAATTACTTCTAAACAAACAAACAATGATTCACATTCATGATTCTATCATTTGGATAACCCTTTTTCACTTCTCTTTTCATAAAATACCAATTGTGTTAACATGATTAACATTCGATTTGAGTACAATACCATGACATAGATCTTGCAACTTACCTAAGAAAAGCTTGCAATCAAAGCTAAGGACCTGATAGACGGCTTAAATAACAACCAAACTAGGTAAATTCAAGTCCATACCTAAGGTGTGATGATGATTACTAACAAAATACGATATAAGTCAACATGGATTGATGGCAAAATCAATATCATACCTACCTAATAGGCCAAGTACCAATATTGATCAGATCAATCTATAGTTTGATGGTAAAAAGTGTTTAATGATAATCTTGAGAACACAAAAAATCCACCAAAATGAATTGGTAGGCCAAAAATTAGAAAGACTGCCACTCACCATCATGTATAATCATTTAGATTTGTCTGTTACTATAGACCAGGATCTGGCAAGGTGACAGGCCAAAATACATATTAGCATCAATATATTACCTGGGCAAAAGCATAAATTGCTCGCAAGATTCTAGCATAATCAGTTCCAAGCATTTGAATGACAATATCTGCCAGAAATGTTCCCCAAAGCCTGCACAAGATGCCAGTGAAATAAAATTGTCAGAGATTACAATAATTCCTCAAAGGAATCAGAAAGAAAAAACTTCAAGATCAAAAGCAGTTGTTGCAGTCAATGCATAATCAATGAAGCCAAAAGAGACTTCATAAAGACTACGTGCTTCAGATTAGACTCCCTACAGGCTTACAAATGCAGGACATAGTTGAGTCAGATACCAAATAAAAACTAAGCCATTATGAATGAAGCATCATTTTTGGCAAAGATAGTCTTCAACTCTGTAGTTATGAGAATACACATTTTCTTAATCAATTTAGGACCATTATTTGCATGGACATTTATCAGTGAAACCACTTTCCCTAGCATTCAGGCCCTTAAAAAGTTAATACATACATGCATACATATATATGATAAATTAAAATTAAAAAAAAAAAAAAAAAAAAAAAAAAAAAAAAAAAAAGGAGAAAGCAAATCTTCAGGTGAGAAGAAATGAAAATTATGAAAGACAAAACCAGAATCAATAAATTATATTAAAAAATGCAGAGCAAGAGTCAATACATTGGACCAAGTAAAGCCATCATGCTTCTAAAACCCAGATATCTTGATGCAGCACCAGCAAAGCCCTGTCACAGTTACAAACTGACAAAGATGAGAAGTTCTGATACAAAAAGATGCAGAACCAGCAAAGCCCTCTCTCCCCTCCACTATTATAACACATTTTTTAATACATTCCTCAATATAGTAATATACCTCTCCATAAGAGTACATAGCACTAACAGCAAATAGAAACATCATAAGGATCAAATCAACTGTTTGCAGCCCAAGGAAGAAAAGAAAAAAGTATACACCTGCTTTGCTGCAAGCAAGGCCGCTCTAGACTCAAGATTAATAGCAACTAATTGTCCACCCTGAAAACCAAGAAAGTATTAACGTCAAGTGAAGCCTTGCTGATGTAACTATTTGTGATGCCCCAATTTAATTGATTGTGTTTTGTGGGTGTGTGATGAGTCCCACATCGGGCATATATAGGTAGATCTTGACAATTGCTCAAGAGTTATAGGCCTTTATTTTTGCCATGTTCGAAGTACAATGAGCAATGCCTAGGAGAGTCATTGATATACTTTCTGGCTAGCAAAGCTGGTTCAGAAAGCATAAAAGCTCTTTCAAACATTTATTGATGCAGAATTAACTGTTGTGAAGATGAATTATGGCTTATTGAGATTGTTGTTACAGTGGTCCCAAGCTGTTGGCTCAAGTGACATGAATTCTGTTGAGATTTTGACTACCTTTCTTGTTGTTTTTATATTGGAGTGTGTATATTTTAGAAGAATTTTTTGTACTTTCCCTGGGAACATGAAGTACTAAATTGACAGCTTGCATTAAATTTGTATTGGTAGCACTCCACATTCAAATTGGACTAAGACAGCCATTTCATAAATTAGCAGATTTTAGAAAGTTTGAAAACTAATTAAGCTACAAACTACCAAAACTACACATTATATCCCAATATAAGATACATGGAACCACCAATCCCATATCTTGAAATCTTGAATTTCAAAATGCAGTAGACTCCTAAACCTAAAAACACTTAATTTAATATACACCACCAGCATACAAACTTGAATAGTAGAAAAGATAAGACTAGATAGAACAATGTAACCAGAAAATTTACCAAGCGGACCACACATCAAGTTGGGACCAATGTAGATTTTCTTTTCTTTTTCTTTTTTTATTGGTCTTTAATGTAGAGATCAGTATCTAGATTTTTTGGTCTAAATTAGCTAAAATTTATTGAAAATCTAGTAGTCCCCATCAATTTAGTACTCCTGATTTCTGGAATGTAGAAGAGTGATTGACAACTTAAACAAACAGAGCCCATTCAAATCTAGAAAACATGCTAAAATTAATTTTTTGAACAAAGAATTATAATAAATAAATATTGAAAAAGTATAATACGCACACGAAGTTCCTCACATTGAATTGAATACATTTCAAAAACTTTGTTTTTTCCTTACAAAAAAATAAAAATAAAAAAATGAATACATTTCAGAGAGGTTTTTGAAATCCATAGGCCTTTGTTGATGAACACTGCATAAGGCAATACATATTGCCCATGTTTAATGCATGTGAGAGAATATTAAGGGCACGTTTGGCAGACTGTAATTTAATAGATATTCTTATGGTATAACTATTCAATTGTTTGGTTATGTTTTTATTACGATGAATAGTTATTTCTTATGAATAGTTATTCTTTTTTTTTTTATAGGTAATCAGAAATATATTATTATTGAGGAAAAAAAGAAAAGTACAAGTTGTTCATGATGATGAACAACAAGAAAAAAAGAACAAACATCACAGCAAAACAAGAAATCAGGAAACTAAGCTAAGGGAAGACATAAACTCAGAGAGAGAAGAACAATCAGTAAAACCCCAACAACGAGACCACTCCAAAAGACTACGTTGGCATAAAACCTTTAACTCGTCCAACGTCTTCTCATTATCCTCAAAGGAACGACGATTTCGTTCCAACCACACAGTCCACATTAAGCACCCTGGAACCAAATTCCAAATGTCCGAATTATGTTTCCCAAGCCACTAATGCCAACAAGATAACAAACCCGCCACTGATCTTGGCATAACCCAATGAATACCAAAGGCCTGAAGCATAAAAGTCCAAAGGGAATGAGTAACAGGGCAATGAAGAAGAAGAAGATAGTCTACCAACTCCCCATCACAACAACACACACAACACCAAGTAGCCAACGGGCGACCCATAAGCATTAGATTGTCCAAAGTGAGGATCCGACCATGTGCAACTGTCCACAAAAAGAACGCCACTCGCCTAGGAATCTTTGGTTTCCAAACACCCTTCCAAGGAAACAAAGAATTCGAAGCACCCCGAATCGCATGGTAAAAAGACCGGGTGTCAAAATTACTATCACCCTTTAACCGCCAACAAAGAGTATCACTCCGATCACCCCGAGGAATACGAGTTTGGATAAGTTGGAGTAGGGAATAAGATGCAGCTAGCTCCCAATCTTCAAAAGCTCTATAAAACCTTAAATCCCATACTCTAACAGTACCCCCTTCTGGCATCCACAAAACCTCAGAGATACAAGCATCCTTGACCGCTGAGCACACATAGAGATCAGGATAGAGATCTTTTAGAGTATTATCACCAATTCACCTATCATGCCAAAAGCGAATACGAGTGCCTTCACCCACTACGAAAGACAGATGCTTAGAAAAGCTCTCCCACCCTTCATT
This sequence comes from Notholithocarpus densiflorus, assembly GCA_030021035.2. Taxonomy (NCBI): domain Eukaryota; kingdom Viridiplantae; phylum Streptophyta; class Magnoliopsida; order Fagales; family Fagaceae; genus Notholithocarpus; species Notholithocarpus densiflorus. Next base: position 934,344 of record JARYZH020000066.1, on the reverse strand, counting down.
AATGCTTCTCCATAGGCCACACCCATGAGTCCTCTTGCACACTTTAGAACACCACCCCCCTTAACCCTCACCATATTTTGTGGAGATAACTCGCCGCCAAAGATGGGTATCTTCATGCCCATATCTCCACAACCATTTCCCTAATAAAGCTTGATTAAATGACACCACACTTCTTATCCCCAAACCACCCACCCATCTCGACGGGTAAACACACATTTTCCCAAGCCACCAAAGGATATTTGAAACTCCCCTCAGAAGAGCCCCAAAGAAAGTTCCTCTGAATATTTTCCAATCTAGCAGCCACAAATTTAGGAATAGTAAAAAGAGATAAAAAGTACGTTGGGAGGCTTGAGAGAGTACTCTTAAGTAACATGAGCCTACCACCCTTAGATAAATAGAGCCGCTTCCACTCAGATAGCTTCTTCTCCATTTTCTCCAAAATAGGATTCCAAATCGAAGCTGTCTTAAAAGAAGTCCCCAACGGCATCCCCAAATATTTCATAGGCAAACTGCCCCACTCTACATTGAAGAATATTAGCCAGTGCGTCTAGATTATTCACCTTCCCAATAGGGACAATCTCACTTTTCCCAACATTGACCTTCAAACCCGTAAAAGCCTAAAAACAAGACAACACCAACCTTATGGACAATAGCTGTTCCCTAGAGGCTTCACAAAATAAGATAGTGTCATCAGCAAATAACAAATGGGAGATACGCACCCCAACAGAGTTCACAGAGCCCACCTGAAAACCCCGAATAAGATTACACTCCTCTAACTTCTTCAATAGTCTACTCAAAACCTCCATTATCAAAAGAAACAGAAGCGGGGATAATGGATCCCCTTGTCTCAATCCACGAGAACTACCAAAAAAACCTTCAGGGGAACCATTTACCAGGACAAAAAAACGGACAGAAGTAACACAAGCCTTAATCCACCCCCTCCATTTCACCCCAAAACCCATCTGGCCCAACAAATAAAACAAGGCCTCCCAGTTCACATGGTCATATGCTTTTTCAATGTCAAGCTTGCAAACCACACCCGGTAATCTGCTCTTCAACCTGCTATCCAAACATTCATTTGCAATAAGCACTGAATCCAGAATCTGCCTTCCGCCAACAAACGAATTTTGAGACTCAGAGATAAGATTATCTAAAACCGCCCTCAACCTATTAGCCAACACCTTGGATAGCAGCTTGTACACACTACCCACCAAACTGATGGGGCGAAAGTCCTTAATGGTAACAGCATTACACTTCTTGGGAATTAGAGTGAGAAACGAAGCATTCAAAGACCGTTCAAACATAGAATGTCGATGAAAATAGTCAAAGAAATCCATGACATCCTTTTCTACAACACTCCAACATTTGTGGAAAAAAGCCATGGTGAAACCATCAAGACCAGGGGCTTTATCACCCTCCATCTCCCTTAATACCTGGATGACTTCCTCCTTCGAGAACTCCTTCTCCAAGGACAACCTCTCTTCCTCTTCAATGCATGCAAAGTCTAACCCATCCATAGTAGGACGCCAAACCTCAGTTTCCTTATACAACCCCTGGTAAAAAAGGACTAACTGAGAGCGCACATCAGCCTCATCTTCATAAAGAACACCATCCACCTCTATCCTCTTAATTAGATTAGTTTAGGACATTTTGCTCGTTTTATCAATGTCGAAGGGTATTTTTTAATCAATTTTGATGTTTGGGGCATTTTGGTCGTTTATGAGGTATCATGATTTGACTTCTCATTCTAGCCATTTCAGGGGTATTTCGGTCATAGTAGAGGTTTTGCGGTTATTTTAGCCGTTTTATAGATTTGGAAACAATTTTGGTCAATTAAGAGGTTTCGGGAGGGTTTTTTTCTGGACATTTTTTGGTTTTGGGTGTTTGGTAATTTTGGTAGTATATTGGCCATTTTAGTGATTTCAAGGGTATTTTTTTGCGAAAAAAATATTATTTGACTCGTGTGAATTACCAAAATACCAAAAAAATAATAAATACACCAAAACCTCTAAAATGATCCCCTTAAAATTGTCAAAATGACTAAAATCCACCATGAATGTCCAAAATATCCCAAAACTTTAGAAAATGACCAAAACGCCCCCAAATCGACCACAATACCCCTGGAAACTTTAAAATGACCAAAATACCATTGAATCCTCAAAAATTGGCAAAATACCCTCGAAACCTCCGAAAATGACGAAAATACCCCCAAACTAAGCCAAAATACACTCAATTGTTTAGATTTATGGGGTATTTTGGTTGGTTTCAAGTTGTTTATCTCACTCTAGAGGATTGTGGGGGCATTTTACTCATTTTAGCATCGTCGAGGTGTATATTTAAATCATTTTAGATGTTCAGTGTATTTTTGTCATTTACGAGGTATCGAAGTTTGATTGCTCATTCTAGCCGTTTCAAGGGTATTTTGGTAATTATAGAGCTTTTCGGGTTATTTTTGTCGTTGTAGAGATTTTGAGGCAATTTTGGTCAATTAGAAGGTTTTGGGGGTTTTTTTTTTTTTGACATTTTCTGGTTTTGGGGGTATTTTTGTGATTTTGGTGATTTTGGGGGTATATTGGTCGGTGTAGTGATTTCAAGGGTACTTTTTAGTCAAAAAAAATTATTTTACCTGTGAGAATTACCAAAATATCCAAAAACCTACAAAGAGACCAAAACCTCTAAAATGATCCCCTTAGAATTGCTAAAAAGGCTAAAATGCAACACGAACGTCAAAAATATCCCAAATCCCTAGAAATTGACCAAAACGCCCTCAAAACGACCACAATACCCACGGATACTTTTAAAACGACCCAAATACCATTGACTCCTAAAAAAAAAAATTAAAATAACCTCAAAACCTCTTAAAATAACCAAAATACCCCTAAAATAAGCCAAAATACACTCGATTTTTTAGACTTTGTCCGTATTTTGGTCGGATTCAAGTTTCTTTGCTCATTCAAGAGGATTTTACGGCAGTCTGCACATTTTAGCAATGTTGAGGTGTAGATTTTAATCATTTTAGATGTTTGGGGTATTTTGACCGTTTACGAGGCATTGAGATTTGACAGCTCATTCTAGCCGTTTTACGGGTGTTTTGGTCATTTTAGAGGTTTACGGGTTATTTTAGTCATTTTAGGGATTTTGAAGCTATTCTGGTCAATTAAGAGGTTTCGGGGGGTTTTTTTTGGACATTTTGTGGTTTTACGAGTATTTTGGTGATTTTGGGAGCATAATGTCCATTCTAGTGATTTCATGGGTAATTTTTGTTAAAAAAAAATTATTTTACCCGAGAGAATTACAAAAATATCAAAAAACCTATAAATACGCTAAAACCTCTAAAATGACCCCTTTAGAACTGCCAAAATGACTAAAATGCACTACGAATGTCCAAAATATCTGAAATTCCTGGAAAATGACCAGCACACCCCAAAAACGACCACAACACCCCCGGAAACTTTTAAAATGACTAAAATTCCACTGAATCCCCAAAAATAAGCAAAATACTCTCGAAACCTCTGAAAATGACCAAATTCCACTAAACTAAGCCAAAATACACTCGATTTTTTAGATTTTTGGGGTACGTTGGTTGGTTTCTAGTTTTTTTTCTCATTCTAGAGGATTTTAGGATAATTTGCTTGTTTTATCAATGTCTAAGGGTATTTTTTAATCAATTTAGATGTTTGGGGCATTTTGGTCGTTTATGAGGTATCGTGATTTGACTTCTCATTCTAGCCATTTCTGGGTATTTCGGTCATAGTAGAGGTTTTGAGGTTATTTTAGTTGTTTTATAGATTTTGAAGCTATTTTGGTCAATTAAGAGGTTTCGGGGTTTTTTTTTTGGACATTTTGTGGTTTTGGGGTATTTGGTAATGTTGATAGTATATTTGCCATTTTAGTGATTTCAAGGGTGTTTTTTTACGAAAAAAAAAATTTATTTGACCCGTGTGAATTACCAAAATACCAAAAATCCAATAAATACACCAAAACCTCTAAAATGACCCCCTTAAAACTGTCAAAATGACCAAAATGCACCATGAATGTCCAAAATATCCCAAAACTTTAGAAAATGACCAAAACACCCCCAAACCGACCACAATACCCCTGAAAACTTTTTAAATGATCAAAATACCATTGAATCCTCAAAAATTGGCAAAATACCCTCGGAACCTCCGAAAATGACCAAAATACCCCTAAGCTAAGCCAAAATACACTCAATTTTTTAGATTTATGGGGTATTTTGGTCAGTTTCATGTTGTTTTTCTCACTCTAGAAGATTGTGGGGCATTTTACTCATTTTAGCATAGTCGAGGTGTATATTTCAATCATTTTAGATGTTCAGCGTATTTTTGTCATTTACGAGGTATCGAGGTTTGATTGCTCATTCTAGCTGTCTCAAGGGTATTTTGGTCAATATAGATCTTTTCGGGTTATTTTTGTCGTTGTAGTGATTTTGGGGCTGTTTTGGTCAATTAAAAGGTTTTGGGGGGTTTTTTTTTTTAAATATTCTGGTTTTGGTGGTATTTTGGTAATTTTGGGAGTATATTGGCCAGGCTAGTGATTTCAAGGGTATTATTTGTCAAAAAAAATTATTTTACCCGGGAAAATTACAAAAATATCAAAAAACCTATGAATACAACAAAACCTCTAAAATGTCCCCCTTAGAATTGCCAATATGACTAAAATGTATCACGAATGTCCAAAATTACCCAAAACCCTAGAAAATGACCCAAACTTCAGCCAAACGACGACAATAACCCCGAAAAATTTTATAATGACCAAAATACCATTGAAACCTCAAAAATAAGAAAAATACCCTCGAAAGCTTGTAAAATGCCCAAAATACCCATAAACTAAGCCAGAATACACTCGATGTTTTAGGTTTTGGGGGTACGTTGGTTGGTTTCAAATTGTTTATCTCATTCTAGAGAATTTTAGGGCATCTTGATCATTTTATCAATGTCGAGGGGTATTTCTTAATCATTTTTAATGTTTGGGGCATTTTGGTCATTTATGAGGTATCGAGATTTGACTTCTCATTCTAGTCGTTTCAAGGGTAATTCGGTCATAATGGAGGTTTTGCGGTTATTTTAGTCGTTTTAGAGATTGTGAGGCTATTTTGGTTAATTAAGAGGTTTCAGGGGTTTTTTTTTTTTTGGACATTTTGTGGTTTTGGGGGTATTTGGTAATTTTGTGGTTTTTTTTGGACATTTTGTGGTTTTAGGGGTATTTTGGTGATTTTGGGTGTATAATGTCCATTTTAGTTATTTCAAGGGTATTTTTTGTCCCAAAAAAATTTATTTTACCCAAAAGAATTACAAAAATATCAAAAAATCTATAAATACGCTAAAACCTCTAAAATGACCCCCTTAGAACTGCCAATTTGACTAAAATGCACTACAAATGTCCAAAATATCTGAAATCACTAGAAAATGAACAGAATGCCCCGAAAAAGATCACAATACCCCCGGAAACTTTTAAAATTACTAAAATACCACTGAATCCCCAAGAATAAGCAAATACCCTCGAAACCACTGAAAATGACCAAAATACCCCTAAACTAAACCAAAATACACTCGATTTTTATATTTTTGGGGTACGTTGGTTGGTTTCAAGTTGTTTTTCTCATTCTAGAGGATTTTAGGACATTTTGCTCATTTTATTAATGTCGAAGGGTATTTTTTAATCAATTTAGATGTTTGGGGCATTTTGGTTGTTTATGAGGTATCGTGATTTGACTTCTCATTCTTGCCGTTTCAGGGGTATTTCGGTCATAGTAGAGGTTTTACGGTTATTTTAGTCGTTTTATAGATTTTGATGCTATTTTGTTCAATTAAGAGGTTTCCGGGGGGGGGGGGGGGGTTTGGACATTTTGTGGTTTTGGGGTATTTGGTAATTTTTGTAGTATATTTGCCATTTTCGTAATTTCAAGGGTATTTTTTTGCGAAAAAATAATTATTTGACCCATGTGAATGACTAAAATACCAAAAAACGTATAAATACATCAAAACTTCTAAAATGACCCCCTTAAAATGGCGACAATGACTAAAATGCACCATGAAGGTCCAAACTATCCTAAAACTTTAGAAAATGACCAAAACGCCCCCAAACCGACCACAATACCCCTGGAAACTTTTAAAATGATGAAAATACCTTCGAATCCTCAAAAATTGGCAAAATATCCTTGAAAAAATGACCAAAATACCCTTAAACTAAGCCAAAATACACTCAATTTTTTAGATTTATGGGGTATTTTGGTCGATTTCAATTTGTTTTTCTCACTCTAGAGGATTATGGGCCATTTTGCTCATTTAAGCATCGTCGAGGTGTATATTTTAATCATTTTAGATGTTTAGGGTATTTTTGTCATTTACGAGGTATCAAGATTTGATTGCTCATTCTAGTCGTTTTAGGGGTATTTTGGTCATTATAGAGTTTTTCGGGTTATTTTTGTTGTTGTACAAATTTGGAGGCTATTTTAGTCAATTAAAAGGTTTTGAGGTGTTTTTTTTTTTTGACATTTTCTGGTTTTGGGGGTATTTTGGTAATTTTGGTGATTTTGGGAGTATATTGGCTAGTCTAGTGATTTCAAGGGTACTTTTTAGTCAAAAAAATTTATTTTACCGGTGAGAATTACCAAAATATCCAAAAACCTATAAAGAGAGCAAAATCTCTAAAATGACCCCTTTAGAACCGCCACAATGGCTAAAATGCAACACGAACGTCCAAAATATCCTAAATCCCTAGAAAATGACCAAAACGCCCCCAAAACGACCACAATACCCACGAATACTTTTAAAACGACCTAAATACCATTGACTCCTCAAAAATAAGTAAAATACCCTCGAAACCTCCTAAAATAACCAAAATACCCCTAAAATAAGCAAAAATACACTCTATTTTTTAGACTTTGTCGGTATTTTGGTCGGATTCAAGTTTCTTTGCTCATTCTAGAGGATTTTACGGCAGTCTGCACTTTTTAGCAATGTTGAGGCGTATATTTTAATTATTTTAGAGGTTTGGGGTATTTTGGCCGTTTACAAGGCAATGAGATTTGACTGCTCATTCTAGCCGTTTCAGGGGTATTTTGGTCATTTTAGAGGTTTGCAGGTTATTTTAGTCGTTTTAGGGATTTTGAAGCTATTTTGGTCAATTAAGAGGTTTCGGAGGGTTTTTTTTTTTACATTTTGTGGTTTTACGGGTATTTTGGTGATTTTGAGAGCATAATGTCCATTCTAGTGATTTCATGGGTATTTTTTGTCAAAAAAAAAATTATTTTACACGAGAGAATTACAAAAATATCAAAAAACCTATACGCTAAAACCTCTAAAATGACCCCTTTTGAACAGCCAAAATGACTAAAATGCACTACGAATGACCAAAATATCCGAAATCCCCAGAAAATGACCAAAACGCCCCAAAAACGACCACAACACCCACGAAAATTTTTAAAATGACTAAAATACCACTGAATTAAGCCAAAATACACTCGATTTTTTAGATTTTTAGGGTACGTTGGTTTGTATAAAGTTGTTTTTCTCATTCTAGAGGATTTTAGAACATTTTACTCGTTTTATCAATGTCAAAGGGTATTTTTTTAATCAATTTAGATGTTTGGGGCATTTTGGTCGTTTATGAGGTATCGTGATTTGACTTCTCATTCTTGCTGTTTTAGGGGTATTTCGGTCATAGTAGAGATTTTGCAGTTATTTTAGTCGTTTTATAGATTTTGATGCTATTCTGCTCAATTAAGAGGTTTCCGGGGGGGGGGGGGGGTTTGGACATTTTGTGGTTTTGGGGTATTTGGTAATTTTGGTAGTATATTTGCCATTTTCGTGATTTCAAGGGTATTTTCTTCGAAAAAAAAAATTTATTTGACCCGTGCGAATTACTTAAATACCAAAAAACCTATAAATACATCAAAACCTCTAAAATGAACCCCTTAAAACGGCCAAAATGACTAAAATAGGGGGGTGGAGAGGGTAAGGATGGGGTGGGGGAGGGGGCTGAAGGGGAGCAGGAGTCATCCTGAGTGAGGTAGTTTCAATAGTTATTCTTTAAAATGAGGAATAACTATTCTTTATCAAAAGCGCTTAATGTCTATTTCTTAACCTTATGTAAGAACTTTTTTTAAAAATTTCCTAAAAAGCCATTAATTGCCTCATCTTCAAAAGGAAAGAAAATAAGCTAGATCCTTATATAACTTTTATTTTCTCTTATATAACTTTTATGCAGTTATTAATTTTTAAACAAAGCACATATATATTAATTATTAATACATAATAAGCTAGATCCTTCTCCCAGTTTTTTTTTTTTTTTTTGAAAAAAAAAAGTTAAGCTAGATCCTTAAAAAATGTAAATATAATTTTATAAAATAAGAGTATTTTAAAAAATTTGACTTAAAAATGATTTCATTCCACCTTCTTTTCGTACTCTACCAAATTGTGGATGCATATTCAGGATTTTATTCTTAAATGGTCACCAAACTAATGAATAGTAATACTTATTACATTACAACTTAATGTATTCCTTGTAATACTTATTCTTATTCCCATGTAATAATCATTACAGTGTACCAAACGTGCCCTAAATCATATTTGCAGCAGAAACGATAACAAACTATTTTTTAAATTTTGAAATATCTTTAAAAAAAATTTAATAAAGTTGAAGCCATAATAAAGAGACATATTGCTTCTATAAAAATAAATAAAACACACACACATTGGAATCAGACAAATTCATTATGGCTACTTTGCCAAACTACGTATCTACGATGTCAAACTTATACCTTTTTAATGAATTCCTTTTTCATCTGATAGTTGGCAGCTTCTAAGAACACCTTCCCAGATAATCTCCTTGCTAACTACCACAAAGGGAAAACTACTTCAGATATTCAAACAAAAGACCAAAGAAATAAACTGACATAAATCATTTACTTACCACTTCATAAATCTTTGCCAAAGTAAACATACCACCACCCTTCACATCAAAAAAGATAGGGAAAAAAATAGATCAATCTCAAATAGAGAGGACCAAAAGACTTGATTGTAAAATAACTAACTGTACCCTCAACATCATTGACCGAAGCTCTTTCATAGCAGAAAGGGCATGCAGCTTCCATTGACTAAGTCCAAATTCTAGACTGCCCTGATCATTGGATGTCTTAGAGAAGTCCCCTAAGCTCAGAAAAGTTCTTGATTCCTCGCTTCAAGAATGTAATGAAAATTTTAAATCACCACAATACAATTTTATTAAGAAGAAGTCAACTTTTTGAAAGATTACTTTTTGTAAATTACATACGTACCCAAAGGGTCTTAAACCAGCAACCTCACCCTCCGCCATGTTGAGGCAGGGGAGGTCTCATTTGCAATAGGCTCACTGGAAACTTTTTCTAAGAAATAACTAAGTAATGATCTTTTAAAACTTTCTAATGTTCTGACAGACAGCAATCAACAAAGATCGATTAATGAATTATAAAACTAACAAAAGTACAACACAAGGGTTAACTGATTACTTTCCTCAACTTTTTCTTTTTTAGATAAGGAAAGGTTTTATTAAAAAGGAAAAGGAAATGACACATAAAAAGATGTGTATAAACCCTTTTTAAAGAACACAAATCACAAATAATGGGAGTCAAAAAATTCAACAAAAGACACAGAAGGGACACTGCCTAAGGCATCAGTTCTTTCCTAACAGCATTAACTTGCATTTCTTCAGACATCCAATCATCCATGTAGTGCCATAGGCTAGCACTAGATTTTTCTTTCCTATGCAATTATTGGTCGATGTTGCAAAATTCCTAGGGAATCTAAGTTTAACTTCTAATCTTAGTTAGAGTGGTGCCACCTCAAAGCGCCCTTTTAGTGATAAGCTTTTACAATATAGTCATACTTCTTAACCAAAACAAAATAATCACTTCAACTCCAATAATTTGATAAACAGATTAGTTAACAGTCTAACATCTATAGTTGATAAATCCATTTATATTGATCTTAGGTTATTTCTATCAGTTTATAGATTTGTGATGATCAAAATCACCCCACGAGCACCTTGCACAGTCCACTTGCTCAAGTCCCATCTGTGAAATTTTTTCAATCTCTACCTAGTACCTACTCGAGAATAATGAGACACAGAGATCTAACAGGATAAGCATTCTAAAGGATTTAGCAAATTCTGGAGAATTAATTACGAAAAGTACCTTGAGTATTCCTGCAGTAGATGAAGAAAAATTTCTACTTCAAGATCTTCAGTTGACAATTTGCTTGAGCATCGAATGTTCAACTTTTTTCTCACTTCAAGCAAGACATTTCTATATGATGGTCTCCATCCCCTACCAACAACATTTTATGAAAAGAAATCAAGACAATACTTAAAATGAAGCCCGAATTACAATGTGCAATAAAATTTTGTTCATGAGAACAGAGATTGAGATTCACTAACCACTTTCCATAAAGAGTACCAGTAAGTTTAGTTGTAATGTGCAACTAAGACCATATCAATAAAAGCAGCTATTGACGCTAACTAGTTGCAATTTTACAATGTCATTGCAATTACCTTAATGTAGACCGGGCATCAGACGCAAGAAATAAAAAGCGTGACTCTAGCGCTGCAATAAAATCTTGGCGCTCTTCAAGATCTTCTTCAATCATGGCATGGTCCACATCCGCTCTGCTTGTTATCGATTTTAGCAAAGGGCTGAAGTAGCTGAATATCAACAATATTAAAGACCAAATATATCAACATCATGCCAAATTCAAAAGAAGAAGAAGATTTTCATTTACCTGGGGCCAAAAAGGATTCTTTCAAGCTCATATAGCTCAGAGTCGGTGGCAAGTTCAAGCACTGACCGAAGCTCAGGGTCAAATGCATCTGCATAGCATACCACATCATTTTAGAAATACAAATATAAATACAAATCCAAGTTAGGAAACAGAGTCAAAAAAAGGGGGCACCTTGCCCTTGCCCTTTTCTTGAAATAGCTGCATAAGCACAACAACCCACAAGCCTTAGACCATTTGTACGCCCAACAACCTGCAAAATCAAGAACCCATTTACCTTGAATATGAAAGTTCACTTCTTTAGACTGTACACCAATCTCTAGCACTAATTTTAGAAATTTACAAATGTACGGAAGGAAGAGGAGCAAAAGAAAAAAGAAAAGCGTACTACTACCGAGTATGCAGCTAGTTTGGGAATTGTGATTGGTAATGCTGAAGCCAAGGAGAAATGGAGTGGCAGAGCTGCTGCCGCTGTTGCACTAGTCATCCGCCTCCCCGATAAAAATATAAAATGGAGCTGATCTGATCTGTTTGGAATTAATGCCTCACACTCACCCACTTTAACTTTAGTTTTCCTTCCCCTAAAAAACAAAACCACCTTTCAAATAAATTTAGGGAGAAAAGTGCGTTTGTCTCTAATTTTATAACTATACAGTAAAATATTTTTATTTTGAAACAATTTAGCAAAATGTTCTTGTTTTTTAAACTCAATTTTAACAAAATCAATTTTTGTGTAAAACTCAAAATCATCAAAATCGAGTTATGTGTATATTTTTAAATGTAACTCGACATTGGCAATATTGAGTTCCACTTAAATTTTAAAAAAAATTTAAGTGATTGAATTTACCTAAAACTTGATTTTTAGAAAATCGAGTTTCAAAATAAGGACATGGTGCTTAATAATTTCAAAACAGAAATATTGTACTAGATATTTTAAAAAATAAGAGTAAATGCTCATTTACCCCAGTAAATTCAAGCTGATTTTTCCCAAACGTTTTAAATATCAATTTAATCCTAACCTCTTTTTTTTTTTTTTTTTTTTTTTTTTTTGGAAAAATCCTTGCTTTTGTTATTGTCTCATAATAAATTTTTTATTAAGTGATGGATAAAAAATATTGTCATGATAAAAATAAATAAATAAATTTATTTTTATACTACTTGGATTTCCACGTGAACTAGCTTGAATAAAAACAAATAAAAAATAAAAACTCCACACTCTCTAAAAATTTTCTCACCAATCTAAGGAGAAAAATAACCAAGAAAAAAAAGAAATCAATCACTCAATTTGGATGACCACATCAACAATGCCCAATAGTCCTCCCTTTCAATAATATAAAACCATGTGTCCAAATTATTGAGTCACTGTCCTAATCACTATCCAAATAAAAAAAAACTTACCATCAACTTTTAATAATAATAAAATCATTTCTGTATCCCATTCATGTATTTGATGTCTAAAACAATTTTCTTTGCCTTTATTTTTTAAGAAAAAGGAAACGACTTCCTTGGACATAGTTTATTTTAAATTCAAGAAAAAATAAATTATCAACATAGTTCTTGCTCTCTTTTTTCTGCTAGAAAGTATCCATGTTCTAATGACGTTCTTCAAAGTTAAAATTTTACAGTTTTTAGAATAAAGAAATTGCTACAACTTCTTGGATATATCTCCTAATATCATATAAAAATCCATGCTTTTACGTATTGTCCTGACTTCTTCTTTTTCTTCTTTTTTTTCTTTTTTGTGTGTGTGTGAAAGATGTATTGTTTTGACTTGATTAGCTGCATTGAAAAGATTTTATATTAAACTCAAGGAAATTTTGGTCAGTTTTAACTTTTAAATTTATCTGTTAGAAAGTGTTTATATCCCATACTTAATTTCATAGAACATTTGCATTTAGCTCGTGCAAAAATTTCTGTCTATTTTAGTATAAGAACTTTTTTTTTTTTTTTTACATACTCACTTTTTAAAATATCCTACATCAAATTATCTATTTTACACTATATTTTATTAAAATATCAATTTTTTATTTTTTTTATTTATTCTCTTTCTTCACATACAACTACCACCATCCACTCTCTTCTTTCGTATTAAGATATGGAAAGAAAGAATAAACAACTAAATGCAAAATGAATAATATCAATGTAAATTTACACGGTTACTATAGCAAACTTGTAAATTTACACAATTATACATGAACTAATGTGGTTCATTTTTAGACAAAACTGTGTAAATTTTACACATTCTTCTATTATACTCAAAGCAATGTGAATGCTCATATGTTGCAGGATTTGGATACATAATTAGCAAAAGAGTAAACAAGACATAACTTACCGTATTTCTTTCTATTGTACTACATTCTAAGCAAAGCATTCACAATGAAGTAATTAAATTACAATAATTAAACTCAAAATACCACCACAAGGAAGTAATCTTAGAGCATTCACAATGAAGTTGGTATAATTGCTAAAATGCTATTTTAGCAACTAAAACACTTAAATGTAGGCTACAATGAAGTTGCTATAGTTTGAAAAAATGGCAACTAATCTACAGTAAATATTTTATTTCTCTCTCTCTCTCTCTCTCTCTCTCTCTCTTCTCTTTAATATATATATATATATATTCTCTCTCTTTCTTCTCTCTGCAGAGTCGGACGTTTCTCTCTTTTTTCTTTTTTCTTTTTTATCTTCTCTCTTGCCTACCTCTTCTTCCCTTTCTTCTATTATGCTATGGTAGAAAATCTCTCTCTCTCTCTTTCTATTATTTTCTTTTCTCTCTTATTCTCCTCCTTTCTTCTTCTCCTCATACTCAAATATTTTATTCTCTATTTTGTGGTGGTAATGGGTGTTGTGGCTAGTTGTGGGTGTTGTTATGATGGGTTTTGTTGGTCGATTGTGGGTGTGATGGTGATGGGTTTTGTGGCTGGTTGTTGGTGTTGTTGTGATGGGTTTTGTGGCCGGTTGTTGGTGTTGTTGTGATTGTGGTTTTGTTTGGGTTGCGTTTTTTTTTTTTTTTGTGTGTTTGTGTGTGTGGTGGATTTTGTGGCCGATTGTGAGTGTGGTTGTGATGGGTTTTGTGAGTTTTTTTTACCAGTGGTGTCGGTGGTGGTGGCTGGCAGTGGGTGGGCGGCAAAGAAGAGAAAGAGATGTAGTAGGTGTGGAGGGCAGAGAAGAGAGAGATGAAGAAGAAGATAGAGAAAGAGGAGAATAAGAATAAAAAAATAAAAAAAGTATATTTAAATGAAGTAAAAAATAAAATCTTTGATGTTAATTGTATTGTAAAATGAAGTGTTAGAACTTAGAATAAATAAAATAGGTTTTTGAGATGTTAAAAGCTAAAAATTTTAGGAGCTTGCTGTGAATGCTCTGATTTAAGGTTCTAGGTGAAAATATTAAGATAGTAGTTGATGCAATTAACTGAGACAAAATATGTATGACGTTATATTAATAACAGAAGTTGAGAAAATTTCAGACGTATAATGATCTTGTAGTTGATGCTATGGAGTATCTATTTTATGATAATAAAAATAGTATCAGTTATGGGATTAAACGAAAGTAATATTACACAAAGGAGAATTTGTCATCTCACTAAATTGAGAAATCTCGTGTTTCTTTTTTCAGTCAGGTATAGATAGAGAGGGGGGTGAGGTAGGAATCAAACCAAATACATGAGTACCACAAATTACCATTTGCCAATCACTTCCAACTCTAGAACTAGAAGATAACAGCATATGCAAGACTATTAACCAGTCAAATCTGCCTATATTGGGAGCACTTGCACGCCCAGTGAGATATTATTAGAATAAACAGGGGTAGAAGATATTAAAAGAATGTATTGCAAAGTCTTGATTTGAGTAATGATACAAACTTTTTTGCCGTACTGTCAAAAGCACACTTGTTATCCAACATGCTGCTTCTGAAGCAAGAAATCTAACGAACCTTGCTTCTGCTTTTAATACATGAGGCGCTACAAAATTACCTTTGGAACTTAATTTCTCTACATTGCCTATATAAAAGAGGAAAAAACATGGCAAACGACTCTTGACGAGGATCAACCATCTACTCACACTTGATGGATCGATAAATGTGACGCACAAATAGTAAAGCTGCACGGAAACCTACAGTTCCAAGCATGAGGAAGAAACCATAGCAGATGCAAGCCATGTAACCAAAGAAAAATGAGGTTTGCATAAACCCGGACATATCTGAGCGTGCATAGTAGTAGTACAGGCAATAGGCATAGATAAAGATGCCAGTTGATCCACCACATAGAAAAGATCTGTAACAAATTCAAGCATAGAGATCATCAATCTTGGATTCAATATATTATTCTCCATTCTAGACATTCAGAATCCATACAGTTTGACATAGGGAAAAGAAAATGAAAGACATTAATGCAGGCTAACAACTCTACTTCACTGCAAATCAGGACAAAGATAATTAGCCAACTGTCATAAAATCTATCTCAAAAATCAAGTCAACACATAAAAGTGATAGTATATAATTTTTTTTTAATGGAATAACATGATAGTATATATAACCTAACCTAAGAATTGATGCAAAGTATGGTAAAAATGATAAATATAGATTAATAAACAATCAATCGATGCATGAGATAAAGAACGAAAGCTTGTTTGATGGTTGCAATTATTAAGTGAGGTAAATATGGGGAATAAATAATTATAAAGAAATGAATAAAAATTTCGCAAGCATTCTTGTTCACATAAACTTTACAATTAACTAATAGCCACACAAACCAATCCATAATAAAAGAGACTGCAAATGCCATGCCTAAGCTACACATATTTATACCTCAAAACAACATGTTCTCAGTAATTTTTTTATGCCACCGCAAATCCACAGAGAAACTTTTGACCTTTTATCTTTGATTACTTTAAACTTATCAAACACAATGGCTTGAAGAACTACATTGCAGTTTCACATAGTAATTAATTACACATCATTGACAATCAAAGTTGATATGTTGTCGGTAGTCAACAACTCCTAATGCAAACTTTAATGCAACAACGCCTATACTACAATTGTCAATACATCGATCCTATAACAAGTTTTTCACATGTACACAGGAAGAATTCTAACTTTATATATGGTCAAGAAAGAAGAATACAGTCACCCATTACCACAACCCCCTCCCCTTTCCCAAAATAAAGATACTTCCATAACCAAGGGGAAAGAAAGACAAGAACAAGTCATGGAAAATTTGAAAAATAGAGCAATATTGATATAAATTCCAGAATGAGAACAGAAGCAAAATCAAATCAATTGAAGAATCAGATGACAAATATTATTTAAGTCAGCAAAACATCAACACAAATAAATAAAAATGGGTGTTTACCTCCACCACCATTCATGGTCCTCAGCAGCAAGTTGGAAGTATGTCAGTGCCACAGTAATGAAAGCAGTAACTATCAGGAGAATGATGAAGACAATAAACAAGATGCTGTATATGGTATAAATCCTGTGACCCCATACACTGGCAAATATGTAGTAAAGTTCAATGTATATAGCACTGAAAGGCAGAAAGCCTGCCATTGCCATTTGCGGAATCGTTCCCCGGTACCATGGCAAAGGTGGAATCTCTCTGGGATACTTGGTGGTGCGGACAGGAGCTTGGAATTCAGCTTTGCTATTCTTCCCAGCAATCCCACCCAACACCAGCAAAGGTGATGTTACAAGCGTCCATATAAGAACTATCACCACAATTGTGCCAAATGGGAGAGCAGCAGTGGCATTATAAGCAATTGCTACAGTATTCAGGAAGCAGAACATAAGAAACAGAGGTCCGCAAAAGAGGCATCCCGTCAACATTAGATTCCTAACCTGTTGTCACACCAGAATACTGAATATCAGATTATGAAACAAGTACAACTTTAAAGGATGCGAGTTAAAATTCAAATTTTTTTTGAAGAATGAATACATAATAGGCACGTACCCAGTTTGTTCCCTCTAGCTGACAGTAAAAGGAGGTCGCAATATAGCCCGCAATTCCTGATGTGAGAGCATATATGACAACCAGTGCAGTAAACAGAGCTCCTCGGTTGTATGGATAAAATACACCAACAAGTGCTAGTATAAAAATGAATACTGTACTGCATGGAATGGAAAGCATAAAATTACTTACACGACAATAACAAGTATGAGGAACCGTCTCAGTCTCAGTGGTAGTAGAGTTGCGGCGGATGAAAAAATAACTACTTACAGGGTAAAAAGTTGGGTACCAGAACCAAGGGCAGCTGCAAATACAGACTTGTACTTGGGATACCTGAATACATCTCCATGGATGTATTTCCATCCAGTCTCTTCCTGGTCTTCAGCTGATTCCTCATCATGGGCATATCTTTATTATTTACAGGAAAAAAAAAAAAAAAAAAAAAAAAATTAACAATTGAGTCAAGATCCTAATGAAGAGAGAGGCAGAGGCAGAGGCAGATGAGATTAGATTCTTACTTAACAAAATCATTTTTAAGGACTCGCATGAGTATGGTGGCAAGAAAGCCAGTTAGAAGAAGCACTGTGACACATGAATTTATAATGGAGAACCAATGGATCTCGAGATGATGAGGAAGAGAAGAAGACTGTGAGTACTTATCCATCCTCTTCTCATAAGGGACACTTGTTTCTTTCCATTTGACAGTATATAAAAAATCGACGTCAACGTCGTCTTTATTGTCATCAGTAAGGTCGACAACATTGCGTGCGTCTGTTTGAACATTGATTTCGATGACGCGGTCTTTGTTGTAAAAGATGTTAAACTGAATGTGCTTATAGAGAAAATATCTGTAGTCGCTTGGCTCTTTGCCTTCTTTTTCGACCTTGCCAATAAAACCCCAAAGGGGTAAGTCATCGTAATACATCTGAAAGTAGTAGTCCTTGTTAACGGCATCTCGGAAACGGGCCACCTCTTCCTTTGAGAGTGTTTTCTTGCAAACAAGCTCTGAATCTTTCTCAATTCGGAAATCAAGTTTGTAGGGAGCACTCACTAAACGATCGCCATTTAGCACTTCCCCAAGAGCTTCCTTTTTCTCTTTCACATTATCAGGAGAGCAGAATGGGAGATCAAAATACCGGTATGTTTCACTGCCACACACACACACACACACACACAGCAATATCATCATTAGCTTACTTACACCACACACAACCAACAGAGACCATTCATTCCCTAAATCATCATGCCGTCGAAGATTGGAAGTTTCATCATACATTTGATTTGATTTGATTTGATGATGTTGTGGTTTTCTTTCTTTTGACCTTTTTTATAACTAGAAATAGAAATGGGAAACGGTGTTTCTTTTTGGACATTATTATTATCTGAAAGAAAGAGGATATTAATCTCTTCAATTCTACTAGATCCAGCTCTAAAATTGACAAATCCATTAAATCTAAATCTAACAACAGCAGCAGCAGAGAGGAAAAACATAATAGTAAAAAGTTGGAAAACCAAAACGTTAAAAACACAGAAAGTGAGGTGAGGTCAGATCCAGCTCGAAAGAAGAAGAAGAAGAAGAAGAAGAAGAAGAAGAAGAAATGGAAATGGAAATACCTGGGATTGTGAAAGGGGCCGACCTTGTTGGCATAGAGAGGCACTGCTTCTCCTTCCTTGTAACGGTGATCGGATGCACTCGACCTCACCTGATCCGCACCAAACAGCACCATTAACAACACTACCACCACCACCGCCGCCACACTCTTCTCCATATCTCTCTTTCTCTCTAAACCCTTTCAGAAAGAGAGATAGATCTCGTTTGTTTTTGAGATCCAATCGGCAAGAGGTTTTAATTAATTAATAATAAAACGAGAACGAGACAAAGAGAGAGAGAGAGAGAGAGAAAGAGAAAGGCGTTGAAGACTAGTCTCTAGTCTCCCAAATCTCAATTGTTACGGCTTTATGGGGAAATTTTTTTTATTTTTTTATTATTAATAAAAACACACACAAAGTCACAAACTGACAATGAAAGAGATGGAGCGCCACACAGAGATGTGCGTGCCTCACCTAAACGGGGCCGTTTCCTTTCTTTCTTTTTTTAAATTTGTTTGTGACTTCACTTGTGAGAGTAGCTGTAGCATCCACCCACCGACGCGACGGTGCGTTTTGTTGTTTTTATTTGTATTTGTATTTTGTATTTGTATTTGAGTTGGTGGATGCATGTGATTGGCGTTGCTTATAAAGGAAGCTTTTGATGAGATTAGGGGAGTGTGAGACTGAGATCTCTCAATTGGTAGCTCGCCAGTCAACGCCTTGGAATGATGAATTGACTATGCACTACCTTCCTCCCTGCCTCCCGGATCTCACTTTTTTCCCTGATATCTTTTCATCCGCGGATCTTAACCACTTGTTTGGTATATGGGTTTAAAAATTAAAAATTATTGTTTAAAAATATTTGTAAAAATATGTGTGGGTAAAAAAGTGTGTTGAAATGCGTAAAATATTGTTTAAAAACTGAAAATAGTTGTTTAAAAACACAAACTAAACACCCCCTAACCCACCCTTTTTTTTTTTTTTTTTTTTTTTTAAATTTAACCCAGCCTTTTTCAAAAGCCCATATAATTATCAACCTTCTTTTCATTCAGCCCAAATTACTTTTATATTTATATATATTTATATTTATGTTAAGAAAATGCTAATAAGAGAAGAATCAAACATAAAATATTCATTTCTTTTTCCTTTTTATAATTTGATAGTTACAACAAGGGTGGGGAATTTGAATTATATATGTCCCTATTGAAAACACCGTAAAGTGTTGAGTAAAACTTGCTTTTTAGATCACCAAATCGAAAAAACCAAGGAAAACTAAAAGGAAAGATAATTAGATATATAGTTAGATGTCAATGAAATATATTTGGAAGATTTTTTTTAAAAAAGAAATATATATATCTTTCAATTTAAGTATTACAATAGCATTTGTAATTTTTTATGGTATTACATTATACATATTTAGCCCATTCTAAAACATGACTTTTAGGTTACTCTAAAAAAAGTAAAAAGCGCCTTTTGGGTCACCTAATAAAAAAAAAACCAAAGGAAAAGTACAGGTAAAAAACTGATGGAGCTTATAATGGGTAATTTTTAAAATGCTGGAATTTATAATGTGCATTTAAGCTGTTTTTATTATTTTTTAGTGACACATAGCAAGAAGATTGACATGTACTACCATGTGGCATTTGAGAAGTGACATATACCAATAGTTGTCTGCCACATGGCGCTTGAGACGAATAATTGTTTAGTGCATTGTGAATAAGACACGTGTCACCATTTTATGTATCCACCAATTTGGGTGATCTAACTTTTATAATATATTGAGTAATGCTACGAATACAAACTATTTTAGAATATTTTTACAAACTATTGATATGATAAATTCTTACTAGTTCTAATTTGGACCCATCACTAACATTACATTTTATTTACCAATAACTATTTGAAAAATAGCGTTTTAAACCGGGTTTATAATACATTACATAACCAGAGTACAACTACAAAATGGATGTTTGTCCCACATTAGTTGTGTGTGTCTAGTGTCCGCTGTTTATAACCCCAGTCTACAACTACAAAGGTTAGGCCCTTTTGTAGTTGTACTATGGTTATATAATTTATTATAAACTCGATTTAAAACGCTATTATTATTTTTGTGTGTGTTCTAATAAGTATTACTGTTTACTCAAAAAAAAGAATAGGGATGTTTGTCCCACATTGGTTGTGTGTGTCTAGTGTCCGCTGTTTATAATTTCAGTCTACAACTACAAAGGTTAAGCCATTTTGTAGTTGTACTCTGGTTATTTAATGTATTATAAACCCGGTTTAAAACGCTATTATTATTTTCGTGTGTGTTCTAATAAGTATTACTGTTTACTCAAAAAAAAGAATAGGGATGTTTGTCCTATATTGGTTGTATGTGTCTAGTGTCCGCTGTTTATAACCCCAGTCTACAACTACAAAGTTTAGGCCCTTTTGTAGTTGTACTCTGGTTATGTAATGTATTATAAACCCGATTTAAAACGCTACTATTATTTTCGTGTGTGTTCTAATAAGTATTACTGTTTACTCATAAAAAAAAAAAAAACTATTTGAAAAATGCTAAAGCCATATCAGCTGTTTGTAAAAATATTGTAAAATGGTTTGTGTCTGTAGCATTACTCTAATATATTATATACATTGAATTTTCTACAAGTTTTGGCTTTATATATATATATATATATATATATATATATAATACTCCATTAACTTCCTATTAAAAAAAATACTCTATTAACTTTTTACCCCCCCCCCCCCTTTTTTAGAATCAAACCTTTTACCTATTTTTGGTTAAACTTCCGTATACTTTTTTTTTAGAAACAAACTAACTGTTACACACACACACGTAATTACACTCTCTCATCAAGCTCAAACACATTACTTAACCCAAAGTACCACTGCAAAATGGGAAATTATTGAGTACTCACAGAGTACCATAAATGCATATTTCCCCCCTCTCACATAATTGTGGGTCTCACTAATTAAATTCATGGTAGGACCACAATTCATGTGAGAGGGGGGAGTACGTATTTATGGTACTTCGAAAGTAAATAATTTCCCTGCAAAAGGGCCTAACTCTTGTAGTAGTAGAGTGTACACTTTTTTTTAGTAAGTTTTTAAATCAATTCTAAAAGGTAGGGCCTATAAATGTGCAAAACATTTTTTGTACAAAGTTTCATAAATTACTTCCATATTTGTGCCACATCTAAAGAAGTAAGTCATATTTTTTTAGGGAAAAAAGAAGTTAGTCCATACTTCAAAACAATGTCATTTTGAATTTTAGACCAATTATTTATAATATTATTTTATCGCAACACATTATAAATTTATAATAACGCTTTAAAAAGTTATTTTTTAAAAATTAAAAAAATTATATGATGTGACAAACAGTTTGTATTGTTGGTGCACAAGTAGTTATAATATTAATAATATAAAATCAAATAATTAAACATTAAAAAAAACCACCTAAGCATTCTAATGAAAAAGAAAAAGAAAAAGTCATCAGATTTAAATTAAAAAAAAAACTTGAAAATTAATGGAAAGAAAAAAATTAAAGAAAATGAATTAAAAAAAATCTCAATTTCTTTTATTTTCTTTTGTATTCTTGCACAGTTGCACTTTCTTACCTACCAAACACATTATGTCACGCCCCAAACCCAAAAGGGTCCAAAGCATGAAAGACCGAGCCTTCAAGAGGTATTGTAGTGATTTTTTATTTTTTTTCATTTGATAAAATAAATAAATATATTGATCTCTCCACAATACAAGTCAGAGTTCTATGACACATTTACAAGTAATACAAACTACAAATCATGTGTCTCCAAATACACTTAACAATCCAACGTTCCAAATAAAATAAACACAAAGTCATGATCCTCTATAAAGTATGCAACCTCAACAGAAAATCTAGGCCTACCACACCCAAGGCTAATAGACCTCAAGTATCCAACCTCCAATAGAATTAATTATGATCTTGTTGAACTTTGCAAGATTGAGTCATCAACCATTAATGGCCCAAGTCTCTCAATTTAATATAGCACTCCAATAACCACCAATAAATTAAGCTTCATGCCCGACGTGTAGCTAATTTATCTGAAAAACTGTTGGAGAATGGGATGAGCTAAAGCCTAGTAAGTAGCATAATTAATGGGGTGGGGGAAATACAAGTTTCATGATAGTGAGCATTTTACAAAACATGCTATAATTTGAAAATTTTCATTTAATTTATGCAAAATCAATTTCATTAACAACATGACAAGACTGATAAGAATAATATAGCACCAAGCTTTCCAAAATAACTATAAAACTATAATTTATTCACTGTGAGCGATAAAAATATCCAATACCATTTCATAAACTAGAAACCTCACCCAAGGTGCCACAAAGACGGAAATGTCACTAAGACGGAAATGTCACTAAGACATCATACCACCACAGACAGGTCGGAACCCAAATGCACTAGCATGATATTTATCTTTTTTGGCATGTGGTCTATTGGTGCTACCTAGCCTCACCCACACCCTCAAGGTGTGAGAGACCGCGCCCCCAGCCCGTTTTATAAGATGTTGGGCCAAACCCACACGAATGGGTGGAGTCGTGTTATTGCCTCTCAAAATAGAGGTTCGACTAGTTATATTTTCCCCTTTAGATTAAGGGTTTTACAATGGAGTCGTCACTTATTTAATTATTGGGATAAATAAGAAAACCAAAATTAAAAAATTTCTCATTTTATTAATTTTCAATTGAATTTACATTGATCATAAGAAAATTACATGGCTTTGGTCCTAGATACAATCTAAAATAAAGTACATAGCTTTGTTTCCTAGTTATAATCTAAAAATTAAAAATTATAAGGATAAACATTGGTCTATCAACCCTTGATCTAAGTTCGGAGGCTATGTTACAAGGTGGGGGAATGTGTTAGGAACCCACCTTGTCCGGTGAAACCAGTCTTCTAGACTATGGTGGCCAACATTCATATCACATCATCCAATATGTTATCAATCAATTTATATGTTGAATTTAAAGTGTGTGTATGTGATAAACCCTAATTCAATTTATTAAGCATTTTATTTGGATTGAAAAATAAATTCTAGTGAATGTGTGTGGATGGTGATATCATAAATTCAAGAATTTAAAAGAATTATTAAACAAACATATTTTTCATGTTTTTTTATGTGGATTTAAGATCGAAACTAGTGTTATGCATGAACATGTGATGAACAACTAAGAACATGTGAATAACATATAAGAACAATTAAGAACATTCAAACATATTCAAAGGAATTTAAATGATTATTATCATGCTTTAATTTTAAACTCTCATCATGGCAACACAAAAAACAATTAGAGAAAGGACTTATACCTTCATGCAAGATCTATATGGTGGAAGATGAGACTCTTGAAGGAGGTCCTAAGGGTGGAGGAAAAGAAGAGTTAGGAGAGAAAGAGTGAGTCTCACTCAATACCTTGAGTCTCAAGAAAACCAAGATATGACAAGACTACTCAATTTCCTAGAACTCAAGAGAGGAGAAGAGAGGGGGTTTTTGTGTCTTGGAATGAAGGAGAGAGGGGGTTTATATAGCAGTGGTGGAGGAAATATAAATGGGAGGCCATTTAATGAAGGTTGACAAAGAATCATGAGCCTAGACCTCATTTTAGCCTTTAGGGAAATCTGGTGCATTAAATGTGGAGATTGGTGAAAGTGAGGAGCAAGCAAAGTTCGGTTTTCCCGTAGCTACTGTAATAGCCTGTAGAGCCAACTTCAAAAAATCATATCTTACTCAATTCTGATCGGAATTGTCTCATTCTTGTGCTCAAATTGAAGCCCCAGATGTCTAGTTTTTGGAAAAATTAATCTCATTCACAGATTCAAAATATTCTGAGAGATATCAACGAAATGGTGAGCATAGGTCATTTGTTAGAAAACAATTTCAGCACAATTAGCATTAATAGGTCCCAAATTAGTTCTCAATTAACACTAATAGGCTCCAATTACTCCAATTTCAGACCTAATTAATTCCAAATTTACCCTAATTAAAAGATAATTGCATAAATTACTTATTGAATGATTAATGTTTAACTATCTAGTTAATTAGGTGTATGCAACCCTACCATAAAATGTAGTCCTAACCAATCAAATTATGACACATCATCGATTTCAAATTGATTATACTTATAACCAATTGAAATCAATTGTTCATAATCACATATAATCGAACTCAATTTGTGATAGTGCATCTCAACCATTAATGTACCAGATTTGATGATAACTTTCAATCTGGTGGTCCGATTAGGGCTTATGACCAGTCGATTTGATCGTTACAACATCAAGATCATTTTGGTGAAATGAGATTAAGGATTTAATGACCAGAATCAAGATACATATTTTCAAGACAAAATTACCCTTTTACCCTCCAAGTGAGATTAAATGCGGGTTGCAAAATTAGGTGTCAACACAAGAAATTACCTATCTCCCCCATGGGCAGCAGGGGATAACACGCCTTGTAGTACCTCTTTTGCATGTGGTCTCTTGGCTCTGCTTAGCGTCATCCACACACTCAAGGATTTACCTCTTCCCCCATAAGCAGCAGGGAATGACGCGTCACACAGTACCCTTTTTGCATGTGGTCTTTTAGCCCTATGGGCAGCAACCTCACCCACACACTCAAGGATTTACCCGTGTCATGCAAAGTGAGAGCCTCTAACTTGGCTTATCGTCATGAAGACGGGGCAATCACACGTCACAAAGACGTCATCACAAAGACGGGGTAATCTGTTGACACCCCATTTTGCAACCCGCATTTAACCTCACATGGAGGGTAAAAGGGTAATTTCACCTTTGAAATATGCATCTTGATTCTGGTCATTAGATTCTTAATCTCATTTCACCAAAATAATCTTGATGTTGTAACGATCAAATCGACTGGTTATAAGCCCTAATCGGACCATCAGATTGAAAGTTATCATCAAATCAAGTTTTAATGGCCGAGATGCACTATCACAAATTGAGTCCGACTATATGTGATTATGAACAATGGATCTCAATTGGTTATAATATAATCAATTTGAGATTAATGACGTGTCATAATTTGATTGGTTAGGACTACATTTTATGGTAGGGTTACACAAACCTAATTAACTAAATAGTTAAACATTACTCACTCAATGAGTAATTTGTGTAATTATCTTTTAATTAGGGTAAATTTGGAACCCATTAAGTCTGAAATGAGAGTGATTGGAATTATTTAATGTTAATTGGGAGCTAATTTGGAACCTATTAATGTTAATTGTGCTGAAACCATTTTCTAACAAATGACCTTTGCTCACTATTTCATCGATATCTCTTAGAATATTTTGAATCTGTGAATGAGATTAATTTTCCCAGAAACTAGACATCCGGAGCTTTAATTTGAGTATAAGAATGAGACAATTCCGATCAGAATTGAGTCAGATATGATTTTTCAAAATTGGCTCTACAGGCTATTACAGCAATTACGGGAAAACCGAACTTTGCTTGCTCCTCACTCTCATCAATCTCCACCTTTAATGCACCAGATTTCCCTCAAGGCTAAAATGAGGTCTAGGTTCATGATTCTTTGTCAACTCTCATTAAATGGCTTTCCATTCATATTTCCTCCATCACTACTATATAAACCCCCCATCTTCTTCATTCCAAGACCAAAAAAAAAAAAAAAACCCATCTCTTGAGTTCTAGTGAAGTTGAGTAGTCTTGTCATATCTTGGTCTTCCTGAGATTTAAGGTATTGAGTGAGAGTCACTCTTCCTCTCCTAACTCTTCATTTCCTCCACCCTTAGGACCTCTACCAAGAGTCTCCTCCTCCACCATATGGATCTTGCATGAAGGTATAATCCGTTTCCCTAACTTGTTTTGTGATGCCATGATGAGAATTTAGGATTAAAGCATGATAGTAACTATTTAAATTCTCTTGAATATGTTTGAATGTTCTTAAATGTTCTTATGTGTTCTTCATATGTTCTTGGTTGTTCATCACATGTTCATGCATAACACTACATTCGATCTTAAATCCACATAAAAAAAACATGAAAAAGATGTTTGTTTAATAATTCTTTTAAATTCTTGAATCTAGGATATCACCATCCACACACATTCACTATAATTTATTTTTCAATCCAAATGAAATGTTTAATAAATGGAATTAGGGTTTATCACATGCACACACTTTAAATTCAACATGCAAATTGATTAATGACATATTGGATGATGTGATATGAATGCTGGCCACCATAGTTTAGAAAACCGGTTTCACCGGGCAAGGTGGGAAGGTGTTAGGCACCTTGTAACATAGCCTCCGAACTTAGATCAAGAGTTAGTAGATCAAATGCTTATCCATGTAATTTTCGATTTTTAGATTGTAACCAGGAAACAAAGCCATGTACTTTATCTTAGATTGTATCTAGGACCAAAGCCATGTAATTTCCTATGATCAATGTAAATTCAATTTCAAATAAATAAAATGAGGAATTTTTCAATTTTGGTTTTCTTATTTATTCCAATAATTAAATAAGTGGCGACTCCATTGTAAAACCCTTAATCTGAAGGGGAAAATATAACTAGGTGAACCTCCATTTTGAGAGGTAATAACACGACTCCACCCATTCACATGGGTTTGGCCCAACATCCTAAAAAAAAGGCCGCCGGGGGCGCGGTCTCTCACAGTGGCGACTCCACTAGGGATATTGAGGGCTAAGCTTTGATTAGGTTATGGTGGCCAACCATGTCATTGTTTGTTTATTACTTTTTGTATATAATATGTCTAATATGTCATTATATTGCATGTCATGCATCATTTGGTTGAATGAAATTTATTTTATTTGTGTGCTAGCCCGGAAGCCCGGTAGTATTAGCCGTGGATTGTGGTCTTCCTGAGACTCACATACCCAGCGGTGAACCTACCACCCACCATGACAAGGATCATCATGGTTATACCATGGTGGTTCATAGGGACAAACTGTACCGTTCGGACCAATGCGGCGCTCCTGGCATCACAAGTTGGGAGGTACGACGTCCTAGCTTGTGGGGACCTTTAACCTACCTTCTACCCATGTTGTAATGACCTATAGAACCTACCTTTAGGTCGGTCCATGTAAATTGCATTGCATTATACATGTGTTTGGCCGTTGTTTGAACCATGATGAGCCCAAGTCCAACGCTTGAGCCCATCATAATTGTTTGAACCTTGTATGCTATAAATGAACTCAAACCCAAAAGCCTATGATTGAACTCTACTTGGTATGGAAGCCCAAAATTGTTTCTTGAATCATTCTAAGCCCAACACTTGAGCCCATCAAAGGTGTATACGCATGATCAACATTAAAGGCCAAAAGCTCACAAGATGCATGCCTTCCAAGTGTAAGCCCAAGTTCAAGCAAATACCAAAAGATCATAATCAAGGTTCAAGCCTTCCAAGTGTAAGCCCAAGCCATTTTATCATAATCAAGGTTCAAGCATACCAAGTCTCAAGCATCTTAAATGGACCAAGAAGAAGCGAGTAGCCCAACTTTGCCTCACTCCACATTTGGTTTGCAACATCATGGTTAAGCTTAAAGTTTGTTTGTTTATTCCATGTTTCTATGTTTCTTTGAATTCTAAAAATCCATTTAGCATTTGATGTACTTTGTTCATGTATATATTTAAAAAAAAAGAAAGAAAAAAAGTCTCATTTTCAAAATGGTACATGAGGATCCCTTGGACAAAACATTTTCTAAATCTTGATGTTTAAGGCTTGAGCAATCAACTTGTACCAAGGAATGATTAATTTCATTTGATCCATGTAAATACTTTTGCTACTTGACTTAGAATATAAGAAGAAATGGTCTTAAAAAGCAATCAAAAAGAATCCATCCATCAAAAAATCCCAAGAATCCATGCCCTTGATCCAATTTTCAAAAGTATTTTGTTTCACATCATTAGAGCATTCATACTTTTTCTTTTAAGATGAATTTATTAAAAGAGCTTGAATCACTGTGCCTACAAGCAAGCATTACTAGGGATAGGAGGCCATCTTTGGTTAAACCAAATTATTTCCTATTACCTAGAATGTTCATCATCCATTGCTAGCCCATTTGAGCCTTCAAACATTTAGCCTTTTTCGTTATGAACCCACTAAAATCTAAACTTAGGGTGGGAAAATTCAAAGTATGCATGCTTAAATCTCATGCTGAGAAGGAGTAGACCTTGTAGCTTTGAAGCTAATTGATAAAGCTCTCCTAGAAGACATGAAAGACAAGTAGAGGATTCATTAAGCTAAAGATAAGAGATCATCAAAGAAAAATGAGGTTTCACTCAATCAAGAAAAGATAAATGAAATTCCATCAATGTGAGAGGGAAAAAAGTGTACATCAAGTTTGAAGAGCCCAAAATTCATCATGCCAAGAGGAATACAAGTTTCATCTAAAAGAGAGTTCATCAAAAAAGGAAAAGATTCATCAAACACAGAAAAGTGCAAATGCATCAAGGCAAGAAAGAAGGCTAGAAGTGCATCAAAATGACCAAAAATCATTAAGCTGAGAAAAATAATGACGAAAAAAGGTCCCTAAAAGTTCATTCAATCAAGATATTAAAGACCCAAAAAAGAAAAGAAGTCTGCTAGGCTGAAAACCCAAAAGAGCGGTCTAGGCAAAAGCTAGGGCCCAAAAAAAAAAAAAAAAAAAAAAAAAAAAAAAATCCCGTTAGGCTGAAAACCCAAAAGGGCGGTCTAGGCAAAAGTTAGGGCCAAAGAAAAGAAAAACTCTACCAAGTTGGAAACTTGAGGATGCAACCTAAAAAGAGAAGAATTTTACAAGATGAAAATCTAGAGGTATGATTCAAGATGAATGAGCATAAAAATAAATGTTGATACAAGTGACCAATGAAGACTAGTGAGAAGATGAAAATGAAGAAATGAGAAAACTCCTCCAATACTTGATTTTTGAGTAATGCATACTTGGGGGAACATCATAGGGAATTTTGAGCCTTTTTATATCATTCATTTCATAACCTAAACTCGGCCTACATTACAGCCCATGAATAAGACCTCCTTGAAGTCTTGCTAATTGTAGGCGCATCTTAAACTTTAATAATATTTTTCTCTTGAATTAAAAAGGAAAAATTCTTAAAATTGTCAAACCCCACAGGATGATATGTCCGAGGACAAAATTTCTCAAATCCTCAAAATGACTCAAAAGAACTTCCAAACCTGGAGCACTCTCCTTGTTTGCATCCAACAATGTGATTAATAAATATTATCACATTTCATTTCTTGATTGCCTTTGGAGACTTAATCTGACGATGTTCAAAAGGATGAAGCAAATTTGATTACATGAGTTTAATGATCTTGATCCTTCCTAATCAAAGAGATTTGTTTGATTCTTAAACATTTTGATTTGCCAAAATGGTTGTTCAAAGGATCACCTCTTGTTCATAAAAAAAAAAAAAAATCATTCTTTTTCAAAATCCAGTTCTCTTGAACTACGTCTTGACCTGATCCTCTATGAGAGAGGTACGTAGGCAGCTTTTTAGAGGCCTGGTCCCAATCACCCAAACAACCTTGGAGAACAAAGTCAAAACAATGTGACAAAATTGTTTGGGTGCATGTTAGGTTAAGCCCATTTGTTTGCATTAAGCATGTTTAAACTTGGAGCATTGGCCTATTTACATTGTGTGCAAATATGTTCTTCTTGCATGGAAGTATGTTTTCATTTGAGGCATTAATCCATTTGTTTGCAAGCATGTCCACACTAAGGACATTGGCAAAAAATGATTTCACGATAATTGGTTTCTAACAAGCTAGAGAATGAAGCCTTTTTGCAGGAACCAAGGATGGTGGACCATGATCTTCTTTCATGTTCCCCGATGGTCACAACATCGAATGAATTCAGCTTCAATCTAAGTATGGAATATGCCCCAAACTAGGGGCATTGGGTAAGTACTTCCAATTCATTTCAATGCATAAATCCATTACTAATTGGAATTATTTTTTTGCAGGAATTAAGCAAGGACTTATCCAGCAATCCGCATCAACTTCCAGCCAAAGTTATTCTCATTCAAAGGATAGGTTTTTCAAAAAATAAAAATCATGAATAAATCTTCATCACTTTTACTCCATCTTGATCTTCATCTTCTTCACTTTTTGATAATGAACAAATCTTCAAATCTCAAAAAAAAAAAAAAAAGATTTTCAATTTAATAAAAAAAAAGAAAGAAAAAGAAATTTTCAAAAAAAGCCTTAGGACTAGGGGCATTGGGCTCGTACTTCTTAGGTTACTATAAAAAAAAAAAAAAAATCATCAATCAAAATTTTCAATTCCTTCAAAAAAAAAAAAAAGTTTAGGATTTCCAAAATTTTCAAAAAAAAAAACTTCATTAAATTCTTCTTCAAGAACAAAAAGCTATGATCCTCTTCCATATTCTCCAGTGGTGCAACATCAAGCATGAGATATGTCCCAAACTAGGGGCATTGGCCAGGTATGTCAAATTTTCAATGAATAATTCTGTTACTAATTGGAAATATTTATTTTGCAGATACTAGGGTAAAAGGCCCACACACATCGGCAGGAATGATGCCTTTCAAATCCTTGGACCTCTGGGAAGCACGTCCAAAATTTCAATTCCATCGGACCTCTGGGAAGCACGTCCAAAACTCAAATCCATCGGACCTCTGGGAAGCACGTCCAAATTCAAATCCACGGACCTCTGGGAAGCATGTCCAAATTTCAAATCTCTGGGAAGCATGTCCAAAATTCCAATCCACGGACCTCTGGGAAGCACATCCAAACTTCAAATCCATCGGACCTCTGGGAAGCACGTCCAAAATTCAAATCCTTGGACCTCTGGAAAGCACGTCCAAAATTCAAATCCTTAATCCTTGGACCTCTGGGAAGCACATCCAAATTTCAAATCCATCGGACCTCTGGGAAGCACGTCCAAACTTCAAACCATCGGACCTCTGGAAAGTACGTCCAAAATTCAATTTCAATGACCTCAAAGAAGCACGTCCAAAATTCAATTCCATCGGACCTCTGAGAAGCTCGTCAAAATTCAAATCCTTGGACCTCTGGGAAGCACGTCCAAATTCAAATCCATCGGACCTCTGGGAAGCATGTCTAAAATTTCAATCCATCGGACCTCTAGGAAGCACGTCCAAATTCAAATCTATTGGACCTCTGGGAAGCATGTCCAAAATTCAATCTTTGGACCTCTGGGAAGCACGTCCAAGATTCCAATCCATCGGACCTCTAGGAAGCGCGTCCAAAATTCAAATCCTTGAACCTCTGG
Source organism: Notholithocarpus densiflorus (assembly GCA_030021035.2). NCBI lineage: Eukaryota > Viridiplantae > Streptophyta > Magnoliopsida > Fagales > Fagaceae > Notholithocarpus > Notholithocarpus densiflorus. The sequence goes on along the minus strand of JARYZH020000066.1, from coordinate 902,744 downwards.
GAAGCACATCCAAACTTCAATCCATCAGACCTCTGGGAAACACGTCCAAAATTCCAATCCACGGACCTCTAGGAAGCACGTCCAAAATAAAACCATCGGACCTCTAAGAAGCACGCCCAAATTTCAAATCTACGGACCTCTGGGAAGCACGTCCAAAACTTCAAATCCACGGACCTTTGGGAAGCACGTCCAAACTTCAAATCCATCAGACCTCTAGGAAGCATGTCCAAACTTCAAATTCATCGGACCTCTGGGAAGCACGTCCAAAATCCAAATCCATCGGACCTCTGGGAAGCACGTCTAAAATCAAACCATCGGACCTCTAGGAAGCACGTCCAAATTTCAAATCCATCGGACCTCTAGGAAGCAAGTCCAAACTTCAAACCATCAGACCTCTAGGAAGCATGTCCAAAAAAATTTGCATGCATGAACTACGTTTGGACCTGATCCCCCCACCAAGAGGTACGTAGGCAATCTCCCCTGAGATTCGGTCCACATTTTGATCCACAACATGATCATCTACATTTTTATCTACATGCATCATACATTCATCACGGTTAAATACTGATTGCAAAGTTAGGTGTCTCTTTCATACATTGACATTCACTTTTTAAGCTCTGCCAATGAGGGGCATTCTGTTGACACCCCATTTTGCAACCCGCATTTAACCTCACATGGAGGGTAAAAGGGTAATTTCACCTTTGAAATATGCATCTTGATTTTGGTCATTAGATCCTTAATCTCATTTCACCAAAATAATCTTGATATTGTAACGATCAAATCGACTGGTCATAAGCCCTAATCGGACAATCAGATTGAAAGTTATCATCAAATCAAGTTTTAATGGCCGAGATGCACTATCACAAATTGAGTCCGACTATATGTGATTATGAAAAATGGATCTCAATTGGTTATAATTATAATCAATTTGAGATTAATGACGTATCATAATTTGATTGGTTAAGACTACATTTTATGGTAGGGTTGCACACACCTAATTAACTAGATAGTTAAACATTAATCACTTAATGAGTAGTTTGTGTAATTATCTTTTAGTTAGGGTAAATTTGAAACCCATTAAGTCTAAAATGAGAGTGATTGGAGCCATTTAATGTTAATTGGGAGCTAATTTGGAACCTATTAATGTTAATTGTGCTGAAACCATTTTCTAACAAATGACATTTGCTCACTATTTTATCGATATCTCTCAGAATATTTTAAATCTGTGAATGAGATTAATTTTCCCAGAAACTAGACATCCGGAGCTTCAATTTGAGCACAAGAATGAGACAATTCTGATCAGAATTGAGTCAATATGATTTTTCGAAATTGGCTCTAAGGCTGTTACAGCAGCTACAGGAAAACCGAACTTTGCTTGCTCCTCACTCTCATCAATCTCCACCTTTAATGCACCAGATTTCCCTCAAGGCTAAAATGAGGTCTAGGTTCATGATTCTTTGTCAACCCTCATTAAATGGCCTTCCATTCACTCCATCACTACTATATAAATCCCCCTTCTTCTTCATTCCAAGACAAAAAAAAAAAAAAAAACCCCATCTCTTCCCCTCTCTTGAGTTCTAATGAAGTTGAGTAGTCTTGTCATATCTTGGTCTTCCTGAGACTCAAGGTATTGAGTGAGACTCACTCTTCCTCTCCTAACTCTTCATTTCCTCTACCCTTAGGACCTCTACCAAGAGTCTCCTCCTCCACCATATAGATCTTGCATGAAGGTATAATCCGTTTCCCTAACTTGTTTTGTGTTACCATGATGAGAATTTAGGATTAAAGCATGATAGTAACTATTTAAATTCTCTTGAATATGTTTGAATGTTCTTAAATGTTCTTATGTGTTCTTCATATGTTCTTGGTTGTTCATCACATGTTCATGCATAACACTAGCTTCGATCTTAAATCCATATAAAAAAAACATGAAAAAGATGTTTGTTTAATAATTATTTTAAATTCTTGAATCTAGGATATCACCATCCACACGCATTCACTATAATTTATTTTTCAATCCAAATAAAATGTTTAATAAATGGAATTAGGATTTATCACATGTACACACTTTAAATTCAACATGCAAATTGATTGATGACATATTGGATGATGTGATATGAATGTTGGCCACCATAGTTTAGAAGACCGGTTTTACCGGGCAAGGTGGGTGCCTAACACCTTCCCACATTGTAACATAGCCTCCGAACTTAGATCAAGGGTTAGTAAATCAAATGTTTATCCATGTAATTTTCGATTTTTAGATTGTAACTAGGAAACAAAGCCATGTACTTTATCTTAGATTGTATCTAGGACCAAAGCCATGTAATTTCCTATGATCAATGTAAATTCAATTTCAAATAAATAAAATGAGGAATTTTTCAATTTTGGTTTTCTTATTTATTCCAATAATTAAATAAGAGGCGACTCCATTGTAAAACCCTTAATCTAAAAGGGAAAATATAACTAGTCGAACCTCCATTTTGAGAGGCAATAACATGACTCCACCCATTCACATGGGTTTGGCCCAACATCCTAAAAAAAAGGGGGTCGGAGGCGCGGTCTCTCACATAATCACACATCACAAAGACGTTGTCACAAAGACGGGGTAATCACCAACATCATAGCACAAGGGCAAACCCACATCAAAAGCTCACAAGTTAAATGTATTCAAATACATAGTTTACTTCCATGTAGTTTCATAAAATATTTCAATAACCAAATATCTACAATATTCTCAAGGTCCTCAAAACTATTTCTTGTCAAAATAATTTGCATCAATTTCCCAAAATAGTACAATTTAAGACAAAACGTCTTTAGTATTTCCAAATAATACTATAAATCTATGAAATCCACTATCAAATGAATTCAAGGATATTTTTCTTTTCCATGCCAAATATTCATGCATTTCCCCATATGCAAATATTAAACATGATGCATTTTTCATATATAATCACATATAGTAGGGTCACAACACAACTCTTTTTAGGAAATATAGTATTAAGAATTATTTTCCAAAATGTATTTAACCCAAAACAACATTTATGCAATATGATTATTTTCCAAAATCCCAGTAAAAAGCTACTTACCTCAGTAGTCCAATCCAAATTTACCTCAACCGGGCACCGCATTCAACCAATCAAGTTACTAGTTCCATCACTAAGTACCTTGGAACCTAGAAGCACAAGTGTAGGGATAAAGGCCCAGAATGATATAATGGGCTTTGGGCTTTGTCCGAGGACGGTGAATGGTCCGAGGAGAAGCAAATAGTATTAAGGGTTCCAGTTTAAAGGTCTCATGAGTAAGAAACGAATTGAAGGCGATCCGAGGAGGAATCCCTCATTGGACATGGCAGATGTAGCTCAAGTATGTATCCCAGCAATTAGGGTGACCTTCCAAGAAGCTCCAATGATAAAGACGCGCCTCATGAACATACGAGAAGGAAGGGAACCTATTAGTATTTGAGGGAAAGATACTACCACCGCATTAAATGCACTACAACTACTCTTTTGGCCACATTTATGTAGAGAAGACCTCTGAACAGTGCTGCCTTGGCTACCGCAACTCATAGAAAGCCAGGGAAGGTGTCTGATGGGACAGGTACTTAAGTGAGGGCTCAGATGATCAACAAGTGTAAGGTCAAGATGATCCAAATTGAGTTATATAATGTAAGAAACCCTCCATGAGAAGAGGATCGGAAGAATAGAGAAAGAACACTATAGCCATCTAAATTGTTCTTATATCCAATTGTGATCAATATATACAAGTGAGACCTCCTCGGACTGAAAGTCCATTGATATCAAGATCTCTTGTTTGTGTTTGATTGCCATTCAATTCAGTAATAGCCGTTGTCCAACTCATTAGGGCCTAGTTCTTTGACCCACTCTCTACAAATTTATTGTATTGGGCTCACCGGCCTAAGATCCCATACATCTTAGGCCTGGGCTGCAAAACGTGCCCCTACAATTGGCGCCGTTTGTGGGAAGAGCTTGTGCAATAGTGAGTGCAACGGTCGACTATGGCAGGTTCAGGTCCGCACCGGGCAGAATCTATAGGGTCCCAACATGAGAATCCTTTCGTCAACCTCGAACGTAGAAGAAACTGGGAGGGGAGTGTGCATACTGTCCGGACCGGTAGGAGTCATTCCCGGGGGAGCAGCTACCTCTCTCATGAGGAGGATATCAGAGCCCTACAGCTGGAAGTTGACCGACTGAACAAAAAACTGCGTCATGCACGGCGAAGGCGAACCCCCTCTAGCTCTGACGTTTCCTTTGATGGTGGAGAGGATGCCAGTTACCGATGGAGGTCAAGGACCCCGCCTAGCAAGACTTTCTCTTATGAAGAAGAGCATCATCCCAAGCGTAGGTATAAGAGTCCGACTCGCAGAGGACCGAAAAACGATGCTATGAGCAAGGCATTGGACCATATTTCCAGGTCGCCCTTCACGCGCAGGATTGAAGGGGCAACTCTTGCTCGGCGTTTCCATCAGCCAACATTCACCATCTCAATGGGCGAACGGACCCGGTGGAGCATGTGAGCCATTTTAGTCAGAGAATGGCTGTCCACTCTAAGGACGAAGTATTGATGTGTAAGGTGTTCCCATCTAGTTTAGGACCCGTGGCGATGAGGTGATTCGACGGCCTAAAGGCGAATTCCATAGGTTCCTTCAAGGAGCTCACCAGGGCCTTCGGATCTCGTTTTATTACGTGTACCAGGGTCCCTCGGTCCATAGACTCCCTGCTGTCCTTATCCATGCGAGAAGGGGAGACTCTGAAGACGTACTTGGATAGATATTGGGAAATGTATAACGGGATTGAGGGTGACTTCGATGACGTGGCCATTAACACCTTCAAGGCCAGCCTCCCCGCCAAGCACAACTTGAGGAAGTCTTTGACCGGCAAACCTGTCACTAGTGTACGCCTACTCATGGAACAGATTGATAAGTACAAAAGGGTTGAGGAGGACCAGCAGCAAAGCAAGGGGAAAGGTAAGGCTATCCCCCAAGAGAGGCGGGATTTCAGGTCGAACCGATACAACCATAATAGACCCCGAAGGGATTTTGTCGGGCAGTTTGAGCCTGCGGCTCCTCAGACGGTTAATGTGGTATTCCGAGAGCCGGTATACCAAGTTTTGGAGAAAATCAAGGGTGAGCCATACTTTAGATGACCAAACAAGATGGCTGCGGACCCCACCAAGCGTAACCAGAGCCTTTATTGCAAATACCACTAGGACCGAGGATACAGAACCGAAGACTGTAGGAATCTGTGGAATCATCTGGAGCAACTGGTCGGAGATGGAAGGTTGCAACAATTTTTGTATCGACCTGACGGGCAGAAGGACCAAGCAGGACCAAGGCCTTAAGGGAACGCCCCTTCTAGGCCACCTTTTGGTACAATTAACGTCATCTTTGCCACTCTGGGGAGAATCGGCTCACAGCCTTCTAGGGTAATGTTCATAACTCAGCTACCCGCCGAGGACTCTAGTCGAATGTCGAAGAGGGCAAGAATGATGGCCTTACCAGCGTTGAGCTTTTCGGATGAAGACAAGGCGAGAACCATACAGCCACATGACGATGCGTTAATAATCACCCTCAGGATAGGAGAGTACGGTGTGAAGAGGGTGATGGTGGACCAAGGCAGCGGAGCAGAGATCATGTACCCTGAACCTGAGGCCCGAGGATTTGACAATCTGCGATTCACCCCTGGTGAGCTTCGATGGGAAGGTTGTCATCCCAAAGGGTCAGATTAGGCTACCTGTGCAAGCGGGATTAGAGGTAGTGGAGGTGAATTTCATCGTGGTGGATGCCTACTCCCCCTACACGGCTATCGTGGCAAGACCCTAGCTCCATGCCCTAGGAGCCGTCTCCTCCACTCTACATCAAAAGGTGAAATACCCGTCAGGGAATCGGATTGAGGAAATAGTGGGGAGTTAGTCAGTGGTGAGGCAGTGCTTGATCACCGCGATAAGACATCAGAAAGAAGCGGAGCCCTCGGCCTCTACGGATGGGGGCTTATAGTAATCAAAGGGCTAGGCATCACCCTCAGATGGGATAGCTGAGGAGACAGAGTGTGAGGATTTAGAGAAAGTCGTTGTTGGTCGCGACCATGAGAAGTTCTTCTAGGTCGGGGCCCGGCTACCTCCCCCAGAGAAGAAAGAGCTGGTAGAGTTCCTTCGAAAAAATGTTGATGTGCTCGCGTGGAGAAGTTCTTCAAAGTCGGGGCCCGACTACCTCCTCCAGAGAAGAAAGAGCTGGTAGAGTTCCTTAGAAAAAATGTTGATATGTTCGCGTGGAGCGCTTACGAAGCCCCGGGAGTGGACTCGAGCTTCATCTGCCACCATTTAAATGTTAATCCTTCCATCATTCCCAAGAAGCAACCACCTCGGTGCTTGTCCAAGGATCACTATGATGTCGTCAGAAAGGAGGTTAAAAAGCTCAAGCAAGCAGGGGCTATTAAGGAGGTTTTCTACCCTGAGTGGCTGACCAATACTATGGTGGTAAAGAAGAAGAGTGGGAAATGGCGGGTATGCGTAGACTTCACAGATCTAAATAAGGCTTGCCCGAAAGACCCTTTCCCTATGCCTAGGATCGACTAACTGGTGGACGCAACTGTGGGTCATCCTTGGATGAGCTTCCTGGATGCCTTCCAGGGATACTATAAGATACCTTTGACTTTGGAAGATCAGGAAAAGACAGCATTCGTCACCTCCACTGGGAACTACCACTACAAAGTGATGCCTTTCGGCTTAAAGAATGCAGGGGCCACCTATCAGAGAATGATGACCAGGATGTTTGAAACTCAGCTGGGAAAAAGCATTGAGATCTATATAGACGACATGGTGGTTAAGAGTAAACCGGAGTCCGGGCACATTGACGACCTCGGGAATATCTTTGAGATCTTGAGGAGGCACAAACTGCGGCTAAATGCTTCGAAGTGCTCTTTTAGGGTCGGGTCAGGGAAGTTCTTGGGGTATATGGTCACTCACCGAGGAATTGAAGTCAATCCTGATCAAATCAGGGCAATTTACAATTTACAACCTCCTCGGATTCCCAAAGAAGTTCAGAAGCTAACAGGAATGACTACAGCCTTAAACCGATTCATCTCTCGGTCAGCAGACATGTGTAGGCCTTTCTTCTAGTTGTTGAACAAATGGAAGGGATTTGAATGGACCAAGAAGTGCGCCCTGGCCTTCCAACAATTAAAAGAATACCTTTCTCGACCACCCATTATGTCAAGGCCCGAGGTTGATGAAGTTTTATTTGCTTACATCGTCGTGGCCCCTCATGCCTTAAGCCTGGTGTTAATACAAGTTGACAACGGCGTCTAAAGGCTAGTTTATTACGTGAGTAGGTCACTACATGAGGCCGAGATCCGTTACCTGCCGCTGGAGAAGGCCATTTTGGCGGTGGTACATGCTACCCGTAAACTCCCCCATTACTTCCAGGCACACACAGTTATCGTCCTAACTCAGCTTTCGCTCAGAGCTCTCCTCCGGGGCGCTGATTACACGGGGAAGATTGCTAAATTGGCCATGATCCTAGGGGCTTTCAATATCAAATACATGCCCTGTACCTCTGTTAAGGGTCAAGTCCTCGCGGACCTGGTGGCCTAGTTTGCTGAATCCCCATCAGAAGTAGAAGCAGAGAAATGCGACATTGATGGAAAATTGGTTAGCATGATCTCCCAGTAAGGTCCCTTACCCTGGAAAGTATACGTTGATGGAGCAGCAAATCAAAAGGGATCTGGGGTGGGGCTAGTTCTAGTATCCCCCGAAAAGATTACCATCGAGAAATCATTAAGGCTGGGCTTCTCGGCCACAAATAACGAAGCCGAGTATGAGGCTTTGTTGATGGGAATGACCATGGTTCAAAGAATGGGCGGCAAGGCAGTGAAAATGTTCTCGGACTCAATATTGGTTGTTGGCCAAGTGAAAGGGAGTTTGAAGCGAGAGATGAAAGAATGCAAGGGTACTTGAGCCAGGTTAGACACTTGAAGTCAGAGTTCGAATCTTTCGACCTATTGCATATTCTTAGAAGTGGAAACACATATGCTGATTCCCTTGCCACACTGGCAACCTCCTCGGCACAAAGTTTGCCTCGGGTTGTACTTGTCGAGGACCTGTGCAGGCCTGCTGTAATGGGAGGAGACATGGTCCAAATCCATTAAGTCAGGGTAGGGCCGAGCTGGATGGACCCTATAGTTATGTTCCTTAAGGAGGATATCTTGCCCAGAGAGAAGCCAGAGGCCGACAAGATACGGAGAAAGGCTCCTTGATTTTGGCTATCTGAGGACCAAAAATTGTACAAACGCTCTTTCTTTGGGCCATACCTACTCTGCGTGCACCCCGAGGCATTAGAGCTACTCCTCGAAGAGTTACATGAAGGGATTTGTGGAAGTCACACCGGAGGCAGATCTTTGGCTCATCGAGCCATCACTCAGGACTACTGGTGGCCAAACATGCAGAAAGAAGCCCAAGAGTATGTAAAGAAGTGTGATCAATGCCAGAGATACGCGCCGAACATCCTTCAACCAGGAGGAGTCCTTAATCCTCTATCCAGCCCTTCACCCAGTGGGGTTTAGACATTGTAGGCCCTTTCCACAAGTCAGCAGGAAATAAAAGGTACTTACTAGTTGGCATAGACTACTGCACTAAGTGGGTTAAAGCTGAGCCCTTAGCAAACATCAGGGATGTAGATGCCAAGAAATTTGTTTGAAAAAATATTGTTACACGCTTCGGGATCCCTCGCACCCTCATCTTCGACAATGGCCTTCAGTTTGATAGCAAATTTTTTAGGAGATACTGTTGTGAACTGGGAATAACGAATAGGTACTCTACCCCAACTTATCCCCAAGGGAACGGGCAAGTCGAAACTGTTCACAAAGCTATAGTGAACGAACTTAAGAAAAAGTTGGATGATGCAAAAGGAAGATGGGTGGAAGAGCTGCCACACGTCCTTTTGGACATATCGAACTACGCCTCGTAGGTCAACAGGAGAGACACTGTTTTCAATGACATATGGGGCCAAAGCCGTCATTCCTTTAGAGACTGGATTCCCCACGCTGAGGACAAGTTCTTTCACTTCGAACAACAATGACGAGCTATTGGGGAGGAGTCTAGACTTAATTGAGGAGTGAAGAGAGAATGCAATGGTCCAACTGGCATATTACCAACATAAGCTCAAGTAGACTTATGACGTCAATGTGAGGCAGAGACCGTTATCTCCTAGAGACTTGGTGTTGAAAAAGGTTTTAGGAGCTGCAAAGAACCCAGCATGGGGAAAACTAGGGCCCAATTGGGAGGGGCCATACCGCATCACTTCGGTGGCTGGTGTAGGGGCTTATTTTCTCGAGGATCTAAATGAGCGTGTAGTACCACGACCTTGGAATGTAAACAACCTGAAAATGTATTATTATTAATGAAAGTTTCCTTTGTCATATGATTTTTTTATTGTATAAATACACCGTACTTTCCGTTATCATCTTTATAAGTGATTAAACAGATCTCAAGTCATGTCAGGTTTCTTGGACCACATACTTGGGTGAAATTAACACTCAATGGCATCTTTATAAGTGATTAAATAGATCCCAAGTCATGTCAGGTCTCTCAGACCACATACTTGGGTGAAATTAACACTCAATGACATCTTTATAAGTGATTAAACAGATCCCGAGTCATGTCAGGTCTCTCGGACCATATACTTAGGTGAAATTAGCACTCAATGGCATCTTTATAAGTGATTAAACAGGTCCCGAGTCAAGTCAAGTCTCTTGGACCACATACTTGGGTGAAATTAGCACTCAATAGCATCTTTATAAGTGATTAAACAGATCCCAAGTCATGTCAGGTCTCTCGGACCACATACTTGGGTGAAATTAACACCTCCTAAATGCTCGGACACTACCTTACTCTTCACCACCATATCGTCGACATAGATTTCGATGCTCTTGCCCAACTGCGGCTTGAACATTCTCGTCATCATCCTTTGGTAAGTGGACCCTGCGTTCTTCAGGCCGAACGACATTATTTTGTAGTGATAGTTCGCAGTAGGCGTCATAAAGGCTGTCTTCTCCTGGTCGTCTAAGGCTAGTGGTATTTGATGATAGCCTTGAAAGGCGTCCAAGAAGCTCATTTGAGGATGGCCCGCCATTGCATCCACCAACTGGTCTATCCGAGGCATGGGGAATGGGTATTTTGGGCACACTCTATTTAGGTCCGTGAAGTCTACACACACCCGCCATTTCCCGCTTTTCTTTTTGACTACCACGGTGTTAGCCAACCATTATTAACACTCAATGACATCTTTATAAGTGATTAAACAGATCCCAAGTTATGTCAGGCCTCTCGGACCACATACTTGGGTAAAATTAACACTCCATGGCATCTTTATAAGTGTTAAACAGATCTTAAGTTATGTCAGGTCCCTCGGACCACATACTTGGGTAAAATTAACATTCAATATCCAATCCCCCAGACCACATACTCAAGGGAAATCAATACTTGATGGTATGTTGCTAAGTATTAACATTGGGGTGTTCATTTGTCCTTTGCTATGTGCCAAAACAGACCCAGGCTTATACACAATTCCTCGGCCTAATAGCTTCGAGAAAGTTGAAGTCCTTAATTATCTAAGTGTTGGGCAGAATTAAGAATATCCCCCCCTTCTTTACTCTTTACAAAGTTTATTACTTGCCTTTATCAGATTCAGCCTTCATTATAAAAGGAGCAATTTACAATATAAGTATGTGGCAAGTCTTTTTATTGCTAATATTCAGTCAAATTATTTACGGTAATGACAAGTTGCTGCTGTCAATTGTTGCTAAAGAAAGAATTATAACAGTTCAAGCTTTATTGGCAATAGTCACAATCTCAAAGGCATATAAAATGAAAACACGTAGAATAGGAAGGAAAGTCTTTTCATTAATTAAAAGAAAGAAATATGTTACAAACGATAGCAACAAAAACAAAGACAAATCTTAGATCTAAGCCTTAGATGGATGGGAGTCCCCTTTGGAGCCAGCTGCTTGGAGGATAACTTCGTCAGTGTCCTTAGCCTCGGAGACCATATCCTTGATTGTGAGTTAATCTTCTAATTGGCTGGCTTAAGCTGGCGATTACGCCTCATTGCCCTTCTCGGCCTCAATAGCTACCTCAGCACCAAGGGAAGAGTCTTGAATGATGAGAGGCTACTCAGAGGGAGGTAGAAGAAGGGCAGTGGGTAGAGGAAGTCCTGCTGGAATCTATCAGATGTCCTCCGGGAAAAAGACATTCTCGAACCTCCTCAGCTTAGAGTCCGCAGGGACTCCCGCCCTGTCCATTGCCACTCCCCAAGACTCGGTGCAGTAGTCCCTGCACATTTTAGCCACCTCCTCTGCCAGCTGAACTTCAGTTTCCATCGCCCCACGCTCATAGGATGTTTTCTCCGCAGCCTCGGTGGCTTTTTTGGCTGCACAGACCGCCTCCTTAGCCTTATCTTTGACCTTTTGCAGCTCGGCCCTAAGCTCCAGAACTAGCTGGTTTTGGGTGGCCAAGTTCAGCTCTGTAGTGTAGAGCAGTTTACGCTAGTCCTCGGCCTGCCTCTCCACAGTCTTTAGACCAGCCTCAGCGCTCATACGAGCCTTGACTGCCTCCTTGAGCTTCTCGAACAACTCTGCCTTTTCTTGCTTAGCGGCTCAGAGAGCCTTCTCGACCTCGAGACGAGAATGGGCCTCAACTCTAACTTCATTGTGAGCATTCTGAACCCATTCCTCGGCCACGAAAACTTGCTGGGTGACCTGCATAAAAATGGCAAAGGGATTATATACATACACGTATAAAAAGTAGATGATAACGAGTTAGGGCGCTTCTCAGCTTACCATAACAAAGTCTCTCTTCAGAGACATGAAGAGGTCAAGCTGCCTCATATGCCTGAGGGCCTCCATATCTCTAGGGAGAAGAAGAGGCTGCTCAAAAGCCTTAGCAAGGTAGGCTACCTACCTTTTTTGGGAATCCCAGATGGAGGCATCCCAAGGAATGACAACCCCCTCCAGCTCTATCCGAGGAGCCCAGGTGCGCTGCTGTTGGTGCACTTCAGCTTCATATCGGCTGTCCACCGATTTGGCCCTCTTATCCTTGGGGTCCTTGGTGATCCTCTGTTGTTTGGTGCTCTTTTGAGGGGCCACTTCACCTTCCTCTAAGTCCTGCACCGGCCTCTTCTTCTTCAGATTCGGATTGGCCTGCAGTCCAAGGTCAATAGGGAGCGGAGGAGGAGGAGGAGGAAGATTGGAAGGAACTTGTGTCTTGGGGACTTTATGCGAAGTTGACCCCTTGTTCCTGTTGGCTAGTAGGCCTTTTAAGCCGGTCTTTTGCTTTAGGTCCATGCCTTCTTCCTCGGAGCTAGTATCTAGCCGAGTGACTACTAACCTTGGATGATGGACTGCAAAAAATCTATCAGTCTCAAGCTCGGAGTTCGAGAGATCTACAGCCCTTTCTGGTACCCCTTCCTCCTCTTCAAAGTGGAACTGGTCAATCTCGGCGTTTAAAGAATGGCGGGATGAGGTTGACTCTTCTCTCGGGGCAGCTACTTGTTGAGGAACACGTTGGGGTGGCAGTACAGCAGGTGGAAGGTCTCTCCGAGCCAAAAATCCTGGCTTAGAGATGTCTATACGTGCCAATCTAGAGCTACCAGCCCTTATCGTCTGGCCTGCGTCTTGGTATGCGGGACAGAGGCTCGTAATCCAAGATTAAGTGGGCGGTTCTTAGCTGTCTATATTCGCTCACAAATACCTCCGACCTCAATAGGTAGTTGAGAGCCGGAACGTTGGTCAGACTGAGTTTTGGAGCGACGTGGTTTTTATCTACAAGGAATATCCACGGAGGAAATCATAGTTAGATCAGTTGAGACTATTATCTGAGAAGATGAAATGTTAAGGTAGAGTTAAAAATGCTAAAATCCCCTGCCAAAGGGACTGATCCTAAGGTACCCCACCTGGATCTCCCGCCTGAGTTGGGCAGTGAAGACCGTCGCTCCACTCTCCGGAGACAATCAGGTAGTCATCCTTCATGCCCTTGTTAGATTTGGGGAGGCACGATATTAGTCTGACGATGTCAGATCGGGACTTGAGATAGTATCTCACGCCGGTAAGCTTGTGACATTCGTATATGTGAACTACATCGTGCCACATGAGCCCTAAGCCCACCTGCTCGTTGAGAGCATCTACGCAACCCAGAACCCTAAATAGGTTAAGGGCACACTGATGAAGGGTCAGTCTGTGGTTAATCAAGTAATCCCTGGTTATCCTAGCCATGGGAAGCGCCATCCTTCCCTCTATGAAAGCGATCATAGGAATAACGACTTCACTCGCTTCTCTATTGGTAAGAACTTGGCCCGGGGCGCAATATTAGAGGCCTACTCCTTGTGGGATATGATATTTGGCTCTAAAACTCTCCATACCAGCCGGAGAGTCTACTAAGTGTTTGAACCTACCCATCTAAGCAAACGTAAACGACACGGAAAAAGATTTTTAAAAAATGAATAAGGCCGAGAAGGTTGGCCGAGGAGAAAAAAGAAAATTTAAAGATATAAATACTTACGGAAGCAAGTGGGTGTGCTAAATCCTGAACCTTTAGGAAAATCTTTTGGTGATTGCTTAAGGAAAAAAGTTAGGAAAACTTAGGAATGTAGGGAGTTTAGTGAGTTGGAACGCTTGAATTCGCTAGAGCATTAGAAGATTTATGAAGTAAAGAAGAAAACAGGTTCTTTCAAGGTTTTATATAGAGGGAGGAAATGAGTGGGAATACTCCCGCTTAAAATTCTAGGAAAATTATCAACCGTTGGATCTGCGCGTCACCATTAGATGCGGGGGACAAAACGCCGCCTAGAGCAATTAATGACGCTTCGCGGGCTTCGAAACGTCAGTAACAATTATGAGGCGCACAAAACGGCACCCCCGCATGTGCGAATCAAGGAACCAGATGGTCTTATCTCTTAAAAATCAAAACCTCACTTTTTCTCCTCGGATGAGAGGGAAAAACCGAAATTTTGAGGGGCTATTGTAGGGATAAAGGCCCAGAATGATATAATGGGCCTTGGGCTTTGTCCGAGGACAGTGAATGGTCCGAGGAGAAGCAAATAGTATTAAAGGTTCCAGTTTAAAGGTCTCATGAGTAAGAAACGAATGGAAGGCGATCCGAGGAGGAATCCTTCCTCGGACATGGCAGATGCAGCTCAAGTATGTATCCCAGCAATTAGGGTGACCCTCCAAGAAGCTTCAATGATAGAGACGCACCTCATCAAATACAAGAAGGAAGGGAACCCATTAGTATTTGAGGAAAAATTGCTACTACTGCATTAAATGAACTACAACTACTCTTCTAGCCGTATTTATGTGGAGAAGACCTCTGAACAGTGCTACCTTGGCTACCGCAACTCACAGAAAGCCAGGGAAGGTGTCTGATGGGACAGGTACTCAAGTGAAGGCTCAGATGATCAACAAGTGTAAGGTCAAGATGATCCAAAAGGAGCTATATAATGTAAGAAACCCTCCATGAGAAGAGGATTGGAAGAATAGAGAAAGAACACTATAGCCATCTAAATTGTGCTTATATCCAATTGTGATCAATATATACAAGTGAGACCTCCTCGAACTGAAAGTCCATTGATATCAAGATCTCTTGTTTGTGTTTGATTGCCATTCAATTCAGTACTAGCCGTTGTCCAACTCATTAAGGCCTAGTTCTTTGACCCACTTTTTACAAATTTATTGTATTGGGCTTATCGGCCCAAGATCCCATACATCTTGGGCCTGGACTGCAAAACATGACCCTACAACAAGTATCAAGCCTATTAATAATAATGTCTACTACAAAATTACGCTATCAAATTTGTCTCCATAAATCGGGAAGGATTCCCTCAAAAATCAAACCTAAGGCCCTAAAGCCTAGCTTGACCATCCCAAGATAAGTACTCCTACCCAAACGAGAACCAAACAAGCATCCAAGAAACTCATAGTGCTGACACAACCAAAACATTTTAAATTCATTACCGCAATAATGTGCATCAAAAGATAATGTAGCATACTCATGAATCTCTTTGGGTACTAAATAATATATTTAAGCTAAGATAAGATCAACCAAGGTTTGGGATTAATTCCACAACTTCTCAGGGTTTTAGTCTTGCTTTCAGATTTAGTACATAGCAGGGCAGCCATTTTGTAAAAAAATTTTGGTCAATGAAAAGTTATCTAATTAATTCAAAACTTTAAGGGAACATTCCCCTATATGTATACAATGTACTCAGCCCACAACGATTTTTCTGTAATTTATTAAAAATCATGCATTGCGGCTGACTCAAATCTGTCAAGACAGCTTTAGAAAATTGCTATAGTTGTAAGATTAGCCCAAATTATTTGAGAATTTACTCACATTAAAACCACCAGATTTAAAGCATATTAAAAACAAGAAATCAAACCCAAAATCTCATATAAACAACTTATCAAACACTAGGTATGCAAAAAGCACATTCTCAAACCACTACGGCAAGTAATAGTTAACATTTCATCAACTTCTTATACATGACCAAAATCATTACAACAACTCAACTCAAAACAGAGAAATCATTATAAATCACACAAAAGTCAGCCCCTCCTTCCTCCAATAAACCAAGTGCCCAAAACCTCCATGGTTGAATACCCTAATACCAACTGTCACATACCCACACCCCAAAAATCGTAGTTAACCCTACCAAAGTGTTAGCCCCATCCATTGGATCAACCCCACATGAGCATTGAGCCCTAAACGAAATAATCAAGGAAGTGGGTAAATGGAAAACTCACCTTAAAATCATTGTTTGGGGTAGCTAAAACTCATGGAAGATCATACTTGTTGGATTCAAGCTATTGAGGAGGTTATTTGAAGTGGTGGTAAGGATATAGGACCTTCAATGGATCAGCCATGGAGGGCGGTGAGAACAAGAAGAGAGAAAATACAAAAGAGAAGGCAAGGGGGAGAGAGAGAATGTGTAGGCTTGTGGGGGGGGGGGGTGGCTTACTTATGGGAGGGGGCTTAATTACAAGTTTGCCCCAAAAATATCTTGTGTTTAATTACCACTCCACCCTTAAGGTTCCTCCCATATTTCATCTAGCCCCATAAATCACTTAAGTATTGATAAGTCCTCTATAAAATAATTAAACACACAAATAAAAAAATAAACTCCAATAGATATTATTCCCTTTCAAAAGAAAATTGCTTTAAAAAAAATATTTGGGGTGTTACACATTACCCATTGTAAGTGTTACAGATGTATGAGGCCGGGTAATTTCTTGGTCCTCTACCGGTACTTGTAGATTCAAGGGTACAAGAAAAGGGACACCCTTTGCGGCACAAACTGTAGCAGGAAATGCTATTCAGAACAAGAAACACAACAATCTAATCGTGACTTTCATTGCGCACACATTAAACAAAAGAATGAAGTTAATAAAATAACAAAAATGGTTCTTCTCCAGTTCACATTTTGTCCACGTGCTTACTCACACATGAAGCAACCCACCCATTTGGGAATCCCGTCGTTCTAACCTAAAACGCCACCACCGCCGTCACCACACTCCCACCACAACCACCACCACGATAAATTATGAGGTCCGATGGGTTCTCATTTGTCCTCCCAACTAATAAAACGATGTCACTTATAAAAATGTGACATTACCTAGTGATTTTTTTTTGGGTACCTTTTGTGCTGATTAGGAAGCTGATTTACATATTTACATAGGTGGTATTGTTTCATTGGTTGAGAGGACCACTTTAGCAGCCCTCCTAGTAGACTTAATAATATCTCAACCACCACCACAAAGACCCTCAGATCATGGTAGCCCCCACCATGTCCTGGCTCCACTTGCGTTAGATCCGCCAAAACAACAGCAGAGACAACGACAACGACAACGCGAGGTTGTTGCATTGTGATGAAGGCTGAGGCGTTGAGGAAGAAGACGGAAAAAAGGGAGTGGGGTTGTTGTTGCAGTGGTACTTGGAGGACCAGATTGTATTAATCATATCATCCTGGCTGAATGTATCCATCATTAGTTGATTTTGCTAATAAAGGTTCAATAAGCTTCTTCTATAAAAAAAGAATTAAAAAAAAAGAAAAAAGATGCTTCTTGTTGGATATGTGTATGGTTTTGACAACTGTGTGAATTTGTGATTAATGTATGGTTTCAGATAACTGTGTTGCTTCCGGTGTAATGTGTTTGGTAGCTAAGAAAGTGCAAGAATACTAAAAGAAAATTATTTTCTTTCAATTAAAATTTTCAGATTTTTTTATAAAAAAAATTACTTTTTCTTTTTCACTAAAATGCTTAGGTGGCTTTTTGAATATTAATTATTTGATTATATATTATTATTATTTTTTATATAAGATAGAAATTCTACTCTAGCCTAATCTAAGTGTATATGTGTGTGAAAGCTCCCTTTTGGAAACTTGAACCCCGGCCTTTACCCCCTACACCCCACAAGCACTTATACTTGTGGAGTGACCATTGCACCAAGGGTGTGCAGTGGTATTATATTATTATTATAACCAATGTGTGCACCAACAATGTAAACTGTTTGTCACGTAGGTATTTTCCGTTAATGAGTTATTGGTAGGGATCAAATTGATTGCAAGTTTAAAATAACAATGACTAAATTAATTGCTACCAAATTGTAAAGACCAAATTGGCCATTACTTTAAAATATAAATACCAAAATGGTATTTTCGCAAATCAGTTACATCTTTCTAAACATTTATTTTTTGAAAACACTAAAACAAAAAACTTCTTTTTTAATTGCTATCAAATTGTAAAGACCAAATTGGCCATGACTTTAAAATAAAAAGACCAAAATGGTATTTTCGCAAATCAGTTACATCTTTCTAAACATTTATTTTTTGAAAACACTAAAAAAAAACTTCTTTTTTTAATGCTTCCAGTCATTTTTTCGGTGTTTGGTTGACAACTATTAGTTGTGTATGTCACTTGATCTTTCTGGCCATTGGCTTAATCGCGTATGTTGTGATATCCCACTATAAAGATTTTTTTTTTAGCCCCACTATAAAGATTTTTATATGGTCATGAATCATGATGTGTCTTTGTTTCTCAAATTGTAGATTGCAATTTTGTGCAAATATTCGGAAGATGATCCCGATGTCAATTTGGCGAGAATAACGGTAAATATGTCTTTATCATCATTGGCTTATTACCCTTCACCGGTTGATTAGTGGAAATATCATATGTCTCTTGTTATTGCCATCTATCATTTGTATGGTGGGCATTTTTTTTTAATGATGAATAAAAAATGGATAAAGGGGCAATTTAAGTTGACGTCTTCCACTTAGTGAGCATGAGCCAAGAGCATGAAGTTTGTTCCTAAATCATGACCACTAGACCAACCACCTCCGGTGGTGGTATAATATAGTGGGCATTTTAATATCCCATTTGTAAGTTAGATTTTGCAGTTGAATCTTCTCAATCTTCAATTAGCCAAAAAATAAATAAAAAGTTACTATCATTTTCAGTTATTGGTTCCTTTTTCTTTTTTTCTTTTTATTTTTATTTTTTTATACAAGATAAAAATTTTACTCTATCATAATCTAAGTGTATATGTGTGTGAAGCTCCCTTCTGGAGACTTGAACTCCGGCCTTTACCCCCCACATCTTACCAGCACTTATACTTGATGGACCGTTATTGGTTCCTTTAAGATATTATATCACAGCTAATTATTATCATATTTACTTATGATTAGAACAACCTACACATGTTTTGCATATTTTGTAGGCCGGTGTCAGGCAAGTGGTGCACTGGTGCTAGTGGAAATATCATGAGACTACCAGTTGATAAATGCAGTTAATGGACCCTCAGATTTTGCTTTCTACTTTCCAGATCCATTTGACTAAAATTTACAATTGAGGTCCTTTTTTTTTTCCCTGAATTGAACTAATATTTGCATTTGTTTCTAAAGATTTTGCTTTGAAAGGGAACTAATTTGGATTACCTTCCACTAAAAAGGAAAGCTTTGTTAATTGTGTTTGGTTTTTTTTTTTTTTTTCTCACTCTAGTGCTTTAGTTTTAAGTTTTAAGTTTTTAGCGTCTTTCATTTGCTGGTTTGATAATCATGTTAAGTAATACCTTAAAACTTGAGTTCTAGTAGTGGGCATTTTAGTTGGTCTCGAACATGCTTCTTAAAATTATTATCATTTAGGCCCTTTTGGATATACACTACTGTAAGTTTCCTTAAGACTTTTTCCTCTCTCTCCATGTGTGTGTGTTAAAAATATTTAGAATTCTCAAAAAAAAAAAAAAAATTCTCATTTTCTTTTTAACATGTTTTCCAGATTGCTCCTTCACTTAGAAGTTCTGGAATGCCTAGAATGGCAATGCTGACTGGGCCTTTTGCAATTCTTTTTGTAGATGATATTGAATGATGATGTCGAAAATTGTCAGTAAGTCACAGTCCTCACGTGCTCAAGATAACACCTGTACAATACAAAACAAGAAGACCTTAGGAGAGTACCGGTGTGGTACCAGCCAAAGACCCTCCGAAAGTTAAGTTAGAGAACTTTTTACAACTCCAGAGTACCAGAGTTGGTGAAAATTATGAATACCTTGGTTTGGGAGTGCTTTGGGGTTTTTATAGTAGTGTAGAACCGACTTTTTCCTTTCTTGGGGAAGAGGAACTTTTCCTTATAAGAAAGATCCTCATAAAAGTATGTATTTTACGGGATCCTTTCCATATAGCGATTTTGTTGATTAGGTTTGATCGTGAGGCACAAGATATTTCCTTTTGAAGTTTCTTGAGGACTACTTAAACCATGTGGATGCCACGTGACCTTATCACTGTCCACTTTGTATCTGTCCACTTTCTCATCCATCCGCCATGGAGGGTCCGTCCTTTTGCATACACGCCCCCCATCTTCTTCCATCATCTTGATCACGAGCTAAAAGTACCGTTGCTCGTGGCTGGTTTAGTAGAATGAGACCGTCTACATCAATTTTACCCTCTTCAGTTGCCCCCTCACTTTACGGGTTCGTTGCATAATGTTAGGACGGATCCATGGAGTGACAGTCTTAATTGTAACTTTGGGAGATGCGTTTTGATTGACAGGCTAGCCTAGGGTTATTAATGCGCTAGGGGCACATGTCATATTTTTAGTGGTTGATCGCTCGGATCGAAGCATCCCTTCGTCTTCCGTGCCGTTCTCCCTATATATATGTTGCTCGTTCCTCTCATTTTTTACTTTTCGTAACCAATTTCCTGATCAGAAAGCTACCGTCTCCTTCAGCAAACCTTTGTGCCGTCCAACTGGTGTGGTCGTCTGCTATAATTCATCCGTCCCCTTGCTTTGCACTGTTCAACTGTAAGTACCCTTCTTTATTCTTAACTTCCACCCTTCTCAATTTTTTACTTAAATATTGCACGCCCATCGCCTGTATAGAACTGTAGAGTCTTAGGGTTTTTATCCATCACGTGTAGGTGATCAATGTCTAGTAAGGCATCGGGTGATCAATTGTGGGTTCGCGAAGGAGCGGGCTACGATGAGGTGTTTCCGTCAGGTCAAAGTGACCCCGGCACCTCTGATAGTGAAAGGGTTCCGTCAGCCAACTCTCCTTCCATGGGGAAGGATGAGGACCTGGATGTGGATGGGTCAAAGAGTGATTCCAACGATGACTTAGTTGGTGCTGAACCCCCCATTCAATCCGTCATAGGCCCTGACGGGTTTAGGGAGTTTATTATGATTCCATTGTGGACAAGTAATGACTTCAACTCTTCCATCAAGCAAACACACTTTAATACACTTAGGGAGAAATACCAGATACCCGTTAACATACCAATCCGTCTGCCCTCTAAACATGAAAAGTGTTATTATAAAGGTCTGGAAGACATCGGTGTGTATAAGCAAATGCTGAAAGCGGGCCTGAGATTCCCTCTTAGTGCCCTTCATCGTCGTCTTCTTCAGTACCTTGGACTATCCATCACCCAAATCTCTCCGAACGCTTGGAGAGTCTTCCTGGGTGCAGAAGTTCTGTACGAGGTCATGTCCAACGGGGCACGAAGGATAAAGGTGGAAGAGTTTTTTCATTGTTATTGTCCGTCCGAGATAACCCAATCAAGGGGCATGTATAGTTTTGTGCCTAGGAGTCCGTTGCTTAGGTTAGTATGCGACACTCCTGATTCGAATAGAAACTGGAAGAGTCGTTATTTTTTCATTCAAGGGGATGACTGGATGTGTCATCCCGTCGATCAAGAGTATATGCCTGTGGACAAAACTTGGGGTATAATGCCCCCGTTCGGTATGTATCCGTCCGTCTCAGGTCTTCATTTACTACTATTTATTTCGTCTGATATTCTAACCGTCTTTGTTTCCAGCTCGGGATCGTCCAGAAGTCACCCTTGAAAAGTGGAGCTTTTTGGAAAAGATCTTTACGACCATTAAGCTGTTGTAGAGATCGTGGTCGAAGTTGGTTACCTTGGATACCCTCCACTGTACTGCGAAGGTCCTGAACCAACTAAGGCTGCCCGTCGTTACAATACACGAGTCCATTAACGTAAGTCTGTTGCCTAATACTTGCCTTTTTTGCATTTTAGTAGCTTATCTTTTAACCCGTCCATTTTTATGCAGAAATGGAAGATAGCAAGAGAAGAGTCTTCATCAAGTAGCAGGCCGCTGTAGGAAGAAGCTGGAGGGTAGCCAACCCCCTAAGACGGGGCTAGGCTAACCCGTCCACCAAGAGAAAACCGTCAGAAAAGGTGGACTGTCCACCAAAAAAACCAAAGATTGGGTCAAGGTCAATTGTTGGTGAGACCCCTGCCATCAGTAAGCTACCCCCTAAGCCTAGTCCTGGTAAAGGGAAAGGACTAATGAAAGGCCAGGTTCCTGCCACCGAGGAGCGCCCTGTCCGCCTTCGTGAAGACTCAAGCTATGCCCTCAAGCAGCTTTCGTCCATCATCAAGGACAATGATTATTCAGACTTGGGTAATCACGCTACGGAGGCCATGAGGGAGACAAGCCTTTTTAGTTTGGCATAGGTACGTCTATCCATCCACTTATGTCTGTTTTGCTTTAATGCTGTCTTGTCTAAACTTTGTCCTTAATTTCTGCAGGGGGTGGGTGTGATGAAGGGGCTGATGGATCGCTGTATATCTCATGAGACGGTCCTGAGGGAGAAGCTAGGCGCTAAGGAGACGGAGGTACAGGAGTTGTTGGCTTGGAAGAACGTCCAAGTAGGAAAGCTTGACTTGACCAAACAGCTCCTAAAGGAGTCGGAGGCTCAAGTTGAAGCACTGAAGAAAATTCTGAAGGACAAAGAGGGCAAGATCACGAAGGTGAAGGATCAACTCCGTCAGGCAAATGAGGACGCTATTAAGAAATATCGTGATTTCGACGACCTCTTAAGGGAGCTTGGCGACTCCTTAGTTGATGGTTTTGATGACTGCTTCCGGCAAGTTAAAGCCTATTTTCTAGACTTGGACCTTTCTTGCATCTCAATTGACACTGGAGGCCAGACTCCTGCCCGTCCAACTGATTCCGAAGAAACGGACGAGCTTTTTGCTGAGGACGTAATCGTCGACCTTCAGGGTGACGGGGAGGCCGTTCTTGGTGACCAAGAGAAATCCGTCGAGGATGGTCCGTCAACCTGAAGATGTGTAGATTGTGGAAGAGAAGAATGAAGAGACCCCTACCGTCCAGTAGTAGTTTTCACTTTTTTCCTTTTTACTTAGCTTTTTGTTTAAGTGTAAAGATTTTTTGTTTGAAGAACA
Organism: Notholithocarpus densiflorus; assembly: GCA_030021035.2. Classification (NCBI taxonomy): domain Eukaryota; kingdom Viridiplantae; phylum Streptophyta; class Magnoliopsida; order Fagales; family Fagaceae; genus Notholithocarpus; species Notholithocarpus densiflorus. The sequence goes on along the minus strand of JARYZH020000066.1, from coordinate 879,985 downwards.
ATATTTATGCTTAATTTAACTGTCGCCTATTACTTTGGCATGTAGACATTTCCCTTTATGGGTTTTTATAATATTTTGATTAATTGCTTAACAAAATAGATATTTGTGCAAGATATCTGTTTATTTTGGATTTAATATATGCAAACCAACTCTTGGGATGAACCCTCTTGTGAACTTTAATAAATACAAGTTGTTGGTTAGAATGAGTCTGTCCACTTTGCGGATTGGATGGACTTTATAAGTCATCTTTTAATAATTAAATCCGTCCACTTTGTGGACTTGAACCCGTCCACTTTATGGACATGTTATAAGTCATTTCTTAAGGATGGAACCCGTCCATTTTGTGGACTGGATAGATTTGAACCCATCCACTTTATGGACTGGATAAACTTACTCCGTCCACTTTATGGACTTGTCATAAGTCATTCCTTAGGGACTGAACCCGTCCACTTTGTGGACTGGATAAACTTGAGCTATCCCTTTAGGATGTACCCGTCCCTTTTATGGACTTGTTAAATAGGAGTCATCCCTTTTGAGAGGAACCCGTCCGCTTTTATGGCTTAATGATCATGTAGAAATGTAGATAGCATACACATGGCATTTCTGAATAACTCCTCTTATTGTGATAAATAAGTGTATAGAAATTGTCTTTTTTTTTTAAAAACGAAAAATCCACCCTTTAAAAGGAATAAATTTTTTTTTAAAAAAGCAATAAACTGGAAATGAGGAGTATTGTCGTCTATGTTATTGTCTACTGGTAGTACTTCTTCAAGTGCTCCATGTTCCAGGGGTGGTGTAACTTCTGTCGTCCAGTGTCTCCAGGTGGTAAGTCCCTTTCCTATGCCATGATGCGATCCTATAAGGTCTTTCCCAATTAGGTCCTAGCTTCCCCTGGGAAGTGTCTTTCGTTGCGCCTGTTACCTTTCTCAGGACTAGATCTCCAACCTGGAAGTCCCTACGTCTGACCCTGGAATTGTAGTGCTTAGCCATAAGATCTTGGTATCGTGCTATCCTTTGCTCAGCCGTTGCCCTAAACTCGTCCACTAGATTAAGCTGCAGGCGCATTGCTTCGTTATTTCTATCATCTTCATAGTTTCCTACACTGTAGCTTGTGAGCCATACTTCAGCTGGAATAACCGCATCGCTTCCATATGCTAGTCGAAGTAGTGTCTCTCCTGTAGGTGTCCTTGCCGTCGTCCTGTATGCCCATAAGACGCTTGACAATTCCTCCGGCCATATACCTTTTGCCCCCTCAAGCCAAGTCTTGATGATTTTGAGCAAGGATCGGTTCGTGACCTCAACTTGTCCATTGGCCTGAGGGTGGGCTGGAGACGAGTAGTGATTCTTGATCCTTAGTTATGAGCAAAAGTCTCTGAACGCGTCGTTGTCGAACTACTTCCCGTTGTCGGAGACCAGCACTCTGGGTATGCTGTACCTGCAGACGATGTTCTTCCATAGGAAGCTTCACACATTTTTCTCCATGATGGTGGCCAGTGCTTCGGCTTCCACCCACTTGGTGAAGTAGTCTATACCGACCATCAGAAATTTCAGCTACCGAATTTCAGTTGGGAACAGGCCCATGATGTACAATCCCCATTGCGCGAAAGGCTATGGGGCCATCATCGGAATGAGTTCTTTTGACAGCTGTCGGATGAGGTTTGCAAACCTTTGGCACTTGTCACATATTTTGACGTAAGCAATGGCATCCTTCTGCATGGTAAGCCAATAGTATCCTACCCGGATAAGTTTGTGCACTAATGATCACGACCCAGAATGGTTCCCGCAGATTCCTTTGTGGACTTCTCGCATGACATAGTTTGCCTCCTTGGGGATGTGACACCTCAGATGCGGTCGGGAGAAACCCCTCTTGTATAGAACATCTCTAATTAGAACGAAACATGCTGTTTGAACCTTCAACTTCCTTGCAGCTTCCTTGTCGTCAGGCAGCACTTCGTCCTTTAGGTAGGAGGTTATTGGTGTCGTCTAATAGTTCTCGGACCCTATTTCCTGCACACTTATGCCGTCTATTAATGGTGAGATTTGAACGAAGGATAATACCTGACTGGGGATGAGCATGTATTCTGCTGATGCAACTTTAGCAAGATGGTCTACGTTCTCATTCTCCTCCCTTGGTATCTGAACAAATTTTACTTGGAGGTCACATACTCGATTCATTACTTGCTTAAGGTACTTCTTCATCCGTTTGTTTTTGCAGTCATAGTCGCCATTAACCTGACTAGTCACTACCTGGGAATCACAGTAAGTCACACAGTCCTCACGTGCTCAAGACAACACTTACACAATACAAAACAAGAAGACCTTAGGAGAGTACCGGTGTGGTACCGGCCAAAGACCCTTCGAAGGTTAAGTTAGAGAACTTTTTATAACTCTAGAGTGCCAGAGCTAGGGAAAATTATGCGTACCTTGGTTTGGGAGTGCTTTGGGGTTTTTATAGTAATGTAGAACCGACTTTTTCCTTTCTTGGGGAAGAGGAACTTTTCCTTATAAGAAAGATCCTCATAAAATTACGCATTTTACGGGATCCTTTCTATATAGCAATTTTGTTGATTAGGTTTGATCGTGAGGCACAAGATATTTCCTTTTGAAGTTTCTTGAGGATTACTTAAACCATGTGGATGCCACGTGACCTTATCACCGTCCACTTTGGATCCGTCCACTTTCTCATCCGTCCGCTATGGAGGGTCTGTCCTCTTGCGTACACGCCCCTCGTCTTCTTCCATCATCTTGATCACGAGCTAAAAGTACCGTTGCTCGTGGTAGGTTTAGTAGAATGAGACCGTCTACATCAATTTTACCTTCTTCATTGAAGAAGCATTGATAACCACAAACAATATGGCTCCGTCCTTGTCTAGCATTCCTTAGATGTTTTGGGAACTCTTTTCTGATAATTTTTGAAGTGTTTTAATGTTAAAAAAATGCTTGTAAAGTCTCAAAATCTTTTTTCTTTTTAAAGCTTGTCAACACTAGTGTTAATAGTATACTCAATAGTTCTTATTGCTACAATAACTATGAATTAATAAACTTGTTAAATAAAATTATTATGAATTCAGATTGATTTCCATCTTAATTCTCACATACTAAATGTCGCCAATAAAATAGTAATTAAAGAACATAATAATATGGTGACAAAACAGAAAACTCAAAGAAAATTGATGAGTTAGAAATTTACGATTGTCGTTAAGATGATACCGTCATTAACCAAGAGACGATGTCAGGCATTTATTACGCTCATTGATGACAACACATAACGAACGGAGCAACGGTCACAGAATGAGCTGTGAACTTCAAATAAAGATTTTGTAACGCACTAGCCGTTGAACATAAATACAGCAATTCACTGCCCATTGATTATGCACGCAACTATAAAAGAGAAGGTAACAAAAGTTAAAGGTACACACAAATACTCTACCAAAATCACTCTCCAATTTATTTCTTTCTAAAATCTTTCTCCTTTACTGACTTAAGCATCGGAGGCGGTTTGGCTAACGGTACACTAGCGTGTTACTCTTCCACCCAGTTCATTTTGCAGGTTTTCCTCCAGCAAAGACGACCCCAATCACAGCTTCGTTCATCCGCTACGACGAAGAGCTCAACTGCTAATTTTTTGCATCATCAGTTTGGCACCGTCTGTGGGGACGCTTTTCATTTAAGCCATCTTTCCCAGTGACAAAAGAGTTCCTCAAAGTACGAGATGGAAGCAAAACTGCACAACAACTAGAAGCTATGCAACAACAACAAATCTAGGCCCTCCTGGCTAATGTGGAAGAGTTAACTCGCTAGAATGAAGAACTGCGAAATACAGTGGAATCCCAGAACACAGAGCGTTGGCGAACAGATGAAAACCAAAATGAAGAAGAATCAAACTCTTAAGCCAACAGGTGAGACAGGACCTCAGGAGAAGATTCCACCAGGATGGACAATGAGCTTAGCAACATGAGGAAGGAGATGGACAAACTAAAAAGTGCTATGAAGGACAAAAGCGGAGAGAATTTGGATGAGATGATTCGAAAGACGGACTCACCATTCACTACTGAAGTACTGAACTGTCCCCTCCCACCAAAATTTCGTCTCCCACAGTTGGAGTCGAATGACGGTTCCAAAGATCCCTTGGATGGCATCAAATCATTCAAGACACTGATGCTATTGCAGATGACCTCAGACGAGGTGATGTGCAGGGCATTTCCAACAACACTGAAGGGAGCAATTAGAGTGTGGTTTAGCAAGATACCCCTTGAAACTATTGCAGATTTCGAACAACTCAGCAAGGGTTTTGTTCGTCATTTCATTGGGGGGCGAAAACATAAAAAGCCAATTGGCCATCTTCTCAACATTCAACAAGCAGAAGGAGAATCACTAAGACAGTACATTACTTGATTCAATAAGGAGCTACTATAGGCAAACGAAGTTAAAGATCAAGTCATCTTAACAACTTTTCAAGCAGGGTTGCTGCCTTGGGATTTCTTCTTTTCAATCACTAAAAGTCCACCAAAAATAGTGGTAGAGTTGCTTCGAAAAGCTCAGAAGTACATGAATGCAGAAGACGCAGTGCTCGCAAAGGAAATGAAAGGAAAGAGTAAGAGAGACGAAGGAACAAGTAGCAATCACGACAAAAAGAAAGAGATGCGGAGTGTTGGGTAGACCACAGGGAAAAAGAAGGAACTTCCGGATAGGAAACCAAAGTTTATCAAATTTACACCTCTAATAATGTCAATTGAGCAGGTCCTTATGCAGATAAGGGACGATCCCTCCCTGCAATGGTCGAAGCCAATTAGCACCCCAATAGAAAAAAGAGTCAAGAGCAAGTACTGTAGGTTCCACCAGGACCACGGGCATCGTACTGATGAGTGTAGACATTTGAAATACCAGGTGGAGACTTTAATCCGGCAAGGGAAGTTACAGAAGTATGTCAGGAAGACGGAGCCCCACAGATACCAACAGAAGGACGATCAGGAAAGAACTCAGGGAGCAGGAGATAGCAAATCTCCTACAGAAGAGATAAAGATGATCTCGGGAGGACTAACAGTAGGCGGAGCACTGAAATCCCTGAAAAAAGCCTATGGGAAAGAAATAAACAATGTCCATTTGCAGCTCCCTCCAATGAAGATGCCAAAGAATGACGAGCCTGATATTGTTTTCTCAGAGAGAGATGGTCGCAGCTTCAGGTAACCCCATGACGATCCACTGGTAATCATGCTTAGAGTAGAAGAATTCAATATCCACCGGGTGCTCATTGTCAACGAAAGCTCAGCAAATATCATCTACTTGCCTGCATTTCAACAGATGAAACTGGATAAGAAAAGGATTAGGCCTTTCACCTCTCCTCTAGTAAGCTTCATTGGGGACAAAATCGTCCCTATGGGCATCGTCACTCTAACCGTAATTGCGGGCACTTACCTAGCATAGGTCATCAAGGAAATTGATTTCCTAATAGTTGGCTGCCCTTCAACGTACAACATCATCCTGGGGAGACCTGCACTTAATAGGCTAAAAGCAGCGACGTCAAAATATTACTTGAAGGTAAAGTTTCCAACAGCCCACGGAGTAGGAGAAATCAAAGGAGACCAAGTTCTAGCAAGAGAATGCTACCAAGCTGCCTTAACATCTGGGGAGAATCACACATGGGTGATCAACGAGCCAGAGCCCATTCCCAAACCGTCAGAAACACCACAAGAAGTTAAGATTGTCCCAAGAGATTCAATGAAGGTGTTGAAGATAGGATTAGCACTCCCAACTCCAAAGAAAGAGAAGATGATTTCCTTTTTAAGGGCAAACCAAGATGTTTTCGCCTGGAAACACGAGGATATGCCTGGAATTGATAGGAAGATCATACAACATCGTCTCAACGTCAACCCAGAATACAAACCTGTACAACAGAAGTGGAGAATATTTGCACTAGAGCATAACAAAGCTGTAATTGAAGAAGTAAAAAAGCTACTAGAAGTTGATTTTATCAGGGAAGTTTTCTATCTAGATTGGCTAGCAAACGTGGTAATGGTGAAGAAGAGCAATGGCAAATGGAGAATGTGTGTAGACTTCGCAGACCTAAACAAAGCTTGCCCAAAAAATAGCTTCCCCTTGTCGAGGATTGACTAACTGGTAGACTCAACTGCTGGACACAAGCTCTTAAGTTTCATGGACGCATTTTCTGGATACAACTAGATTCTTATGAACGAAGACGATCAAAAGAAAATCTCGTTCATTACCAGCCAAGGGTTGTACTGCTACAAAGTTATGCCCTTTGGACTAAAGAACGCAGGAGCCACCTACTAAAGATTGGTGAACTGTATGTTTTCTCACCAGATTGGAAGGAATGTAGAGGTGCACGTAGACGATATACTGGTGAAAAGCAAGGACGAAGCCAACCACTTGGACGATCTAAAAGAAACCTTCAGCACACTACGTAAGTACAATATGAAATTAAACTCTGCAAAGTGTGTTTTTGCTATTGCCTCAGGAAAGTTCTTGGGATTCATGGTGTCCCAACGAGGTATAGAGGCAAATCTAGACAAAGTGAAAGCAATAATCGAGGTTAAATCACCAAAAATAGTGAAGGAGGTGCAGAGCTTGACAGGAAAAGTTGCAGTCCTAAATAGATTCGTCTCTAGGGCAACGAACAAGTGCATGCCATTCTTCAAGGTATTGAAAAAAGCCTTTCAGTGGACTGACGAATGCGAGGAAGCCCTTGCCAAGTTAAAGGAGTATTTGATGAAGCCACCTCTGTTAAGCCCATCGGTGATGGGAGAGAAGCTGTACCTCTACTTAGCAGTATCCAATAGAGCAGTAAGTTTGGCACTAATCAGAGAAGAAGGGAACATCCAGAAGCCAGTCTATTATACCAACCAGGCATTCCAGGAAACAAAAGCAAGCTAACCAAGGATGGAAAAGATAGCTTTCGTATTATTGGTCACCTCCAGAAAACTTCATCCTTACTTCCAAGCACACCCCATTGTCGTCATGACAGACCAACCTATAAGAAAGACGATGAACAAGATAGAGGCAACAAGACGACTCATTCAATGGGCAATTGAATTGGGGAAATTTGACATCGAATATCGGCCTCGAGCAACGATCAAAGCTCAAGTGCTAGCGGACTTCATTGCAGAATTCACTTACCCCTATAAGGAAGAAGAACCCCCCATGGAAACATGGACGGTCCAAACGGATGGGTCAGCCACAAAGAAAGTGGGAGGAGCAAGAGTAGTTCTTATATCTCTAGAAGGAGAAACGTTGAAATATGCAATCAGATTGCAATTCCCAGCAACAAATAACGAGACAGAATACGAAGCACTACTAACAGGGCTAAGTTTAGCAAAAGCTCTAGGAGTAAAGAGTCTTATCGTCCAAGCTGATTCTCAGCTAATAATTGGGCAAGTGAAGGGAGATTACGAAGCCAAAGCATAAAGAATGCAGAAGTACTTGAATATCGTCCAACGACCATCACTGCATTTTAACAGCCTAGACTTTGTGCAAATTCCTCAGGCAAAAAATGCAGAAGCTGACTTCCTAGCAAGATTAGCCTTATCAGACGACTACAATGCGACCTCCGAACTATGTATAGAGATAAGGGGGCAACCAAGCACAGAAGGTGGGCAGGTTCTGAAGATAAAAGAACAAGACGAGTGGATGACTCCCATCGTCCGTTACTTGAAAGAAGGATGGCTCCCTGAAGATAAGGCGAAAGCAAGGAAGATACAGACCAGGGTAGCTCGCTTTGTCATCATTGACGATGTGCTGTACAGACGAGAATATTCACTCCTCTATCTAAGATGTGCCAGCGTGAGGGAATCTGTGGAAATCACGCTGGAGCAAGATCTTTAGCAGGAAAGGTGCTCAGAGTAGGATATTATTGGCCAACTTTACAGAAGGACGCATACGACATCATCAGAGCATGCAATAAGTGTCAACGCTTAGCAAATGTCCAAACGAGACCAGGAGAGACGATGACACCCATATCTTTACCATGACCCTTCGCCCAATGGGGAATTGACATTATGGGCCCATTCCCTCTAGGGAAGAAGCAACTCAGATTTCTGATCGTTGCAATTGATTACTTTACAAAATGGGTAGAAGCAGAACCAATGACGACGATAACAGAGGCCAATGTCACAAGCTTTGTATGGAAAAATATCATCTGCAGGTTTGGAGTCCCACGTGTCATAATATCAAACAATGGAAAGCAGTTTGACAATCCCAAGTTTTGAAAATTTTGTCAAGACTTAGGGGTCAAGAATCACTACTCTTCTCCAAGACACCCTAAGGCCAACGGCTAGACAGAAGTGACGAATAGAAACTTGCTCAAAATTATCAAAACTTGGCTTGAGGGGGCAAAGGGGGCATGGCCTGAAGAACTACAAAATGTCCTTTGGGCATATAGGACGACCACAAAAGTTCCAACCGGAGAAACACCATTCAGACTGACATTTGGCACTGAGACCGTCATACCAGTGGAAGTGGGATTGACGAGCTTCCGAGTCAAAACTTATGAAGACTAGAAGAACCAGTAGGAGCTTAACAGCAACCTGGACCTAATTGATGAAGTCAGAGAAGAAGCTATGAAGCGAATGGCCAAACACAAGGAAGCAATGGCCAGATACTACAACAAAAAGGTTAAGGTAAGAAGGTCCAACACAGGAGACCTTGTCCTTAGGAAGGTATCGCAACAAAGGACTCATCCCAAGGAAAACTGGGACCAGTCTGGGAAGGCCCTTACGAAGTAATCCGTCACTCTAGGGAAGGTTCTTACTACCTAAAGTCTTTAGACGACCAGGAATTGCCTCGACCATGGAACATAGAACACTTGAAGAAATACTACTAGTAATTAATACTTTACATTTCAAGTTGCTTAGTCTTCATATCAAGTATGTATGATTGTTATTACTTTCGTCATTCATAGATCAATAATACATGAAAGCATTATCCATGCGTACTTATCAATGATTATCCACGAGTTATTTATCAAGTTGTGCAACACCTAGGAGTTATCCTTAGGAGACGTCCCAAGGATCTCCGTCATTAAAATTTCAAATCAAAAGCTGTCCACACACAGCCAACAGCGTCATAGCCATTAACGATGTTAATACACAACTACCAAAGTCGACTAAATCAGAGTTGTTTAAACACAGCTAATACGATCGCCATTCAAGCACGAATAAACAAAACAAAAAAAATGGTTAACCTAAATACGCTCCAATACCACGACTTTAAGTCACGAGTACAGTGCAATATCGTCAGTCAAACATGACTCAACAAAAAGTTGTTCAAACACAGCTAAAAAATAGTAACACAACTAAGATCGTCATTCAAATATGACTCAACGAAAAGCTGTTCAAACACAGCTAAAAAATACTAAGTTGTTTAAACTCAACTAAGATCGTCATTCAAATATGACTAAACAAAAAGCTGTTCAAACACAGCTAAAAAATACTAAGTTGTTCAAACACAGCTAAAATCATAATTCAAACATAACTCAATAAAAAGCTATTCAAACACAGCTATATATATATATATTTATACCAAGTTGTTCAAACACAACTAAGATCGTCATTCAAACATGACTCGATAAAAGCTGTTCAAATACAGCTAAAAAATACTAAGTTGTTCAAACACAACCAGAATTGTCATTCAAACATGACTCACTAAAGAGTTGTTCCAACTCAACTAAAGATAAAGAGCTGTTCATATACAAGCTAAGTGTAAAAAGTTGTTTCAGCACAACTAACATCATCATAAAAGGTTGTCTAAACACAACCAAGCATAAAAAAGGTTGTTTACTGCAACTAAAGCATGAAGTTCATAAACCTACCTATCATTGTCAAAGAAATTGTTCAATTGCCCAAAACAACAGGGCCAAAGAAATTGTTCAATTTCCCTAAACAACGGACCCAAAAAAGATATTGTTCTTGCCTTACCAAAATATATATATATATATATATGAAAAGAAAAAAACATATAAGTTACTGCTCATCAGGGACAGGGTCTGCAGGGGTTGTAGTTGCGGCCTCTTCCATTACCTCAGCAACGATTGTGGCTTCCTCCGTCACATTCTCAGCCATAGCCTCGGAAGGACGATCAGACAAGAGCTCCTTCTCAACATCACCCATAACCAGGCCAGAAAGGTCCAAGTCGGGTGATGCTTTGCCATCTACTTCCTGAGAAGGTCGAAGCCTTCCACGTAGTACCCGCACAACTTATCAGAGTACTCGTCGGAGTTTTTGAATTCCTTCATCGTCGTGGCCCCAGCCTTCTGTAATTTCAGCCCCAAATCATCAATCTGCTTTCCTTTAGCTTGCAAAAATCTTTTTCCACTTGCAGGCTCTTCTCCAAGGCTGCCACACGTTCTTTGTCATTTTCAGTTTCGACAGTAAAAATGGCAACCTTGTTCTTGAATGTCTCATTCTCAGCAGAAAAAGATTTGATCATAGGATTGGACGTGGCCACCCTCTTCTCCAAGTCCAGGAGTTTCCTAGAAACAAACAGAGACTCCCCCAAATCCTATAAGAAATCTCCCTTAGCAGAGGCAAAGAAAAACAAGGAGTAAAGACAACCTACATTATCAACACATACCTGCACAAGCTTTTGAATGTGAGACGACATCACCTTGCTGGACGACTTTGCCATTAGAGGACTTAGGTCATCCACAGAGAGTGCCTCATGAGCCTTCAGAGCAGCCGTGTCAACATCGTCCCAGAAGGTAGGAAGGAAAGATTTACCACCCACCTTCTTCTTCTTCCTAGCCTCCTCTCCAGCAGAGGCAATTACCTCTAGAGACGAAGTGGGAGAGGCAGGACGCTTTGCTGGCGAATGAGCAGGATGAGGAGTTACCACGGGATCTTCCTTAGAAACGTCACCCGTCTTTGAATGTTTCTTGGACAGGAGACCACTGACGAGGCCACCCTTGGCCTTCTTTTCTTGAGCCTCGGCTAGTTTTTGCTTACTGAACCTAGTCGTTATTCCTGAAAGGAAGAAGAAAACATATATATAAAAAAAAGAAAAAAAGAAAAGAAAGAGAAGATAAAAGCTCAAGATTTCAAGAGAGAAAAGGGAAGATGCACTTACTCTTCTTCACAACTTCCAAATTTCTCCGAACCTTAGTAGATGGTTTCGGACCCAAGAAATGAAGAAATAAAGATTAACGAGAAACGAGCTCATCAAAGTCCTTGACGGTCTCCAAATATTCCTTTACTTTTTTGGCACGACACTGATACCTCTTCTTCAAACAAGGAAGTTGGGAAACTGCAAACAAAAGTACAAGTAAGTCATATAGCATTGTCACTCACAAAAGAAACGAAAAACAACAGAAAGACGAGAAAGATGCACCAGACACAGGAATTCCCCAACTACGAAAAAACTTGGGGGCTTCGTCCAGGTCCTTACCAGGGACGAACTCCCAACCACTTCCAGAAACAAAAAAGAAGTTTGGCTTCCAATTTCGGAGAGACGACGGGTAATCAAGTATTATCCTAGAAGCCCTATCCCACGACTTAAACTCATAATAGCCAGGGTCTTTTGATTTTCTTAGATGATAAAAATGAAGGAATTCATCATTCCTGATAACGTCACCATCATTGGCAGACATCCACACTACCATACAGGAGACAACGATTCGCCAAGAGTTAGGCACTAACTGTGCCGGAGCAAGGTGCAAATAAGAAAAAAGTTCCCTAACAAAAGGGTGAACAGGTAAATGAAGACCACTAGTGAAGTCAGCCTTGTAAAAAAAACTTTGTGAGCATAGGAGTGACAGGCCTTATCCTTGTTATTCGGGATCCTAATCTTTACCGAATCAGGGAACTGAAACCTAACCCTAATTCGCTTCTCATCCTTTCCCGTGAGGGAACACGAAATTGTCCAAGCTTTATAAGGGGTGGAAGGAGAAGTAGCCTCAGAAATCACACGATCATCAGACGAGGATAACCCCGCCTCCAAGTTACTAGACCTAACCTCAGACATCTTTAACGACCTAGCTACCTTAGCAGAGTGGGAAACCGGAGGGAATAACGAAAAAAGGACAAACTTATATGGACAATCCTCCCCTATGAAGAGACTGACCCACTTGAGACACTCTCCCTCTATAGACTCAAGCAAACAACCTAAACGAGCGAAATAAAAGCTATTGAAGGACAATCAACCCTAACAGAAGAGTAATCTACCATGGAAGAGCAAGAAAAGAAACAGGAGCACAAAGAACTTACCAGGGAACGCAGGACAGAGAAAGAAAGCTTGAAGGAGAGACAAACACTAGAATAAAAACTGAACAAGGAAAGATTGTAGAAGAAAGGAAACATAAGGAAAAAATGCGAAATAAGTGGCCAAAGCACGCGCGGGAAAACTGTGAAAGGTCTGCACGTCGAACGCATCCTGACCGTACACGTGGCACTCAACTGCTCAAAAATTAACTCGTTATAAATGCGTAGTACATGGAATATGAAGCGTTAGACGAATATGTTCTCATCTCGTCCAACAGACAAAGATTCGAACAAGAGGGCAGCTGATGAGTCAGAAATTTACAATTGTCGATAAGATGATACCGTCATTAACCAAGAGACGATGTTAGGCATTTATTACGCTCATTGATGACAACACATAATGGACGGAGCAACGCTTACAGAATGAGTTGTGAACTTCAGACAAAGATTTTGTAACGCACTAGCCGTTGAACATAAATACAGCAATTCATTGCCCATTGATTAGGCACTAAACTATAAAAGATAAGGTAACAGAAGTAAAAGGTGCACACAAATACTCTACCAAAATACTCTCCAGTCTATTTCTCTCTAAAATCTTTCTCCCTTATTGACTTAAGCATTGGAGGCGATTTGGCTAACGCCACACGTGTTACTCTTCCACCCAGTTTAGTTTGCAGGTTTTCCTCCAGCAAAGACGACCCCAATCACAGCTTCATCCATCCGCTACGACGAGGAGCTCAACTACTGATTTTTTGCATCATCATGTATAATTCTTTGATTTATCATAGACTCCAGGCATGTTAAATGCTTAGTATTCCTTGGGAACTAATTCACTAGTTTTATTTTGCCTAAAATCAATCAATTTCATGAAACTACCTTAGACAATTAATTCTTAAGTTCTTATTGTTAAATCATTTGATTAAGATCATCCTTCGTATGAATTTTAGTTGAGTTATAAAATAAATATTGTTAAGACTACCAATAGATGTGTTGTGTGTGGATCCCTAAACCTTAGCGCGTTAATATATTGTTATTTTTCTTTCAATTTAAATTACCTTTACTAAACCATCAAAATCTCTTCAATTAAACTTTATTATTTTAGTTTTATTCTCTTGTGGTTTGCTAATCAATTTCCTTTTCCCTGTGGATTCGACTTCGGACTTACCGAGTTATTACTTCGCGACAATCCTGCACTTGTGAGCATTATTTAAGTCGCAGCATAAAGCCACAAAGAGCAAGTAAGTGATATATACAAATTCAGCTAGAATACATAGTAGAGATTTCCTAAGAGAGATTTACTCATTTAAGCATCAAAGAGTCCTTGGCTGGCACTAACCCGGTGTCTTTTATTGTTACTTTGTTTACTCTTAATAGGAAGCACAGTTCGTCCATCCAGCTTAGACAAGGAACATACTGACAACATGTTTCATGTTTCATTAGAAGAGATTTAGTTTTCTTCTATTTGTATTTGGTTAGGAGGATGGAAAAGTAGAGAAATGGAAAACTTATTTGTTTGGCTGAGAAGAAAAATGAGATGATGGAAAAGTGAAGTTAGTATAAATTTACAATTATGTCCCCATTAAATAAAATAAAAAGCAACCCATTTTTAGCAAAATAATTTTGTAAGTGCAAACAAAAAAGTAACACATTTTTTAGCAAAAATAATTGTGTATGTGCAAGTGGACAAAAAAAAAAGTGCAACTGGATGAAACAAACCAAAAAAGAAAAGAAAAAAAGAGGCAAGAACAACACCCATGTGCATTGTGCACATGGGCAATTTGGTCAGCCCAGGTGCACAGTCCCCCCCCCCCCCAAATTTTCTCCCAATTTTGGGGAATTATATTCATTAATTGTTCCAGCAATTTAGTCTAAAATAAATAAATTTTCTAGAAAAACTCAAGAACATCACACACCCTAAAGGCAATACTATGGCATAAGTAATATCTAATAAGATTACCACGTTAGATATTAAAAATTATAAAACCCTATTCTAACAACGAGAAAATTCAAGAATAGACTTATGAAAGAATTAGAAATTAAATATCAATCAAACAAAACAATTAAGAAAGAGAACAATTGATTTCAATAATCAAAACATGAAAAACATGCTTTGATTGAATAATGGACAACTTACAACATTGGAGATTCACCCCTAACCCTAGCTTAGATTCTTAAGCTTTTATAGAAAATAAAAACTCTCAAAAATTGATGAAAAATAAGGTTTTCTAGCAACCCCCAAAAATGTGGCTGCCTTTGTAACCCTTTAATATGTATAACATTCAAAACCCTAAAACACATGCTCCCCAAAAAGGAAAATATAAAATGTCGATTCTCGTTTTTCAATAGTATGTCATCTTCCAGGTCTGTTTTGGCATTGAAAACTGTAGGTTCTGAAGTTTGGGTAAACTAAAAAGTTTTAGATCTTCAAGTCCTTTGTCCGTGGCCATAACAATCAAGTCAATCTGATATCGGAGTAAAAAGATACGGCTAAAATACCAAAACTGGTCAGAATATTTCCATGTTAGGATTTTTTTCATCTTTGGTTTAAACAAATTTCTCTCTTTCTTTTATGTTCCACACATGTTTGACTCATTAAATTCTTCAAAAGAAACTTCTCCATTGATCTTCACCCTTGTATTCTCTTAGCTTCATGTATGTATGCTTAACTCATTAGTCTTAATCTCCTACAAGAGAAAAATAAATGTAATGGGTATATTTTAGCGAAACTTGCAAATTCTCATATCTACGTGTAAGTGTGGGAATAAACACAAAATAGATGTGATAATGCCTGCCAAAACTAAGATAATATTGCACTTTTAATACAACTCAAAATTTTTGCTCATGATTCGCCAACACTCAATCTATTGAACCTAAAAACAATATTTTCTAGTAGTCAAAGACTCAATGATCCACCTAATAATTAAAATGTACATTTTTTTAATTGAAGTACATTATCCTTATCTTGTACAGTCATTGCCAAAAAAAAAAATTGATAAGCCTCCTCAAGAATAAATTATAATTAATCAAGTGCCTATTTAGGATAAGCTTTACAACTAGCTTTTTGCTTTTTTTGGCTATTGTTTGTAGGTCCCACGTGTCAATGCCTTGAGGCTATGACCACCTTGAACGGCGATGTGTGCGCTCCAAACTTGTGGATATGGGAAAAGGACAGATGCGAGTCCCCTCTCTTCCCCTTTTTAAGATGTGCATGGTTTCAGTCATTTTTATTATGGTTCAGGAATCACCACTAATCATTGGGTTTTTCTAAGTCTGATTTTTCACCTAACTTTGTTTTGATTTTACTACCAATCTTATGTTAAGAAAAAGTCGGTTTTTTCCTAATATAAACGGATGATAAAAAATCTTAATCCTTGGATTTGGAAGTTTAGTTACGTGTAGGGAAGGTGTTAGACACTCCACAATGTTTGTCATGAGACAGTTATTTTTTAGTAAATTCTTAAATTATGGTCATTGGTAGATAAAATCAAGCTATTGGTAGTAGCTTTCAAAGCTTTAAAGAATTTGGGATTTTGAGCTTTGATCTGGAAAAGATGTGTGACCTTTATCAATGTTTTGCTAGCAGATTGGAATTACCGTCGAAATTCTACGAAGAAAATCTGGCAAAATTTCGCTTTATTTTCGTGGCAGAAATTCGACAACACTTAGGATCAAGTGCGTCGTGGCACAAACAACGTGATCTTCACCAAAATCTGGCAAAATTTCGTGTTAGGTGCACCATAGGGCATCAGCAGGGTTTTGTGTCTGTGTATACAACGTGCACTAATATATTTGGTCTAAGGCACACCGAGACACACCAAAGTACCAAAACATGGAGCATGCCGGGTACACAACGAAACCACATGTCACAAGCTGGCATGGATAGGGGCAATCACACACATGGTAGATCATGCACCTAATAAAACATGGATACATGTCTATAACATAAGCCTTGAATACATACCCACACTCCAAGATCAAGAAGCATCCATGATTAGGGAGGGATTGCCACCTAATCACGAACGTCCATCATCCGAAGTGCATGATACACTTATACATTTACAGGGCATGCACAATATATCCATCACACAAAGCAAAAATGTAGATATATCCACACCCAAAGGGTGTGGCCCAAAGCAAGGTACATGAAAGGAACCCTAATCTAGGAAAGCGACTAGACATGGTTCTAAAGGAAAGTCTAAGTAAAGGGTGGACCTCTTGAGGGGCTAAGCTTCTAAAATATACTGATATATGCCATTTTGCTCGCCTTTTGGAAGTAGGGTGCATGCTTCATCCACCATATGCAAACAAACAAACAAGAACACAAGGAAAAAAAACAAAGAGAGATAGACATGTAAGTAAGCAAGAAAAAAAAATGGAAACATGCTAACAGATAAACAAAGAGGAGAAAGCATGCTAACAAACAAACAAACAAACAAACAAAGAGGCATATATAGATAAATGTCACAAATGTAGGTTTGGATGGTGCCCATAGATCCATTGAATTGAATTAAGGACGACACACTTGTCAATAAGCAAAGGTCCTAAAAGTGGGTCTCGAGATTTCGTGTAAATGGACAAATGTTAACCCACACGAATCCATATCTTAAAGCAAGGCTTGGTGACATAAACAAGATAAGCAAGCAAACATGCATAAGCAAGACAAACAAACAAGCAAGGGTGCAATCAACATATAGAGATCACACATGATGGCATGAAGCAAATGATGCTACAAGCACATACAAGGCATAAGCAAAGATGCAAAAACAAAGGAAAGCAAGGCTTGTTATCATCACATACAAGGATAAAGGCCAAACATGTTATAATGCACACTCAAGACTAACATGAGAAACCCAAACATGCAAAACTAAGCAAGAGATAGAGAGGCAAGTTATAAGCATACCAACATCATCATCATATGATCTCTAACAAGTGATTGTACCATACAAGCAACAATGGGAAAAGATGCAACCAAACATAGACAAGAAAGGCACTAAGGTACAAACAAACTTGCTAAGAAAAACACAAAAGGTGCAACCAAACGTATAAAGAGACATAGATAGCATAGGAAGCATGCTTGAAGATGTAAAAAGTTAGATCTAAGCACACAAGCATGGATCTAAAGAGGAACATGAATCTAAGCATGAAACATCCAAAAATTGCATCACATACAAAGGATCTAGGAAATAAACACATAAAAAGCAAGTAAAAGCCAAACAAGCAAAAATATGTATTTAAGACACTAATCAAACCCTTTATTGGACTTAGGTGTTTGGATGTAAACCTTGACTAGAGAATCAAGATCTACACCCTACCCATGACACAAAACACAAATACAAAGCACAAATAAATATCAAAGCCTTAAGCACTCAAGCATAGCATCCAAACATGCAAATATGACATAAAGAGCATAGACAAGGAAATTTAGGTACATCCTAACCAAGAAGGCTAAGCTAACATCATCAAAGCAATAAAAGCATGATAGAGAAAGTTTTAAAGCAATAAAGCATGCAACAAAAATTAAATCAAAGAATTAAAGGCTAAAATTTAAATGGGTGTAGATAATAGCTAAAAAGCTACATCTATACTCTCCAAACCTTAAAACCAAGGAGCAGGAAATGGAAGCAGGAACACTAGCTCTTGATTTATGGAGAAAGAGAGAATCAAAGATTGTTGGTGTGTGTTTTAGGAGAGAATTGTGGAGAAAATGGAGAGAAAACAACCTAGAAATGCTCCAAAGACCCCAAAAATTCTTCTTTTTTAGTCTGGAGGGGGGGGGGGGGGCTTTTCATACTTTTTTGGGGAACATACAACTGGCGCATACTTTGGGAATCATGGACACACACACAGTGTGTGTCAGTTCATTGGTTTTCGTAACTTTCTGACTTTTGCCTTCGGACACCATTTGAAAGCCTTCTCAAACTCCGATTAACCTAATTCCAGTGGCATAGAAAGATACATATGTCTAGTTTTTGGATCATTTGACTTTTTGAAAATCAAATGACGGACCAAAAAGTTAATGGCCCCAGAAGCGAGTTGACGTGCTTAACACTATTTTCATGATATCTCAACCGTCTTAACTTCGATTTTGACCCATGAGTAATCATATTAAAGGTAATTCAATACTCTTCACAATGACCTTGGAATTATCCCGATTAGACGGTCGGATCAAAAGTCAACCCTCAGTTGCCATTGAAAAGTCAACTCTAAGTCAAAATTGGTCAAAGTTGACAAAAAGCTCCAACAACCTTGGATTTGACATAAAAACATGAAAAATGTCATTTTGTTAGAGTTGTGACCAATTTTGACTTTTAGTTAACTCTTAGTTGAACAGGGGCATTTTGACTTGAAATGACACTTTGAACTCTCTGATGCCCAAACGGGTTAAACCATGATGATCTAGATATTTCTGTGGTTCCCTGGTGAGAAAATTATTTTTTTGAAATTTTTGGGGTCCAACACACAAACCAAGGATGAACAAATTACGATATTAACACTACACAAAGACGAATGTCATTTGCTTTTTTTTTTCCTACTATTTGCATGCGTTTAACTTTTTCCCGCAATTAATATATTTTTATTTCTCTTTTAGCTTTCTTCATACGATATTTTCAGTAAAAAAATCAATTAGCTAATCAATTATCTACAATACTTATAGCAAAAAACAAAAAGCTAGATAAGTTATTCCCAAATAAACACAACTTAACTTTTATTGATCTATTAAATGTCTAATCAAAGCTAAGAGTCTTATAGCTTAACGGTTGGAATCTCTTAATGTTCTCAATTGATACATCTAGAGTTCAAGTTGTTGGGAAATCAATCACACATCATGCATGATAAAAGCAACGGAAACAAAGCTAGTTCTACTTCATATATTGCATATTCACAATCAAATATGAATCCGAAATTCGCAAGAGAAGAAATATACCTTGGGTGCATCTACTTTGAAAAACAAGAACTTACCAAGATCCAATCTTTAATCAAAGTTTTGAATCTTCATTCAAATCTTGACGCAACAACCTTCAAAGTATAATTTGAAGCATTCCAACATATTTTAACCTTGAAACCATCTTGATCTTCACCTTAATATCCACTTGTTTGGCCTAGAGGGTGGGCTCTCCTTGTCAAAATTCAAACCTTAGTCATTTGCCTCATGGAATAATGAGAAAACCATTTTCTCTCCTCTCTTTTGTAGTAAGCGTGTAGCCCCTAGGGATTTTCTCTACTTATCTACTTCCTTCTGTTATGCTTGTGGTGCGCTAGAGAATAATATATATGACGAGCCCAGTATGGGTTTTTAATTATGTGGCTTTATGTGGGACCAAATAAAATAATAAAAGTGTAACTCCAATGGGCTTTGGAACTTTTGTCACCTCATGATAGACTCAAACTTACTATTAATTATATTGTATTCCACAATGTGTCCCTTATAGCTTCTTATTATTGTATTTCACCCTTGCATGAAATCATCCACAATGAAAAAAAGTGATAAGGATACTGTCACTTTATTAACATTACATCTTAAGTCCTTGAGTCTCCAATTAAAATTCTTGATTATTCTTATATTCTTATGGAATCTAATTGTATTGAATATAAATTTTAGTAACTCCTTACTAAAATTGTTAGGCCCAACATTTTGAATAATAAATTTTCATTAAATATATCTCAAGGGGATGTATGGTGTCTCTTATCAAGGTTATGAATTTCATCTTGAGGAATACTGTTCCTAACACAATCCATGCAATTACCTAACATACTGACTGTACAAGATCCTACTCCGGCATACATCAAACTATCAAAGTAACTTGCACTTCATGCTTGTGTCCACATTCCTCTCATGGTTGAGAGTTAATGCGTTTAGTAGTTGTAATATCGTTTGTTTAAGTGACAGTAGTTTATTGAAGTACAAATCTCACATTGGTCTATTCAATGCATCCAAAACATTTAAGACACACCAGCATATCAATCAGAAGTCTCTACTTCCATGATCAAGACAATCATCATAATTGATATGTTATAGTGTTTGCAGATGAAATGCCCTATTTCATCAGTCACTACGAACTAGTGTTTATGTGTTTACAAGGAATTTACTATATGCGAATCTCATTCTCATACCTAAATCATATATACTGCATTTCATAGATTATGACATCGGAGTGTCCCAAGATCCAGCAAGCCCAACTTGATGTCAGTCCAGGCCTAAAAGATTTCCTTGAATACCAGAATAACAGCCTATTATTTTAAAACGTTTTTTTTTTTAAATTATTAATTAAGTCAATTTGTCTTTATTTAGTGTCTCCTAGGATGGATCAAACTTTATGTTTTATTTCTCCTAGGTAGACAAGTAACTTATTGTGTTTCTAAGTTCCTAAGAGTCATATCTGACTTTGGTCAGAGTAAGTGAATGTATTTATTATTATTTTCGTTTTCCTAAACTTGGGGGGCTGTTCCAAGCTCTATTTAAGCCTTTGGGTGAATCTAATAAAAATCAGAGTGTATTTGCATAATTAAAAACCTTGTGTTTTTTAGAAGATGGATTTCTTCTAAATCAACTCTTATCCCTTGGGTGGATTCTTTTGGGTGGCGAGTCTCGGTTTCTATATCTCTTGGGTGGTGTTAATCTGTATCCCATAGAGTGGTGAGCCAAAATAGTTCTGTATCCTTAGCTAAATTCCTTTGGGTAATGTTATCTGTATCCCTTTGGGTTTACTTAGGTGGTGAGTTTGTCTATCCTTAAAATTATTGAGTGTTTTTTTTATTCCATAAAACTAGAAAATACAAAATATATTCATCTAGCCTATTTCCATTTATTATATCGATTAAGTTTGGGTTGCCCCTTACGAATCCAGTATCAGACTACGTATAATGTCCAAAAAACTTATGCACAAATAGTCTAAAAAAATAAAAATAAAAATTTATTAATCAAATTATGCTATATAAATTGGATTTTAGGGCATATGTTCCAACGTAAATCCCCCTACCCCCAACCATATAAGTATATAAAAAAAAAAAAAATGAACCACTTTTATGGATGTCAAACATTAGTTTGAGTGGCAAGGATTCTTGTAGTTAATTTATCACTAAAGTATACTTTTGGCCCACTAACTACAAGTATTCTTGCCACTCAAACTAATGTTCATCCTTAGAAGTGGTTCAATTATTATTATTATTTTGAATAATTTAATAGTTGGAAGTAGGAAATTTGAACTATGAATATTTTCATTGGAAGCACCCGGAGGTGCTAGCCAAGTGAACAAATAATAAGGCTCTTGGCAAAAGTGGTTCAATTTTGATACACACTAAAATGCATGTATAAAATTTTTTTTAAACCTAGATTATGGTTAGTAGGAATTTGCAAGTGAAAACAAAAAATATTTTGTTTTGAGAATTTTGGAAGAATCAAAGTTAAACCATACTTCATTTGTTTTTAAGTAAAATGTCACACTTGATCTGGGATAGACCGACATGCTAACACCAAGCCTAATATTAACACGAACTAACTACAAGGAGCATAATTTTTTTTCTTATTTCTTGATTTGATAATCTTAATAGAACTAACAGGTTAACAAATTATACTTCGTTGCTTTGCTAACTCCTGCTTGGAAATTTCTATAACATTATAAACATACTCCTTGTTAAATGGATAAACTTGTCTGTCTACAAGAAGTGATAGTAATCAAAGCATCTTTAAACTGTTTATACAAAACCATAATATCATGTGGACAAAATATCCTAATACAGCGGAAGACTATTTATACAAATACATCACTCCTACTATATATACATAAAATAGCAGGGTAACTATACAAAACTAGCTACATGTACAAAAACACTGCTTCTCCAAGTTGAGGCTCTTGGTTGCACTAAAGAACTTCTTGCAAAACTGAGTAATCAATTTGCTTAGGTAAGGGAGGTATGACATGAAGATTTAATAGTATGCATGAATGCATGACATAAAAAATATTTCCATGTGGATATGACTTGCTTATAAATAGTTAATGCTAATTGGATTTCATGATCTTTCTGAATATATAAATATTGTACTAGTGAACATAGTATCTGATAAACCATAAGGCATAACTTACTGCTTAAATTTGAACATATAGCATGATTCCATTTATATATGAACATAACATACTCCATAATCTGTTCTGAAGAAAAGTATATCTCATTATGTTGCATAATATAGCAAAACTATATGAAACATGTAACTATACTGTATCTTTAAAAATTTTAGCCTCTTGTGACTTAATGGGTGCCAGTCTTCAAGGAACATATTCCTTTCATAGCCTAGGTTGCCAATCTTCAAAGATCCGAAGATCTTCTCGTGGCCTAATGGTAGCCAGTCTTTAGAGACCTTTTGACCCCCTCGTGGCTTAGGTTGCCATGTCTTTAGGGAATACAGCCCCTCGTGGCCTAAAATGTTGCTGGTCTATAGGGAATAGAACCCCTTGAGGCCTAAAGTTGCCAGTCTACAAGGATCATTGTCCCCTTGTGGTCTATGGTGTCAATCTTCAAGGCCATCACACTAAAAACAATTCTTTGTTTAAAAAATGAATCATGCTTTTATCTATATATCTCTCTCTTGCCTTACTAAGCTAAAACTCATAGCATATCCACAGTTGGTTTCTAAAGACTATCATAATTAAAATATTTCAAAGTCTGTTTCTGAATCAATGCATAATACTCTTTTGCAAACAAGTATCAAATCTGAGTTTACTTAAAGCATTGATAAAATATAGATACATATACTATATTGAAAACATGGACTATTAAACTTTCATGGCATATCCCTTACCTCGATTAGCAGCTGAGTACCAAGAGTCTCAAGTAGTGTGTGAAACTTCCCTATGCTCTCCTGCTCCTAGAAATAAATAATAAGAGTTAAGTAACACTTAACTTAAAAGCCTTAGCTTTTGATTTAACTCCAAGTTAACTAGATGTTCTAAGCCCTTACTAAACCCCACACAATATGTTCCAAGCATCCCAAATGCATATAGAACATCCAAAGTGCAATACAATCAATTATACATCAACTTCCATAACAATTACATATGTACATGACTTATTAAGAAAACCATAATTTTAAAACTTTACCAACTTAATCCAGAAACTTTAAACATGCTCATACAATCACACATGTATACAAAGCTCATTGCCCACTTTCATGTTCAACATAGGTAATTAAATTATCAATTTCATATATCCTAAAGGAGAACTCTCTCAAATTAGAAGATGAGCACAAGTGAATTGGGTAACTAAGGGCATATAGCCATAATGGTTCCTATACTCAGGTACAAATGCAATTTAAATTATTCATATGGATCAACTTCTTAAGGAACCAAGGCATATAGGAAGAAGAGTACTAAATTCTATTTCTTTCTTTTAGAGCCTACCAAACCCATTTGACATTCCATAATATTCATATACCATGCCACGGCCTTAAGTACAATCCTAACATTATCAACTCAAGTAATATGTGTCATGCAATACAAAGAAAAGAAACCAACCATTGTTATGATTAGTGTGAAATCCACACCAAGTCCAGCCTTACAAATCAAATAAATAAAACCCTAAGGAGTTATTAAGGTTGGAAGTAAATAACCCTACTATTTTCTTACCATAACTTAAATTCTTGAAAGGGTTTGAGCTAAATCACATTGCCTTGAAGATTTTGGTGAGTAATCAAAGAAAATAGAGGAATTTCTCATTTGATATTGCTGGAATCGAAGGTAGAAGGTAGAAAATAGGTAGAGAGCTTTTACATATAGAGAAGAATGGTGGAATTGTGATTTGGAGGAAGTTACATAGTCGGGTCCTTACGGTGGGGTATGTGTCAATCTCTTAAATGGCCCACTTGGCCATTTACATGCAAACCTAATAAAATATTTTATTTACTTAAGCACCATTAAATCTTAAACTACTTCATTAGCTTAGGTTTATTCAATGTATAATAATAATACTCCCATAAAAATAAAATAAAAAACACCAAGGGTCATTCTACAGTACCCCCTATTTGTTTTGAGCGGTACGGTACCCTCCCTAATCCTAACCATTAATCTATCATTGTTTCAATCCTGGCCATTCATTTAATTTTAATGGAAACTGGTTACTGGTAAAGTAGGTCAGTGTATATAAACTAAAAAAATTTCAAATGGTTCCTATCTCAGTTTTTTCTCTTGCATTCTCTTCTTCTTCCTCTGGTTCTTCGATTCTTTCTTCTTCCTTTCTCAAATTTTTCTCTTGCGTTCACTCCATCCCCTTATATTCATAGTCACATTATATTCCTGTTTTTCTATCATACTAGGTATGATAGAAAAAGCTACAAAATTTTACGAAGGTTTCCAATCTGCAAAGCAGAAGCAGCTTGAAGATAAAGATAGGTCGTTGCAAGTAATTCATCTCTACAATATAATTCTATCGTTTCTTACCCTGTTGAGTGGGGAGAAATCATAGGACTTGAGATCAAGCAGCGATTTTCATGGCAAAAAAATCCTTCTCCAAGAAAACAAATCCATATCCAGCAGAAGAAATTTCCGACTCTGACCATCCTCAGGTTGGTATTTCTTAGTCTAGATCCCTACCTCTAGATTGGCAAAATATGGGTTCTTTTATTCTTTGTAGGTCATGTATCTGTTTGGGAAATTTTTTTTGGTTTTTTCAATTCAATTAGTAATAGAAATTTATGCTATGTAATTGATATTTGACATGTACATGCCATAAGGTTCTTTTCCCCTCTTTCTTCTTTTGATTTTCTTGGATTTTATGATGTGAGAAGATAATGTTGAATTGTGATTGAGTTAGTAAATAGGATTCAGGATGGAGGAATTTTTTGCATTTAAAGTTTGGGTTTTTTTTTTTTAAAGAGTGCTTATGCATATAAATGTTTGTAAAAATGCCAAAAAGGGCTTTTGTTTATTTATTTATTTCCTCTATGCATAATGTTTCCTTTCCTTAGTTATTTAATAGGCCATTGTAATGTTTTTGATGTGTTTGGATTCCGTTAGCTTCTTGCAAAATGCAAAAGAACTTAAGGTTTATGTCCATGAAATTTGCCTCTCATTAAACGGTAGTAATAATTGCTCTGTTTGCTAATATAGTAGTCAGGTGACTTCTACACTCAATTGGTATCATGAATACTGTTGATATCAAAGACAAAAGTTCAAGTTATATAAAATACAATTCTTCAATTGGCCCAAGAAATTTGTTGGTTTCTGAAGGGTGCACTAGTTGGTTCACACAAGGGGAGTTGTCGTTTATACAATACATCTGGTACTAGTTTAGAAAGCTCTGTGTGTGTGTGCATGGTTGGTTTAGTCAAGTTTTTTGTGCACTAACTGTTTGATAGCTACAAGGAATAGAGAAGATGATGATGATGAAGAAGAAGATTGAAACATAAAGAAATCCACATGCATTCAGAGAAGAAAGAGGGGTTACAAATTTAGAGAGATCTCCAGTCTCCACCCCTCTCTCTTCCTCTGAGAGCAGAACCTCATTTGTGCACTAATTGTTAATAACTTCTTTATTTGTTCATATTTTCAGAGAATAAGTTGTAACAAAAAAGCCAAATCAATCTGCAGAACAAGAAGAAGAAATCTCATCACAAGAAAATCTCTGGTTTCCAGGTAATCTGGTGGTTTTACCATCTTGTACTTTTTATGAGATTATTATAAATTCAACTACAATTAGCTTGCCGATTTCTTTCTGTATTACTCTCTCATTGTTCAGCTGATTTT
Organism: Notholithocarpus densiflorus; assembly: GCA_030021035.2. Taxonomy (NCBI): domain Eukaryota; kingdom Viridiplantae; phylum Streptophyta; class Magnoliopsida; order Fagales; family Fagaceae; genus Notholithocarpus; species Notholithocarpus densiflorus. The sequence continues at coordinate 854,046 of JARYZH020000066.1, read as the reverse complement.
CAATAGTGTCTACTTTTTGTAGGAGAACTGGTCAGAACGTTTGTGATACAAGTTTGCATCAAATCTAGTGCTTTCAAAAGAAAATGAACAACATTCCAAAATTATAGAAAATGCTAGAAAAATTCCACTACATGATTATTTTCAGCCACACAAATGACAATGATTTGTATAAATTGATGACTAAAATTTCTGAAAAATGCTGCAATTTAGTGAAATTTATTTTTTATTTTTTTGCGAAAGGGAGATTGAATTTATATCATTCATGATCACAAACATATGTGTTGTGTGCACACATGCAATGTAGTTGACAATTAGATTTGTGAAGAATTCGAAAATTAAATTTGTTGTGGTGCTTTATGTGACACCATTTAGAGCAGTGGCATTTCAACCTTGCTATCTCTTGTAACCCCAAGGGCTGACACTTATCATTATTGTCGAAATGATAAACTGAAGGACAATTATTTTGATAATTTTTAAAAAAAAAATAATCAAAGTTTGACCAAGATTGCCATTTCTCAAGGCTATCACACTTTCATATATAAGAATCCTTAAGAGTTTATAAAACAACTTCGTCAAGAAATACAAGAGATAGATTATGTCTGGATTGCTTCTTCTCAAGTGGTTATTCACCGCATCATATTATTTATGATACTAATACATATGTCAATAGGTCTTGCTTACACTAAAGAGTTAGTGTGGGTTACTGTCAGCCGCCCATGTGAATGAACCAAGTAAAGAGAGATGAAAATTGACCTTTTAACAGCCAATTATGTTAAAATTGACCTTTTGTGGCACTGATATGTCTTCAACAAAGAAAACATTTCATTGCTATTAAGGCTCTCTCAGACTTAGCTGGTGGAGGATCTGTTGACTCAAATGAGACTGACACTTTTCATTATGGTCAAAATGATAAACTATGAAGGACAAAAATATTTTGTTTAAAATTTTTAAAAAAGGTCAAGTTGTTCGTTTTTGGTAAAATTGGTTAATTGAGTTTAATTGTTTTTAACTTTACTATTAGTAATTATTGTGGTTGGGCTAATTTTTTGGCATGTTTATTTTGTTTTTGATTTTAGATTTAATTTTTTTTAATAGCTTTTAAAAGGAGGAAAATGCTAGAACTACACATTTTTTTAAAAATTGCTACTGTGATGAGCGTTTATTAGTAAGTAAAAAAGTGACTTTAGTGGTGGGCCCAAATGTAAAAGTATGGTCAGATGTGATATTGATACCGTCCAATGTGACAATGGAATTGTTAAGTGTGAGAAAAAAAATAGGATACCACCGAATGTGACAAAGTACGATCATAAATGATGTTAGTATTACCCAATGTAATAATAGAACTGTCAAATGTGAGAAAAAATAGGGTACCACTAAATGTAACAAAAATACAATTAGATGCGATGTTGGTACTGCCTAATATGACAATGGAACCATCAAATGTGAGAAAAATAAAGAAACCACTAAATGTGAAAAAAGTATTGTCAAATGTGGTGTTGGTATTGTTGAATGTGACAATGGAACCATTAAATGTGAGAAAAAAAGGAATCACCAAATGTGAGAAAAGAATAGTTACATGTGATGTTGGAATTGCACAATGTGAAGATGGAACCGTCAAATGTGAGAAAAAAAACCACCAAATGTGACAAAAGTACTGTTGAATGTGATGTTGCAACTACATAATGTGAAGATAGAACTGTCAAATGTGACAAAAAGATAAGGGAACCACAGAATGTGACAAAAGAACTGTCACATGTAATGTTGAAACTGCACAATGTGAGGATGAAACTGTTAAATGTGAGAAAAAAAAAATAAGGGAACCACCAAATGTGACAAAAGAATTGTCACATGTAATGTTGGAACTGCACAATGTGAGGATGAAATCGTCAAATATGATGTTTTGGTAACCTGGTATAGCAGGTTGCTTACTAATGGGTATTGTACCATTTTTTTTTGGGTGGGGGTACGGTAGAATTACCCATATATGAATAGACCTTAAAGTTATCATACACTAATAGTTTTCTTAATACTCTTTACTTTAACTTGACCTTAAATGACCTAATCATCAAGGTTATCTATTTTTAGCTTATGGTCCTAATTGGTGCGGTGCACTACATAAAAAATTTTATTAAAATGTTTTCTCGTAATTAGGTGTTTGGTTGCATGTAAAATGTGGTTAAGTCTATAAAATATTTTTTGTTACATATAAACATCTTTATAAAAAGTTGTAAAACGTTTTACTTTTAAAATTTTTGAAAAATATTTCACAAAAATACATAGTGGCTCTCCCTCCCCCCATTTGGTGGCTACGTTGCTGGTTTGATGGGTTTAGCAACCGATTATGGTGGTTTGGTGGTCGAAGTTGTCGTTTTGGTGATCAATGTTAGTGGTTTGACCACTAGAGACACCATTTAGGCAGTGGTTCAATCACTAGACCTCTGACACTAGTGGCTTTGGTGGTTGAGCCACTTTTGCTTGAAAAATTTTATATGCCACACCAAAATGCTTGAAAAAATTTATTAAATATGTTTTACATGTAAAATATTTTATTTCAAAACAAATGGAGAATAGGTGTGCGTTTGGCAATTGTTGAAAAAAGTTTTGTTTTTTGTCTTAATTTTTTTGCAAATAATTTAGCTTTTAGTAGCACGTTTAATTTCATCACAAAAAATATTAACATAAAAGGTACCAAAAAGTATATATTTTGATAAGTATTATACATATAAGTTATCAAAAATAAGTATTTAGATATATAGTCCCTTTTATGAATTAAAAAAGAAAAATATTGTCCTTAATTGATTTGGTTTGGTTACAGGATAGACTAAATAAACACTTATTAAAAGCCTCTCTTCCCGTCATATCTATGGAATTATAGGAAAAAAAAAAAAAAAAACCCTACTAAAGGGAGAAATGATAAAAAATTAAAATGGAATTTGAAGGAGGAGTGTAATAATGTAAAAAAAAAAAAAAAAATAGTGAATAACCTCCAAAAGCATCGAAGAACTACCTTTGCCTTTGGTCCACCTCCTCAAAATTCAGGAAGCAGGTGCCAAAAGACCCTAAAGGCCTAAGCTCTCTCTCTCTCTTCAGTCTTAAAACTAAAACATACACAAAGAGAGAGAAAGAGAGAGATTTAAAACAAACCCCCAAAAAAGAAAAAAGAAACTCAGAGTCACAGACAATCACAAAGCAGAACATAACATAGCAGCAACCTCCGGCCACCCCACCCTCTCAGGTAATCCTCCTCCTCTCTGTTATTTTCTTTATTAAAAAAAGAAAAAGAAATATTGGCTTTTTTTGATTAGCTTTCCAATTTTGAACCCATTCCTCTCTTTTCACCAACTTCCCAACAAAATGTCAGATCTTGGTTTCCAAGGAAACTACTTTTTTACCCTTTTTTTAAAAAAACAAGTCTTGTGGAAAACGAATTCCCACTTTAGTAGCCCCAAAATACGTGAGTTTAGTGTTAATGAAGAATAGGTGAATGGGAAACTTCTTCAAATGTATAATCTGCTGGTTTTTTTTTTTTTTTTTTTTTGGAATTTTCTATCTGCGGATCCGTGCTGTGAATGCCTGATTCTCCGCTTTTTCTCTCATTCGCTGTCACTTAGATTTTAACGTTTTTCATAGATACCCCCAAATAAAAAATAAAAAAAGATTTTTTTTTAATAATTATTTTTCCTCTGTTTGGTTGCTCAGAAAATGTAGGAAAACTGGGAAGAAATTTTTGAATGTTAGGGTTTTCTTGTTGTTAGGGTTTTCTTGTTGTTCAGGACTCAAATGTTGCCACTTTGTTGAGCCTTGTACGAGGTAAGTTTTGTACATAATACATTTTCGAAAATTTTAATTTTGACCTTTTTAAATTTTTGTTGTTTTTGTTTTTGTTTTCTTAAGGAAATAGCATTTGATATTTGTTTAGAATGAGGTTTTGTTAGGTGTGGTGGATGCTTCTTTCTGAGACCTACTACTTGTAGGTTTTAGTGGTAAAAATAAGAAATGGCAGAACCGAAGTCGGTAGATGTGATTCTGGAATTTCTGCAAAGAAATCGGTTTACGAGAGCCGAGGCAGCTTTGCGCAGTGAGCTCAGCAATCATCCTGATTTGAATGGTTTGCTTCAGAAGCTTACGATTGGAGATAAAGATAAGAGCTCGGGTAATATGGTAGAGGAGGATAACGGGGAAAAACTGGTAGTGGAAAGTCAAGGGTCGTCTCGGGATAGTCATGAAGTTTCGAAGGAATTAATTGTGAAAGAGATAGAGTGTGGGACTGGTAGAAATGGGTCTGAGAGCAAATGGAAGAATGCTGCTTCAACTGGTGATCGGAACAAGAATAATGAAGTGGCTGGGACAAGTGATAAGAACTTTAGTTTCCTGAAAGGTTCAGAGGACACCGTGCTTGATTTGTATTCATGGAAGTTCAATCCTAGTAATGGTCCTGCTGGAGCTTATCAGAATGATGGTGGTAGTAGTACTAATACTAGTAGCTTTTCGGAGCTTCAGATATCAGAACAACCAAGGTATCGAACGAGTGACGTTCCTGATGCTGGTAAAGTCCCTGTGAAGCCAAGAAGTGAGGAGCCCACAAATTTGTGGCTTGGAAGCACTAGCAAAGGTATTGTGGAAGCCAAGCATGAGAGGATCCAAACAAATGAGCCCAGAGAACCTGTTCAGCAACATAAGACCAGTAGCACATACTTCATAGGAAACATTTCAGATAATCCATGGTCAAGAAGTGAGGATCCCACAAATTCATCTTCTGATACTTGGAAAGATTGTTCTGTCAAGACTGTTTTTCCATTCTCTAAGGGGGATGTGTCAACCAGTTATGATAATGCTGTTGTCGTTGACAAAAAAGAAGGCAAGAAAAAGTCAGAAATGAGTGATATCAGGGCAGCAATAAAAGACCAGGTGGATGAGGTGGGAAGAGCTCTGTACTTTGGCAAGTCACAAGGGGTTCCCGAGCAAAAGACCATCAGCAGCTTGAGTTTTCCTTTGGCATCTGAGAATCAGAAGGAAGAGTTTCCTAGGTTGCCACCTGTTAAACTTAAGTCGGAGGACAAGTCGTTGAGTGTTAATTGGGAGGAAAAGTTTGAACGGGATGGACCTGCTGCAAAACTCACCAGTGCTGATAACCCCCTCCTTATAGGGTCATACCTGGATGTTCCTGTCGGACAAGAAATAAACTCTGCAGGTGAGCCCATATGATGGATACGATAATATGATTTCTTTGCTTACAAATCTGGTGTCTTTGTCATGGAATTGAACTAGGTAGTTGATTATTTGGGTTTCATTGCCTTAGTGTACAACCTACTTTTTACATCTCTGAACTTGCCATTTCTAGTTCTTCCTAGTCATCATATTTATTTCATTTTCTTTTTCATGTTTCTAGTGTTGATCTATCTGTTTAGGCCCTTGTGCTTGTAGCTAACTATTCATGTTCAATTCCACTTCTTGAGCTGGTTAGATGTATTCAACTTATCATAATTGGCATTGTTGTTGTTTTGAAAATCTCCTTGTGTAAAGCAGTAGCCATTTCAAGTCATTGGTGGCTACAGCAGTGGCCAGTGAGGTTGAGGTGTAGTGTTAGCCTTCAGTTAATAAACTGTTTAGATGTATGATTAATGAAAGGAAAAGGAATTCATTTACCAATCCACCCTTAAAAGGATTTGGCAGAATTGGAAAATCATTGTTATTTGATTTATGGGGTTTGTCAGAAGTTTTATCATTTTAATTTAAAAAAGAGATGCTGTCTTGCTCTGCTTTTTTACAAGATTTGCTCAACCTTATTCTCTATTATTGTTTTTACCTTTTTCTTTTAATTCGTTTTCAATAATAATGTTTTATGATTTTTATTATGAATAGATAATATATCGTATATGGAAATATGCTTCAAACTGGTGAACTTATTTAAAAGAATGTTGTTTCTTTTATTTTGCATGTTTATGAATAATATATGCTGAAACATTGTAAGCATGAGACCCAGGTTTTGCTGTCTGTGGATCAAGGAGCTAAGTTTCGTTAAGCTTCAAGAAACTACTCAACTTGTTTTTGTTTCTCAGGAAAATTCAATGGTTTCCACAGAGTAGTTCGACCTCTATAATGTTATGTAGTTATTGTCTGATTGTCTGATAAACTTGCTAATCTGTGTAATTCTGTAAAATTTATGCTATGATTGCTCATTCATATTGAGATGACATTAAGTATTAGCCTAAGCTATCCTCTCAGAAATTTATGGAATATTATGCCATTATACAATGTCATAGTTCTTTACTTGAAACACGACAGAAAGTGCGCATCTGTGCCTGCTTTGCTTAAAGACTCTCAAAAAGTGTACACAAGTAAATGAATGCAATAATTTTATGCATTGCATTGTATATTACATAGTTTGAACATTTTTTTTTTTATAAATTTTTTGACATACTATATTTGTCATTACTGTTTTTTTTTTTGTTGATAAATACTATATTTGTCATTATTCGTTACACACTTACCCTCCTTCATGTTTAATAGGGGAAGTGCTATATGAGCTAGAGCTTACTAGCAATAAGCATGAAATTAGGTTTTGTAACATATTTATGAGCGTTGCCATCCACTTCCTTTATAGGCATTACCATTGATCTGAAATATTTCTTTTCCATGCGGATCAAACCACATACCAAAAGAATTGTTATGAAGTGTTGGTGGGTTATATTGAATTTGAAATCTAATCACATTGTATAAACCCCACCTCTTCTCTTATTTTTGTATTTGAATGTTCTTGTACCTTTGTGTAAATGTCACAGTATTAGCCTAGTGGCCCTAGCCTGTGATTCTGCTTTTACACATGGTTTTTCTTGTTTTTTTTTTTTTTTTTTTTTCTACTTATAAAATTTTGGTTTAATTGCTGAAAACCACCTTAAACTATGGGGTACTTGCACTTTGCACCCCAAAATATGAAAACTTGCGGCAATCACTACCCCAACTATAACAAGTCTTGCAAATAACACCCTGTTGTTGAATTGAAGGTTAAATTAACATGCATGTGCAATTCACGTGACACTCTTAGAAACTAAATTTAATGATTTTTCCCTCCAACAATTTAAAAGACTAAAATACCTTACAAATTTCCTAAATGGACTAAAAATTACTCCTTATGGATTGTCTTCCAGTACAGGTTGATTTCTCTCAAAAGTTCTTAAACTCTCTCTCAAACCCAATCTGGAACTGTCTGCCCATTGCCCCTGTCTTATGTTGTTTGACCCGTTCCATGCTGGTGAAACTTGATACTGAAGAGGACCAATGAGACGTCATCATTAGTGAGATTTTTTAAATAAGAGTTTCATCCCTCAAAGGGCTTAGTGTAGTTAGAATGGAACTCTAGGGTCATGTGGTTGCGATGAGACTTGAGTTGGAAGAACAAGAGGTGTTTAGGCTTGCTGTGGCTCAGCTCAGAGGGGTTGAGGTAGGAGAGTACTTGGTATGCACCATAGAGTTCGGTGGAGGGCATGAAAGTCCCAATAAAAAGGTCTCTCTTTTTGACCTTCTTCATGTCAAAGAGCACAGGAAAGCCATTGGTGTCCAGTAACACAATGGCGTTTGGGTTGGAAGCTATTAAAGGACTGGGTGGCAGAAATGTTGGCTCTGAAAATCGTTACTTCAAAATTCATCACGACCTTGGTTATAAAAATAATCATATCAGTCTTTGATCAGACCAATGAATTATGAAAGGGACACCATAGTGTCTACCTGCCTTGTCAATCACTTCTAGTTTTGTATATTCAATATTTGGTTGAGGGTATTATGCCATTTTATAAATCTGTATGCCAATGGGTCATCTCTATGTTTTATTTTTTGGGGTCATGATAATGGCATCCCTTTGATGTCTTTAGTAGATTTTATTAATTTCCTTTTGTTGTGATCTGTATTCTTTGAAGAGGGTCTGTTTATACCTATTTATTTATACCCAAAAAAAAAAAAAAAAGTTAGGGGAGAAAATGTATTTTCTTCTTATTTTTCCAAACTTGAATATGAAGAACAGGCCTTTTAGTCTTTTAACTGGCTGGAGGAGTGTCACCTGACTTGCACATGACCGTTAACTTTAACCATCAATTGGACAGCAAGGTGTTATTTGCAGGATTTGTTAAATTGGGATGGTGATTCCAAGTTTTCATAGTTTGCTGTGCAAAGTGCAAGTACCCCTATAGTTTAGGGTGGTTTTTTGCGATTAACCCTAAAATTTTCATTTATATAAAAGATAATGTTGCAAAATTTTCTTAATGATGACTATCAAATTCTTCAATTTCTGAACCTTGTGATTGGACATTTTTTTATCTATTTTATACATATTCATTATACATTATGTGCTAAATTTTATGTAAATTGTTGAAATATGGAAGCTTATGTCATCGGTCTGGCCAGTTGTATTTCATTTTAAAATCCAGATTATAATACGTTCTTTTGGGTACAGATGTGTGCCTGTATGTCACATTGCAGATAAAATCTGTTGATTTCTTGTCATCTCTCATTAAGATGGGTTGTGGTGAAGCCTGTATTCTTATTAATTTTGAGTGGTTGCATTGTTTAAGCAAGCATGCTTGATCACTTAGCCTTGAGATCTGTTGAATTTATCTGAAACAGGTCCCAATTATTTGGTTTTATCAAGTTCTTTTTAATCACTTGGTTTTGAATTTCCGATCCTTCTTTTTCCCCTTTCCCCCTTCCCCCTTGTATTTTCTTTTCTTTTTTATTTCCTTTATGATTAGTAAGGAATTATCAATGTCTGATCCTGGTTTTATCATTTAATTATCTCCGATGATGTATTTTTTTGCTTAGTTAACTACAAGTTCTGATTAATGATCAGGTGGAAAAAGGATTGCAGGAGGTAGTTGGCTATCTGTAAGTCAGGGAATTGCAGAGGATACATCTGATCTGGTTTCTGGTTTTGCAACTGTTGGTGATGGATTAAGTGAATCTATTGACTATCCAAATGAGTATTGGGACTCTGATGAGTACGATGACGATGATGATGTTGGATATATGAGACAACCTATTGAGGATGAGGCCTGGTTTCTGGCTCATGAAATTGATTATCCAAGTGACAACGAAAAGGGCACAGGGCATGGCAGTGTTCCAGATCCGCAGGAAAGAGCTCCAACGAAAGATGAGGATGATGATCAATCTTTTGCTGAGGAGGATTCTTACTTCTCTGGTGAGCAATATTTTCAAGCAAAAAATGTTGAACCAGTTACAGCTTCAGATGATCCTATAGGGCTGTCAGTGACTGAAATGTATGGGAGGACTGGTGAGAATGATTTAATTGCTCAATATGATGGACAGTTGATGGATGAAGAGGAACTGAATTTGATGCGTGCAGAACCTGTCTGGCAGGGCTTTGTGACTCAGACGAATGAACTCATCATGTTAGGGGATGGGAAAGTTATGAATGAGTGTGGGAGGTCGCGGCTAGATGATATTTGCATGGATGATGATCAGCATGGTTCAGTTAGATCAATTGGTGTAGGAATCAACAGCGATGCTGCAGATATGGGTAGTGAAGTACGGGAAAGTTTAGTTGGAGGTAGTAGTGAAGGGGATCTAGAATACTTCCGTGATCATGATGTTGGAATTGGTGGGTCTAGACATCATCATCATGACTCAGAAAAAAAATATATTGATAGATCAAACAGGGATAAAAAGAAAAGTAGCAATCAAGAGGCCAATAAATATGTAGTTGGGAATGATAAGGGTGTAAGTATGCAGATGAAGAGTCACACTGATGGATTTTCATTTCCCCCACCATTGAGGGATGGGCAGTTGGTGCATACAGGCTCTAGTAAACCCTTATGGTCAAACAAGTGCAGTGCTATCATCAGTGATGAAACTGATGAGCATCTTAATGCTTTGGTGGGATCTGATGATATGCTTGCTTCATGGAAGCGGAAAAGCAGTGATTCTTCACCTGCCAAAAGTTCCAGGGATGAAGAAAATAATGCTACAGCTGTGAGATCCACAGATTCTAGTCTCTCAACACTGTCTAATTATGGTTATGCTGAAAGAGAGCATGTAAAACGAGAAGAGGAAAAAACTGGAACTGCAAGGGAGGAAGATCCAGCAGCATCACTTGAGGATGAAGAGGCAGCTGCTGTGCAAGAGCAAGTAAGGCAGATAAAAGCTCAGGAGGAGGAGTTTGAGACCTTTAACCTCAAGATTGTGCATAGGAAAAACAGGCACGTGCTTTCCTATTTTTTCATCTTTCTGCTGGTTCTTTTATTTTCATGGACTTGATATGCTGCCATTTACGTCTAAGTCAAATATTGGAATATCTTATTACTTTGAAAACTGTGTTATTATGCTCTTTATTTATTTATTTTCTTTAGAGTTAGATTGGTATTAGTTTTTTTCTTTTTTTTTTGGGTAGATTTAGATTAATAATCTCTCTCTCTCTCTTGACTAAATATCTACAGTATCCTAAAATCTCTGTGATGATAATCAGTCCTTGTTACTGGTTTATGTCTGATTATGCCTTACAGCTCAAACCTTGATTCCAACTTCTTTCTATATCATTAACTTAAGAAAACAAATTACTGAAAGCAAGCGTAGCATATCGCTGGTTACATACAAGGGTAGTTACTGTCAATTAAACTGAGATAGAGGTAGAATTAGATGGACATTTCCAATTTATTTTTTCGAGCTTATAGATTAGCTGATCATATAACTATTAATGTGATCTAGGTGATTTTTGACGATGATCTCTAGCTCAAATGGTGCCTCTTCCCTCTGTAGGAATCGAGTGGAGGGTCAAGTTAACTTACCAATAAAAAAAACCTATGATTCTTGGTGATCCTCTTTTCTTGAGTATTCAGTGATTTTTATGATGCCTCCTACATTTTCTTTTTCATATATTTTTGGTAAGCCTTTAATGTAAAAGCACTTTCGGTTGGCTAAATTACATTTTGATAATTGAATTAGCAAATATAATTAATTAAATATATTTAATTCATCAGAAGAATTTTGGATTCTCATTCTTAATTAATAGGTCAAAGGAGAACACTGTAGAGGAATTTTTTCATGAATGTTTTCTTATTGTATGTTTGAGTTCATTTTCTTTTATGTTGTCTTGAATGAGTAGAACGTATTTCAATTGAAGGATAATTGATGTGGGAGACGCAAGAAGATTTTTATTTAGTATTATTTATATTTGCAAGTCAATTGTATTTTTATGTTTTTAGTCCTAGTAGTTTATTAGGCTATTAGTATTTTAATATTTGGAAGCAATTTTTTATTTTTTTTGGTAATAAGACAATTAGGTTTTCCTAAGCCAATTAGAACTATAGTTTAGCAATCTTTTATAAGCAAACTATTGTGCTCCTTTTGGAGTTGGTTGATATTTTGATGAATGAGAAAAAGGACCTTTTGGCTCCTTTGGTCTGGTACTAACTCCAGTTCCACCCTAAATGTTGATTCCTAGTGGTTTTCAGGTCTAAGTGCTAACTCCAAGCTAGGCGTAGGTGTTGACTCCTAGGGTATAGCCCTTTATTTTGTTGTCTTTCAATTTTATTTTCAATTGTTCTGGTTGTCCTGCATCAATTTTGGTATTAGAGTACACTCCAATTTGTTTGGAGCATCACCACAGTTCACGGCCAAAATAATATTTAAAAAAAGAAAAAGAAAAATTGTCAAGCCACCATCACACATCCCATTTGTTGCATGAGAACCACTGTCACCTGTGAATCCCAATGACCATAGGCCCACCATCACCAAGTGAACCAATCCCCACTCCACCAATCCAAATTCCAAACTCAAATCACCAAATCCTTTGTCAACCACTACAAAAAAACCCACCCTTATGCCAAACAAGAAGCACTTAGGTTTCAAAGTTGACATTGTGACTTCACCCAGTGGCCATCGTCACCCCAACAACCCATCACAAGGTAGATTCTCACACACCCATGACCTTTTTTTTTATAAAGAGGAAGATGAATAGATATTATTAGAAAAACTCAGCCAATGTTTTCTAAAATTACAGAATTTAGGTGTGGAAGAACACCCTCCATCTACACCGTGAAACCGCTAACGTGACTAGCATGTTTAGCAAGATTATGAACAAAGTTGCCTTGTCTATGAGTATGGGATAAAGTCTCTACAATAGTCTTGGCTTCAGCAATCAAGTGGCCAAATGAGGTGAAAGATTCTTCTTCTAAGAGCATTGTTCACAATTTCTAAATTACCCTCAAGTATAATAGAGGAAAACCCACAATCACTGGCAAGTTGAAGGGCATGAACAGCCGCTAAGCTCTCCACAGCTTCAATCGAGGATAGAGGAGGCACCATATCTACCATTGATGCTAATACCAGTCCCAAGTGGTTTTGGATAAAAACCCCACTCCTGCTTCACCTGATTCAAAAAATAGAGCACCATCGTAGTTCACCTTAGAAGAGGATGCCAACGTACAACTCCAGAAGAGCTGATATGGGGAACAATCGAAGGAACTGGAAGAGCACGAACAAACTCACTTAGCGCTGAGTTTGCTTGCGTAGTAACCTAGGAAATTGGGAAAGCTTCATCATAAGTTCTCAACTGGTTTCTCTGAAACCATAAGGTCCAAGCCAGCATTGCAAACTCATCAAGATGTTCCCCTAAGTCTATCACCTTCTAGACCAACTCCACAAACCTAGAGAAGTGTTGAGTCCCACAAAAACTCCATTTGGCATCTGAATCCCATACCACTGAGATACAAGGACAAGACCATAGTGCATGATTCACATCCTCTGGGAACTGGTGACATTGTTTGCAATCATCATCGGTCAGCACTTTCCTTCAAACTCTATTAGTTTTGGTAGGGATGGCATTCTTGCATGCTCTTCATAAGAAATTTGACCTTATTGGGAACCTTAAGACTCCAAATACTTATCCAAATACTAGGGTATAAATTTGAGGACCCCATCTGCATCTTGTTGGGCCAAATCTAGGGTAAGAGACTTATAGCCAGACTTGACAGTGTAAGTACCCGAAGAGGTATGAGGCCAATATAGGCAATCTTCAGGAAAAACATTGCTTAGTGGAATACTCTTTACCAATTGAGCTTCCTGTGGTGAGAAGAGCGTAGCTAGTAAACTTTCATCCCAGCTACGGGTTTGGTGGTTGATCAAAGAACTCACTCTATCCGCAAAGAGGTCATCCACAACAGGAGATAAGACCCTTGGGTGATCCTTCAAAGGTAGCCAAAAATTTCCCCAAATACTTATAGATTCTCCATTACCTACTCTCCACCTAGCCCCCCGCTTAAATACATCTCTTCCCTTAAGTATGCTCTTCCAAGCATATGAGCTTGATTGGAATCAGAGGCCTCCATGATGGAGCAATTAGGAAATAATTTTGTTTTGAAAATCTGGTAGAAGAGAATTTTTATTGTGAAGAAGACACCAAGCTTGCCTTGCTAACAAGGCATCATTGAACAATGACAAGTCCTTGAACCCCATGCCCCCCCCCCCCCCCCCCCTTGATTTTTGTTTTTACCCCCCCTCCCCCCCCCCCCCCCCCCTTTGATTTTTGTTTGCACATCTCTGACCCCTTCACCTAATGAATCTTCCTCATATCACCCCTCTATCTCCACCAAAATTTCCTAACAAGACTCTCAAGATCAGAGCAAAGCCCCAACGATAGTTTAAAGCAGCTCATAGTATATGTAGGTATGGCTTGAACCACCGCATTAATGAGGATTTCCCTTCCCGCTTGAGATAATAATTTCTTCTCCCAACCTTGTAACATCTTCCAAACCCTCTCTTTGATATAATCAAAACTTACCTTTTTACTTCTTCCAACTAGAGCTGGCAACCCCAATTACTTCTCATAGTTTCTAATTTTCGGAACACCCAAGGTATTTTTGATAAATTGTCTTCTTTCTTCGGAGGTGGATTTGCTGAAAAAGATAGTCGTCTTATTTTTATTTATGGCAAATTACAACTTACCTACCTGTGATTTGGCCGAAATTTAAGTTGCCTACTTGTGGTTTGAAATTTGACACTTTACCCACCTGAGGTTAGCTTAGTTAAAGTTTTGTAATCCACCTCTGTTAAAAACAGGGCTAAATATGTAATTTTGCTCCACTTTTATGTCTCTCTCCTCCAAAAACACAAAAAAATTAAAATTCTAGATCAAATAAGATCAAAAAGAATCCAGCGGAACACTTGCATCATGAGATTTCAAACTATAAGTAGGTAACTTAAATTTCGGTCAAACCTCAGGTGGGTAAAGTGTCAAATTTCAAACCACAAGTAGGCAACTTAAATTTCGGCCAAACCACAGGTGGGTAAGTCGTAATTTGCCCTTTTATTTATCCCTTATCCTGAACAAGAGCCATAAACATGCTGGATATCCAAGACTTTTTGACATTCTTGATGGGAAGATTTGCAAAATAAGAGACTATATCCTTTGCAAAGAGATGGGTTAGGCGGGGGCCATTTCTACAAAGAGAGAAACCCCGAATGTCACCTTGTCTAGCAGCCTGGGAGATAAGACCATTCAAAACTTCTATACATAGTAAGAAGAGGAAGGGTTAAAGAGGGTTACCTTGCCTGATGCCCCTTGAAGGTCTAATCATTCCTTAGGTTGCCCATTGATTAAGATGGAATAAGAGACCGTAGTTACACATGTCATAACCAACGAAATCCATTTCTCTTTAAAGCCCATTCTTCTTTTCATTGACTTTAAGAAAGGCCATTCAACTTTGTCGTAAGCTTTGCTCATATCGAGTTTGATAGCCATGAAACCATCATCCCCAGAATTATGTTTTTGTAAGTTGTGTAGGGTCTCAAATGCAACCAAGATATTGTCTGAAATCAGCTGGCTTTGGTAAAGGCGCTCTAATGCTTAGTGATAATATGGGGGAGTATTTTCTTCAACTGATTTGCCAAAACCTTCGAAAATTTTTTGTACAAAACATTGCAAAGACATGTTTAGGATGTTCAGGTTTTTGTACTTAGAAACATGTTCAGGATTTTTAATCTTTGGAATAAGAGTAACAAATGTATGATTGAGATGAGGGGGGAGGGTAGCAAAATTAAGGAAATCATTGAAATAATTGATAAAGGAAGTTGAGACCTCCTCCATATTCGTACTCCAAACTCTAGAACTAGCATGGATTCGTGCAATATGGTTTTTTCTAAAACGCTGGGTAGCTTGGCTATGGAAATACTTTGAGTGTTTGTCACCATATGCCGCCCACAGAGACCTTGAATGTTGGAACCACTTCTGGTTCTCTTTATCAAGGTCATTGAGTTCCATCCGAATACTTCTAACCTGATCATTAACCCCAGAATGGATAGCTACACTCTCGGCTTGGATCAATTCTCTCCTCTTCTTCGCCAACTCCCACCTAATATTTGGAAAGTGAGTTTGACTCCACTAAGCTAGAGCTTTAGAGCATCTCTCAATCTTATACATTGTACGAGTTGTTGGATCATTAGTAGCTTGGATAGACCATACAGGCTTCCACAGTTTCTAAACATCGTTAGTAGCTTGGGTAGACCATATACGCTCTGTTTGTTTCGATGTAAAATATTTTCAAGTGTTTGGAATGACAAAATACGTGAAAATGCAAGCCACCACCAGCCACCCCAAATGAGCAAAAACCACCAACAGCCACCCTAGCATAAACCATTAAACCACCACCAACCACCCCAAAAACCAGATCTGAAAGAGAGAAAAAAGACAGCCACCACCTAAAAATCTGATCGTTAAACCACAAATCTGAGCACAAACCACCAACAATCCACAACATATGAGCATTAAACCACAAATCCGACCAAACCACTCCATAACCACCCAAAAGAAAGCCAAATAAACTCACAAACCCATATTGAAAACCCAAAAACTAAGATCGGAGGGGCTCGGCCACCATTCACCATAGAAACAACCTGCAAAGACGAAACAGAATTGCGATCTACCATCAATGTTGACCCACATCTCCATCCCAGCCATCTACCACCGCCCTTAAACCCAGACACCCATGACCCACAAATCATCCTAAAACCCAGAACTGTAAACCACACAGCAGTAAAAGAAAGAAAAAAAAAAAAACCCAAAACTAAGAACCTATGGATGAGTCAACGATGGTGGAGGTGGCCAAGAATCGGTGGAGCCGATGAACGTTTAAGAATAACAAGAACTTAGGTGGAGTCGGTGATGGGTGGTGCTGGCAAAGGGTTAAGCTGGTGTTGGGTGGCGCAGGCGAAAGGTAGAGCCGATTATAGGTGGTGTTGAAGATGGTGGAGTCAGTGGGAGAGAAGGATCAATGGTGGACTGGGTTATGGGTACAAAACTGAGAGAGCATGAGAGGGAGAGAGAGGCAGATGTATCGGGTGGACTGAGAGAGTGCAAATGTAAAATATTTTACTAATATTTCAAGCGTAAAACATTTTACAAATATTTGCCTTACTTGTTTTAGTTGACTGAAAATATTTTACTGTTGACCAAATATTTTACCTTAAAACAAACACTGTAAAATATGAAAATATTTTCTTGAAAATATTTTATATCGAAACAAACGGAGCGATAGCTTCCACAGTTTCTGAACATCCCTTGTCTGAAGCCACATCTTTTCGAAACGAAAAGGTTTCCTATAAGGGATAGGTTCCATCCCACTTGGTACCACCCATAGAGGAGAATGGTTTGAAGAACTTGAGAGGAGATGGTGAACGTGGTGAACGTTTGTACTAGCAAATCTAAGTAACCAATCATTATTTGCAAAAGCTTTATCCAAGCATTCCCATACTGAATGACCATCCCTAAAATGTTTTTGCTAAGTGAACTGTGAGCCCAAATAGCCTATGTCAAGGAATCCACATTCATCAATGATGTCTTTGAACAGCTGCATTTGAGTGAACTCCTATTTCCACCCCCTATCTTTTTAGAATTACTCACTAGTTCATTAAAATCCCTAGCACAAAGCCATGGTAAATTCAAACGGCTATTGAATTGTCGAAGCCTAGACCAAGCTTCTCGTCTTCTATGCGTTACGGTTTCCCCATAAAAGCTTGTAAATCGCCAAGCATCTTCCTTACCTTTGTTTATGATAGTCTATATGATATTTGGAGTAAGTCTCAATATCAAGCATGATTGAGTCTTTCCAAATGAGCATTAAATCCACACCACGATTAATTCTAGGAACAAAGATCATGCTCAAAATCTATTTTACGTTTAGCTTTTTTTAGCCTTGTTTCATTCGCCCATGTCTTGGCTATAAATACGATAGAGGGATCTTTAGCCTGTACAAAATCGACAAGCTCCCGCTCAGTATGTAGGTTCCCAAGCCCACGATAGTTCCATTATAAACAACTCATGGCCCTAGGCAGGGCTGCCTATCACCCTCCACCTCTTTAGATTTAGTTCCACTACAGAAAACTACACAAAAAAATCCTGCTGGCATCACCCTCTATCTCCACCATCTCACCACTGTCAAAACCCACATAGCAGCATCCATTAGTTTATAAGCAACAGATTACAGACCCCTAACCCATAGACCCATATGTTGATTGATGCGGGAGACGCAAGAAAATTATTATTTAGTATTGTATTTTTATGTTTTAGGTCCTAGTAGTTTATTAGGCTACTAGTATTTTAATTTGGAAGCAAGGTTATTTTTGTAATAAGACAATTAGGGTTTCCTAGCCAATTAGAACTAGAGTTTAGCAATCTTTTATAAGCAATCTATTGTACTCCTTGAGGAGATAGTTGATATTTTGATGAATGAAAAAATGGCCGTTTGGTCTCTTTTGGTTTGGTGCTGACTCCGTGTCTACCCTAGGTGTTGACTTCTAGTGGTTTTTCTGCTTGGTGCTGACTTCAAGTCAGGCCTAGGTGTTGACTCCTAGGTCATATCTCTTTATTTTATTGTTGTTTCAGTTTTGTTCTAGTTGTCTTGTGTCATTGATTGCACACCGCGCCACCTTCATTGCTCTGTCAATAGCCACCGACAGCAGCTCGCGACCTCCAAATACCAGCAGCAGCCCCCACATCAAAACCAACCCCCACCTGCACTGCCAGGAAGACACCTACCTTCCACGCTGCCATCCAACTGCAATGTGAATCCCTCCCCTCTGGTCTCATAAGGTAACAGTAACTAACCTTCTTTTAAAAAAAAAAACACCAGCAAACTTCTGTTTAAACAACCTGGTACATTGTAATTTGTAACCCCAAAACACAGTGTTTCATAACTTAACCCGACCCATCTGATTAAAAAAATAAGGCCCCACTTCAAGTCAGCTTTTGACCCCTCCCAAACATAAAAAAAAAAAGAGATCCCAATAAACCTTGCCTGACCACCCAGTACAAATTACCATAAGAAAAAGAGAAAGCGAAGCCTCCCACACAGTCAGCCCTTTACCCAATTCCGAAAAGAAGTCAGATTAGCCCATTAAAACCAGAAGGCAGAAGCCAAACCGTGTGCATCAAGTGTTCTTCAACTTTCAATAGCAAGTTAGGCAGTCAAGATTCTTGTTCATTGAGCTATGGTAATATCAGAAGCACCTTATTTTGATGGTTGTAAAGATAATCCATGGGATTTTTTCAACTGGATAAATGAGATGGAGCAATTCTTTGAGCAAGAAAATTTTGCAAATAACATAAAAGTTAGTTATGCAAAGTTGAAGTTAACAGGAGGAGTCCAACTTTTCTGGGTGATCTTGAATATCTCTGCTATATAAGTATGAACCTGCTACTACTGCCTGGAAAGATATGAAAAAAAATCTTTGTGATGAATATTTGTCACCATACTTTCGAGCTAAGTATCTACCCCAAGCTCAGTGTGGTAATTTTCAAGATCGAAGTGATAGTATGAGGAAATGGAATAGCCAGCCAATTGCATGTTTTGAAGAAAATACGATGAATTCTCATCTCATTTTGATGTCCTCAGTGCACTCTTGAACGATCTACCTTTCGTCAAGACTTCAACGAATTAAAGGAATTATTTGAAAAGCTCATGAAAGGTGTTCAAGACTTGGTTGCTCAGGTGAATCAAGTGAAGCCTCAAACTGACGAGATTTTGGTAATGGAGAAACATCAAGTAGCACTAGAGTCTTGATAAGCACCAACAAGTGTTGCTTTAACATGTGTGCAACAAGACAAACCTATTGAAGAGCAACAAGATAAAGAGAAGATTCCACAAGAGAATAAAATTTTAGAGGATGCGCATGATGTGAAAGTTGACATGAAAGTTAATGTTGTTGAATGTGCTACTAATCAATTCTCCATAGTGCCTGAAGATCTACAACTTGGTGAAGTCGAAAAGGTTGATAACGCAGTGTTTCCAATGGTTCAATATGAGAATGTTCTGATTCCACACATTGATTTTGTGATTCCAGAAGAATTTGATGTGGTGGATTGCAAGTTTTTCCTTTTCTTTGTGCCCACTAAGGTGATTCTGGACTTGAAGCAAGTGTTGCTTGTTAGCATCCTAATCCTAACGCTTTAAAATTGAGGTTTTCTCCTACCAGAGGGGAATGATGCAGAAGACGCAAGAAGATTTTTATCTAGTATTATTTATGTTTGCAAGTCAATTATATTTTTATATTTAGGTCCTAGTAGTTTATTTGACTATTAGTATTTTAATATTTGGAAGCAAGGTTAGTTTTGTAATAAGGCAATTAGGTTTCCTACGCCAATTAGAACCAGGGTTTAGCAATCATTTATAAGCAAACTATTGTACTCCCTAGGTACTAACTCCTAGCTCATATCCTTAATATTTGGAATTAGTTGATATTTTGATGAATGAAAAAAATGACCTTTTGGCTTCTTTGGTCTGGTGTTGACTCTTAGTGGTTTTCTCACTTGGTGTTGATACCAAACCAGGCCTAGGTGTTGACTCCTAGGTCATATCCTTTTATTTTCTTGTCTTTTAATTTTATTTTTCAATTGTTTTGGTTGTCTTGCGTCAATAATGGTGACCTTCTAATGATCGCTGGCAATGTGTTGCAGGTGGTGGTAGCTTTTAGGAGTGTATATATATATATATATACACACACACACACACATGTATGTATGTATGTATGTATTTTTTTTTCGTTCATCTTTTCTTATGTATTCCATTTCATGGTATAACAACTGGCTCACTGGTATTAATATCTTTGAAAATGTAGTATCTCCTTAATGCTTTGTTTTGTTTCTTGTGGGGAAAAATTTGTATAAAGTATTTCTGGTTAATGTAGTTTTGATTTGCAAGTTGTAACAACTGTAAGCATAATGTGGCATATGGTCAATTTGGCACTCATATTGCCCATAGCATATGCTGAGAACTTATTTTACCATCACTTAACCTGCAATCATTTCATGCTGCCAAAGCAAGCAGGCCTGCCAGTATGTGATTTTATCTCTTCCCTAACAGACTATCTAAACTTACTTTTCTGTTGCTCAGAACTGGCTTTGAGGAGGACAAGAACTTCCATGTTGTTTTAAATTCAGTCATAGCTGGCCGCTATCATGTTACTGAGTATCTTGGTTCAGCTGCATTCAGCAAAGCTATACAAGCACATGATCTGCATACGGGCATGGATGTCTGTGTAAAAATTATAAAGAACAACAAGGATTTTTTTGATCAGAGCCTTGATGAGATAAAGCTTCTCAAGTATGTGAATAAGCATGATCCCGGTGACAAGTACCACATTCTTCGATTGTATGATTATTTCTATTATCGAGTAAGTGAAAATGTAATTCAACTTTCTATTATATTTCTTTTTAAATGTGTTATGAACTTTTACATTGGATTGCTGTTTGGTGCATGTCTGTGTACTAGGTAATTTAGATGTTAAATCAATTTGTATCTCCCTTCACTAAATCTAAATAAGAGTTGCTGAAGTTATACAAGTACCTCACATTCCTGTAGGTTTATCTTCTAGAACTGGTTGTCAGATCCTGTCACAACCTACTTAATTCCTAATAATATCTTATTTGTTGTGAAGTAGGTCTTCAACCACTTGAGAAATTTAGGTAGCTTTTATCTTGTTGAATTTTTTCATGCAGTTGTTGTCTGTGGATTTGTTATCAGGCTCCAAGTTCAGGGCTACTTGTCATTGTCTTTATGAGTGAATGTCTTTATGTCAAGTGTCTCTACTACAGATTTGTTGATTATAAATCATTCATGTTATCTATCAGAGGCAGCCATTATCTACCTTGGTGATATTCAAGTGGGCTGCAATATGGCATGCTTTTTCATAGATGATTTTTTCAAGGAAAAACTCAATTTCTGCTAATATATCTGGGTCTATCATATCTCTAGTGAGCTGCATCTGTCATATTTGGTCTTAGATGCTGATGTCCTACATATGATTTTTCTATTGATGCTATAATGACGGGTAGCTAAGTCTCCCTTTAATTTTCAGGAGCATTTGTTAATAGTATGTGAACTTCTCAAGGCAAATTTATATGAGTTTCATAAATTTAATAGAGAGTCTGGAGGGGAGGTTTACTTCACAATGCCAAGATTGCAGGTTTGTGGGGGTTTTTTTTTTTTTTTTCTCCATAGCTTTTTATTTTGTTGCAAGGCTTGCATATATACCCATTATTGTTGGATTTTGCA
The DNA here is from genome assembly GCA_030021035.2 of Notholithocarpus densiflorus. Lineage (NCBI taxonomy): Eukaryota > Viridiplantae > Streptophyta > Magnoliopsida > Fagales > Fagaceae > Notholithocarpus > Notholithocarpus densiflorus. Next base: position 832,498 of record JARYZH020000066.1, on the reverse strand, counting down.
GTCAATTACCATTCAGTGTCTTGAGGCACTTCAGTTTTTGCACGGACTTGGCCTGATACATTGTGACTTGAAGCCTGAGAATATATTGGTGAAAAGTTACAGTAGATGTGAGGTGAAGGTCATTGATCTTGGTAGCAGTTGTTTTGAGACAGATCACCTCTGTTCCTACGTTCAATCCAGGTCTTATCGAGCCCCAGAAGTTATCTTGGGACTTTCATATGATAAGAAGATAGATATATGGTCACTTGGCTGCATCTTGGCAGAACTTTGTACTGGCAATGTAAGTGTCATTCAACAAAACATGCACATATGTATGTATATTTGTTTTTTATTATATGGAGTCTAATTTACAAAATGTGCTAGATTTCATTTTACTGCCCCAAATTTATTAGTTTTGTTATTTTCATCTTGTAATTATTACCTCTACTACAGCCAATGACCTTTAGGTCAAATGGCATCTCTTGGTGTTTCCGACAGAGATATCCAGGGTTCAAATCCCCCTTCTCCCGCTTAAAATGTATCAAAATTATTACCTCCACTGCATATAGCCTTAAAGATTGTTTTGAGCTTGTTTGGACCAACTAATTAACGTGGAATGCACTGGAACTTCTATTTATGTGATGAAATTACACTTTTGACTCTTAAAGTTTGGGGTTGTTTTCACAGATATGGATGGAAGGACCATTTTGAAAATGGAATAAAACTCGGAGGACCAAAATGAAAAAATATCTAATTTAAAAGACCTAAAACAACCCCAAACTTTAAGAGTCCAAAGTGTAGTTTAGTCTATTTCTTATGAAAAAATTGTGAAGCAAAAAGCAAACTGTCATTTTTTTTATATATAAAAAAAAATTTTAAGTAATAAAATTTTTATTGAATGAGAGGAATATGAAATTGTAATTTTTGGCTATTGCATCTGACAGTCATTAAAACTGTTGTCAGCTAGAAGAATCCAGATTTCTTCACGTTTAAGTTAGTTCATAATTTATTTCTACCTTCTCAAGTAAGCCCAACCAAATTTATTTGTAAGTACAAATTTCTAATACCTAGCCTACAAAATACAAATCCCTGAAGCCCCATTAAAATATAAACTTTTTGTTGATTTGATGAGCTCCATTGGTTTCTGGACACCTTGTTACCTAGTTGCTGGAAATAGTTGAGGTGGTTCATGACCATGGCCTAATCAGTACTTGTGTTTGGCTGTCTGCATCATAATCAAACTCTTCAAAACAGGTTTCAGTCATCACCTTTCTTTCCTTTGAGGCTTGTATTTTTTAATGCTTCATGTCTTTTGTTAAGACATTTGGCATTAACTTTATGAGATATTGATATGCAAAAACTAGTGAATGGTGCCTGTTTAATTACCTTTTCAATGCAATGCTAATGCTTTATGTTATTGTTATTACATTTTTACTGTCACAGAGGGCTGACAACCATGGGAACTTTTCCTGTGCCTTGATTGTTTTTCTGCATCAGTTGATGTGCATGATATATTGACCATTTTCACCATCAATTTAACAGAGATTTTTTGTGGTTGATTTTTTTCCCAATGGTGCTGATGCAAATGACCAAAATGAATTTTGCCTTGGTGTAGGTACTCTTCCAAAATGACTCGCCTGCAACATTAATTGCTCGAGTTATTGGAATTATAGCTCCCATTGATCAAAGCATGCTTGCCAAAGGACGGGATACATACAAATATTTTACCAAAAATCACATGCTTTATGAACGGAATCAGGTAAAAGTTGTATTTCTAGGATATTATTTTGTTTAGTTTCTAGAAATTGAATATTTATTACTTACAAAAAAAAAGAAAAAGAAAAAGAAATTGAATATTCAGCATTCTCCAATGCTGTTGATGCTAGTTATGCTTGTAGAAGTATATAGTGGAGAGGAACCAAGATTCGGTCTCTGACAAAAAAACCACTAACCAAAATGGACTGCGACATGCAGGCAACCAAGAAGCATGTTTGTGGGTGTACACAGGACCACATGCAATCACCCTCCCTCCTTTCTTTTCCCTCTCCCGGGCAGCTGGGAAAAAGCAGAAAATGCTTACATAGTTGTGCTTGTGTATTTATGTCTGTTAAATTATCGATTGTTCCAAAATATTAAACTATTAGAAAATTGTGAATTTAATCACTTAACTATAGTTCAACACTCCCTGATGCGGGAGACGCAATAAGATTTTTATTTAGTATTAATTATATTTGCAATTCAATTGTATTTTTATATTGTAGGTCCTAGTAGTTTATTAGGCTATTAGTATTTTAATTTGAAAGCAAGATTATTTTTGTAACAAGGCAATGAGGGTTTTCTAGCCAATTAGAACTAGGTTTAGCAATCCTTTATAAGCAACCTATTGTACTCCTTGAGGGGATAGTTGATATTTTGATGAATGAAAAAAATGACCGTTTGGTCTTTCTTTGGTCTGGTGTTGACTCCAGGTCCACCTTATGTGCTGACTCTTAGTGGTTTTTCTGCTTGGTGCTGACTCCAAGCAAGGCCTAGGTGCTGACTCCTAGGTCATATCCCTTTATTTTCCTGTTGTCTCGTGTCCACTCACTATTATTCAAAGGCAATTTCAATTCTTGATACTTTTGCCAATGTCAAGTTATGCTTGGTGATGCTGGACCTTGAGTGTGATGCATTGGTTGTTGAGATGTTTCAAAATTTCTTTAAAATAATTAGGTCCAACCATCCACTTGCTGTATTTGCAGCCATGGAAACAATTATGACTCTGATCATGGATGAAAGTGAAGAAATTTCCTTGGATCTTCTCAGCTCACTTTTTGCTAGTGTTAGAAAGGAAAATCAGAATGTTTCACCTACTTCGTGGAAATTGGGAGAGCAAATAATCGTTAGAATTAATGCCCAGCTAGAAAAGATAATGGCATCCACTCAAAAACTACCCAGCAAGCTTGAGGGTGCACATGATGTGAAAATTGAAGTTGTTGAATGTGCTTCTGATCAACCCTCCATAGTGCTTGAAGATCTATGTCTTGGTGAAGTCAAAGAGGTTAAAACCACAGTGCTTCCTATGGTTCATAAGGTACAAGATGAGATTATGCTGATTCCACACATTGATTTTGTAATTCCAAATGAGTTTGATGTGGTGGAATTCAAGGTTTTTTATTTTCTCTATGCTCCCTAAGGTGATTCCAGACTTGAAGCAAGTGTTAATTGTTAGAATCCTAATCCTTCAATGCTTTAAAACTCGAGGTCAAGTTTTCTCCAACAAGAGGAGAATGATGCGGGAGACGCAAGAAGATTTTTATTTAGTATTATTTATGTTTGCAAGTCAATTGTATTTTTATGTTGTAGGTCCTAGTTGTTTATTAGGCTATTAGTATTTTGAAAGCAAGGTTATTTTTGTAATAAGGCAATTAGAGTTTCCTAGCCAAGTAGAACTAGGGTTTAGCAATCCTTTATAAGCAACCTATTGTACTCTTTGAGGGGATAGTTGATATTTTGATGAATGAAAAAAATGGTCATTTGGTCTTTCTTTGGTTTAGTGTTGACTCTAGGTCCACTCTAGGTGCGGACTCCTAGTGGTTTTCCCGCTTGGTGCTTACTCCAAGCAAGGCTTAGGTGCTGACTCCTAGGTTATATCCCTTTATTTTCCTGTTGTTTAGTTTTTGTTCTGGTTGTCTTGCGTCACTCCCTCTCACGTGTGGGCCTAACTCCCCCATAATAAGTGGGGCTCAACACGTGGGATTTTTAACATTTTAAATGAGAGGTAGATTGGAGATAAGGATTGAATTCAAGATCTCCTGTTTTGATACCATATTAAATTACTGATTGTCCCAAAAGTTTAAGCTATTAGGAAATGGTGAATTTAATCACTTAACCATAATTCTAACAATGTTCTTTCACAATTTATTGCATGCTTGGTATCCTTTTCTTTTTAATAGGTAAATATTTGCTTACATAGCCACAAGGAATTGAATGTGTGATCTCACCCTCCATCTCTTGTATATGGAAGGATTTATGGTTCAGTCCAATGACCATTGGTATTGCATGTTAAGGACGTTATCTTTAAACACCCTACTGTCAAAATTGAATGCCTTTGCATTGTTCTTTGTCAAGTGGATCTCCTATAAAGCTTTGTATTCTTCTTGTTTGCATTCTCCTTTTCCATATATTTTGGCCAGACCTGCCATGATTGTTAGCAATGACATCTTTCCTTTATGTTGCACTCTCACTGGCTTAGCTACATTGGGCATGATCATGACACATCAAAGTCCAATTTCACTTCATGTGTGGAAATTAGATAGCAATCTAGGTACTTGTAGCTTGTGTTTTCATTTCTCAGTGAATGATGGAGCTCCATCCTTTAAGGAGTTATCTTCATGTCTTCTTTAGATATTAAGTTTATCCTTGGGTGGCACCTGCTATGCTAATCGGCTTCCATCAGATGATGCCCTTCTTATTTTTGGCACTTCATAACTTGTTTATCTTGAGAATTTGGTTCATTTTGGTATTAGTAGATGAGGTGGCTGTACTTGTTATGAATTAGTTGAAATTACTTTTATGCCTTGAATTTTAATAGAATTAGAAATTAACTTTATCCCTTTACCTGTACTTGTGTTTAAATTGCTAAGGGCTATTTTAGTTATTAAATGTATCCAACCATAAGCAGAATTTTTCCTACATAATAGTTTTGATTGTTTATTCAACTGTAATTGCATCAATTTCAATTCATGGCTAGTATATGTGATGACAGAAATAGAATTCAGGTTTCTACTTCTTTAAATATTATTCAAATGCTTTTGGTCTTTTATTTATATGATATGGAACATAGTGCTATTCTACTATTCTCCAGGAAACAAACCGGCTGGAATACCTGATACCAAAAAAGACATCCTTAAGGCACCGGTTGCCAATGGGAGATCAAGGCTTCATTGACTTTGTTGCTCATCTACTTGAGATAAACCCAAAAAAGCGGCCTTCAGCTTCAGAGGCTTTAAAGCACCCATGGCTATCATACCCATACGAACCTATATCATCTTGAGCCATTTGAAGATTTTTTTGCCGGTGATGATATGCTGCAGGTGCCCTCGTGTTTGTCTTTGGGTGTCTTCTTAACAGGGGAAGGAGCCACTTTTTATTTCTGGCTGAAATTGGTCATCTGTTTTAGGTGGTCTTCAAAGAGAAATTGGCCCTTACATCTGTGCACAATGCATTGAAGGTTGTGTTTGGTTTTGTTGGTGATACCTATCTTTCCTTCCCCTTGCCAATTTGTAATTCCAACTAACCATAATCAAGAATGTAATTTTGCACGCTCTCTGTATTCTTGGGGGTGCTTTGTTTGATCTGGTGGAAGAAATCTTAAAAATCGTGTTGTACATGATGTGTGATCATTCTTTTAGGTTATCTAGTAATATTTTGTGGAATAGTTTCCCATCCAATTTTGATTGTTTCATGACACAATTTGCTGCATTATATCATGTATGAGGCTAACACTAACAATGTGCTCGTCAATCAACATGATGCTTTTCAGCAGCAGCACAATCTATCATTGGTTTATTTCCTGTTCCTTTTTGGGGTCTACCTTTTTTTTTTTTGGCTGCCTGCCATGGTTAGCTTGCTATCCAATTTTGATTGTTTCATGACACAATTTGCTACTTTATATTATCTGTGAATCAACACTGCTTTTCTGTAGCGGCAATCATTCTTTGGTTTATCCCCTTTTATTTGCCGTTCTTTTGGCAGCATGCTGTGGTTGCATTTGAGGTTAAATAGTTGTATTTTACCCGGTTGGGTTGGGGTGATACTTAAAAAAAAAAAATTAATCTCAAATCGTTAAAATTTGTACAAGTAAATCGCAAATTTACATATATATGTTGGATTCTTTGGGTAAATTGAGTGGTTTATGCTTGGCCAACGGGAATGGAGTTGATACTGAAGAGGCGTCCTCTTTAACAGCAGCAATACAATCTCAATAAACTAATCTTCTTCTACTATCCCCAAACCCCGTGGATGCTCTTCGTTGCAACTCACTGAAACCAGCATTCTGGCTCTAGATTCATTTGTTGGCCTTATAACTCCAATATCTCTAGTGCTGTAAAAATAGGAGGAGGTGCTAGCTACTTTTGCTTTTTCATCTTATGGAGGTTTTATAGATTCATGAGGTCTTTACAAACGTGGATTTTTAAGAGAATCATCTCTTCACCTTGTCAAATAATCGATCTCCCATGGTAAATATCAAGGAAAGGATTGTTAGAGACTTGGAGCTATTAGCCAACTCCTTTTGGAATACTCTCTTCCCCAACGCACTACTCAAACACTGTCCCTTTCAACGCTCAAATCATGCTCTAATCTTGCTATACACAGGAATCTCAATCTCTCATAATGGTCCCAAACCTATAAAAATTCGAAGCAATGTGGACCTTGGTTCTCACTGCCATAATCTTTGTATCAAAGATTAAGGAGGTAAAATCCCAACTCATAGTCTGGAACAAAAACACCTTTGGGAACATTCAAGATAAGCTCCAACAAGTTAAAAGAGAGAAAGAAGAAAAAAAAAAAAAAATCAAAGGCGTTCCCCTCTCCTCTCCAAGCTTGGAAGCATATAATTTTTTGAGAATTGAAATCCAATAGCTTCTGATCAGAGAATAATTAATTTGGAAGCAAGAGTCAAGGGTGCAATGACACCTCATTAATCTTAACAACAAATTCTTATACTTATCCACCTTCTTAAGGAGGAGAAAAAAAATCAATAGATTTTCTAAGGAACAACCATTGAAACTGGATACTAGCTAGGCAGAGAAGAAATTGGAGACCGTTTTGTGAATCACTTTCAAAATTTGTTGACCACAACGGCCTCCTCCTTTCCACCGGAGCCATGCATGCACCAGCACAATTAAAGAAAATAGTTGCTGTGCAAAATGCAAGATCCAAAAGAAAGCCTATTCAGCCTTGGGTCATTCAAGGTTTCTTCCCTGAAGGCTGAAGGTATGTCTCTAATCTTTTTTTTAAACATTATTGGTCCATCCATATTCTCATTTTAATGTGATAAATGCTGCCTTTAGCTTCTTTGAGCATGGTCATTTAATGACGACTTTCAGAGGTAGGTGAGACAGTGTATGTATGAGAGACTAGATGTCGGTCCCTCTCCCTCATGTAATGTTACATCTCATGGGTGCGTTACTTGCTCTAACTGTGCTCGCGATTCTTTTTGTGTGGAAGGCGTGTGTATAAGAGTATGAAGTTGCCACTCGTCATTGGAATTTGTTAGAGGTGTGACTGGTCACCTATTTTAAAAAAGAAGTGGTTTATTTCAAAATCAATTCCTTTAAGCTTAAATTAGATAAAACTGTGTTTGGAACTAGAAATTTTTTTGGGGGGTTTAGTTATGCGTGGGCAAGGTGCTAGGCACCCCCACGATGCCTGACCATAGTCAATACGTAATTCTTATTATTCCTTAAAAACATGTGTAATGTGAAATAAAAGAAATAATTTCCCTGTCTTGGGAGAATATGTTTCATGATATAATGCATTTAGATATCCATGGTTTTGATTTAGAGGAAAACAAAATTGATTTTCGTTTGAAAATCATTTTGAAAAACCTATGATTAGCAGGGATTAATGTCGAAATGAACTGAGAATCTAAAAGCTTCCTATAGTGTAGTCACATTTTGGGAAGAGTCCAAGCGATCATCAGGATTCCATCATTTTGTAGTGAATGTTGTGATTCGTGTGTTGATGATGTTTGAACTAAGTGATCACACAAAGGAAATCTCCTTCGTGATATCTTTTTCTAACGGGGTTTTTGAAAAGGAAAACCCTTTTACCGAAATTTCTATTAAACAGGGAGTTAGTTTTTCAAATGGATAAATCATATTCATGGTCAAATTTTTAGTAGAAATTTAGAAAACCAGGTTCAAAATGGAGTTTTTGACAGAATTTCTAATTTAAAAAGAAAAATTTTGAAAACCATATATTTTAATAGAAAATTAGGAAATCTAGTTTAAAGCAGTATTTTTTTACAGAATTTCTTCTTGAAGAAGGTAATTTTGAAAAATCATATTTTTAGCGGAAAATCAGGAAATCAATTTTAAAACTGGATTTTTGATAGAATTTCTACTTTAAAAAGTAAAGTTTTGAAAAATTAGATTTTTTAAAGAAAAATTAGGAAACCGGGTTTAAGACAAAATTCTAGACAGCATAGTTTTGTTAAAAAAAAAAAAAATGATTTCTTGGTGGAAAATCAAGAAACTGGTTGAAGTTTGTTTTTTACCGCATTGTTGAGTTAAAAATAGAAAAGAAAAGGAAATTCTGAAAAATATTATTTTTTATGGGAAACAACATTTTTCTAACAAATTCGGAGATTTTCATCATTGGCTAATGAGATCATGAGAGAGGGGGTGGATTCATGTATTTATTATCATGTTATCATAAAAGGGTATTAGAGAGTGTACCTGACTAGCATCTACCTGCGAAAAAATGGAAAAAAGAAGATCACTTGGAACGGGCACATAGTGCAATTCTTGTGTCTCTTGCAGACGTGTTTCTAAGAGAAATTATAGACGAAGATACAACTATGGGAATATGGCTTAGGTTGGAGAGTCAGTACATGACTAAGTCTCTTACAAATTACTTGTACATGAAGCAGCAGCTATACACCATTCGGATGAAAGAAGTTACACCCATATCTAACCATCTTGATGAATTTAATAGAGTTGTTCTTGATTTAAAAAACATTGATTGCAAAGTAGATGATGAGGATCAAGCTCTAATTTTGTTATGTTCATTGCCTCCTTCTTTTGAGAACTTTGTCGACACCATGTTGTATGGTTCTGGGAGAGACTCTATCTCGATTGATGATGTCAAAGATGTATTGAACCCCAAGGAGTTGAAGAAGAAGGTTTTTGAAAATTGGGACGATAATTGTGCGGATGGTCTTGTTGCTAGAGGTAGATGTAGATCAAATGAATATGGGTCTAGTAGTAATAGAGAAAAATCTAGATCAAAGTCTAGATCTAGTAAGATTCATTATGGTAAAAAGGAAGGACACTAGTAAAATAAATGCAAGCTACTCAAAGAAAAAAAAAGAAAGAAAGAGAGTACTTTTAATACTAGTAATGCAGCTAGTGTTGCATAGGTTAATTATGAGGGTGACGATTTAGTTCTATCAATATCTACTAGTTGCTCTGGCGATGCTTTGGTTCTTGTTTCGGATTGCTCCTATCATATGACTTCTACAAGAGATTGGTTTACTACCTATCGGTCAATTAGGGGTGGTGAAGTTCTAATGGGGAATAATGTCTCTTGTAAGGTTGTGGGGATGGGAGCTGTGAGAATTAAGATGTATGACAATGTTATTAAGATTTTGTCTGATGTTTGTCACATGCCAAATTTGAGGAAAAATCTTGTCTTTGGGTATATTCGATTCTCAAGAGTTCAAATACTCCGGTGAATGTGGTTCAGAGAATTAGTAAAAGTGCTTTGGTTTTCATCAACAGAAAATTGGGAATGGTCTCTATATACAACAGGGAAGCACAACAGTTGGTTTGCAACAATATCTTCATCAACAAATCTAAATTCAGATAATACTTGTTTGTGTCATATGCAATTAAGGCATATGAGTGAGGCAGAAATGTCAATATTAAGCAAACGGGGTTTGTTGAATGGTAAGAAAATTGGAAACCTAGACTTTTGTGAACATTATATCTTTGGTAAGCAATGTATGTTCAAGTTCAATAAAACTAATCACTGGACTAAGGGTAGAGTGTATTATATTCACTCAGATGTTTGGGGTCCTTATCATGTCTATTCTAAGGGTGGTTATAGATTTCTATTGAATTTCATTGATGATTATTCACGAAAATTTTATGGGTGTATTTTTTGAAACGTAAGAGTGATGTTCTTGTCACCTTTAAGCAATATATGATGCTTATTGAGAAGCAGACTACTAAAAATATTAAGCGTCTTAGGACAAATAATGGTTTGGAATATTGCTCATGTGAATTTGATGAGTTTTGCAAGAATGAAGGCATAGTGAGATACCACACTTTTAGGGGAACACCACAACAGAATGGGATTGCAGAACGTATGAACATAACTCTTTTGGAGAGGGCTCGTTGTATGCTCTCAAATTCTGGTTTGTCTAAGGACTTTTGGGTTGAAGTAGTAAATACGGCTTGCTAATTGGTAAATAGGTCTCTATCAATTGTCATTAAATATAAGACTCATTTTAAGGTTGGTTTGATACTCTTGCTGATTGCTCTATTTTGAGAGTGTTTTGTTGTTCTGCTTATACTCATGTGAATGATGGTAAACTTAAGTCAATAGAAAATAAGTGCATATTCCTAAGTTATGCATTGAGGATAAAATATTATAGGTTATGGTGTACGATTCAGGATCCTCAGGGTTAATAATAAACCAAGATATGAAATTTGATGAGTTTGTTATTGTTGACTAGTCAAAATAGAGTATTGGGAAAGTCAAAGACTAGGGTGTCAGTGAGCAGGTGGAGCTTGAGGTTAAAGTTTTGGATAAAGTGTGTGATAGCATATTAGTTTAGCTTATTTAGGTTGAGGTGCATGATTGTATTGTCAAAGTAGATGCACAACAACAACAACAACAACAACAACAACAACAACACAATATCGCCATCGTAGAAAAAGGAGACAAATTAAACCACCATAGAGCTATGCTTATGTAGATTCGATAACTTTTGCTTTGTCTGTGGCTGAGACCATTGGGGATCACGAACCAAAATTGATTGTTGCAATGAATAATAAAACTTGCACCAAAATCGAAAATCGATTTGACACATTGCACAGAATTAGACATCGATTTAGAATCTAATTGAATATTCTCTTAGTTTATATATATATATATATATATATATATATATATTTATATATTGTGGTACCCAAACCTCCTCCAGAAGTATTTGGGCCTTAGTTAATTTATATGTGGGCTTTATCACAATTCTACCAATTGAGCGTCAAACTTCACCTGGTTAGTCCTAACTCAACCTTTCTCCCTTTATTTCCTCTGCTTCCCTTTGTCTCCCTCTGTTTCCCTAGTATGGTTTCTCTTCTTTTTCTCAATCTCTCTCCCTATTTTTTCACAACCAACCCCCCCTATTGACCCTCTTTCCCCCTTTTATAGTCTCTCATTAGTGCGGTTATCACCATTACCATTTTCCCACTTCGCACATATTTCCACGTCCATCAGAATCCCAAGGAATCCTTACCACTTCAGAGGATTCTCTTGGAACTTGTTCCAGACGTCAAATAGTGCTCGGTAGCGGATTCCCCAAAGGCATTGACAGTGCTCGGTTACCGACCTTAAGTTGACTGTCCCTTCTCCGGCTTCCCTTTAGCTTGCTAGTTAGTATTAGGCCTAACTCGGCCCGAACGCAATACAGTTTACCCTAAACGGTATCCTTTGACTTTTGCCCATTTTCTTAGTGGACTAATCCTATTCCTACTATGCTGGGCCTTGGTCACATGGGCCATTCTCGGTCTTACAGGCCCAAGCCCTTACACACACAAACACGCACATATATATATATATATATATATATATATATAAAAGATTATATTAGACTAAATGAGCTTTGTACTTCAATTGGTAGGCACCTTTTGGTAGACATGGCAAAACGGGTCAAAATTTTCTGACCCGACCTGACCCAACTCGAAAAATACTTGACCCAAACCTGATTTTTTTTACCCGAAGCAAAAACAGGTTGACCCGTGACCCGACTCGTGTTTTCTGCGGGTTAACCCGACCCGACCCGCGAACCGAACCCGAACCATTTTTTAAAACTTTTTTTTTTGGTAAAAAAATAAAATAAAATAAAGACAATATTGGTTTAATTGTTTTTTGTGAGCTTTAAGGAAACAATTGAGACATATACATAACTATATGCAAATTAATTGAAAGATGAATGATTGAGCATTCTGTAATAAGTAAAGATTTTTAGATATCAAATAGCAAAGTACATGCCAAGATAATCTGGTTATAGTACAATTAAAAACATAGATTTAAAATTGTAGACATGTATGAAAAACATTCATAAGTGTGAAAATAGTGAAGCCAAAGTATCAAATTAACATAAATTATGAATGCTTAGACCTATTTTTTAACAATTTATGTCCAAAATAAACGGCTTTTCAAAATAAATTATGATATTTCCTAGAGTGTGTGTTGCTTAACAATAACATGATATTCATAAAAGAGACCATGTATAAATAAGTAAACAATCAAACTTTAATATATATCTCAAATTGAAATAGAGTGTCAACCACAATTGACAATAGATTATAAAAATAATTTTCAAGATTGTAAATTTCTTATATGTTTTTATTCTTTGTCAAATGAATTATCCAATAAGTCATTTGTAATTTTGTTTTATATTTTGGGATGTTGATATTGTGTAGAAATAAAACTTGTGTATTTTTTTTACTTATCTTTGTGTTATTTTGTTTTAGATAGCAATGTTAGGATTTGTATAATTTTCAAATTATTGAATAAGTATTAATAAGTGTAATTCATTCTTGATATAAGTGGTGAATTCAAAGTAATGCATTTTACATCAAGTAATTTGTTGCATGACTTTCTAAATGGCAAATACACGTTGTTTTCTTTTAAAAAAAAATTCATGTGAAAAATACAGGTCAACTTGACCCAACCCACAACCCGATTGACCCGAACCCGTTTTTAACCCGTTTAAAATGACCCTTTTTTGACCCGCAACCTGTTTGACCTGCAACTTGTTTGACCCGCAACCCGATTGACCCGACCCACCCGTTTTGCCATGTCTACCTTTTGGTGTTTCCAAGTGAGACATCTAAGATTCAAATCCCCCATCTCCATTGTAACTATCGAATTAAAAAAAGAAAAGAAAAAAAGATTAGATTAGATGTGTATTTAAAGAAGAAGATCATCACCATACATATAGAAGTTATACCTCTGCAATTTTGAAATTATGGATTCCATTATTGTATAAATGAGTAATATAAAGTTTAAGTAAGTGAGAACTGTTGGTCCTTGAGTTTAAAAAATGAGCACTATTGGTCCCCAAAAGTTGCAAGTGGAATGCTATTGGTCCCTAAAGTTTCAAAATTTTCAAAAATAAGCGATATTAATCCCCAAAAATTAAAAAATGAGTGTTAATACAGAGGTACCAATAGCGCTTCTTTTCCAAACTTTAGGGGTCAATGTGGCTCATTTTTTAAGTTTTAGGGACAAGTAGTGCTCACTTGAAACTATATGAACCAAAAGCACTTAATAGGTAAACTTTAGGAACCAATAGTCTATTTTAGTCTTTTTTTATTTACTATGTTTTTAATGATATGATTAAGATTGTGATAGGATGTGACTCAATTAATTTGTACATATGTCATTATATTTTGAGTTCTTCTAAAGCCACAATATTTTTCACAACTTTGATGCGACAGACTGTGATTGACTACCCATCAGTTTTATATAGATCCACCACCGTTTCTCTACCACATCAAGGTCATGACATAAAATGTCCCTAGATTTTCTCTTATATTATTTAGTGGTATGACCATTAGACAATCCGATAGGGTCCTCTCCTTATAGAATGAATAATTTCTCTTGTGATAGGGAGTGTTAAATAAAAAAAAATGATAAACTACAAATTTAGTCCCTATTCTTTTTGCTAAATGTCAATTTGGTCCCTAACGTTTCATATATGTTAATTTAGTCCTTAACCTTTCGTTATTGGATCAATTTAGTCCCTATCGTTAAGTAATGGATGATAAATGCTAATGTGGCTAACAGGTCAAAATAAAAAATAATTTTTATGCTAACTCAGATGCCAAGTGTGCTGCTTACTAGGATTAAACTTAAAAAATAAAAATAAAAACTAAGGGGTCTCAGATTTGGATCAAAATCCCTAAATTAATCACATCCTCAACCCCAATCTGTTTCACGTTTTAGTCCAGAGAGAAGAGAACAACGCGGCCTCAAAAATTTCACATGCCTAACAAAAGAGAAATCCTTGCAAAAGGAGTTCAAAAGCAGGCAAAAGGGAAGTCCTAGCAAAAGGAGTTCAGAGAATAATTTATGCCATTAACAAAGGAATTCAACAGACCAAAGTATAGAACAGTGTCGTTTGGTTCATTGGGTTGGGGGCGTGATAGATTCAACACACCAATACCATCCTCATCCACTCCAGCTTAGTTGCAAACCTGCAAGCCTCACCCACACCCATAGGTACCCAATCCTTGTAGAGTAAAAATCCCATAAAAGCAAACATTTGAGTTCGAGATAAAGGAGTTTTATAGAAGGGCTCTGATCATAACCATCCAAAGAAGTCAATTGCAACTCAATTCCCTTCTTTCATGTCCCAGATCTCTCCAAGCGTGAGCTTGTCTGGCATTGTCTAAGCATATTTGCTAAATGTGTTTTCAAGATTCATGTTCTTTTCTCTGGACCAAAACAAGTAACAAATTGGGGACAGGGCCAAGAGGCGTGATTGATTTAGGGATTTTGATCCCAACGTGAGACCTTTATTAAGCTGGGTTTTTTTTTTTTTTTTTTTTTTTAAATTTCAATCTTAGTAAGCTGTACACGTGACATTTTGATTTGGCAAAAATATTATTTTTTATTTTAACTGTTAGCCATGTCAGCATTTTCCATCCACCACTTAACGGTATGGATTAATTTGACCCAATAACAAAAGGTTAAGGACTAAATTGATACGTTTGAAACGCTAGAAACCAAATTAACATTTAGCAAAAAGGATAAGAATTAAATTTGTAATTTACCCTAAAAAAATGTTATTTCTTAAAAAAAATAAAATAAAACCTAAATAAAATGTTATGACATAACATTTTGTTTCTCTTTCTAGGACTCTTTATTGTGTGCATGGAAATTTTTTTTTTTTTTTTTTTTTTTTTTTGAGAAAGGTGTGCATGGAAATTTTGATTGCATAATAAAAGGAATTCAAATTTTTTGAACTGCAATGCCTATAGACCTTCGTAAAATGAATGATAAGAATTTACAGAATATATTTGAAATAAAAATCATGATTTTTTTCATTTAAATAATAATCAAGAGACATTAAACTTTTGACTATAGTACCGTATTCCATCAAATTTTGATAGTGAAATCTAGACTTAAATGCTCTTAAAATCACTTAAAAGCACATGCCCCTCTTTGAATGACCCCTTACGTGCTTCTAACGTGCATACATATAGAGAGAGAGAGAGAGAGAGAGAGAGAGAGATGGTTATGTTGTTACGGGTCCAGCTCTAATTCCGGGTAAGAGGTTACTTAATTTTACTTTGTCTAATAGTCTTATCTTTTTCAATAATAAAATAGTATTATTCGTTATGTCATTCCTTTTTCTTCTTCTTTTTTAAGGAAAAAGTTATGTCATTCCATTATGATGTATTTGTTAGAATTGTTTCTTGATTACTTAATTTGTATTTAAGCTTTTTAGAATTTTAAGGGTTGGATCTGTACCATCCTCATGGTTTAATCATAAACTAAAATCAATGTGGATTACAAAGGTCATGAGATAAAATTGTATTGTGAAAGGAAGTAACTAAAAAATGTACATTTCTATAACTTTTCCTCGTTTTGAGTCCTGTAAACAGATATTATATAAGGGTTCTAGTTAGCTCAACATGTAAAATTTCTTATTTGTCGAATAAGAGATCGGATATTTAAACCCCACCTACAGTGAAAACAAAATGGTATCTTAACCTGATAATGAGAGCAATCATCATGAAATAGACGTCATATGTTTAAATTCTACTATATCTATTATCTATCAAATAGGTGTTATATTGCTTTACCAAAAATATTTTCCTCCCACCACTTTATTATCATTTATCTACTTTTTGGGGGAAGCAAATAAAAGCTGCAAATAATTTTTATTTTATTTTATTTTATAATTCGATAATTACAATAATACATTGAAAGAGAAAAACACTAATCTCCACTAATTTTTTCAGAACACGTTAAGGTGATTGATTATAATTGAAAAACAAATCACTTTATAAAGGCCCACTATTGACAAGACTTCTAATATATACACCAGTCACAACCAACCACGTTAACAATTGTAAAAAAAATGTTATTATTGCTTATTAACAGAAGTGATAACAACGTAGTATAGAAGACTAGAAGTGAGCTTATAATTTATATTTTTCTTCAATACTTTGATCATGTTTGGTATTCATGAATCAATAGACTAAAATGGTTATTCCTTTTGAAACCATAATTTTGTTGTTTGATTGCATTTTTATTATTGAAAAAAAAATCCACAATAACTATTCCTTAAATATTGTTATAAGTGTGTCAATAGGAGTGTAAGATATTTTTTTCAATAAAAGGTAACAATCGTAATTATTGATTGCGTTTTATTTTTTAAAATGTTGAGAAGTATAAGGCTATTCAATTTTTATGTATTCATTTAAATTTCAACCAATTATTAACTTTTTATGAAACATGTCTTTTTAAATTTTTTTTAAAAAAAAAAGCTTGTTTCATATTTTATCATTTTATTCAAAGTGAATTTGTTAGTTATTAGAATTCAATATTTACAGGAGATGTTGTTAACATTTTTTTTTTCTCTTTTAAAATTTATTGGATAGTAACTTTGGACAAATGATAATGATATTAATTGTAAAATTGTTTCATTTTATATAATTGAATAATAAGCAAGACTCACAAATAGTATAAATATAAAGTTTATTTTAGAGATTTTATTGAAATATGATTCTATTCTATCATCTTATCATGTTGTATCAAACTTCGATACACATATTCAAATATAGTTTAATTATTGTGCTGTTACAATATTACCAAATAGATGTGTAGAACTGGAATTATTTTATCTATAATTTCTTTTATTACTTGTAATATTTACATATAATCTCAAGTAATTATCATTACTTTCAACAAAAAATAAAAAAGTAATAATCATTACAGTAGACAAGCATACCCTTAGAAACAAGCTTTTTATCGTAATTATACAATGGGTAAATGGTAGTTTTGCATGGTTTGGTTAAGGCTCTATGTTGCATAAGATCGAATTATTGTGAAGATTTATTGGGCTACAATCTAGTTTTTCTTAAATCAAGAAGTTTAACAATTATTTTTAACCAAACTCAAAAAAAATATTGTAACCAAAATCTTAGTTGTCAGTATCGTACGATACGCGATATATATCGTACGATACGTATCGTATCGTGTGTAAAAAGTTAGAATATCGTATCGGTGTATCGTAAGTACTCATGAATTGTACGATACAGTGTACGTATCATACGAATTGTGTTGTATCGTATCGTAAAATTGTACGTATCGTACGATACATGAACAAATGCTTTAAACTGAGATTTTTTGTTAAAATTTGTACTTTTATTTGAATCTAATAAGTTGTTGGACATGTTTTTAACACAAAATTATTAGTTTACTTAGTTTACCCTACTAAAATAACATATTCATAAGTTTTTTTTCCTCTCTCTCCTACAATTGGACTACACAGTACACATTTATCCTTCACTTTAATATTTACAAATTTATTTTATACACTATGAATAAAATATTAATTGACAATATAAATTTTTTATTTTTATAATTATTGTTATAAGTCCGACAAACTAGAATGCCAAAAAAAAATTATAAAAAAATGATTAGAATAAAAGGAACAAGAAGAGATTGTAAATGTTAATGACGAATGACAATGAAAAAAAAATTAATTTAGAAATAAGTTTGCAAAATTATAAAAATGATGATAAATTTTTTATTTTTATCATTATTGTTATAAGTCCAACAAACTAGAATGCCAAAAAAAAAAAATTTATAAAAAAATTATTAAAATAAAAAGAACAAGAAGAGATAGTAAATGTTAGTGATGAATGACGATGAAGAAAATTTTAATGAAGAAATAACTTTGCAAAATTATAAATATGATGATAGCATTAACTTAGATGGGGTTGATTAGGCAATTTGATAAATATGATGAAAATAAATTATTATTTTTGGGTCATTTGTAATATATTATCACTTTTGAATTTAAGTAATTTGAATGTGTATGTTGTAAATACATGCTAGTTTGATTTATTTAGTTAGCTTGTTAAATATTACTATTACATAAGTGATGAATAAATTAGTCATTAGTTGAATATATTCAAAATTTATAATGAATATACCCTTTATATATGTACATTTATAATTTTTTATAAATTTTATTAAGTGTTTGTGTATCTTACAATACATGATATGATACGATACATGATACGGAAAAATTAAAAATCGATTCACAATACGATTCACGTTTTGACAACTATGACCAAAATAACTAAATTAATAATAAAAGAGATCAATCATACACAAGAATACAAAGATTTATGTGGAAAATATTTTCTCTTTCAAAGGAAGAACCATGAGATTAAATTCAAACAAATTTAACTATTATAAAACTATGATTCTCAAGTTTTTGTCCAAAACTTAAGTCCATAACAATTACATAAATAATAATTCTCATCTAAATTTTGCACTCGGTCTTTATATTACTATGTTATTTTTACTCATTAGGTATCTTATGGCTAATGAAAAACATATGCTAATCATCTTTTTTACCCCTCATTTTCTCTAAATAACCACAATCCATGAACTATGGCCTCAAAATATGCCACAGATTCAGCTTCCATAGTAGATGTAGTAGTGATAGTTTGCTTTGAACTTTTCCATGTTATTTCTCCTCCAGCTAACATGAAAAAATAACCAAAAGTGAACTTTCTACTATCAACAC
This sequence comes from Notholithocarpus densiflorus, assembly GCA_030021035.2. NCBI lineage: Eukaryota > Viridiplantae > Streptophyta > Magnoliopsida > Fagales > Fagaceae > Notholithocarpus > Notholithocarpus densiflorus. The sequence goes on along the minus strand of JARYZH020000066.1, from coordinate 813,744 downwards.
ATCTGCTGCAACTTAAATAATGCTCTCAAGTGCAGGATTGTTGCGAAGAAATAACTTAGTAAGTCTGAGGTCGAATCCATAGGGAAAAAGGGAATTGATTAGCAAATCACAACAGAACAAAAATAAAATAATAAAATTTAATTGAAGAGATTTTGATGGTTTAGTAAAGGTAATTTAAATTGAGATAAAATAACAATATATTAAGGCGCTAAGGTTTAGGGATCCACACACAACACATCTATTGGTAGTATTAACAATATTTATTTTATAACTCAACTAAAATTCATACGGAGGATGATCTTAGTTGGATGATTTAACAATAAGAACTCAAGAATTAATTGTCTAAGGTAGTTTCATGAAATTGATTGATTTTAGGCAAAACAAAACTAGTGAATTGGTTCGCAGGGAATACTAAGCATTTAATGTGCCCAGAATTTACAATAAATTAAAGAAATATACAGAACTAAACACTTTTCTAGATGAGTAAATCAATCAAAAACATAATAACATAAGCATTAAAACCATAAAATAATTGTTAAGAATATATCAATAAACGGTTGGGTTTCACCCCTTGCCTTAGCAAGGCTTCTAGCAAGCCATAACACAAATAAAACTGTAAAGAAACTTTAAGAAAACCTTAATTACTTTCTACGGCAGCTCCCCTTGAATTTTGCCCTAAAGAGCCTTTAAATAGGTCAAGGAATCCTATTACATATTGAATTCTGGTTTGGAGAAAATCCTAGGTTTTCAGGCTTTACTTAACCTACATTTTTGGCCTATTAAACATCAGAATTCAGACTTTGGATAAACTAAAAAGTTGTAGCCCTTTAATTTATATTTTCATCCCAACTTGAATCATCTTGAGTGGACATCTGAGCTGAAAGTTATGCCCAAAATACTAACTGGTGCGCAAGCTAAAATCTTAGTCCGAATTGGACTTGGATTTGGTGCAAATTTCCTTTGATTCCTTGCTCCAATTGGACTCAAATTTCATTGGGTTGTTCTACTTTGACTTCATTATGGCTCTTGTAAAAGTAAAGTCCATTAACCTTCTTCTTTGCACAAATCCGCTCATTTAATTTCATTCTCCTACAAAAGACAAATTCACGCATTAATATTCAATTAAGCACAAAGTTGATTATTCAGCATTATTCCAAAACCAAATATAAAATGCATGAATTAACTCAAAATGAGTATGATAATGCTTTCTAATAATGATATAAATATGCAAAATTAAGCTATTATCAACATTTAGCAAAATCTGAATCTGAGTAACCAATGACCTCAAGATTATCAAATCTCTTAAAGGTGAGCATGTAATCCTTTGTTCCTTGCAAGTACCTCATCACATTCTTTACAGCTTTCCAATGATCCAATCCTGGATTGCTTTGGTATCTTCTTAGCATAAAAACTGCAAAGCTGATGTTGGGCCTTGTACATGTTTGGGCATACATTAAACTTCCTATTGCAAAAGCATAAAGAATTCCTTCCATTTTTTTCCGTTCCCATTCATTTTGTGGGCATTGCATGAGACTAAATTTGTCCCCTTTTTGAATTGGGGCAACCCCAGCAGAACATTTCTTCATATTGAATCTCTCTAGAACTCTTTCAATATATGCTTTCTGAGACAACCCTAACAGTCCACGTGATCTATCTTGGAATATTTCTATTCCTATCACATAGGATGCCTCACCCATATCTTTCATTTCAAAGTTCTTAGAAAGAAACTTCTTGGTTTCATGCAATAAGCCAAGATCACTACGAGCAAGCAAAATATCATTAACACACAAAATTAAATATATAAACTTACTCCCACTAATCTTTAGATAAATATACTGATCAATGGTGTTTTCTTTAAATCCAAAAGATGTAATGGTATCATTAAACTTAAGATACCATTGTCAGGAAGCTTGTTTAAGTTCATATATTGACTTCTTAAGTTTGCAAGCTAAGTGTTCATTACCATTAATGGGGAAACTTTCAGGTTGATCCACATAGACATCCTCTTCTAAACAACCATTCAGGAAAGCAGTTTTCACATCTATTTGGTACAACTCCAAATCATAATGAGCTACCAATGCCAATATGATTCTATGTGAGCCCTTCTTGGATACAGGGGAGAAGGTCTCTTGGTAATCAATGCCTTCTTTCTGAGTGAAACCTTTGGCCACAAGTCTATCTTTAAATCAACCAATATTGCCTTTAGAGTCACGCTTAGTCTTAAAGACCCACTTACTACCAACTTTCTTGTATCCTTCAGGCAATTCAACGAGATTCCAGACTTTATTTTGGTCCATTGATTTCATTTCATCTTTCATGGCATCCATCCATTTAATAGAATCAACACTTTTTATGGTTTGTGAAAACGAAACCAAATCCTTACTTGTTCTTATATCAAAATCATATTCATGAAGATAAACCATATAATCATCAGAAATAATAGACTTTTTTTCTCTTTGAGATCTTTTTAATGCTATTTCTTGTGGTTCTTCTACCACCTATTCATTGTTGGGCATCTCATTATGGAATAGTGGTTCATTAATTTGTTGTTCAACATTGTTTGGTTGTTCAACAATTGTTGGAACAACAATTTCATTTGAAATTATAGGTAGTGGAACTTGTACCCTAACTTCTTGAACATCCACATTTCGTAGATTATCACACCCATTGATTTCACCATTTTCAATGAATTTGGCATTACCAGTTTCCTCAATTCTCGTACTATGGTTAGGACAGTAGAACCTATACCCTTTAGACTTTTCCGGGTAAACCTATAAAGTAACCACTGATTGTTCTTGAGTCTAATTTCTTTTCATGTGGATTATAAATTCTAGCCTCCGTTGGACAACCCCAAACATGTAGATGTCTTAAACTCGGTTTTCTTCCTGTCCATAGTTCATAAGGGGTTTTTGGAATTGCCTTACTAGGAACCCAATTTAATAAGTATACAACGGTCTTAAGAGCATACATCCACAATGATAAGGGTAATGTGGAATTACTTAACATACTCCTAACCATATCCATTAGTGAACGATTGTATCATTCCACTACACCATTTTGTTGTGGTGTTCTTAGCATAGTGTATTGTGCACAAATGCCATGCTTTTCAAGGAGTTTAGCAAACGGGCCTGGCCATTGCCCTAATTCATCATACTTTCCATAATATTCACCACCTCTATCTGATCAAATGATTTTCACTTTTCTTTCTAATTGCCTTTCCACCTTAGTAATGTACACCGCAAGGGCTTCCACTACTTGAGATTTTTCATGCAATAGATAAATATAAGTATAACATGAAAAATCATTTATAAAGGTGATAAAATATTTTTATTTATCGAAAGATGGAGCATCAAAAGGCTCACAAATGTCTTTATGGATAATATCAAGAAGCTCTGTACTTCTTGTGGCACCTTTCTTAGTGTGTTTGGTTTGTTTGCCCTTAATACAATCCACACACACACACCGAGATTTGTAAAATCTAGGTTTGGGAGAATCTCATCTTTTACTAGTCTCTAATCGGACCGTCGGATTGAAAGATATCACGAGACCAAGTTTTCACGGTCTGCGTGCATTTCATTTGGGTGAAACTGATCACGAGTGATTAATTGAAATTAATTTTGATTGGTTAATAATTAAAATTAATTAAATGATTTTTTGTGATTGGTTAAGTATTTTTCTTAAAGTGAGATTTGTTGCATGAGTTAAAATAATAAGCTGATAATATTTAAAGACCGTAGATAATTAGGCTTTTGGGATAATTATATTAAAAATAATTATTTTAAAAATCCTAATTATGACTTTGAGGTTTATCATGAAAATTTGAGTAAAGAGATATAACCAAAATACTGAAACGTGTTCTGATATGAAAAATCAGCTTACTCCTATCCAAATCTCTCTTTTTTTTAGGATTTTCCCCATACGTTTTTTGCTTATTTTTTAAGATGATTGGACTTACTTTTTAAGCAAACCTAGCTTATTTTCTGAGCAACTAACACCTCTATAAATAGAGGAGGCCTCCCAACATTCAGCAGACCTAATCGCTAACCCCTCTACCCCTTAACGTAAAAGAAACTTTGGAAGTCTTAACTTTAAGATTTTCTTTTCTGTTAAGTGAAAATACTTTAGGACTTAGAGAGACTCATGTTTGGTAACTGTTTTTGTTTTCTATTTTCGTTTTCTTGTTTTCAAGGGGGGAAAAAAAACAGATTTTTTTTTTCTGTTTTCAAAATGAAAAACACGTTTGGTTAGTTGTTTTGAAAAACACATTTTTCAAAAACAAAATTCAGGAAATTTGTTTGGTAGTTGTTTTTGAAAAAGTTGAATTTTGTTTTCTTTGGTTAATTTTTTTTTTTAATTATATTTTTTCTAATTCAAAAACATTTTTGCTCCAAAGTATTTAAAATCCTTACACCTACTGAAATTATAAATCAATTGTTTTGTATATAACATTCAAGCCTAAAACTTTAATCATATAAATGAGATTGAAACTATAACAATTATCAAGTGTTATAAAAGATAATCAATAACTAAAAAGTTTACTACATGGCATCAATGCCAGGGAATCAATTTCATCCAAAAAATAAAATAAAATAACGTGGCATCAGTGATGCCTATTATTTGCCAACATCAATCCTGCGATCTGATCCCTATAAGCTGTCATAGCTTCAGCGGCTTGATCAGTTAAGTCAATTGTGTGCAATGGCTCACTCGAATTATCCCTACCTTCACCTTCAACAATAAGGTTATCAACATTGAATTGAGTAAACAAGCGATCATTTCTTGTTGCCATTCGAATGAAGTTATGAATTGTGCAACAGGCTCTCATCACATTCCCTTGTCGACATGGTTTATAATAGGGCATCATTTTTAAGACTGGAAATCGTGCCTTTAAAACGCCAAAATTAGGAGGGTCTTGGGTGGACTCCCCCATGAATGAGTCATTCTTCCAATGCATTCTCTTCATCTGAATTAGGAGGGTCTTGGGTGGATGCACAGTGTAGGACCCCAGTAGCTGTAGACTTATTAAATATAAGTCCAAGCAAATTATAATTTGAAAGTCCTTTGGTTCGAAACACCTTTGCCTTGGGATGTGCCTAAAAATATAAAGACATCTAGTAAGAAAAAAAAATGATGAGGGATAATGTTTCAAAATAAAACACTTTATTGTATTCAACGATATTTACCCGACAATAATTTTTCCATGACTCCTCAAGTGCATGAACAGTGTTGGTTTCAGCATCCCAACCAAAACGAGTTTGATTTATGAGTGTAGAAAACTCATGGTGTAGTAAACGCATCCTATTAAACTTCCCTTTGAATTGAGTCATTGTAAAACTCCGTTTACCTAATTCATTCAATGTAGCTAACATTTTCTTCCAAGTATCAGAACTGAATTGCCCATCTACCATATTTCCCTTATTGATCTCTTTCAACATTATGTCAATAAATAGTTTCTCAAGTTGTGGTGTCCAAAGGCTATTTTCATCAATTGAACTGTTTCCTTTCATCTATTATAATACAATGAAACATGAAAACAACTAAGGAACAACCTTTATAAACACAACCATCAAATACAACTAAGAAATAGCTTCCAAGCTTCAAACAAACACAACTTCTAATTAATAGTGCATTTTGATCACCATGAAACCCAACCTACCCAAAATGCCATTCTCCTTATTATTAGCTAAATGGTTTACTTAATTAAGGGAATACATTCTCTGCTATATACTACAAACACAAAACAACAACAATTGACAAGAACTATGTCGGGTGCAAGATGGGAAGATTCTAAGATGATAAACTGCCACAATTCAATGCTTTTATGAATTTCTAATGCACTTGAGGTACAATATACTGGCTTGCCTTAGACTTTCAATCATATGTGTAACTTAAGACATCCTCTGCCATTTACTTAGAAGGTCTTTGACATTGCTGCAATGATACAGCTATTTAGCTCATAATCTTCAAATTATTAGAAATACAAATTGAGTGCTAGAATTCTTGTTGAATGACAAGTTTATTAAACTTGCATCTCCTTACAACAAAGTAACCGCCTCAGACTATTTGACTTGCAAGTTATTATATTTTTGCTTACAAATTACATCTCTAACAATCTAAACTCCAGCAATGCAAGATCCTTTTATTTTTCTTTCTCCAAAACTCCAGAAACAGAACCCAAAAGTTTGTTCCTTTTCAGCTATCAACAGAGTACAGAAAATACCCACAAGCATATATGATATGGCATATGACAGTAAAAAAATTAATAAAAGATGATAAGGTTGGAAGCTGTACAGAAAAAATAGATTTAATTGGATATATAAACTTGACAAAATACTTAATTTAGGTAGAACCATCTGTCACAGGCTCACAGCAATGTTGCGGTAATGTATTAAATTGAACATCATCATCAATCTATCTGAAGTTTATTCGCTATGCAAGAAAATAAGGATAAAGGAAATGGAAGAAGAAATCTAGGAATTTAAGGACATATTGATCTAAGAAAATTTTGTTCCGTTGAATCAAAATGTTGGAATCCAATTCTGCTACTGAATCATATTGAACGAAAATGCATTGTGTAAACTCTTTATCATGAATGACTTATTGTACCATAGAGCCCACAAGCATACCAACACGGCCAAAGCAAACCCAAAAACCCCAAAATCCTAAATCAAACACACACAGAAAATACTCATTTTGAATAAACCCAGATTCAACGCACATACCCAGATTCAACAAAGAAAAAAGGAAAAGACCCGCACCTTTGAGTGATTGGGTCCCTAAAATTATGAAATACTTCCCCAAATCTGAGATTGCACCGACCTACTATATCACGCACACACACACAAAAAAGAAAAGAAAGGAAAAGGAGAGTGAGATAATGAATAGAAAAGGGATAGTAGAATCTAATGAAAATCAAGATGCAGTCATGAAGGACAATCCGGTGAAGAACACTCACTTACCTTGGTTCTCTCAATCAAGGTTTTCTCTTCTCTAAGCAAGATGGAGGCAGGGGAGGTGTAGAGGAAAAGATATAAAGGGTATAAGATACTAGGCGCTAAAATATTGAGTGAAAAAAAAAAAAAAGTGCGGGAAAAACATTTTGTCAGTCTTGTGGGTCGAACCAGTGCGCTGGTTCATTAATTGGCACTGTTTCAGCGTGTTTTCTCCGTGTTTTCTAAAGTGAGGAAAAACTAAAAAATAAAAACAGCTCAAGACCTGTTTTCAGTTTCCTTCATAATATGAAAATTGAAAATAGTTTTTGATTTTTGCCTAAAAACAGTTACCAAACAAGTTTTTTGCCTTAGGAAACAGAAGATTGTTTTTGAAAACAGAAAACTGAGGAAAAAAACAGTTACCAAACATACCGACTAGTCTCTAACTCTAAAGTAACTCCCCCTGTAAAATTTATTCATGCATTGATGCAGGTATCACTTCTACTCTCTCATTAATATGTTCATTCTTTCATTAACATGTGCATCTGTTTATATTTTCTCTATGAACATTAACTTCTAATATGATTTTCTTGTTTATGAATTTTTATTTCATAGAAAACATGTAATGGTTGTTTGTTCATGTTTGCTCATGTGTTTGATCATATAGATGTAGGATAAATATAATATAATCTTAGATCTGTTGTTCTTAGTTAACAAAAAAATCAGATTTGAAAATTCTTTTTAAAATCCATTATGTTTTTCAATAAAAAAATTCAGATCAGAAAATTCATTTCAAACTTATTCTGTTTTTTAATAAAAAATTCAGATCTGAAAATTCTTTTCAAAACCTATTCTATTTTCTAACAAAAAATTCAGATCTGAAAATTCTTTTTAAAATTCATTCTTTTTTTTAATTAAAAAAAAATCAGATTTGTAATTTCTCTTTGAAGTTCATTCTTATTTTAATTAAAAAAAATCAGATTTGAAAATTCTTTTTAAAACCCATTCAGCTTTGTAACAAAAAATTCTGATCTGAAAATTCTTTTTGAAATTCATTCTGTTTTTTAATTAAAAAAAAATCAGATTTGTAATTTCTCTATGAAGTTCATTCTGTTTTTTAATTAAAAAGTCAGATATGAAAATTCTTTTCAAAATCCATTCTGTTTTCTAACCAAAAATTCAGATCTGAAATTTTATTTAAAATTTATTCTGATTGTTAATAAAAAAATCAAAAATGAAATTTTTCTTTAAAATCTATTCTCCTTTTGATAGTTAAAAAATTAGATCTGAAACTTTTCTTTTAAATTATTCTTTTTCATAATTTGAAATTTAATATTAAATTTTTCTTTAAAATCATTTTTTATTGTAATTAAAAAAAATCAGATTTAATTTCTTCACACAAGAAGAACTACAGATCTAAGATTTATGTATAATATTTAACTATAGATTTGAGAATATACATACAACATGTTGCATATTATTGTTTAAGGGTACTTAAGTGATCATAAAAAGTCTAGAAGACCAGACTCTGTCTGGGTAGAATGGGTATCTAACACTTTCCCATTCTGTAACCTAGCCCCCGAACATTAGAATCTTAGGTTGGTAGAACTAGTGCTTTATTTTGTTTTGGTAGATTGTATCTAGGACCAAAGCTTTGTAATTATTACACTTATTGTATTTAGGACCAAAGTCTTGTAATGATATTATATCAAATTGTATTTGTATATTCAATTAATGAAACTTAAGGAATTTCAGATATGAAAATTGTATATCATAGTTTTTTTTTTTTTTTTAGTATTTTTTTTTTTAATAAAAAATAAGTGGCGACTCCACATAATCCAAAAATAGAGGTGCTGATGCCTTTATCTTTTTTTGAGAGCACTAAAAGTCTGGTCTCTCACACATGGTTTTTCTTCATTTTTTTAGGATAGAAAAGACTTGAAGAGAGGTTTAAGAACCATTTTATTTTAGAAAAGGGTTTCCATGGTTTTATTGAAAACCATGAGTTTTAATCCAATTTTCAAAGAGAGTTAAACTTTTTGTTTTTTGTAAAAATGTAACTAAAAAGTTTCCAAGAAAACAATGTTTGGTTTTGAAAATCATTTTTGAAAAGGATTAGAGAAAATGGAGCAACAATTAATTTTGGAAAATAGTTTTGAAACCCTAATTAAAACATGAGAAAGAATTAATTTAGAGAAAATGGTTTCCATTGGTTTTCTTTTTATAAATGGGAACTTTGGGTTTTAAAAAAATCCATGATTTTTATTCATCTTTGGAGACACATGGTGTAAGAAGGTTGTTTTAAGAAAAATCTTTTATAAGTGAATTTTTCTTAAGCAAGTCTTAAACCTTATCACATCTAAGCTCATGGGTTCTTTTCCATATTGAAAAATGGGAGTCTTGGAGACTTGTATCATTTTCTAGGAAACATACCCATATTACTTAGGAACAAAGTTTTGAACCAACTTAAGAAAGACTCAAAAAGGGGTTTCCATATATTTTTGAAAGATGATAGCAAAACCTTTTTTTAAAATTAAAATCATTTTTGAAAGAAAGAGAAAGAAAAAGGGTTTTGAGAGGAAGACTTGAAAAATGCCCCTTTGGAAGGCTTTTAGGGGTTTAGGAAGAAACTTCTTTTGAAAACATTTTTGAAAAAAATGGGTGGTCATTGGAACCATTTTTATCTTTTAGAAAAGACATTTGCTTAGAAGTTTATTTACCCAAGCTCTTTGCTCTATGGTAATCTACAGTTTATGGTGCTAGCTAAAGAGTTAGCACCCTTAAACCCCATTACTCATGAGAAAGGGAGAGTGGAAAATAAAAGTGCATAAATAAAGAGCATGGAATTTAAAGACTTGAATGTAAAGGAATTTAAAGACAAGATAGCAAATAAAGTGCTTGAAATCAAAGGAATTTAAAGACAAGACAATAATGTAAAATTTATTGGAAATTCTTTTTAGAAAATTTTCCTAAATAAGCTCTAATCTTGCCACATCCAAGCTTATGAGACCTTTTCCATAATGAGAAATGGGAGTCATAGAGACCTCTACCACTCTCTAGGACACATACCCATATTATGCCTAGGTTTAGAACACATTTGAGAAAAACCCATCTATGATAAGGCTTCATTTTCACACTAAGGTTGGTTGCTCACATGGATAATGACATTGCATACCATCTAGTTAGGAATATGAAGATTTATCATAGATGTTAGGGTTGTTTTCTCAAGTGAGAAGACAACCAAAGAAAAAAGGGGTAGAAAACATTTTTTAGGTGTAAAGAGAGAGAGAGAAGAGAATAATAGATGAATAGAGAACAATATGTAAAGAACAAGAAAATAAATGGACAATAAAGTAAGGAATTTCATATATGTAATGGAGTGTTTATAAGAGAAAAGGAAAAGAAATCGGTATAGCCATAGGAAGAACTAACCCATTTCATTACAAAGCTTACACACTTACCTAAGGCTTTTTGGAGAGGGAAGGTGGAGAAGGGAGGGGCTGGATTTTTAGAGAGGTTTCCTAAGGAAAAAAAGCTAAGGCTTAGAGAGAAAGAGACTAAAGAAGAGAGAGAGAGAGGAGAATTTTTCCTATTTTTCTTGATTTGTTCATGACTTTTCCAAGAGAGAGGGGGGGGGGGGGTGTTTATGGGTGAGGAGAAATTGGAATGGGGTGTTGCTGCAACACCTCACCAAAATTTTGTGCCTTGCTCCCTACACTTTCCTTTTTCGTCTTTTTCTTGGTTTTGGTCCGATCTTTGTGCTGTTATTTGGAAGTCTTTTCGAGCACGGATTTCTTCGTGCACTATTCTTGAAAAATTCATTTCTCCTAATCCGTGGCGGATATTGTCAAACCCTTTTTATGGAAGGTAGGTAAGACATCATACTTCAATCTTGTTAAGGTAGATTGCTCCAATTGTGGGTGAATTGGTACAGTTTTTTGAGCAAAAATGTTCCAAAAACAACTCTTTTTATCTTAAAATAATAATACATTTAATCAGGATTTTGGTTTTCTTTTTTTGATATCTCATCCGTTTTAACTTTGATTTTGGCCCGTGAGCTATCGTTTTGAAGGGAATTTCATGATATACAAGATGGTCCAAAATTTACCTAATTTTTCACATTTAGAGCATCAACATCAGTGAATGCAAAAATAGTATAAGAATTCATTTTTGCACATTTAATCCCAAAAATCACTGACATCAGTTTAGTCAAACTTGTGTAAAATAGCATTAGAGCTACAACAACCGTACAAATATACAATATTACTATTAATGTGTAAATTGATAAAGAAATAATAAAAAATAAGAGAGAGAGAGAGAGAGAGAGAGAGAGTATGATTTGGGAGAATAATAAAGATTTGATAAAGAAATAATAATTTAATAAAATGTAGAATAAATTAGATAATCATTTTTTTAGAAGAAATAAAATAGATAATCTGATGTAGGATATTTTGAAAAGTGGTTTTATAAAACAGAAAAGTAGCTACTTATGCTAAAATAGACAAGAGTTTTTGCACGAGCTAATGCGAATGCTCTTACTATCCCAAATTGCCTCCACAATATGAGTTTGAATACTATTTTTCAGATTTTGCACATTTTTAACTTGATTTGTTTAAAGATAATTACAAATTGTAAACCATTTTTCCAAGGCATTTAATGATCAAATTGTTCCCCAAGAAATTGCGGGCCTTTAGTCTCTCTAACTCTTAGGCCTATAAAGATGCTAAATGAAATATGTTTATTAAAAACTTCCCTCTCTGAGGTTTCCTCACAAATGCAAACACAATTTTGTTAAGAGAATGAAGTTATAAGACAACTTATGTCATCATTTATTTTAGCATGCTTTATTTATTGAGCAAGATTTAGGTACAGTACTTAGGTGCTGTTCCTTAGGTTCCCCTTTTAAGATTTTGCCATGTGAATTTTTTCTCATGGGATGAAAGTGTATTTTTTAGTTTAGTAGACACATGGCTGAATCTTAAGAGGGGAACCTAAGGAACAACATCTAAGGTATTGTACCTAAGTTTTGTCCTTATTTATTAGGATATGAGACCTTATATGCTCTTAACTTGAGGTTGGTAATAAAAACAATTAGACATTAAGGGTCCGTTTGGTTGGAGGAGTGGAAAAGTGAGAGGATAGAAAAGATTTTAATTTCTCTCCTTTTTGTTTGGTTGGGAGTGAAAAAGTGGAGGGATGAAAAAAATGTGTTTGTATAAATTTACTCATGTACCCTTTGTTAAAAAATGATGCCTTATTAAAACAAAAACAAAAAAAGTGACAAAAAAACAATCACCCAAATTTATTAGGAAATAAAAATCATATCTAGAAAAAAAAATCACGTCTAAAAAACAAAAACAAAAAATCACAAAAAGAAAAAAGAAAAGAAGAAGAAGAGCAACTGTTGCTCAAAAAAAAAAAAAAAAAAGAAAAAAAGAAAAGAAAAGAAGGGAACAGGCAAGTACAGACCAGACCAGACAAAAAAAAAGAAAAAAGAAAAGAAAAAAGAGCAACGGATTGGAATCATTGGACAAGCCCATGTGCAAGTGCACATGGGCATTTTCGTCATTTATTTATTAAATTCTCCCCACTCAATTTTTTTCTCTATTTTGAAGAGAAAATATTTAGGTGGGATAGAGGAGAAAATACCTGGGCCTTACCAATTTTTTTCCTTCTCATCCCTCCAACCAAACACCCACAAAAAAAATTTTCATTCTTATTTTCTTTTCAAAGTTTTTCATTTATCCTATTTCACCTCCAAATAAATTAACTACATTTAGAAAATCCTATTATTAACGGGGGATTGATTGATGGGTATCTGGTGTTTTGGTAACACACCCTAAGTGACAAGAAACTACACCCTATTACGGATGTATGTTTCTCCCCTCTCACAGTTGGTGGGACCCACCAGCTGTGAGATGGAGGAAACATACACCCGTAACAGGGTGTAGTTTCTCCTAGGTGACCAACCACATTTAGAAAATCCTATGATTAACGGTACCGTGTTTTGGTAACCTGGTATAACGAATTCGGGGTATCCTATCTCAAAAAAAAAAAAAATAAAAAAAAATAAATAAAGGGGTACTGTGGGGGGTATATATATTTTTCCCCAGAATGGGTGCTTATTATAGTCATAGAAGTGATAAGTTGCAAAATCCGAATACGAAAACGTGGAAGTCATAAAAACCCCGACGCAATGGAAGAGGAGAAGGGTTTAGCAGAATCAGAAGAACCAAAACCCTCTCTATTTCCTCTATTTCCTGCTTCGGACGCCTCTCAATCCCAGTCTCACCAACTCATCACTCCAACCCCCCCAAGTCAATGGCTCTCAAACTCCAGCTTCACCGCCGACCTCTCCGTCATCAACGACGCCGTTTCCATCCAACCACAACCACAATTAGAAGAAGAAGAAGAAGAAGAAGAAGAACCAGAAGAGAAGCAACCTAAATCAAAGGAGTATGATTTTCTTGAATCCGACCAAGACGATAACAAAAAGAATTCTAAGAATAAGAAGAAGAAGAAGAAGAAACGGAAACGGTCCAAAGAGAGAGAAGACGGTGCCAGAAAGTCCGGTGTTCGAGCTTGGGCTGGTTCCGATTCCAATTCCAATTCCAATTCCAAAGATTATTACTTCGAATCGCGTGGCGATCCCGATAATTTGGCTTTCGGCTCCCTTTACAGGTTAGGTTACCTTCAATTGCATATTTACTACATCATGCACAAACATATATACATGAACTCTTTTTAGTTTTAGGATTCTTAGTTTGACTTGTATTCTAGTGGTTTCTCTAAAAAGCCTAGTAAATTCATTTCTTAAATTCAACTCCACCACAAAAAACAAAACATTATAGTGATTAAATTTTAGTTCTATCAAATTTTGGACACAACCATTTCCACACCCAAATTCAAAATATGCTTAAGTGTCGGTTTGTGATTGGTGAATTCGAGTTCACTTTTTCACAAGTACCAATGGCAGTCCCATGTGCAAGTGTTGATTTCTAACCACAAGTTGACACCCGAGCATGTTGTGGATTTGGGTTTTGAAGTAGTTGTGTCTGCAGGCGGACTCTTCTTTCCCCCTAAGAAAACAATTGATGCACTTTGATATTATTGGTTTAAAGGCTGAAGGTTTAAGGTTCTCACTTTACTGCAGGATGGATATTGCCCGCTACAAACCTCATAACCCTTTGAAGCTATCCGGGCTTTATTATCAAGGTTTGTACTGGTGGAACCGGACAGGTGCAATGTTGGATAGAGATGGTGATCTTGATGCATTGGATAGTAAACTAGTATCTGCTGGTCGTTATTGGTCTGCAAAGTACACAGCTTTGGAGCGCCATAAGAACTTAAAGCGTGTTCGTCTGCTTGCACCCATAAAGTCAACAGCAGATGATTTCATTCCTTTATCAGACATTCAAACCTCCCATGAAGGTGTGGATAGTGGTTCTGTCTCGAGAGCTTCAATAATTGAAGAATCTTGGGAAGATGAAGTTCTACGCAGAACACGGGACTTCAACAAATTGACAAGGGAGAACCCGCATGATGAAAAGGTCTGGTTAGCTTTTGCAGAGTTCCAGGACAGGGTTGCGGGTATGCAACCCCAGAAAGGTGCTCGCTTGCAGACACTTGAAAAGAAGATAAGCATACTGGAGAAGGCAGCTGAGCTTAACCCAGATAATGAAGATTTGTTGCTTTGTCTTCTGAAGGCTTATCAGAACAGAGATAACATTGATGTCTTGATTAGTAGATGGGAAAAGATACTCATGCAGCATCCAGGGAGTTACAAATTGTGGAGGGAGTTCCTGCATGTTGTTCAAGGAGATTTCTCCAGGTTCAAGGTTTCAGACATGAGAAAAATGTATGCACATGCAATCCAGGCTCTATCTGCTGCATCCAGCAAGCACTTTAGGCAGGTTCTCAATCTAACATTTTCCAGCTTTTCTTTTTCATGAGGATGGCTAAATGAATAATATATAGATGAAATTATCTTTTATATCTCTACTTTTACTGTTTTGGACAATCAAAGCTACTAACACATGGTTCCTATTAATGCTTGTGGATAGTTTAAGTTTCAGATTTCAATAGTTCATTTCGCATACATACTGCACGGTGTCTCTATTCATATGTTCTGGCTTTGGTTTCAAGCTTTGTATATATTGTTGGAACTGTTTTTAATATCATAAGCTTTTGTGATGATTGATTTCCTAACATGGTATCAGAGCCCTGTTTGGCTAAGCGTTTTTTAATCAAGTTTTGGCTTCCTTCTGTTCGTACATGTGAGGGCTGCATACTTGTAAGGCCTGTTCTTCATTCAGGACTGTTAGTGAGCTTGCACATGAGGGAAAATGTTGGTGCAAATTTTATTTACATTGTTGGACATATTTTCCAAAGTTAGCTCAAACTTTTGGGATATTGCTTTCCTGAAAAAGAAAAAACAAAGCTTTTGCATGTGGATATTAGAAGGTTATCTACATATGCAACCTAGGATTATCTAGATTGCAAGATGCCTTTACCAGGTTCCTATGCATTGTACTGCTCAATGTTGTTAAAAGCGCGCTTAAGCGCAGAGCGCAGAGCCCTTGGGGCTTTTTCCCTCTAAAGCAAAGCGCCCTCACAAAAGCGTGCTTTAAGCGCGCTTTTTTGAGCTTTTTTATTAAGTGCAAAGCGCGCTTTTTTGAGCTTTTTGTAAATTTTTTTTAAAAAAATCCTGATTTGATTTTTAGCCATTAGATATAAATATGTTTGATATAAGCCATTGATTTAATATATAAAAACTAATAGTGTGGTGTGCTACCATGCACCTAAGCCTATCTCTTTAGATATTTTTGAACTTTTAACCACAACCACACAAACAAACACTAAATCAGACACTCACAAAGATAACATTACTTAACATTCTAGTACTTTTTAGCCTTTGCCTTCTTGGTTCTATACTTCTATTTTGATTCAACCATGTTTTGTAATCATGGCCATCAAATATCATGGTTGCACATATTTTGTAAAGCACAAAAGAATTATATAAATGTTATATAAATTATATAAAATGTTTTAATGTAATTTATATGATTAATTGATCACTTGATTGTTGTATTGATCATTAGTATTTTTTTTTTTAATTTATTAAATTTTTTTTTTAAATGTGCGCTTAACATCGATCAGGCGCGCGCTTGCGCTTTGCGCTTTGCGCCTAGGCTTCAGGAGGCCTTTGCGCTTAAGTGCGCTCAGCGCTTTTAACAACACTGGTATTGCTACTTTAGGGAAATGCTTAACGATTGACAATTTACGAAAAAGGAAGGTTTGAATATTGGATTGGTGCTACATGTGCAAGTGTAATGGTGAATCAGTTGATCATATTTTTCTTCATTGTCCGGTTGCTATGGATCTGTGGTCTATGGTGTTTGGTTTGTTTGGAGTAAGCTGGGTTATGCCACAATCTGTAATGGGGCTTCTAGCATGTTGGCAAGGCAGATTTGGTCGTCATCAAAATGGGTATATATGGTTGATTGTTCCTCATTGCTTATTGTGGTGTCTTTGGAGGGAGAGAAATAGTAGGTGCTTTGAAGATAATGAGAGATCCATACCAGACCTAAAGTTATTTTTCTTTAGAACTTTAATGGATTGGTTGGCTGCTTTGCGAAACCAATCATTTTTTTTCTTTTCTTGATTTCCTAGGTTCTTGTAATTTTTGTTCTTGAATTGTTTAACCCCTTGTACACTCCTTGTGTACTAGGGTGTTCCTTTTTTGATATCAATAAACTTCTTACTTATCAAAAAAAAGGTTCCTATGCATTGTAGACTTTTATTTGCGCCACCAGGTTTTGGTGACCCAGAGAATACACAATTATTCTAATTTTCCTTATTGAAAGTAATAGTAAAAATATAATAGATTAAATCTTAAAAAAGAAAAAGGAAAAGAGAACTTTAAATATATAATTTAGTGGAAGACGTTGGTGGGCAGAACCTGACATATAAAAGCCACTATTTTGAAGGGTGGGAGGTTTTCTCTTTTGAAGAGTAGTTATATATATAAAATAAAATAAAATAAAAAGAAGAAGAAAAAAAAGAGTTCTTGGTCTAGTCATTGGCCTATTTTTTATTTTTCTCTTTTTGCCATGGCTATCCATGTTCCAAAGAGAATTGAGACAGCAGGATTTATTGTAAGGAATGGTTAATTTTACTGTGAAAACAATGGAACAGAGGTTAGCAGGATGGTAACAAAAATATTTCTAAGTTATGGGGGTTTTGAGAAGAATTGAGGTTCACTATTCTTGCTTGAAGTTGCTTGCTTTTTGGTTGTGCAGAAAATTTGCTGTTGGAAGAGTGTGTGTGGTTTCCCTCTTCCCCCCCTCCCCCCGGAAATCTAGGGTATGTTTGGTTGGAGTGAAAAGTGGGTGGATGGAAAATAAAGGAGAGAAAAGTGGGGAGAAAATGGTTGGAGTGGTTGTTTGGTTGGGAGGGGAGAGGGGAGAGGGGAGAGAAAACTGATGGGGTCTGTGTGTTTTCTCCCCGGGCCCACCAAAAATCTATCTCCCCAAATTGGGGAGATTATAGGAGAGAAAACAAGGAGCTTGCTCCTTGTTGCTTTTGGACAAATATACCCCAGCATGCATTCTGGACATTTGGGCTTTTGGCTTCTTTTAAAAAAAATTTTTTTTGGCACTTTTCTAGGCGTTGCCTTCTTCTTCTTCTTCTTTCTTTATTATTATTATTTTGTCTCTTTTCTCTTCAGTTTTGTTGGTTTTTGTTTTTTTTGTTTGTCTTTTTTAGAAAATAGTTTTGGATTAATTTCTTAACCTTTTGTATTTTATTTTTTTCATTTTAATGAAATTCCCATCTATACACAATTTTTTAAAAAGTATATAATGTGTTACTTTTTGTTTTATTTAATAGGGACATTATGGTAAATTTATACAAAATTTATTTTCAATCCTCTCATTTTTCATCTTAACCAAACAACAAAGTTTTCCATCCCTCCACTTTTCCACCCTCCCAACCAAACACAAATGATGGAAACTAAAATCTTTTCTATTCTCCCACTTTTCCATTCTCCCAACCAAACGGACCCTTAGTGACAAGGAACAGTAATATTTAACCCAAAAAGCTTTCACTATTCACTAACCATGGTTAGGGTTGATCAAGAGAATCATATCAAAATTTGGAAGTTTAGTGACAAGGAACGGTAATATTTTTAACCCAAAAAGCTTTTACTAGCCATGGTTAGGGCTTGGTCAAGAGCATCTTTTCAAAATTAGGAATATATTGTTCTTATAAAAAAAATTTGGAATATAATGTTACTGTTATTAACGGAAGGATTGATGTGTTGATTTCGTTCAACCTCAAGAGAAGGGAGTGTCATATCTCTTTTTGGGGCGAATGCCTTAAGAGCATTGGTTTATTATATATTTTTAGAAACTTTTTATGGGATATGAAGAAAACAATTGATTTTTTTTACAGCATTTTATATTTCTCATGAAAGTGGTATTAAAATTTTCATTAAATAGTCTATTAACAAATTCCTTATAAGGGCACCCGTTAACTGGATCCTTTTGTGATTTACCTTTTTCTTAATCCTGGTTTTGTTCAAGCCTTTTAGGATTGAGAATTGAATCCATTGCTCCCTTTTTTGATTTACTATATTCAAAGTTACCATCAGGAATTGGGAAAAAAGTTTTGAGTGCAAAGGAGGTGTAAATTCAAAGAGAGTTCAATGACAAATTTTTATTTATTAATGTTTTTAAGGTCAGATTGCCCCTTCCTAAGTGTAAGCATAGGAAACCTTGGTGCGATATTTAGGCTGTAATTTTCTTCTCCTTTTTTGAGATTTTGCTTCAAACAACCTGACGCTAGGAAATCCTGCATCCTTGATCTCTAATTTTAGTTGCTCAAAAGCCAACAAGATCTAATTTATTTTGGTGTCTCTGATTTATTTTCGAATTGGCAAGGTTCCTTCGGTGGGCATCGGAGCATTGATTTATGGAGGGCTGTCCCTCATTGTGTCCTATGGTGTATTCGGCGAGAACGGAACTCAAGATGTTTTGAAGGGAAGGAACAGTCTTTTTCAGATCTTAAATCTCTCCTTCTTCATACCTTGCTAGAGTGGAGTTCTTCCTTTAATCTTTTCCCTTCTTCTAATTTTTTAGAAATGCTTGATCTTTGTAATTTATGTGTTTGATGTACTGTTTTCCATGTTCACCCCCGGTGTACCTGGGCTTTTGTTTAATACAATTCCGTTACTTATCAAAAAAAAAAAAAAAAAACCATTCCTGAACCCCTATGTGTCAAATTCCAACCAAGAACCCATCAAGAAACTTCACCGTAAAATGACAAAAAAAAAAAAGGAAAAAAAAAAAAAAGAGAGAAATTTCACTATAGTTTTGAATCCCTTAAGGTCCTGCTTCACAACTTCAGTCCTAGCAGCTGGGATTATTGAATAATGTAAATCTGTGCACAAGCATATGCAAACAGGTTAAAAAGCGGTGGATAGCTTTGTGTCCTAGGCCATCACAATGAAATGGGTAGAAGGAAAGAGCCAAATACTATCTCAGCAAGAAGTTCAGTGATTATGAGACAAGGTATCGGGTTCTACAAAAGACCTGTCGCACTCTTACATGGACCTCGCAATGCCTATGCTACTACATGTTGAACCATACAGCCATGCTGATTGCAAGGATGGAACTACTGAAGTATCTCTTTGAAAAGCCAGCCTCAAACGCCAGAAAGCAATGTATTTTCCCTGAAAAAGTTTTTCACGGAAGATAACTTCACCAAGAAAATATTTTCCTCGAAAACAAATAGAACATTAGTCATTCAAAAATTTATCTTTTAAATAATGGATGCATATTGATCTGACTTAACCAACAACTAAAAAAAGGGCAAGTAGTTGTGGTTTATCAATATGTAGTAGGTTATGAATAGATATTCTGACATTTTTAACAGTGTTATGTTTTTCATCTTTTTATTTTATTTTTCATGGCATGGGTTAAAAAAAAAAAAAAAAAAAAAAAACCTTCTTAGAACATGTTATGTCACCTCATTTTGGTTTTTATGTATTCTCGTTTAATGCAGGTTCATCAATCTGCAAAGCCATCAGATACTGCAATTGTTCAGCTGGAACTTGGTCTTGTTGATATATTCCTCAGTCTATGCAGGTTCGAGTGGCAGGCTGGCTACCAGGAGTTGGCTACTGCATTATTCCAGGCTGAAATTGAATTTAGTTTGTTTTGTCCTTTACTCCTGACTGAGCAGAGTAGAAGGAGACTTTTTGAGCACTTTTGGAATAGTGACGGTGCAAGAGTTGGAGAAGAAGATGCCCTTGGTTGGTCCACATGGTTGGAGAGAGAGGAGGAGAATAGGCAAAAGGTTATCAAAGATGAGGAGACCACACGTGATAATGAAAAAGGTGGTTGGACAGGTTGGTCAGAGCCACTTTTCAAAGATCAGGATGGTAGTAGAAATTCAATAAACGCAGCCAACAATAACTTGGATGTTGGGGAGCTTCAGGAGGAATTTGAGGATGAAGATGTCAAGCAGGAAGATGAAACTGAAGCTTTGCTGAAAAAATTAGGTATTGATGTTGAAGCTGAAGCCAGTTGTGAGGTTAAAGAAACTTCAACTTGGGCTAGATGGTCAGAAGAAGAGTCATCTAGGGACTGTGATCAATGGATGCCTCTTCGCGGGAAATCTGGTTTCTCTCTTCCTCCCTCCCTCCTCTTGTGTATCCATGAGATTTACTGTATCAAAGCTTTTCTTAGGTATTCATTTCTGAAGTTATTTGTATCTGTTCTTCACAAATAAATACTCATGTTTTGAAAACTGAATTTGACCATGAAACAGCTGGGGGCTCGCATAGTGATGGGACACCTGATAGAGAAGGTGATGAGCAACTTTTGAGGGTTATATTGTATGAAGATGTCAATGAAAACCTGTTTTCATTAAGCTCAGTAGAGGCCCGTTTATCTCTCATGTCCCAATTCATTGATTTCTTTGGTGGGAAAATATCTCAATGGTAAGTTCTCTATTGATACCATACCTAATTTCCTCATCTATTTGTGCTCCTACTCTAAGCTTGATTTGTACTTGTTTGTTTCCTTGTCTTTTTTTCTTTTTTTTTCCCCCTTTTCCCTTTTCCTAGAAACATCCAAACATAAATTGAAATTTGAGTTTTGCAATGAAATAATAGATCATGTTTTTCTTTTTCAACAAATACTGATTTTTTTTTTTTTTTTTGGATAGGTATAAATACTGAACCAATTTTTTGAATATGAATTGTTTTGTCCCATTGCTTGGAACTTTATGGGTATAATATAAAATCATTAGTAAGCAATCTGAAATGTGAAACAGTGGCATGGGATGGGTAGTCTGTGGCTGCATAGTGGAGCCCTAGTTTTAGAAAATAACTAGCATAACTGAGGGTTGGTGTCATTAAGTGGTTTAAATTGATTGATGGGTTATATTGTTACGAAAAATGAACTCATACAGTTAATCTATATAGTTGGGTTTGTTAATAGTAATTATAACTTTTTTTTTGGGAGGGAGGGAGGGAGGGAGGGGGGGGGGGGGCTGCTTGGGGGGCTGTATACACACAGAAAGAGTATCTTTGGGAGTAGTTCTTCAAGAATTCATTTCTGAATGGAACCACTTTTGACAATATGTGGGGAACTTCTGAGTTTTTTGTTCCTTTTTTTTGGCTATCTTCTCATACAGCTTTCAGAATTAGAAAGGCCAATTGACTCTTGTTTTAACATGCGATTGTGACATTTTCCCATAACTTTCTTTGCACACTTGCACATATTCCTAGGTGCCTATCTTGTTAATGAGAACTTTTGAGGCTTGGTTAGAAGATATAAATGGATGAACCCAAGTACACAGACACTACAGCTGGGTGAACAAATCACTTCATATTTTCTCCATAAGAAAATAAAATATATTAGAAGAGTGCAAAAAGGGTGTGTGATCCTAATACACAGAACATTTTTTTTATAAGTAGTAATGTTTTTGATCATCTTAGGGAACTTTGGGGGTATATATGTACTATACATAATCTGTTCCCAATGTATTCTTTTTTTTTTATAAGTAAAAAAAGAAAAAAGAATATATTGGGAATGGATTATGTATTCTTTGTAATTTAATTTTAATTAATAAAACTGCTGTTACTTATCAAAGAACAAGCTTACCTGTCAAATTTTTTTTTTTTTTTTTTGAAAGTATCTTTGAAATCCAACATATTAATAAAAGAAAACAAACCATTACAACCGCCCATTCATATAAAAACATAATTTTTATGTCCAGAATTGCAGTTTTGTTCTTGCCAAAATAAATCTTCAATGGACAAATAAATCCAATTGAACATGAATGTTACTGTGAACACTGAACAATACTGTTTAAAGTGACAGAGTGCTAAAGCCAAAGTGACAGGACGAAGAGAAACAGGGAAAAGAACACACTTAGGTGAACATACCTCAATATTATATATATATATATATATTTATATATATCACCATTAATTGTTTGAGTAAATCAAGAACAAATATATAAGAACTCTTTCTTGTAGTAGCATTAGAGCTCTAAATATGATTAATAAAGGTATTAACAGACCAAAGACCAACTTAGACTCAATGAAAATAAACCTAAGACAAGATATCCTATCTCAATTATCAAAATATCCTTATCATTCATGCTGCAGAAATTATAGATCTTAATTCCCTATACCTGTGGGGTAGCAAACAAAAATTTCAAAGAGATTTCCTATGGGGTGGCGTGGGTGATGAATTCAAATTTCACTTAGTGAATTGGGATTCTTGCTGTGCTCCTATTTGTCATGGGGGATTGGGCATTAAGAAATTAACACTATTTAACCAAGCATTGTTGGGAAAATGGTTGTGGTGGTATGGAAGTAACAAATCGGCATTATGGAGGAGGATTATTGAGTTGAAGTATGGTTCTCCTAGTATGTATTGGTGTTCAAGGGAGGCTCGGGGCTCGTATGGTGTGGGTCTGTGGAAATATATCCATTGTTGGTGGGATAAATTTGTGTGTTACATCAGATATGATGTTGGTTGTGGTACTAGAGTCCAATTTTGGCATGATTTGTGGGGGAAAGCTAATTTTAAGGATTGATTTCCTGGTTTGTACCTCCTAGCTCGGGATAGTGAAGCTAGTGTGGCTGATTATGTAGAATTTAGACATGATCAGATTTATTGGCACCCGGTGTTCAATCCTGCTATGCAGGACTGGGAAGAAGAGGCCATGACTCAGTTATGGGAGTTTATGGGAATCGTATTTGTTTTGGGGAGGCCGATAAGTTGGTGAGGATTCCTTTGGAGAAAGAAGGATTTTAGGTAAAAATTTATCATTATGCTTTGCAAGGGGGGAAGGGGGGGTGGGGTTACAGAATTTTCTTAGAAGTGTATTTGGAGAGTATGCGTCCCACCCAGAATGGCTTTCTTATCTTGGTGTGTGGTCTTGGGTAGGGTTCTGACAGCGGACAACTTAAAGAAAAGGGGTATAGTTGTTACGAAGTGGTGCTTCATGTGCAAAGCTAATGTGGAGGATGTAAACCATTTGTTCTTACATTATTCTGTGGCATCAGATCTATGGGCTTTGATTTTCTGCGTGATCTACATCTGGGAAGTCTTTGCGTCTTGGAAGGAGGGCTGGTCTGGTAGAGGAGGTAGTGGGAGGCTGTGGCGAGCTGTTCTGGCGTGTCTTATGTAGTGTATTTTGTGTGAGCGGAATGCGTGGTGATTTGAGGGAGATGAACACAGTGTGGTTTAATTAAAGAAAGTTTTCCTGAAGATTTTATATGAATGGACCTCACTGACTCCCTTGTTCTTCATGGATGGGTTTCTTGATTTCTTGGCATCTTTGCCTTCTCATTAGTTGTGGATTTTTTTCTTTTCCCTTTTTGTTCTTTTTTTTGAGCTCCCCGTCGTATACTGCCAGTGCCCATATATGCGGGCACCTGCTTTTTTTTTTTTTTGGATTTTTGTTGAAATTATTTACTAATCAAAAAATAGATTTCCCTAATTAAAGAATTAACCATAACTTACAACATGATATCCTAAAACTAAAATTGTTTTAACCCTAGCATACTTATAACTACAAAGGCATCAGCAACAAAGCTTTAGTTGCAAAACTTTGGGGTCGGCTATAGATCCTCAACAAGCTAATCAGGGTTGGCCACATGTATTCTCACTCTTTGGTTAGTGTACTTAAATGATATCCTTAAAACCATGTGACTTTTGCTTCAATCGGATTTTACTCATTGACTCAAGAAATTAAATCTTGAATGGGTGAAATTCCAAGTAGCAACAAATAATCTTCCATGGTTGCATCAGAGGATTTCCTAGGTTTATTAATGTTTATATTATGTGTGCAACTGAAATCAGAATATACTGTTTTGTATAAATTCTTATATAAAATGTAATAATAACTGATCAGTGACATTAAGCTTTCTTCCTCAGCAGCATTTGCACAAACAATTTTAGTTGGATTGAGAAAATCCTTAGCTTGGAGGCATTGCCAGATGTGATATTAAGTACTTTGAGAAGGGTTCATGATGCTTTAACCAAGGCTCAAAGCAGTTTGAGTAGTTTCAGTTTGGAAGAGCTTTTGGGCAGCACCAATGATATTTCTAAGAGAACTGACATGATGAAATTTCTCCGCAATGCTACCTTACTTTGTTTAACTGCTTTTCCACGTAATTACATCTTGGAAGAAGCTGCTTTAGTTGCTGAAGAGCTATCTGCCACGAAAATGAACTCTTCCCACAGTTCAGATACCCCATGTCGAGTTCTAGCGAAGCGTCTGCTAAAAAGTGATCGACAGGTATTATATTTTTGTTGTTATATTTCATCCATGAATGGGACACACATGTACATGTTATATCTCCCATTTGCAAAATACAAAAAACTTTTCCTTCCTTTCAGTTAAGCACCTGATATGTTATTATTTCACTGGAGTTTGCTGCAAAACTACAGAAATGCTGATGTACTGCTTGCTTGAAGTCCTTTGGTCTGTTCTGTGAGCTTCTGTTGGTATTAATTGAAACAACTAGTTTCTGAAAAAAGGGTTTTGAAGTAGTCTTTTGAAGAGAAATTGAGAAGTTCCTTTGTAAAATTGGCAATTGCTAGAAAGACACACAGATCATATGGTGATAGGATGCAAATTTTTATTCTTTCCTTCAAGAATATATTTCTCATTTGCTAATTTATTTATGGTCATATTCATCTATAATTGATATGCCTAGAGTTTCTGAATGTGTAAGTCCAACTGGTGACCGTATATACTTGAATATTTCGTTGTCTTGCTCTATTCATTGTACTAAGTTATCTTATTTACTGCATGTCTAGTATTATGCATGTTGACCGGTTATTTTGGTATTGTAACAATAATAGCTTTCATTATTCCATCATGTTATCTTTGGTTATTGTACTAGGGTGTCCCTTTTTTTATATCAATAAAATTTATTACTTATCAAAAAAATGTTATCTTTGGTTATCACTTAAACACGTTGGCTGCTAGATATTTTCAAAGTGTGAAGAATTTTATTGAAAGAGCTTTTTAGTTTGCTGGAATGTTCTCAAAGCATAATAGTTTTTAGTTTATAATAACAAAATGCCTTTTCTTGAGTTCCTTCTAGATTTTTTTTTTTGATAAGTAACGTAAGAAATTTTATTAAAAAAAACCAAGCAAGTACACTGGAAGTGTACTATAATGGCACAAATCAAGAACTCAGATTACAACGATCAATAAGATTGAGGAGAGAAAAACAAGAATAGGAAGGCAAAACTAAACTCCACTCAAGGAGAGTACGGAAAAAGAAAAACTTAATGTCAAGAATAGACCATTCACAATCCTCAAAGCATCTAGCATTCTGCTCCCACCATAAGCACCAAAACAAACAATGTGGCACAAACCTCCATAAACCTATATTTCGATGTCTACCAAACTTCCCCTGCCAAGAAGCTAACAACTCACTAACTTTATATGGCATAACCCAATGTATACCAAACAAACAAAAAACCATAGACCACAACTCATATGCTATAGGATAATGAAGAAGAAGATGATCCACTGATTCCCTACACTTTTTACACATAAAGCACCACTACACTGTAATATGCCTTTTCCAAAGATTATCTGTAGTTAAGATCTTACCTAAGGCAGCAGTCCAAGAAAAGAACGCTACTCTAGGAGGAACCTTTGATTGCCACATCATTTTCCAAGGAAAATCAATGACAAAAGGAGATAAAGAGTGATAGAAGCCTTGAACCTCAAAACCTCTCCTCATTGCTGGCTTCCAGCAAAGTTTGTTGTCACCAACACCCCGCACATTTGTAAAATAAAGCACAACCCAAAAAAGATCCAACAATTCTGACTCCTAATCTTGTGGTGGACGACGGAACCAAATGTTCCAATGAAGCCTCCCATTAGAGAAACGCATAACCTCCAACACAAAAACTCCCTTGTTCGACTAAAACTATACAATTCTGGAAATGCTTCCTTAAGAGAACAACCCCTACACCATACATCCTCCCTGAACTTTATCCTAGTACCATCACCCACATCAAACCACAGAAATTTAGAAAAGTCCAGCCAACCACTTCTAATGGATTTCCACACACTAACACCATAGGTCCCTAACACCGGTTTGGTACACCAACCACCCCCTTCATCCCCATATTTAGCCTCAATGACCTTCCTCCAAAGGGCATCTCTCTCTATTCCATATCTCCACAACCATTTGCCTAACAAAGCAGAATTAAATCTTCTCAGCTGCCGAATCCCTAAACCACCATGATTGGTTACAATCTGTGTCATTTTCATTAATTTAGTTTGATATGTCTGTTGAGACTTAGGGTAAGTTTGGCATAAGCTTTAAGCTTTAGCTTTTAGCTTTTATCTTTTAAATTTTATGTATAGCTTTTTAATACCTCATTTTTTTTTCCCACTTTTTCAAGGTACAAGTATATTTTAGCATACTTTCATAAAAAAAATTTCAGCAAAAAGTTAGATAAGCTGTTCCCAAACGAATGCTTAAACTTTTAGCTTCTATTTTGAATGTTAAATAAATTTTGGCTACTTTAATTGTCATTTGTGGGGCTCATTCTGATGGAGAGGAGTCCTATTTAATGAGTTTACTATTAAATGATCATCTCTCTCTCTTCCTTTTTTTTCTTAATTTTAATTTTAAGGAAAAATGAATAATCTAGAATTAGATCATTTTGATTTGCGTCCTTAGACACAGTGGCAGAATTGTAATTTCTTGCAAATTCTCTGCAGCAATTTACTTGGTCCCATGTTAGCATGTTTTCTTTATTAGTCATATAGAACGCCTGGTTATCTCTGATCATGAGTGCTTCCTCTATTGCGTTGGTTTGAATTTGTCTCTACATTATTTGGTCGTGCTTGTGCCTTTTAATTTGATTATGTAGTGCCTTTCAATTCTATGATTTCTCAAAATTGATTGTTTATTAGAGCTTTCCATATTTGTATCAAACAACATAGTGAGTATTTTTTAGCAAATTGACCTTTCACCTAAAATAACAAACAAAAGAAAAGAAATAGATTTTCTAATCTTTTGCGCTTTTGGATAATATATTAACGTGTTGCAGGTTCTGTAATTTTTTATTTTTTTGAAAAGTAGATTCTGCAATTAAATTCTGTCAGTATCTGATGTTTGAAATCATTCTTTGTGTGTTGAATTTGAGATTTCCCATCTAAACCAGATCCTTGCTGCAGTCTTGATCAGCAGGTCTTCATATAGGCATAGAATGCCTTGTTTGGTAGCTTTGAAACTTCATCTATGATTCTCCCATCCACCACTTTGAACTTAACACTCTCCATTCTACCAGTTATCTTCCTAATGTCTTGCAAGACCGGCTGCAACTCTCATGCACGTCTTTGTTCCCCATACAAATTTCAATTACTCCCCCGACTTGACAAGCACTTAATGTAACACCGACCTCACATAAATTTAATTTAATTGCTTCTAGAGTGAAATTGATGAATTATTTAATTTATTTTGAAGGTGATATTATTTTATATTATGATATCTACAAAAGAAGATGTAACGTGGAGAGTTATTTTGTGGATTATTCATATTTAAATTTTAGTCTCCTTATCAGTTAAGGAAAAGGACGAGATTAAAACCTATTTGGATTAGGAGTTTAAGTGTTATTGGAATCCTTTAGAGTTCTAGGCTTCTAGCCTATCAAAACAACCTTAATTTGAGTTTAATTGAGAATTAAAGTCTTGGAAGCTTATTTAAGTTTTATGGGTTTCTTGGAGGCTAAAGAGATAAGTTTTAGTGGGTCTTAAACTCCAACCCAAGTAGGAAACATACTTAACGTGTAAAGCTGGTTTTATTTAACGCTCTGTTTGTTTCAGCAATGATGTTTTCTAGAAAATGAGTCATTTTCCAAGAATCATTTTTTATAAAACTATCTCATTTTTCAATGTTTGGTAGTAACTTTAAATGAGTTGAAAAACAACCTCCTAACTTCCCTTATAGCTTGCTGCGAGATAGAGTTGTTTTCCAAAAAAATTTAGTGGAAAACAATCTCTAAAAATAAGCCATACTTTTTATGTTGACCAAAGATAGTTTTCCTTTGACTTATCTTTTTTTATGCTACTAAACACTAGAAAATATGGAAAACTATCTTTACACAAGATTTTTCATCGAAACAAATGGAGCGTAAGAGTACTAATTGGAGTGGGATTGGTCTTCCTAGACTGAATTAGAGTGTTATTTTAGAGGTATATATATGTGTGTGTGTGCGTGTGTATATATATACTGGGTCTTTTTAAGTCAGCCACCTGAAAGGTAGAGAGAGACTGCAAAATTCCGAAAAAAAAAAAAAAAGAAGAAGAAGAGAAGAAGTCAGTGCTTAGCGTGTAAAGGTTTAGGAGTAGAGAATTAGGGTTTCTCTACATTGAAAAGAATAGAATAATGTGGTACTACTAGAGCAGCCAGCAAGTTCATATTGTACTGAGGTAAACATCTAACTATACACGCTTTATAGGAATCATTAAACGCATCTTTGATTTAGGATTCATCATCTCATAGTCGCATGGAAGTCTTAGAAATTATATTGATATATTCAAGGGAAAATAGGCTATCATGGAAGTATCTATATAAACGTACATTAGTTTATTGATTTTGAAAGAGATCCTAATATATATGTAGAGTAGTATCACCATTCTTTATAAGTTAAGCATAGGTGGTGTTCAATGGTATATATATAAGTATAGCAGATTGTAGTATTAGGGTTTACACTACAATTATATAAAATATAGGTATAGACATGATGTATATTAGAAAGCTATGTTAGATTTAATATTGCGAAATCTTCACAGTGGCTAAGGAAAAGTTTTATAAAAGGAGTTTTTGGTTATTTCGAAACCTGCTCTTATTGAGTTATTTGATCCTTAATTAGGTTCTAGTTGACATTGTTCCAGACAATTGAAGTGAAGCTTAGTTTAGCAACTAGAGGTAAGTAGACTTCAGAACATGATGTCTCTCAAGACGTGTATATTTATATATATACATATTTGCAAAAGTGAAATTTCAAAACTTAAACCATTGTTAATGCTTTATACATACCTAATTTTATTATTTCTTGTGTGTTATTTTGAAACTGTATATGTGAAGAATGACTCAAAAACTATATATTTGAGAAAGTATTTGTTACATGATATATGATTGGTATTGACAATACTATAGTAAAGTAAGAATAATTTCAAATGGTCAGCTAGACAGTTTGCGACCTTTGCCAATACAGGGTTAAGTGTTGGTCTTCAGCCGAAGTAGTGTTATTGTGGTATGGTGCAATGTTATCGTTTGCTCTTTGGAGCCAGTGTTGTCTCTTTGAGATTAGTGTTATTGTTTCCCATGGGAATCACCCACCGAGTGTTTAGCAATTTATGTCTTTGTCTGACTAATGTTTTCTATATCGAACTACTGTTTTATTGTTATTGACCTTTATAAGTGGAAAAATTGTTTATTACTATAATATATTGTTTCTACCTATTTAGTGTATTTTGGCCAATTAAAGTGGTTATTATTTTATTTATTGATTACAATGTTATAGTTAAATATTTTCTTCGTGACAATTTTACAGAGTATATTATATTACTGTAAAAACTATTTGTAAATATTTTGTAAAGATTATATTTTGTCAATGATACTATTGTTTTGTTTTGAAAGACATACTCATGTTATGTAGTCTCTTATTGAGCTTCTAGTTCACCCCCCTTTCTCCACCCTTTCAAATTAGAGCAATGGAATATCTTTTGGTGGTAGATCATTGGAGCCATAGATTGAAGATTTCTTTTGGAGCTATGTTAGTTGATGGACTGTTTTATTATGTTTTCTTAGGATAGTGAGTTTAGTATTCTTGAAACTATTTGGGATTGTATTTGGAGACTTTATTGTTAAAATTTTAGTTTGATGTATTTTATAAGAAAGACTTAACGGTTTGATTCTTATTTGTGGATATTTAGTTACGCTCTGTTCCATTATAGCAAATGTGGATTATTTATAAGACAAGTCGTGCATCTAAATCCTTGGTATGGGTTTGGGGTGTTACACTTTAGGTTTCTGCAACCCACCCCTTGTAGCATGCATCAATGTTTCCCTGACAGGCTGACAGCCATAGGCTGTGATTCCCCATTCCATTTCTGTGGTTCACTAGATGACATGGTAAGTTTAATCTGTTAAGAAGTTAATGTTCGACAGAGTTCCAATATGATAAGCCGCCCCCCCCCCCCCCCTCTTTTTATTTTTTTGTACATAAGCCAAACACTTCTCATCCCACCCACATAAAGAAAACATAAAGCTGTGTATTCGAGTTCCCACCTACATAAAAGAAAACATAAAGCTGCATTTTTGAGATATATCATTATCATGCTTGAGGTTGTGGTGCAAGCAATGCAATCTAGGAGGCATGATTAATTATGGAAGTATATTTTCATTCCCTTACATATGCTGTCTAAGACAGCTATTGGGATTTTATAAGCTTGGGATCCTAGCATAGGATAGCTAGTTACAGTAATTCTCTTCCACTTTGTCTTTTTCTAAAGGTGGCAAGTAAGGTGGCTTAATTATAACTGAAACTAGTTGCACAAATGAGATGCTTGAAAGAGGCAATCTTGTCAATGTTTAATGCTATGCAGAGTTTTCTCTTGTTCTTGTTTTGCATCTTCATTATCTTAGTTCTACCTGAGTGTGAGATTTCTTTTTTAGTTGTCTATTTTGGTCTTTGTTGTAGGATGTATTACTATGTGGGGTATATGCACGAAGGGAGGCTGCTTATGGGAATATTGATCATGCGAGAAGAGTGTTTGACATGGCACTGTCATTAATTGAAGGGCTTCCAATGGTAAGGTCTCCATTTATTTTTTTCACAAAAAACAAAATTTAGTTTGGTTTGCCGAAGAATGTGTTTTGTTTTGTTATGTCAAAGAACGATTAGTTTATTTTCGCTGGTCTCTGTAGCACATTTATTGATACAAAATGAAGTCTGCCTTTAGATGGGTTTCACTTGCCAATTATCTAGAAAGACAACTTTTATATGTTTGTGGGTAAATAGAATTATTGGTTATATATGAACTGAAGCCTATAATGCAAGTGGTTGACAAGTTGCTATGTGATCACTGACTACAAGGTGTCATGTTGCTCTTCTTGATAATTACTTAAAAGATAATTTTGAAGATTCAACGTAAACCTTCTTATGAAATGCCCATGTCTTTTGCTATTTGCATTTCATAACTAGAGCACCATTGAGTTTTGGTACAGAACATACTTAAATCTTTATCTAAAAGCTTTTGACTTGTAATATGATTTTATTTATATAAAATTTGCTTATTGCTGGGATGTTATTTGAATCCTGCTTTGGGTAAATGTAAGATTTTTCACTAAATATTCTCCCCCAAAAGAAACTTTCATAGTTCATTACCATAAATGCCTCCCTTTTTTTATTTTTTATTTATTTTGTTTTTTATTTTATTTTTTATTCTCTTGCATTTCTGCGTATAAAAAGAATGTAATAAAAAATCTGGCTCAATGTTGGTTTAAATTGCATATTTTTCTTCCTTCTAACCGTAGACATTAGTAATACTGGAAAGTAGAAAAATATCCTTATTATTAAGTTAACCGGTTTCTAGAATGTGATTCACAGGCCTAGTTTTTGTAAAGAGTTCATAGTTGTGAACCCTTGGGCTTGTTTTTTGTACTCTTGGTGATTGTGAGCCTTGTCAATTTAACAGATGGCTCAGTACTTATCACCTGAATTTTGCTTAGATTGTACTGATTCTTGATAATAAAAAAATTTCTTCCTTTTAACTGTAGACATTATGGGTTTTTAATTTTTAATTTTTAAACAATGCAATTATTGTAGTTGACTTAGGTGCTTCTCCATTTTAACTTATAATTTCTTTTGGCTTTATAAGTTAGAGAAATGGTTATATTTTTTTATTGGCAAGTATTTATACTTTGACTACACTGGAATCCAGGAGCTGTGACCCACTCGAATTAATGGGTTGATCAATGGTCTGTTTCTGAAACATTTCCGTCATATAAATTGCTTTTGTACATTTGCTCTTCATAATTGATCATATCCAGAATTGCAATCCAAATATTGCTTTCCTTTTTTTCTTTTTCTTTTTTCCTGGGTCTGGTTATCCTTTTCATTTTAGATGTGACCTTTTCAAAGAAGTAGTAGTTATAGTATTAGTTGCAATGGAGAATTTGAAGTTAAAAATTAATGAAGTTGAGATCTGAATTTGTTTTATGGAGTTATTATAATAATATTTTATATTTTCAATTTTTGACTGAATTTGTTGGTGCATGAACTATCAGGATATAATATTGTATTAACCATTAAACAACTGGCAGGAACTACGGTCTAATGCGCCTCTTCTATATTTTTGGTATGCTGAGGCAGAGCTTGCCAATAATCCTGCCGACAGTGGTGAAACATCATTTCGTGCACTGCACATATTATCGTGCTTAGGAAGTGGTGAAACATATAGTCCATTTAAAAGTCAACCGTCAAGTTTGAAACTGCTGAGAGCGCACCAAGGGTTCAAAGAAAGAATAAGAACAGTAAGATCAGCATGGGTACGTGGTCTTATAGATGATCAATCTGTTGCTCTCATATGTTCAGCAGCTTTATTTGAGGAGTTGACATCTGGATGGGCTGCGGGTATTGAAGTTTTGGATCAGGCTTTTGCAACTGTGCTTCCAGGTTATTAATATTACTTTGTACTTCTACCTCTTTTTCAATCTCTACATATTTCATGCTAGTACCTATTCTTTCAAAGTAAAATTGATGCTTTGCTTTATTTGACTGTAAATTTCTAGTTTCTGCCCTACAAATGATCATCATAGCACAAGCTATACGGTTTAGCAATCAACACCTCATATTTTCTAGTATAAAACTTCTACTTGTGATGTAGCTCAAGTGGTCAGCAGTAGGTTAGGAAAGAGACAGTTTTTGTTTTTGATTAAAAGTCAAGTGAATGAGTAATAAGTAATGCGGTAAAGAGAAATTTTTTTATTATTATTTTTTTATAAGTAATTGTAATTTATTAAAAAGGAAAAGCGTATACAGGAAGTATTCAAAGATTTGAAAAATAGAAAGAAACAAAAGAAACAAAAGAAAGCTAAAAGATTAGCGATACAAGTGCAAAGAGAGTTTTGTTATATTTTGTTTGTTTGTTTGTTTGTTTTTGGTGTTGATGATGAACATGCTAAGGAAGACACTCTGTTTGGGGCTAATGGAGTATAAGGCATGAATTAATACTGCACATTTTGGAAACTAGGACATGGACACAATGATACCGATGCAAAATATAAATGATACAATTTTTTTTTGTTCTTTTAAAAAAATAAAAATTCAATGATTAGATTATTTTAGGGTAGATTTTCAAACTTCCCCATTGAAGCTCAAATTCCTAATTTAGGTTGAAGATTATTCTCGAAATGTTCAAAATGTCTCATATAGGTTGACAATCTCTATGAGATAAGACCTTCAGACCTTATTGGGCGTAGTGGTTTGTCTAAACTCTACACCTGGGCCCCCAAAGGGCTATGAAAATAATAGAAAATCGAGGGCCTAATTGTCTATGATTAACTATTGATCCAGACTAGTCAAAGCTGATTGGCTATTTTCCAACATCGGCTTCTTTGGAATAATTCTGGTGCTGCCTGTATTGGGTAACACATTGGGAACCACTTTGATGGATGAAGAAGTTCTAAATCTAATGCTAAAGAAATCTATCAAAAAAAAAAAATCTAATGCTAAAGAAATAGTTAACACTGAAAGTCAATCCTAAATAGCTGGCTCTTGCAGATGATCTCCTTTAACAACTGGACCCAAACCCATGTTGTCAGATAGTCAGGCATTGCTTTCAACAATGCTACACGTGTGCTTC
The DNA here is from genome assembly GCA_030021035.2 of Notholithocarpus densiflorus. Lineage (NCBI taxonomy): Eukaryota > Viridiplantae > Streptophyta > Magnoliopsida > Fagales > Fagaceae > Notholithocarpus > Notholithocarpus densiflorus. The sequence continues at coordinate 779,374 of JARYZH020000066.1, read as the reverse complement.
TCCTCTCAAAAAATAGGAATTGCGCACATCACCACCTATATTTCATTGTGGACAGGGAAAAGAAATTGTCACTGGTATTTTAGAACTTTTATGAGCCATCCTACAAGCTTTGGAATCTGTAATTAACAGCTGAGATATGAACAGCTGAGATATGAGTTTCAATTCAATAATGATTTCCACTACCATAGAGGACAAGTAATAATCAGTCTTATGATTTTGTTATATTACAACAGAACACAAGTAATGGCATTTTGCTGCGATTAACTGTTATCATCACTGGAGAAATTAATTTTATGCAGTTTAGAACATCTCGACTTTTTCCAATTATAATTCAATTTATCATGTTGAGTTTTTTTTTTTCTTTATCTCTATGTTACAATCCCACAGAAAGACAAAGTCATAGTTATCAACTTGAGTATTTGTTCAACTATTATGTGAAGATGCTTCAGAGACATCATAAGCAATTGAGCCTATCAAAAGTCTGGGAGTCCGTTATTCGGGGGCTGCAAATATATCCTTTCAGCCCAGAACTTTTTGGAACTTTATTGGAGATTGGCCATCTTTACACAACTCCTAATAAATTGCGGTGGATGTTTGATGACTTCTGTCACAAGTAAGATCTTCATCCATATGTCTAATCATACTTATAATTTCTTAAATGAATGTTAGGTGTTCGTGAATATTATGAGAGAGAAATTTATGTAAAGAATTTAAAACTCTAAGCTTCCAACTCCATACCTTGAATCTGTTGCTAGCCTAATTTTAACAATCCAGAGCCCCGAATTACAATAGGTGATGATTTGATATAGTTGGTCCTTTGGGCTTTCCTTAGGCTTGAATGGCTCGGTGAGGGGCTGTGTTCTCCCGGGTGGTGAGGCCTCGTGGTTTGTCCAAATGACCTGACTGGCTTGTTTGCCTGCCAAGAGCGAGAACGACTCTTGAGAGGTTAAATTTGCTTGAAGAGTAAGAGGGAGAAAATACAATCAACAACATTCCATTGTGGAAGTCATTTGAACAAAAGCTACTTCGTTTTTGTAGTTGAAATCTCTCCCACCTTCATAAGGAGTTAAGGTGTGTCCCCCTAAAAAAACAAAAACTAGTGAATAGGTATTAATGGGACCCATCCCATGAAATTAAGGACAGCAAGGCCGCAGAATGGGGTCGGATCATGGGCGCTTTATCCTCGCTCAGCACCTCTTCAGGGTGGTTAACGCCACATGGTATAGGAGTGGCATGCTGGGAAAAGTGTGGGTGGAGGCATTTTTGGCATCCCTAATGAGACTCTTGTTGTGATGAGAGAGAGGGGGTAGTGAGAGTGTTCTTAATGAAATATTATTACTTATCAAAAAAATATTAAATAACGGATAGAGGACAGTTCCTCCAACTCACTACATGGCAATTTAAAAGATTATCCATGTGTACTTTTAGTCACATGACCTTAGATCTATTTAATAGTCATGCGATTTATTTAAATGATTTAATAAATCACATGATTTAATATACATGGATGTTCATATAAACCATTGCGTAATGGGTTGGAGGAGATTCCTCTAACTTGGTTTGGTGGAAAATTTTGTTTTCAAATAACACACACTTGGGACGGGGTGGACAAAATCCATCCACCCCATCCCCTCTTTGGGACAGGGAAAACCCATACAGGGCAGGGCAAGGTAGGTTCCATGGTGCAGGGCATATTTGCAACCCCTACATGAAATAGGCCGATATATTTCTCTCTTATACAATCTAACTGCCAATTTGTGGAAAGCTGGATTGGACTTTAGATTCTAAAATTCCTTATTGTAGAGTACATACTATGTGGAAAGGGGAGACCTACCTGACATAAATTACTAGACCTAAAATGCTTTCTAAAACTCTAGGTTGCTATGTTACACAGATGTGTAAATTTACCAGTGGTACCTCTACCAACATGACATAATATGAGTAATAGTATGAAATCTAAGTCTGACACACAGCTGGATTATCTGGCAACTTCATGTCCCTCTCTGAAGAGATCAAGAGGTCAAAAGGGAGGCAAGGGGCTAATATGTATGAATATAATGAAACCTGTTTGTTCGACCTCAAATTGTTTGTTGGAGTGCAATGATTCGACCCTGAAACCCCTCATCATTGCAATTTCCTTTAGCAAAAGATCTTAATCATTATAGCCTCCTCCGATTGTCCTTTTCTTTCTTTCAGATCTTAATCTAAGTCTGGCACTTTAGTTCCTTTAACATCATGTTGACCGACAGTGCCATGTCGATAACTAGTTTCTTCATGTCTTTTCCCACTTTGATCCCTGATACCAAGCTGCTCACTTACGAGATGTTGTTACTAGCATTGATTTGATCTAAACATGGTTTTTTGGTGGTTAGTTCATACTCTGATATTTTGAGAAGCATCAGCCTAAGGTGTCTCATAATGTTGCATTTTTCACTTGGATAACTTTGGGTAAGATCTTAACGGTGGACAATCTCTAGTAACAACATCTCGTAATTGTTGACTGGTGTTGTATGTGCAAGAATAATGGGGAGTTAATCAAGCATCTTTAACTACATTGCTTAATGGCACAAGGCAGCTGGTCGTTTATTTATTTATAGCCGCTTCCACTCTACAAGTATTCTTTCCATCCTTTCTATGATAGGATTTCACACTGCAAAAGCCTTGAATTTTGACCCCGGTGGCAATCCCAAAAAAGTTATGAGCAAATGTCCTAGCTTACAGCCCAAAATTGAAGCCAGTGTTATTACCCTTCTCACATCTCCTTCTGGGACCAGTTCACTCTTACTCAGATTAACTTTCAGGCTGAAATTGCTTCAAAATATAGGAGTACACAGCGAAGGTATCTAAGTTGAGTTATGTTTGCATCAAAAAATAGAATTGGTTCATTTGCAAAAAGAAGATGAGAGATCTCCATAACCCCTCTGTTCTCGCCTGCCACCTTAAATCCTGCCAGAAAGCCTTCTGCCAAAGCCCTTTGTATCATCCTGATTTATAGATTAAGACTTTCATAACTAAAATAAAAGATGTGGAGATACCAAAATAAAATACTTCCCATTTTCTAATGAGAAGTCATATTTCTAATTACTTATTAAAATAAAATAAAAAATAGAGAAGTCATATTTCTAAACTGTAGTCCTAGTTTATTTTTTTCCTGTGAACTTTTTATGCTTTTATATATAATCTATGTTTTTGAAGGAATTAGCCTTTATAGCTTTTTTCTACAATAAAATCCTTGTTTGACAATGCTTGCGATTTGCATGAGGTATTCGTATTAATTTCCATAGCTGTCCAACCTTTTTTGGCAAATAAAGGCTGTTACACTATGTAGGTCCGAAAGTCAAGACTTACCAATGCACTAGAAAATAATAATAAATGCGCATTTGATGTGTGTATTTGATTTGGATGGACGTTGCATTTCCCATTTCCAAGGTTCAATATTTTGTTGCATTTCAGTTTTTTGGTACATGATCATATGATTGTTCCATAATTTTTATTCATTCTCTTATTTTAACTTCATCCAATATTGTCAGGAAACCATCTGTGATTGTCTGGATTTTTGCTCTGTTGTTCGAGATGAGTAGAGGAAGTTCCCAGCATAGGATCCATGGATTATTTGAAAGGGCATTGGCAAATGAGATTTTGCATAACTCAGTTGTACTCTGGCGTTGCTATGTTGCATATGAGATTAACATAGCCTGCAACCCTTCTGCAGCCAGACGAATTTTCTTCCGAGCTATCCATGCCTGCCCATGGTAAGGATTATTGAGATCATATTGTTCCTCTCAGCCTTCAAACAAACGGTTGTTTTTGCTTTGTTCCTATTCTGATTTTTATTTTTCTGTTTCGTCCGGTTTTTACTCCCTCTGTCTCTTTTTTTTTTTTTTTTTCCCTTTATTCCTATCTTTCTGTCTCTTATTCTTCTCTCTTTCTTTTGTGGACAGGTTAGATTCCTTTTATACTACTTATTCTGAATGTGTCTCGTGACCCTCTTTGAAAGACTTAACCAAACCCCCCCCCCCTGTTGCCCCGGTCCCCTTTTTCTTCCTGCTGTCTTTTCCCAGTTTGAGTATGTCTTTGTGGATCAAAGCTATGTGAGTTGTTCTATGATAATTTCTTGGAACTGAAACTGTTGCCATATGTGGGCTTGCCCTGCTGCAAACTCTCATGTGACATTGCACTAGTCCCCAATGCCAAGAATAAAATTAAAACGAAAATACAACTCAAAGAGGAGTCAATTGTGGGATTCAAAGAGGAGTCAATTGTGGGATTATATCACCTAGCCCCTAATGTATTGGTTAAATTTCTAGTCTGTGTGTAAGTGAATGCTCTGGAATGACTGCTCTCAGATATAGAGCATATATATTTTGAACTTCCAGTGTAATCCCAGAGATTTGCTTGTTCCGTCTTTGACCACCATTTTGTTCTGTATAATTGTCAGGTCTAAAAGTCTTTGGCTTGATGGTTTTCTCAAGCTGAACAGCATCCTAACTGGAAAAGAGCTGTCAGATCTCCAAGAAGTCATGCGGGATAAAGAATTGAATCTGAGGACAGACATTTATGAGATCCTTTTGCAAGATGACCTCATACCATGACATTCTTTCTGGCCATTTCTTATTCTGCTTCTAGCAGGCAAGAAATTGAAAAATTGTACGGATTGAAGATGTGCAAAATCTTGATGTCATGGTTCACTACCATGGAAGAAAAGCATTTAAAATAGTAAGTATATGGCGTCCTCTTTTCTATGAGTGCTGGTGAAAAAATGCGTAGAAATTGAAGTCGTTTCTCTTTGAAAACAATTTAAATTATTTTTATTAAATGAGGTTCATGAGTGGAGTAAAAAATGAAACATGTAAGGAGATATGGGATTCAAACTCTGCTTACATTAAAAATCAATTGGTCTTTTAATCTAATAGTAAAGAGCAATCATCATAAAGCAGGTGCCATAAGTTGAAATTATTGTATCTATTAAAAGAAAAAAATAAACATGCATGGAGAAGTAGCAGAATTGTAACATAATTGAAAGAAACCGAGAGATAGAGAGAGAGTTTGGAAAATATCTGAAATTTGTTTTCAATTAAATTGTATAATCATTTACACTAAAGCACTATTTATATACACAAAGTACAAAACTAACTAACTAATTCTATCCAATTAGTTATAGCACGTGTGAACACAGCCCACGTGTATGTACATGTGTCAAATAATTAAAACACTAAATTACTTGCAGTTTACACTAGCTTCTGTTGTTTAGGTGCTGCTTCTGTGGTTTAGCTGCTTCTGTGGTTTAGCTGCAGATTTAATCTTCAACACTAACTCTTGCTTCTGATCCGCTTCTCTTTTGTTTTGATGTTTAGAGCTTTTACAAAGTTAACATCAAATATAAGACCAGATTACACTTTTGCCCCTTTATGTTTGAGGTTGTTTTCATTTTGGTTCTTTTATGTTGGAAAATTTTCTTTTTTCTCACATTGTACTTTTTTCAAAATGGTCATTTCTGTCCATATTTGTTAGTGATGTGGCCGTCAAATGTCTAAATAGTAGTTGATTCATGTATAAGTGAGACACTCACATGTCGGATGTTGGCATGTCATAAAAATTAGCTGTTTATTGTTTCCTTTTTTTTTTCCAGTCAATTATCATACTGCTAACTCCAACCTTATGTCTTCTCATCAAGTTTGAGGCTCTATTTTCTATCAGAGGGTTGGATGAGATTTGGTGGACAATTTACAAACATGAGAAAGAGCAGTGGCTGGAAGCCCAATCACGGGGATTGATTCGCTGGCCTGAGTCATCGTTGGCATATTTGGATTAGAACAAAACACAATAGAGTAGGAAGGTGAATTTGAAGGAGATTTGAGTTGCCTACAACTTTTGTTCGTTTTTTGTGCCTCTTTGCTTACTCTAATCACCTTAACTGGCCCTCATGATTTTCAGCTCATTTGTACCTTTTTCATTTACCTCTTCTATCTCACCTTTTTGCTTGACTTTGCATTAGTGTTTTGGGTCTTTGATCGTATGAGATGTAAAGGACGAAAAATTGTAGGAGATAATGTTGATATGTAGAAAATTGTAGATAGGGGTGAGGAATTGTTGATCCGGCTGGAATGGTTAAATTTGGGGGTTGCTGAGATTTTGGTGGTGGATTTGTAACTATAGTTGTGTAATATGTGTGGGTTTGGTTAGCTACATGGTTTTAAAACTGAACCGGACTGGTCGGATCGACCGGTTCAATCAGGAACCGAATGCTCATTTGGTCCAGTTATGACTAAAAACCAAAAAGCAGCCAAAAACTGAGAATAATTAGAAATTGACTGGTTCAACCGTGAAAACTGGAAACCGGTATGATTGAATCGGTTATTGGCCGGTTGTGCTAAAAACTAATACTACATTGTTTTTCAAAAAGTTGCATTTTTTTCCCCTTCAAATCCAGCCTAAAACCCATAAGAATGATGATTCAAAACTGTGGGAAGGAAAAAAAAACTCAATGAAAAGAGGGGTAAAGAACTAAAGATTAAAATGTGATTCTTGATTATTTTAGGCTGTATTCACAACAGTAACAACAAAACCATTCTAGATCTTTTCTCTCTTAAACATCTCTAAACTCAATCTCAATCAAAATACAAACTCAAATCACAATTTTAAAACTAATCAAATTAGAACCAAAAAAAAAAAAAAAAGCCAAGTTGACCCATCTGAGCCTCGGTGGGGAGGACAAGCGGAGGATAGGCATGTGTGAACGCCGATTTAAAAGGTTGTCTCTCTAGCCTTTGTCATCTGTCGGTGATCTTTGAGAGAGAGAGAGAGAGAGAGAGAGAGAGAGAGAGCTTTTGGCTTTTGGTATGTTCTGGAATCTGGAGTGATAGAAGTGGTAGTCTGGTAGAGAAGAAAAGCAAAAAGAAAAGTCAAAAGTGTAGATAGAGAGAAGGGAAAGAATATGTGTGTGGAGGAGAAAAAAAGAGGGAGAAAAAAAAAAAAAAAACAAAAAAAAAAACAAAAATGTGTGGATGAAAAAATAAAGAATAAGAAATTAAAATTAAAAAATATTATCACAATAAATTTTAAATGGTGGGTTGTTACTAGCTAATACTAGTGAAAAAAATAATTTAAGTGGTGTATTCAAATTAAAATTAGTAACCACTTATCGCATATGATTTGTTGTGAAAATATTGTAAAAATGTTGGAAACGTGACACTTCTCATTAAAATTAGATGATTTTACAAGTCATTATATCATTGCCGCTCCACTAGATTTGTTAAAAAAAAATATCATTGGAAAATTTAAAAATATTACCGTTGGGTTTTGTTAATTTTTGTTTCCTAAATTTAATACACGAAAACTAAACTCACATTATTTTTTAAAATTATATATATATTTATATATATGTTTAACTTGAATATTCTTAGTTAAAAAACTTTAAAAATATATTTTTTTAATTTTTATTATTTTAAAATTATTAATTAAATTATTTATGACATCACTGGTTCGACCACCGGTCCGACCCTAGTTCAACTAGAAAATCGATAATCAGTCCCTTTTTCGATTCTTTCACCGTACCGGTTTTTAAAACCATAGTTAACTATCCATGGAGATGGCAATGTGCGTGGGGTAAATTGTCCATGGTGGTCGAGTGTTGTTTGGCCATGGTGGTCTGACATCATTTTTGTCTTTAGTATGATTCAAAAAACAATTTATTTATTTAATTATTTTACATGAGGAGGTGTATTTGTATCTTGAATGTCTTTTTTGGAAATGTCAGGACGTGCCAATTGAAATGATGTTTATAAGATAATAAGAGAGGATGGGATGAGTGTAGTTATTAAAGAACTAACCCATCCCTACAAGCTTACCCACAAAAATAAACAACAATGGATGAGGCTTTTTTTTTTTGTGGGTTTCCTAGAGAGAGAGAGAGAGAGAGACTTTTTTCAAAATTTTCTTACTTTTTATTTATTTATTTATTTATTTACTTTCCTCACTTTTTCTCCCTATTTTCTTATTTTTCTCTCATGAAAAGTTCATATTTTTTTACAAAAAATGAGGGCGTATTTATAGGGAAATGAGGAAATGGGAGGCTAGCTCTAGGTGTAACATGTTACACCTAAGCTAGCCTTCCATTTTTGCCACCTCATCAGCCTACTTTGTCTTTTTCTGATTTCTGGCCCAATCTTCCCGTAGCTGTTTGGAGACTTTTTCGAGCTCCGTTTTCTTCAAACTTTATATGCTTGGAAAGCTCTGGATGTCTAGTAATGGTCCTGGCCTCGCTCCATTTGGAGCTACTATCGTTGAGATATCGCGCTCGAAAGGAATGTGACACAGTGCTGAAAAATTTTATGACGTTTTTTCTTAAAAAATTCATATCTTCTAATTTGGAGCAGATATCGTTGAGCCCTTTTGATCAAAAATAGCTAAGAACTGGTTCTTCAAGATGGTCCAGCTTGCTCTCTCTAGTTCTTGCCTAATCGGTACAAATTATTGCATGAAATCAAGTCAAAAATTGCAAGTTTTTCCTTAAAAAAAATAAAAAATAAATAAAAGGTGAGGATTTTATTAGGGTTTTTGGTATTTTGGTGATATCTTATCCGTTTTAACTCCGATTTTAGCCCGTAAACTATCATTTCAAAGAGAAAAATATACCTTATGAGACGGTCCAAAATTCAACATGATCTAACGGTCAGATCAAAAAGTTAACTTTTTTACCATACCCAACTAAGGTTTTAGCCTTGATTGCTACAAAAATGATTTTCAAAAATTGTGACCTTTTGATTCGCCATCCCATCATATTGTATTTATTTTTACCCTTTTTTACTTTAAAATTTATGATTTTGCACCTTATTTCAAATTTTTTTTGATTTTTTGGTTTTTGTTTTGACGCGCGTGAATCGGGGCCGGAAAAAATACGGTATCAACAGTACCAACATCACATGTGACCGTACTTTTGTCACATTTGATAGTTCCCTTATTATTTCTCACATTTGATAGTTCCCTTATTATTTCTCACATTTGATAGTTCCATTGTCACATTAGGCAGTATCAACATCACATTTTACCGTACTTTTGTCACATTTAGTAGTACCTTTATTTTTTTTCTCACATTTGACAATTCCATCATTACATTAAACAGTACCAACATTACATGTAACCATAATTTTATCTCATTCAATGGTTCTTCTTTTTTTTTTCTTTTTTTTTTTTTCTTTTTTTTTTTTTTTTTTCTTTTTTTTTTCGCATTTGACAGTTTCATTGTTACATTAGGCAATACCAACGATACATGTGACCATACTTTTGTCACATTCAATAGTTCCCTTATTTTTTAGTCACATTAGGCAATATCAACATCACATATGATTGTACCATTATCAGATTTGGTGGTTCCCTTATTTTTTTTGTCACATCAGGTAGTACCAACATCACATATTATTTGTATCTGAAAAAAAAAAAAAAAAACCCACATATTACCGTACCATTATGATATTCGGTGGCTCCCTTATTTTTTAGTCACATTAGATAGTACTAACGTCACATTAGTCAGTATCAATGTCACATTTGGTGGTTCCTTTATTTTTATTTAATCAAATTGGATGGTACATTAGTCACATTGGATGGTAGCAACAAAACATTAGGCAGTACTATCGAATTTGACTAAAAAGTAAAAAATAATATGGCTAATAGTCAAAATACAATAGTAATCATAAATGAAAAACTTCAAAGCCACTGAACAAAAAGGAAGATACACTAGTAATAATAAATGAAAAACCAGAATGAGTGCAATGATTTATGTAATGAAATCAAATTTTCTATATAATAAATAAATATGTAAAATTAAAGTTCACATTACAAATTTGCTGAAGGATTCTTCGATGGGAAATTTTCACATGGGTTTTCATCGAGAATAATTGAAGCAAGTGGCTTGATTTGCAATTCAAATCTGCCTATTACGAAATTTCAGTTCAGATTTCACAACATCCTAATGCTAGTACTCCAAAATTCCTAGAGGAAAACAAAAACCAATCAAATAGGCCCTAGTCTTGACAAAAAATTCAGGGAAAAGGAAAAAGGGATGAAGAAAAAACCTATCCTACTCTCACTTTCACTTGAAATAAATCGTTAAACCCACCATTCAAAAACTCAAATCTTGACGATAAATTCAGTGAAAAGGTATGGAAAATAATTACCTAAGATTTGTATACAAACGAGGTGGTACCATTATCAAATTTGGTGGTTCTCTTATTTTGTCACATTTAGTGGTACCTTTATTTTTTTTTTCTCACATTTGACAGTTCCATCATTACATTAGGCAGTACTAACATCACATGTAACCATATTTTTATCTCATTTAATGGTTCTCTTATTTTTTTTTTTCTCACATTTGACGGTTAATTATTACACTGGATAGTACCAACGTCACATGTGATCGTACTTTTATCACATTCGATGGTTCTCTTATTTTTAGTCACATTAAGCAATACCAACATCACATATGATTGTACTATTATCAGATTTGGTGGTTTCCTTATTTTTTTTAACTCACAGTAGGTAGTACCAACATCACATATTATTTCTATCAAAAAAAAAAAAAAAAATCACATATTACCGTACCATTATGATATTTGGTGGCTCCCTTATTTTTTAGTTACATTAGATAGTACTAATGTCACATTAGTCAGTATCAATGTCATATTTGGTGGTTCTTTTATTTTTGTTTAATCAAATTGGAAGGTACATTAGTCATATTGGATGGTACCAACAAAACATTAGGCGGTACTATCAAATTTGACTAAAAAGTAAAAACTAGTATGGCTAATAGTCAAAATACAATAGTAATCATAAATGAAAAACTTCAAAGCCACTGAACAAAAAGGAAGATACACTAGTAATAATAAATGAAAAACCAGAATGAGTGCAATGTTTTATGTAATGAAATCAAATTTTCTATATAATAAATAAATATGTAAAATTAAAATTCACATTACAAATATGCTGAAGGATTCTTCAATGGGAAATTTTCACATGGGTTTTCATCGGGAAAAATCAAAGCAAGTGGCTTGATTTGCAATTCGAATCTACCTATTACGAAATTTCAGTTCAAATTTCACAACATCCTAATGCTAGTGCTCCAAAATTCCTAGAGGAAAACAAAAACCAATCAAATAGGCCCAAGTCTTGACAATAAATTCAGGGAAAAGGAAAAAAAAAAAAAGGATGAAGAAAAAACCTATCCTACTCTCACTTTCACTTGAAATAAATCGTTAAACCCACCATTCAAAAACTCAAATCTTGACGATAAATTCAGGGAAAAAGTATGGAAAATGGTTACACAAGAGAGAGAGAACGCGAGACGGCGAGAGAGGAAAAAGAAAAGACTTATATTTTTTTTCCTGTATTTGATTTTATACGTTACCTGCTTGACTGGTAATTGGTAATTCATTTAAATCACATAAACGGTAGGATTAAAATAAGTGAAATCAATAGTTAGATCTATAAGTGGGTACCGTACCCACACAAGAAAAGGTGGGTACCGTAGAATGACCCACTATAAAAACTTAAAACTTTTAGACAATATTTTATTACTCATACCAAATAGGTATTTTATTTTAGAATTAAGAATGAATATTAATGTCTTATTCTCACAAAAATAATGAATTTAAGTGAGGTTTTTATATCATTTGTATAAACTATTTTGTAGTCTTATAATTTTTTATGATATATTATAATTTTGTCACTATTTTTAAGTTCCATAAAAGTTTTTTTTTTTTTTAGGGGGGACCAATTCATACATTGCAGGATGCCAAACAATTAAATTTTTTAATTTTGTCACTATTATTACTTTTTTTTATTTAAAAAAAAAAACTTGGGCCTAAAGTGGGGCCATGGCCATATGTAGCTCCATCCCTGAGGTCATGGAAACCCATTCCATTGTCGACATTTAAACTAAACCAAGATTTTAAGTCTAAGTATTCCCCAAATAACTTATTTTTAAGTGCTTAGACTTAGAGAGTGCAAATGGGTAAATGAAGACTCTCGTAACTGCATGGGTAATGAAATACCGAGTACCAACTTCCAAGGCCTCTTAAATTCACTTACAATCAATTTTATAAAATCCATTCTCTCTTTTTTTTTTCTTTTTTTTTTTTCTTTTTCTCTCTCTCTCTCTCTCTCAAAAAAAGCATAAGCTCTTAACAAATTGGCAAAACCTAAGCTTAAACAATTCCTTAAATTATAGAATAGACAAACAATGTCAAAGTTCAATATGATTCATGTTCCCAAATTTTACACACAAATTTTCTGTCCTCAAGAAACCGACGGGTTTCGGCCTCAATCAATTCATTAAAAGGCTTAAAATTGTTTAATTTCTCATGGGTTTGGAACCATTTCCCTCAAGTTTCATACACATTAAGCTCAAAAATGTTATGATTTTTGGGCCTTGGCTCTTTCAAGCCATAAGGCTCTGTACACTTCCAGGCCATAAAATTTTTTAAGACCACGACGGACCTCCAAGTCTCCAACTAACAAGACACAATAGCCACCATACACCAATCATAATCACATCATACACAACTAAGAAGCCCACAAATCCAAAATCAATTAAAGAAAATGAAGCAGGGAAAAGAAACTTCACCTAATTTTCTAAGCTATCCTAATCAAAGATGTCTTGCAACTCTCCAATGAGCGATCGGAATGAATCTGTATGCAGGGAAATTATTTTAAGATATTTAACTAATTTTGTAAAATACTATTTTAATCCCTAAACTTTACCAAAAGTTTTTTTTCATTCCTAAATTTTAAAATTTTCTTTTTTCATGCTTAAACTTTGTAAAGAATTTTTTTAATATAGTTTAGAGACAAAAGGGGATTAAAATAAAACTTTTTTTTTCAATAGTTTAAGGACAATAAATGAATTTTTTATAGTTAGAGATGAAAAATAAACTTTTGATAAAGTTTAGAACCAAAATATTATTTTACCATTTTTTTTATTAGCACAATTAATCTCTAATTTACATTGGGTTTTAAAATCAAGAGGAAATTACACTTCACCACCCTAAACTATACCCCATATTACACTTTGCACCCTTAACTTTTTTAATGTTCGTTTTACACCATAAACTATGACATTTGTTATACTTTGCACCCCGATATTAAGTTTGCCGTTAACTTGGATGAAAATTCAAAGTTTAGGGTGTAAAGTGTAATCAAAAGTATAATTTAGGGTGGTAAAGTGTAATTTATCTTTTCTTTTTAAAGTACTGAGAAAATGGGCAATTAGGTCTTTTCACGTGGTGTCATATTTTTCTATCCTAGTTAACAACAAACTTGATATTGGGGTGTAAAGTATAACAAGGATCATAGTTTAAAGTGCAAAAAATGCATTTAAAAAGTTTATGGTGTAAAGTGTAATCATAGATATAGTTTAAAGTGGTAAAAAGTAATTTTCCCTAAAATAAAAGGTGTCTTCCCACCAATTAAATGACCAATATCTTTGAATAATATTTCCAAAGCCAGTGTTCTTTATAAATAATAATCCACAGAATATTTCATATTTCTCAAATTTTGGATTTTGTATATATCGAAGTCTCACATAAAATTGGATGCCATAAAAAATGTGGGGAATTAATGAATTTCCTAAATATTTGAAATCCAATCGACCATAAATCAATAATAAAATAGTTAATGTGATGGGATACAAAAAATTCGATTGTATTTTGAATTATATTCAATGGATACAAAAAATTGCATAGATCAGTGAAACTAAAAAAGAGAAACAAAAATATTTTATGGAATACTAAATTGAAATTCTAGATCATGAGAAATTATTAGGTCCACTGAATGACTGCTAAAGTGGCCCTCCCAACCAATTAAACGCTACCACCTCACTTGGTAATTTTTAATTTTTAATTTCTTATGCTGATTAGAAAGCTGACTCATTTGCATTTATAGGTGGCATCATTTCATTGGTTGGGATGACCACTTCAGCAATCCTCTTGGTGAACCTAATAATTTTTCATAGAACACAAGGTTTGTAAGCTTGCGAATTTATTGTAGGGCTTTAAACAAGTCTCAAGCAATGGTACTTTCAATCTTTCATAATGCAATTATTAGATTTGGCTTTAAAGTTAATGAAGATAATGTGTATTAACAAAATCCTGAGAGTATATTTATAATTCTATGTTCATATATACACACACATTTGTGATGATATTTAATTATTAGAACATAAGGTCAGAGAAATCATGTTGCATCTATAATCGAGTGTTTGGATTTGGCATTTGTAGCATGAATTTAATGTTATTACAAGAATCGCCAAAAGCATTGTAGCTCAATTGCTACTTCCTGGTATTTCAAATAAAAACATGTAGAGTTTAAATCTATCTCTATTTTTTATTTTTTTTTAATGTTAATTTGTTGCGAAAACCATGACAAAAGCACTTCGTTTTTTTGGGCGGTCAACATGAGATGGAGAACCTCTTATGTATAGTCTTTTCGATCCAAATAAAGTGGACTTATATAAAGTTGCCACTTAATCTTTAATTATATCATGACAAATTTTAGAACAATTGGATACTCTTATTCACTACCGAACAGGGACGGAGCTATTTTTGGACCTGGGGGGGCTGTCCCCCCGAGATTTTTTTAAAAAAAGTATATATATATATAATATATTAATTTTAGCAATTTGTTTCAATAAAATTGCATTTTGCCCCCTCAACAATATTATTGATATTTTTAAAAGCTATAAAAAAAAAAATTAGCCCAACAACAAAAATTAAGCCCAAACAACCACCCAAAACAAACACAAGAAAAGAAAAAAAAAAAAAAAAAAAAAAAACTCAAAGCCGATTCTAACTAGAAGGGGATTTCTAAGCCAACTTACGACAAGACACATATAATAAAAGGGAAAAAGAAGAAAATTTCTAAGCCACTACCCAAAAAAAAAAAAAAACCTAACTTATGGCAGAAGACCTCAAAACTGAGGAGTTGGGCAGCAACACTACAGTAGAATAGCAGTGTAGCAGAAGCAAAGGCAGACCAGTGCACCACGCCTGACGCCACCGGCCACCACCAGTCCACCGCAGCAATCAGCACCACCCAAAGGCCCGGAAACCTGGTAACATTTTATCCCTCTCTCAGATTTGAATCTCTAATGCTTGGTTAGTTGGTTGATTAACTTAGATTTAATCATATGTGTTGATAGTGTTGTGAAGAAGATTGAAAGAGAGGCAGAGCTAAGAGATTCCAGCACATCCGAACATAGAAGAAGAGACTAGAAAAAAAGAGTCAAAGAGAGAGAGACTCTGACTCCATCTTTGATCTTTCTCTTCTTCTTTTTTTCTTTTTTGGTTAAAAGGAGATTGCATTAAACATTAACTAGCCAAAATGGCCAAAGTAGCAGTGGTAAGTATACCATAATACAAACCATTAGCATCATAAATTACAAAGGAGTTTATATCACTAGATGGAGGGGTATCAAAAACCGCAAAATCCTCATATTGAGATAATCCCCTCCTAGCCAAGGCGTCGAAACAGAAATTTGCCTCTCTAAACACAAGCGGCACTCTGATCTGATGAAAGCTTCTTATCAGTGATGTGCAATCATTGAGAAGGGAAGAAAAAGATCTGTTAGATACTGTATTAGATTGCAAAAGATCAACAATGGTTTTGGCATCAAGTTTGACTTCTAAATTTCGGATTCCCAGTTGGTTTGCCAAAGTCAGCCCATCTCTTATGGCCCAACACTCAGCCATTACACTCGTGGCAACCCCAATAGATCTAGAGAATCCCTTCACCCATTTTTCGGAGCTGTCCCTAATGACACCTCCCCCACCAGCTTTCCTTGGGTTTCCAAGCGACGCCTGATCTGTGTTCAGCTTTAATCAATCCATTGGAGGTTTCATCCATCTAACCGGGATTGTAACCAAGTGATTTTGCTTCCTAATCTTCCCCACACAGTAAAAGTACTCCAAGGCTTGGTTGATACAATTGTGTAGAAAGAGATTTGAGGGAGTGTTGTCAAAACAAACCCTGTTTCTATGTTTCCAGAGAGACCAAATAGCAAAGGGAAAGAGTGTGCTCCACGGCATGGATGACTGATGGTGTACACAACTTAAGCAATTAACTCGGAGCTAGTCAAGCAGATTAGCATCAACGGACTATCTTATGGCAGGGGGTATTTGGAGTCTGTCCCAAAAGACTCGAGCAAATTTACAATCACGTAGCATGTGGATGATTGTCTCCTCTTGTCTATTGTAAACAGGGCATTGGTTGCTGCAACTTATACCCCGAAAAGCCAAGACTCCCTTCACCGGGACGCTGTTATGATGACAAAGCCACAGGAAATGGACTATCTTAGGGAGTGTGTCAATTTTCCAAATCCACACTCCATCGAAAGGGGGTTCTGAAGGTTGGTCCGAGTTGGCTAGGCGATAGGCAGAGCTTGTGGAAAAATCACCATCCTTGGATGCAGTCCACATTATAGAATCCTCACCCGTACCAAAAATTTGAAAGGGAATAGCTCTAATATCTTTGATGTGTTGAAGGAGGTCGAAGGAGATTAAGTTCCAATTCCAAGCATGATTTTGGTTTAGCTTAGCCACTTTCAACTCACTCTCTGCTAAAGGTAAAGGGCCTTCAATAAGTTCCTTTAGAGTGCTTCCCTTTATCCATCTGTCATGCCAAACTCTAGCTCTTTTTCCACTCCCAATTCTCCACCCAATGCCTTCGGAAATGGGGCAAATCCAAGCTTGATTGCTTGCCAGTTTGGGGATGAAGGCAATTTGTCTGGATCCTGTGATCTTCTTCTTGAGGCTGCACAATACTTATTTAAAATAACTTTTGCCCACAAGGAATCCTTTTCTTGGAACATTCTCCAATTCAACTTTGCCAACAAGGCAATGTTCTTTCCATTAGCCGCTTGTATCCCAAGTCCCCCTTCTTCTTTGGATTTTATTATTTTGTTCCACCCAACAAGGTGGATTTTCCTTTTCTCATTTGTTGTTCCCCATAGAAAATTCTGATTAACTCTGTCCATCTTTGATCTTTCTCTTTCAATCTTTAATAAGGCCAAAGTTATATTTTTTTATAATAAATGGTGGTCAGGTGGTGTCTTGTTTCTAGTCTAGTGACTAACAACTGTGAACTATGTAAAACAACACGATGCCCATGTGATGTTCTGACAGTTCTGTGCATTTTAGTGTAGATTTATAGTTTTGTTTGGTAGTGTTTTTGTTCTTTTAAAAAATTAAATAATTTTTTTTTGGTAAATAATTAAAGAGATTATTTACAACTTTAAAATTTGTTGGTTATTTGTTAACTGCTTGTATGCATAGTGTTTGTCTATTGTGTGTAATGATTGTAAATTATTCACCATATAATGACATGATAATTTCAAATTATATTTTATTTGTAGATTATGAAAAAAGTCAACTACCATATTTGATTTTTTCAAAAGAAAAGCTTCAAATGATTTAGAAGCTAATACTAGTGGTGCAATATTGCCAACTACTAATGTTGAGGAAAATCTAATGTCTCATTTTCATAAATAATTGCATTGTAATATCTTAAAAAACAATAATTTTGTGTATTTTTCTTTGTTGATGGTTTATTAAATGAATGTTTATTTGGAGTTTCAAAAAAAAAAAAATTTGTTTATACTTTTGTCCCCCCTAACTCCAAGTCCTGGCTCCGTCCCTGCTACCAAACAAAGTTGTATGAAAAGAAATGCCCAACAAATGAAGAAGATATAAATAAAAGAATAATAACTAGTGCGCACACACTTGCACATAAAGTATACACGCACGATTTTGGGCTGAACTCTTGACTCAAATTCACGATTCCAAACACACACGATTTTGCATTGAACTCATGACTTGAAGTCACGATTTTCAACTTGAAAATTGTGATTTTGAGTCACGAGTTCAAAGCAAAATCGTGCGTGTGTGTATGTTATATGCAATAGCTTGTGTGAAATAAACACCACTCAAAAGAAAATGCGCAATAAACTATATGTTTAGACTTTTTTTTTTACTGAGTAAATGTTGGTAGTTTAATCTATGCAATACTATATGTAGTAGACATACCACAATTTGTTGTCATAGCCATGTAAGTAAATTTCAAAGTAATCTACGTAATACCTATTGGTTTGGTGATAAAAGAAATTTTGAGACTTTAGAAGAAGGAAAAAACTATAGGCATTAATAACATTAATGAGGAAGGCTGGAAAGAAATTTTTTTTTAATACTTATTGATGAGTCGAAAAAATGGCCTAAGATCGTCATTTCCATTAATGACGATTAAAGCGAGCGTTACACATTTATTGCATGCATTGATGATAAAATGTAACGGACGGAGCAACGATAACAAGTGAGCTATGCACTTCAAAGCTCCCATTGATAACGTACTAGCCGTTGCTCATAAATGCCGGGATTCATTGTCCTTTAAGGCAAGGAACAACTATAAAAGAAAGGAACAACAGAATCCAAAGGTATACACAAATATTCATCCAAAAATCACTCCAAGTCGTTTTCTCTCTAAACAAACTTTCTCCCTTTCTGACTTAAGCATCAGAGTGTTTTTGGCAAACACCACACTGGTGTCTTCCATTTCTTTCCAAAGCTTTCTTGCAAGTTTGCATAGAAGACACAACCAAGCACAGCATCGTCCATCCACTAAGACGAGGATCTCAATTGGTGATTTTTCGTCTCATCAGTTTGGCACCGTCTGTGGGAACGCTAATCATTCAAGTCGTTTTCCCTAAGTGACAAAAGAGAACCTCGTAGCACAAGATGGATGCCGAACAAGCTGCACAACAGATTCAAGCCCTGGCAGCCAGCGTGAAGGAATTGACTTGCTAAAATGAAGAACTAAGGAGAGCCGTTGAATCTCAGAACAAAGAACAACAGCGGACTGCTGAGAACCAAAATGAAGAACGCCGGAGGATCGAAGGAAACCATAATGAGGAAGAATCAAACAGTCAGGTTAACAGGAGGACGAGGGCATCAGAAGAAAACTCGTCCGGAATGGAGAGCGAGCTCCTTAACATGAGGAGGGAGATGGACGAGCTTAGGAATGCAGTAACAGACAGAGTTGTAGAGAACTTGGATGGAATGATTTGAAGGACGGATTCACCATTCACCACAGAAGTGTTGAATCACCCTCTCCCACCAAAGTTCCGCCTTCCCCAGCTGGAGTCCTTTGACAGCTCAAGAGATCCTTTGGAGCACATCGAGTCGTTCAAAACTTTGATGCTTCTACAGATGACCCCAAACGAAGTAATGTGCAAGGCCTTCCCAACAATGTTGAAAGGTACAGCTAGGGTGTGGTTCGGCAAGCTACCCTCAGGAACTATTGCGAACTTTGAGTAACTCAGCAAGGGGTTTATTCGTCACTTCATTGGAGGACAACGACACAAGAAGACAACTGGGCATCTTCTCAATATCCACCAAGCAAAGGGAGAATTGTTGAGACAATATGTGACGTGCTTCAGTAAAGAATTGCTGCAAGTGGACAAAGCGGAAGATCAAGTCATCCTGACGACCTTCCAAGCAGGATTGCTACCAAGAGATTTCTTTTTCTCAATCACCAAGAGTCTACCAAAAACAGTGGCAGAGCTACTTCACAAGGCCTAGAAATATATGAATGCAGAAGACGTAGTGACCACTAAAGGAGTAACGACCAAAACGAAGTGAGACGAAGGAACTAGCCACAACCCTGACAGGAAGAAGGAAGCATGAGGCACTGGACATGCAGCAGACAAAAAGAGGAACCTCCCTGAACGAAGGCCTAAGTTCACTAACTTCACTCCCCTAGTGATGCCAATTGAGCAGGTACTGATGCAAATAAAGGACGAGCCCTCTTTGCAATGGCCTAGACCAATTTACGCTCTAGCAGAAGTTAGAGACAAAAGCAAGTACTGTAGATTCCACTAAGACCATGGACATCGCACTAACAAATGCAAACATCTGAAGGACCAAATAGAAACCCTAATTCGTCAAGGGAAATTACAGAAGTTTGTACGAAAATCGGAGCCGTATAGATAACAACAGAGGGACGAGAAAGATAGGGAACCAGAGACGGGAGGCAGGAAGACCCCCATAGGAGAAATAAGGATGATCTCAAGAGGATTGGTAGCGGGAGGATCCTCCAAGTTGTTGAAGAAGACGTATGCAAGGGAAGTGAACAACGTCCATTCGCAGCTCCCACCTTCAAAGATGTCTAGATGCAGCGAGCCAGACATCGTCTTTTCCGAGAAGGACACCCGCAGCGTCAGAAAACTCCATGACGATCCACTGGTGATAATGCTTAGGATGGAAGAATTCAACATCCATCTGGTACTGGTAGAAAATGGAAGCTTAGCAGACATCATCTATCTGCCAGCCTTCCAACAAATGAAGCTGAGCAAAGAAAAGTTTCGACCATTCACCTTCCCATTGGTAAGTTTCACCGGGGACAAGGTCATTCCCAAAGGTGTTGTTAAGCTAACCATAATTGCAGGCACTTATCCAGCACAATTCTCCAAGGAGATTGATTTCCTCGTGGTAGATTGCCCATCGACATACAACGTCATCCTTGGATGACCAACACTCAACATGTTGAAAGCGGCGACGTCAACCTATTACCTAAAGATGAAATTCCCTACAGTCCACGGCATAGGGGAAATTAGAGGAGACCAAGTCCTCGCAAGGGAATGCTATCAAGCTGCCCTAGCATTAGGGGAAAATCACACATGGATGATAGACGAACTTGAACCAGTCCCCGAACCGTCAGAAGTGCCACAAGAGGTTGAGGTTGTCCTTAGAGATTCGTCCAAGGTCTTGAAGATAGGGTCAGCACTTTCAGCCTCAGAGAAGACGAAGATAACAAAATTCCTAAGAGAATCAGGATGTTTTTGCTTGGAAGCACGAGGATATGTCAGGAATCAACAGGGAAGTCATCTAGCATCGTCTTAACGTTAATCTAGAGTACAAACCAGTGCAACAGTGACAGAGAATATTTGCACTTGAACCCAATAAGGCAGTAGCAGAAGAGGTTGAGAAACTCCTAGAGGCGGGCTTCATAAGGGAAGTTTTCTACCTTGAGTGGCTAGCCAACATGGTAATGGTAAAGAAGAACAACGACAAGTGGAGGATATGTGTTGACTTCACAGATCTCAACAAGGCATGCCCAAAGGATAGCTTCCCCTTACCCAAGATCGACTAATTGGTAGATTCAACTGCCAGATACAAGCTCTTAAGTTTCATGGATGCCTTCTCAGGCTACAATTAGATCATGATAGACAAAGAAGATCAAGAGAAGACTGTGTTCATCACTAGCCAAGGGTTGTACTGTTACAAGGTGATGCCTTTCGGACTAAAGAATGTAGAGGCCACGTACCAGAGGTTGGTAAACTGCATGTTCTCTCAACTGGTGAAGAGCAATGATAAGGCTGATCACCTGGACGACCTAAGGGAGACCTTCGACACACTACATAAGTATAAAATGAAGCTGAATCCAATGAATTTTTTTTTTGCTGTTTCATCAGGGAAATTCTTGGGATTCATGGTATCCCAACGGGGGCATAAAGGCTAATCTTGACAAGATAAGGGCAATAATGGAGATAAAATCCCCAAAGACGGTGAAGGAAGTGCAGAGCTTGAAAGGAAAAGTTGCAGCCTTAAACAGATTCGTCTTTTAAGCGATAGACAAGTGTCTTCCCTTCTTCAAAGTCTTAAAAAAGGCCTTTCAGTGGACTGACGAATGAGAAGAAACCCTGACGAAGCTAAAAGACTACCTAACACAGCCGCCATTGTTAAGCCCTTCAGTAACAGGAGAGAAGTTGCATCTCTATTTGGCAATATCTAATACAGCAGTAAACTCGGCACTGATCAGGGAAGAGGAGGATGTGCAGAGACCGGTGTACTATACCAGCCAAGCATTCCAAGAAGCTGAAGCGAACTACCCAAGGCTAGAGAAGATCGCCTTCGCCCTAGTAGTCGCCTCTAGAAAACTACGCCACTATTTTCAGGTGCATCCCATCATCGTCATGATAGACCAACTGATAAGGAAGACGATGAACAAGATAGATGCAGCAAGGCGCCTCATCCAATGGGCCATAGAGCTTGGCCAATTCAATATAGAATATCGGCCCCATGTTGCAATCAAAGCCTAGGTCCTCGTCAATTTCATGACAGAGTTCACTTACCCTCAAGAAGAAAAAGAGCCCCAAAAGACAACATGGACGGTCCAAACAGATGGGTCCGCCACCAAGAAAGTTGGAGGAGCAAGTGTAGTCCTCATATCACCAGAGGGAGAAATCCTGAAGTACACAGTCAGATTGCAGTTCCCAGCAACAAACAACGAAGCCGAATATGAAGCACTTTTAAGAGGAAACCGAATATGTAGTTGGCCAGGCAAGAGGAGATCATGAAGCAAAGGAAGAAAGAATGCAGAAGTATCTGAAGATCGATTTCCAGTAAATCCCTCGAGCAAAAAATACTGAAGCAAATTTCTTGCCACGACTAGCCTTGTCAAGCGACCACAGCCTATCTCCTGAATTATGTATGGAAACAAGGGGACAACCTAGCAAGAAAGGAGAGCAGGTAATGAGGGTACAGGAGCAAGACGAATAGATGACCCCCATCGTCCGTTACTTGAAAGAAGGACGGCTCCCAGAAGACAGGAATGAAGCACGAAAGGTACAGATCAGAGCTACTCGCTTCATCATTATTGACGATGTCTTATACAGACGAGGACATTCTCTCCCCTATCTTCGATGTGCTAACAAGGAAGATGCCGACTATGTACTGTGAGAGATACATGAAGGAGTCTATGGTAACCACGCAGGAGCAAGGTTTCTGGCGATAAAAGAACTCAGAGCAGGTTATTATTGGCCAACACTACAGAAGGATGCACATAACCTCGTCAGAACATGCAACCAACACCAACGCTTCGCGAATGTCCAAATGCGACCAGGGGAGCCAATGACGCCAATAACCGTGCCTTGACCTTTCGTCCAATGGGGGATCGACATAATAGTACCACTCCCTATAGGAAGGAAGCAGTTCAAGTTCCTCATCTTCACAATCGATTACTTCACAAAATGGGTAGAAGTTGAGCCAGCAGCGACGATCACAGAAGCCAAGATCACCAGTTTCATATAGAAGAACATAATCTACAAATTTGGGATTCTTAACGTAATCATATCGAACAATAGGCAATTTGACAATCCCAAGTTTCAAAAATTTTGCCAAGACTTAGGCATCAAGAATCACTACTCTTCCCTAAGACACCCCCAGGCTAATGGTCAAACGAAAGTGCCGAACAGAAGCCTGCTGAAAATTATCAAAACTCTGCTTGAGGGGGCAAAGAGTGCATGGCCTAAAGGACTGCCTAACATTTTATAGGTGTACAAGACAACCATAAGAGTGCCAACGGGGGAAACACCATTCAGACTGACGTTTGGAACTAAAGCCGTCATACCAGTGGAAGTAGGGCTAACGAGCATCCAGATCAAAGCTTACGAAAAGCAAAAGAACCAGCAAGAACTCAACAACAATTTGAATTTGATCGACGAGATGAGAGACGAAGCTATGAAACGAATGGCAAAGTACAAGGAAGCAATGGCCAGATACTATAACAAGAAGGTGAAGGTGAGAAGATTTGACATAGGCGACCTCGTCCTTAGAAAAGTCTTGTAGGCAACAAAGGACCCATCCCAAGGAAAGTTAGGGCTAGCATGGGAAGGACCCTACGAAGTTAGGGTCTTTTGTTATTCGTGTACTCCAACTTTATTCTCTAGTGGATCGATTTCGACTTGGAGGGTCGCGGAGAGGTTTTTCGTCGAGTTTTTCGATTTCCTCTTCGATAGCACGTCTTGGTGTTATCTTTGTATTTGCATCTCTCTTCCCTACTCTTTAAGCTTTCATTTTATTGTTGAATATGGCTTAGGGTAGTGTTATCGGTTCATTGCGCTTATTTACTCTTCTTCCACACTTAGTTTAAGTTAGAGTAAAAACAATATAGCCATAATTTTTAATTTGGGGTCTGAACAAGCTCTTGTGTTTTAGCACAAATCTGAGCTTTCAACCTCCAATTAATTGAGGAGTATTCATATACCCAATCTCAATTTAATTGGGATTAAACTTCAATTAAGTTGAGTTGAGTTGAGTACAAATGATGGAAAGTAGACCCCAAGTTATATATTTCTAGGCAGGAGATCTATTTATTGGTAACTAAAAGACAAATCTAAGTTGTTAAAAGCGCCATGGAAGCTAAACATATTGCATGTAGCAACGTAACATGTAAGGTTGTCAAGATAAAATGGATGTTATGCATGTTTTATTTTTTTAGATAGGAATTAAGAAACATGTCGTCATTGAGTATGGCAGCAGAAGTTAATTCAATGTTACTAGGAGGAAAAGTCATAGTTTTGCTCCATTTGAGTGGTCGATCGGTTTATGAACATGATTTAACTCAACACAAAGTAATGGGTGGTTATAAGTCCTTTCAAGGAGTACTATTCATTCTCTCAAAATGTATAGGACGGTAAAATCATCCTAGATGCCGTTACTGGAGTTACTCTGAATGGCCTATATATATTACAACATCACAGTCCTTGACACAACTCAAATAACTTAGATTTGAGGAATTTCCACCCTTAAACTATACCGATGGGAAAATTAGAGTTTGTAAAATGATAAGTTAAAGACTTCAGAATAAAATTAAGGGCACAGGGAAAAACTTATCATCTAGCCTGCCTCAATATCAAAGTCACTTTTGCATTTCAAGTAAAAAGGAAAGAAAGAGATAATAAATAAATAAACAAAACCAGGAAAATAACTAGCTAGCAAGATTCGTTAGGCAAAACATCTGGAAATTTAAAATATATATATAATTTTTTTTTTTTTTAAAAGCCTTCATTTCGACGCCATTTTGAGCTTGCAATAAAACGCACACACACCACAAGGTACCAATTAATGGAGCAATTTGTTATACATAGAACAGCCTTAAGTACATGCAGAATTTAAATATTTCTTTGGGTATGTAGCCGGTAACCTTAAAGGAAAGGCATATCAACTTCACTTGTCTCTAGTTTCAGGTTCTTTTCCTTTTTCACTAGTTTTTTTATTGAAGTGTGCATGATATGATATCTGCATTAAGCTTATAGAAGCAATAAGCATATATGAAACTTTCTTTAGCAAGAAGAAGAAGAAGAAGAACATTTACTTCATGCATGCTATGTATATTGGCAAAGATAGAAATAAATATATAAGTGTATATATAATATATACTGTCCCCTTTAGATTCGTATGTAATTCAAGAGAATCAAACATTTAAGAATCCAGGGAGGTCAGAGGTGCATATATATAGTTTAGTCATTCCTGCTTTCCTCCAGTGTATCATATACTAGCACTTCACATAAAGCTTCAACTCTTCTAAGTATATGCCTACATGCTACACTTCTCTTTAAATATATTCTGTCAGTGCAGTAGCAACATGCATCTGGGTGATGGGGGTATTTAGTTAGGAATAAGTAAATGTAAGTGATTGTTTTACAGTAAGTGTCATCGATCAAGATCATAATTCAGACAACACAACCATGCTAAGAACTTCCAGCAGATAAGAAATCTATGAACGGGGCAACAGCCTTGCTCTGTTGTTCCTTGGCTTCCTGATCCACCTCCTCGTCATCTCTTCTTGGATTGTCTATCACTTCACTACCATTAGACTCAGTATTTACTTGTAGAAAGTCATAAAACTCAATTGGCTGCTTTTTCTCTGCAATAAGAACATAAGGAAAAAAAAAAAAAAAAAAAAAAAACATGAGTCAAGTAGCATATAATAGAAAATATATAAATATTTATCAAGTTATGTAACATTAACATTTTTCTTTTATTTTGTTTACATGGGTGTTCAGAGCTCTTCTAGCATTCTTCCGAGTATGTGTAGTCTCTCATTACACACACATCAAGTAATTACAACAAAAAATCTCTTGTAGATGAACCTAAGATGGTAATTAGGAATTATAAACCATAAATCTCTGGATCTTATGAGGTCTTGATATCAATAGACCAACCCCTTGGGGTTTAACATTAACTTAAAAGTTATACACATAGTATAACTTGATATTGACCTAATATATATTACAAGATTTTCCATATCTCTCTTGTGTGTGTGTGTTTAATAGCTATATGGCACATTAGGAGGCTATCATTTGGATGTAGTTACCTTGACGTGGGTTGATACAAGGAGCTAGATGTTGAGAAAACAAGTCTTTTGGAAATGGGGGACAGTAATTATATGTGAAAGGGTACTGATATCTTTCACGGCATTTCTCAACAAAAGAAGCATTAGTAGTGATTCTTTTCTCACAGTTCATCATCTGGACCTCTTGCTTTAAAGATGATTTTTGGTCATTCATTAATGTTTGAGCAGCCCTTTTTGCATAAAGTTTAGATCTCTCTCTGCATCTTCTTGCCATGATGACATGCCAATGGTTCTTCACTGCGTTGTCAGTGCGACCGGGGAATAGCCTTGCGATTACAGCCCATCGGTTCCCATGAATCCGGTGAGATGCCAAAAGCCTCTCTTCTTCCTCTTCTGTAAAAGGGCTTCTGTTAATCCTTGGATCCAACTGATTGAACCATCTCAACCTACAGCTCTTTCCTGATTAATTCAATTCATGCATGCATCACTTATATATGTTAGTTATTTATATATATAACTAAAGCTTTAAATCACTATTATATATACTTTGTTAATATCAAACCCTATCTAGCTAGCTAATAGTTTTGAATAACAAAGACAAAATTAATGACCAAATTTCACAGAGACAAATTGATTAGCTAGGTCTAATTATCACCTGATCTTCCTTGGAGCTTTTCAGCTATGGCGTTCCAATTGTGGGGTCCATAGCGTTCCACCAACTCCCTAAGCTTCTCATCTTCAGCAGGTCTCCAATGGCCCCTTGTGCACATCTTATCTTAAATAAAAATGAATATAAATATAACCAAAAAATAACAAAGTATGTATATTATAGAGCAGATCAAAACCCTAGCTGATAGATGAGCAATTTTTTCTATCAGACAAAAACTAAAGACCGTAGAGTCAAGACTTTAATAGACATAAATAATAAGAGAGAGAGATGAGTGCAGAGGCAAGGGATATGAAGAAGAATGAAGACAAATAGAGAATATATGGGGGAAGAGAAGAGAAGAGATGAGAGATCGATGTAGTGTTTTCCGTTATAGAGTTGGAGAGTTGGGACAGACTTTGCACCTGCGATTGATGCAACGTTTTGGCTAACAAACGCCTTAATTATTATTATAAGTAATCAAAAAAACATACATACATACAATATAACATATATGTGTGTGAGAGAGAAAGAGATAGAAAAGGGGTTGCTTGGTGGTGTGAATTTGGTTCTGCTTTCAACGTCTCTCCAAGTTTCTAACCTACAACTTCTACTTATAACCCACCTAGCCTACTCTTTTTTTTCTTTTTTCTTTTTAATTTATTATATAACTATTTTTTAATTAAAGAAAAAACAATATTAATTAAGGAAAAAATGGAAAAAGGGTTTTCTTATAGTTATATATATATATATATATATATATATATATATATATATAGATTGAATCTCTTGTACTCTTTCATTAACGATAAACTGCCTGCCTTTATATGTAAACAAAAAGCTAGCTATCCCTAACCCTAATCCAAACCTTATCTAAAACAAGAATTAGAATAAATTTGAACTTTTTGGTTTATAATAATAATAATAATAATAGAAAAAAAAAAAAGGGGGTGGGTTGGTATTCTTGTTAGACTTGTGATGTTCTACGTGTGGCTGTTTTAGGTTTTGATCACCTTTCAGTACCTAACTAACAAATTAGCTTAGAAAGCTCACAACTGCACGTGGAGATTCGGACATCTGCCGTGATTTATATCTTAAGCTGCTCTTTGCAGTCAAATAACTGGTCTTCCCGTAGTTGTGTAGTTGCTGTTAGACATGTCAAATTACACATCCATCCAATAGCCCTACACCTAGTTCAATTTTCCACAAAATTTCCACTCCCTCCTTCTTTCATCCGTTACAATATTATTGTTACCAACTTTCCACCTTTAAAAACAAAGAAAAAAACACAAAACAAAAATTATATAATTTTACAAACATTTGTCATGATAAATCAAGCTCCAATCATTAGGAGTTTTGTAGTTCAAATTGAAGTATATAAGTGATTACCATGAGTTCCAATTATAATTTGACTAATCTTTATAGGTTTTAATAATGCATATGTGACTGGTCATTACAAATTAACCGTATCAGAGCCAATCTAATAATGTCATGTAGGGGACGCAACCAACCCGCCAATCCACTAAAACTTATTCAATCCAACCCAACCCGCCGAGTTTAATTGGCTTTTAGGAGTTAATGGGTTGAGTTGGATTGTCAAAATCTTTTTTACAGTGAGTTGGATTGGATGCGGGTCAGCAAATTCACAAATCTGCTTAATTCAACCCAACTCACCTATATTTAATATATATTTTAAATATATATTATATGAGATTGTATTATTTACTCTTTTGTATATCAATTGAGTTAGTATAAAACTATATAATATCCTACTAAATATAAAATAATAAAAAGATAAAGTTTAGCTACAAAATTAGTTGTAGTCTAAAACTACAACCTTACTCAATATCCTTTTATTGGACGTGAATTTTGACAAATCCACTATTATATTAATTCTTCTTCTTGTTTTCTCCATGCTTGTAAAAATTTTAGAAAATTAAAGATCAATAGTTATGTTATCAATAAATTGTTCAAATTACAAGTTTTTATAATTTAGAATTATGCATAAAGTATAAACTTATATATCATATAATAAATAATATCTGAATGACACAAAATTTGACGTGTGTATTAAAAGTGTAAAGAACATGCAGTATAACGGTTAGATTTTCAAAATATGTAGTAATGTTTATTTTATTGAGTAGGGTTGCAGCTTTAAGTTACAACCAATTTTGTAGCTAAATTTTTCATAATAAAACTAGTTTATGTTTAATTTGTTTATCAACTGAGTTAAGATTGAACTATTTGATATCTTACTAACTAAATGAAATGTCATTTGATTTTATTATAAATTTGTGTTGGTTTGATGCACTATCAATATAGATTTGTGTTGGTTTGATGCACTATCAATATAAATTTGTTGTTATTTGTCTAGTTTAAACTTTAAATCACTAATAAAATAATTTGTGTTGGTTTGGTGATATGCTCAAGTTTATTAGGTTCAAAATTTGTTCTTATTTGTGTTGATGTTGTATTGATCCAAGTGGTTTGGATTGAATTGGTCTAGGTTGGATTTTTTTCAACCCGACCATGGTGAGTCAGATTAAGAAAACCCATTAACCCGACTCATGCACACCCCTTTGTCATGTGACTTGGGGCACTAAGGTACATCATGACCCCTAATGAAAGGGTCAAGAATTTAAGTGGAGGAGATTTTAATGTCCTACTAGGTCTAACACAATCTTATCTCTCTTTTTTATGTTCACACCAAAATAATGCTAGTGACTGAACAATTTTCATAATTTTTTCACAATTGTTAATTTGGCCTATTGTGATTGAAGTGACATCACTTTTATTTGGGTCTATCACTAACACTACTTTTATTATGTATCAATAACGACAAATCATGTCAACAATTGTGAAAACGTTGTGTCCATAAACTTATTCTATGTGTGTGTGTGTGTGTGTGAGAGGAAGAGCATCGGTCATATCTCAAAAGATTGTACTTGAAAGCACTCAAAATAAAGATGCTAAAATAACTCAATAGTTATTTTAGCATCTCAACACACACACAAAATCCCTCCAATGAAGTTGCTATAGCTAAATCCCTCTAATGAAGTTGCCATAGCTAAAATATTTAGCTATATTTTACCTTCATGCTACAGTGAGCTGTTATTGATAATAGCTCACTGTAGCATGAAGATAAACATAAAAATCCTTTTTTTATTCCCTCTTCTCTTTGATTATCATTCATTCCTCTCTCTCCTCTCTCACTTCCTGTTATCTATTCTCTCTTCTCTCTCTCTCTCTCTCTCTCTCGGTGGTTTATGGGTCTGATTGTGGACATCGGAGTGGGTCGATTGGTTCGTGGGTTGGAGTAGTTCAAGGGTCGATTTGGTCGTGGGTTGGAGTGGTTCGTGGGTC
Organism: Notholithocarpus densiflorus; assembly: GCA_030021035.2. Taxonomy (NCBI): domain Eukaryota; kingdom Viridiplantae; phylum Streptophyta; class Magnoliopsida; order Fagales; family Fagaceae; genus Notholithocarpus; species Notholithocarpus densiflorus. The sequence goes on along the minus strand of JARYZH020000066.1, from coordinate 749,193 downwards.
GATTTGTTTATGGGTCGGTGTGGTTCAATGGTGAGTGGGTCGAAGTGGTTCGTGGTTCGTGGGTCAATTTGGCTTATTTGGTCATTGATTTGTTTGATTTCTGTTAAGTTGTGCTGTGTTTATGGTTGTGGCTGAGAGATGGAAGAGGAAGGTTGGTGGTGGTTGTGGGTTTGTTTTCTTTTGTTTTTGTTTTTTGTTTGGTTGTTGCAGGTTGAGAAGTGAAAGAGGAAGGTTGTTGGGGGCTGGAGTGTGTGTGTGTGTGTGTGTTTTTTTTTTTTTTTTTTTTTTTTTTTTTTGCTGCTGTGGTTTGTGGTTATGGCTGGTGGGGCGACGGTAGAGGTGGTGGAGGTGGCTATTGCTGTTGTTGTTGTGATGGTTTTTTTGTGGTGGTTGTTGCTGTTGTGATGAGTTATTTATATTATTTTAAATGAGTTGTAAAAAATATAGATTTTTTTATGTTTTTTTTTTTTTTTGAGAAATAATTACAACATGTTGCTAACGCTGCAACTCGAACCCTTTTCTCCCTAGACCCCTAAACACTTTGTACATGGAGAGGTGCCAAAAGCTATAATTTTTAGAATCTTTAATGCATGTGAATGCTCTTAAGATGAGAGACACACCCACAATATGTCAAACTAAGCAAGGCGAAGAGGTGGTGTAAGGTTGCATTTCGTGCAATCACCATCACATCCAAATTTGTGATGGCCGCCACCACATCAAGCTTCATTCTCGTCACCACCAACATATCATAATTCATAAGTGTTATTCACAGTGAAAATGGTTTATTTATTATTTTTTAAAAAAATAATTTGTCATCTATGGACAGTTATAAGGATTTGTGTAGATCTATTTTGTAACTTTCATTTTATATATTATATGATACTTGTCACTGTTAAAATGTATATTGTGGCCAATTTCAACCGATCTAGCGATTAGCAACGAGTCTAAGTAAGACTCATTCACCAATGTGGTCGAGAGCTAAAAGTTAGATTTTAAATAACAAAAAACAAAAACAAAAAATCGGTCTAGCCCATCGGTGCGTGATCTCTCCTAGTATTACCCCCAAATATTGTAGGTATAAATTAAGCTGCGCTATTTTTCTTTTTCTTTTTTTGGTAAAATACTATTTTAGTTCCTAAACTATACTAAAAATTTGTTTTTCGTCCCTAAACTTTAAAAAGTTCTTTTTTCATCCCTAAACTTTGTAAAGAGTTTTTCGAATAGTATAGAGACAAAAATAAGGATAAAAAAGAACTTTTTCAATAGTTTAAAGATGAAAAATAAACTTTTAGTAAAGTTTAAGAACATTAATAAAACATTTTCAATAGTTTAGGACGAAATCTGAACTTTTCAATAGTTTAGAGATGAAAAATGAACTTCTTAAAGTTTAGGGATGAAAAAAAAACTTCTGGTAAAATTTAGAGACCAAAATAGTATTTTACTCTTTTTTTTTATAGAAAATTTCAACTTATGGGGTCCGTTCCTAATGATAACTCTTTATCATCAAATTAAGTAAGTGCCCGTTTGTTTCAGCTTTTAGAAGCTGAAACACACATTTTGAAGAAAGCTGGAGCTGGAAACGCGTTTGGTTCAGCTAAAACGCAACTTTTTGAAAAAAGTTGCGTTTTGGGCCAAGGCTGAGAACGCGCTTTTGCGTTATGGAGCTCTGGAGGTCCATAAACAAAAAGTCCATGCGCGTTTCTGAACTATCCGTTGGGCTCTTCCTTCAATTACCAAATTACCCTTGATAAAAAGTCCTCAGTTCTCATGTCTGTCCCTATTTTCCTCTCATCTCATCTCTCTGCTCTCCCAAAAAATTTCCAAATCCAAACACAAAAAAATCTATAATAAATTCCCAAATCAGATAAGGAAAAAAAAAAATCAATCCCTTGCAAATTAGGATTCCTCAAAATGCAAAACAAAAAAGCATCAGAATATAGCAAAATGATAGAATTACAAGACGAAATTGAAGGCGAATGCGTCAACAACACCGACTTCTACTTCGATCAAATCGGCAAACCCCTCCCAATCAAACCTCCGACTCCGACCCCATTTTCGATCTCCAAGCCCTTCCCTCTTAGCCATTCGCCGTCTCCGAACTCCACCGCCTCATCTTCGTCGCACACTCCGATGGATTCTGCGTCGCCAGAACCAAGGACGCTATCGATTCTGCCAAGAACCAACAAACGAAGTGCTAAGAGGAAAAAAAAAAAAAAAAAAAGGGAGAGCTCTGGAACATTCTGGAGTTTGGAGGAATGGCAGGGGAAAAAAAAGGAGGAAAGAAGGATAAAAAAGAAAAAAGTAAGGGTATGTGTGTGGAGGAGAAAAAAAGAGGGGAAAAAAAATGCCGTGTGTGGAGGATAAAAAAATAGGGGAAAAAAAGGAAAAAAGAAGAAGGAAATGTTATCACAATATTTTCACAATTCTTTCACAATAAATTTTAAGGGGTAGGTTATTATTAGCTAATATTGGTGAGAAAAAAATTATTTTTTTAGATAGAGAAAAAAATAATTTTTTTAGATAGAGAAAAAAATTAATTTTAATAGTATGTTAAAATTAAAATCAGTATCAATTTTTATCACAATATTTTCACAATACTTTCACAATAAATCTTAAGTAGTAGGTTATTATTAGCTAATATTGGTGAGAAAAAAATAATTTTTTTAGAAAAAGAAAAATTGATTTAAGTATGATGAAGTAGTTGATTTAAGTATGAAACAAACTCACATCCAAAAATAAAAAATAAAAAAGTATGAAATAAACTCTCTTATATATACATTGTCATTTTTGGTAATTTATCCCTCAAACTGCCACTTTTATAAGTGCTAGCCAAACACTCAGTTTTTTCAAAAAGCACTTTTTAACAGCTTTTACCAAACACTCAGCTTTTTAAAAATGCACTTTTTCATTTTTACAAAAAGCTTAACCAAACTCACCCTAAGACACCAATCGGTATTTGATGTAGGTGGAGATTGAATCCCAGATCTCTTATTTAACCATCAGAAACTTTACCAATTGAGCTAACTGGAACCCACTAAGCTTGTGCTATTAAAGAACATATACATGTTTACGTATATATGAAGGTATATTTTGTTCAATCCAAAACTTTAACAATTTTTTGAATATCTCTTTTGAAAACACTGAAAAGTATTAATTAGTTGAAGTACAAAATTCTTGGCAAAAATAAATATTAGAATTCAAAAAAAAAGTTTTATGGAACTATAATAGGAAGACCGTACAAGTGGAATTCAGTAAGAAGACAATACTTGTCACAATCCAAATTTAGGTTAAACCACCAAAAAAAAAAAAAAAAAAAAACAAACAAACAAACTGATTGCAATTTAGGCTTATCATAATCACATATAAAACTCAATTGACTTAGCACATAACTAATGTGAGACTAAACATATGTCTATGCAACACCTTCGTAATTTGTTGTTTCTTTCTTTATTCTTAATCCTTTTCAAAATCACAAGATGAAATTTGTAATACACCAAATTGTGCAGATCCCTCACTTCTCCCACGCCCAACAAATAATAATAATAATAATAATAATAATAATAATAATAATAATAATAATAATGCGAAAACACCGTTTTGGTCCCTATATTTTGAGGTTACAATCAATTTGGTCCCTACATTTTAATAGCAGTTAATTTGGTTCATGTTATTTTCAACTTACAATCAATTTGGTCCTTATCATTAACTCATTAATGAAAAATGCTTATATGGCTAACGGTGTGCAATGTTAGCATGTCTAATGCTAATGTGTCAAAATTTTAATGCCACATCAGCACTTACATAGCAAAAAATAGCCGCATCAATTTAAAAAATATTTTAGGCGTAAATGCACTTTTAGTCCCTACATTTTAATTTTACCACTTTTAGTCCCTAAACCAATTAACGCGTGTTATTTTCGTCCTTTCCGTTAGTCAACCGACGGAAATAGCTGAGGTGACCGCCGGAGGAATTAAAATATTATAAAAATGCTACATCACCCATGACACATCAGCATATAAATTTAAAAAATTAATTTATTAATTTTAACAAAATTAAAATACATAAAAACAAAATTTAAAACATAAAAATACATCAGAAAATCAAACCCAAAACACAAATTCAAAATTAAACCCATTGAATCAAATTAAACCCAAGAACATCCATCATCAGCCCACAACCCAGAAATCAATTACCTTCTTCTCTCGCTCAGCCACAAACACCAATTCCGTCACCACCAACCACCAAACCAACCAACCAACCACCACCACTGAAAATCCTTACCACCACCGAAACACCCACAGACCCACTGCAACACTCACAGACCCACTAAATTTGACCCATACATCAATTAAATTCGACCTAAACTTTGACCAATCGCCACCCAAAACCGTGGCCACCTCCATAAACCCACAATGAACCCATCCCCACCACCACCATAGCAACCCCCACTGCCACCACCATGAATCTGCAAATGCATCGATACCCATAACAAAAAATCAAACCAAAACCAAAACCTAATCTGAGAGACAGAATCGAAGTTAGAGAAATAGAGAAGAGAGAGAATCAGAGAGTGAAAGAAGAGAGAGGGGCTGCTGATCCCAGCCACACACTGCACGCCGTCAACACCGATCCCTAGCCCACAACCCACAACCCATATGCTACCATGGTCCGTGACCACTCCACCACCGCGCCACAACCATCGAACCACCCTACAACCCAGCAAAAACCCATGCCACAAAACCCACAACCCACTACCCCACAGCCCACAACCCTCATGCCACCAGCACAGCGTCGCCACCATCGAGAGAGATTGGCAGAGGGAGCCCTGATTTGATGAGAGAGGTTTGAGTTTTTAAAGAGAAAGAGTTGATGAAACCCAGCCAACAGATCCATGACCCAAAGAGAGAGAGTCCAAGAAAGAATACAGAAGAAAGAAGAGTGAGAGAAGAAGGTAATTGATTTTCTGGGTTGTGGGCTGATGAGGGATGTTCTTGGGTTTAATTTGATTCAGTGGTTTAATTTTGAATTTGTGTTCTTGGATTTGATTTTCTGATGTATTTTTATGTTTTAAATTTTGTTTTTATGTTTTTAAATTTTGTTAAAATTAATAAATTAATTTTTTAAATTTATATGCTGATGTGTCATGGGTGATGTGGCATTTTTATAATATTTTAATTCCCCCGGCTGCCACCTCAGCTATTTCTGTCGGTTGACTGACAGAAAGAACGAAAATAATACGCGTTAATTGATTTAGGGACTAAACGTAGTAAAATTAAAATGTAAGAACTAAAATGAAAAAAACCTAAAATGTAGGGACTTACACCAATATTTTATATATATATATATATATATATATATATATATACCAATTTTATCATTTTCTTTTAATTTTCTTAACATTTCTTGGTAACCAAACATATTTTCACATCTTTTTTCAATTTTGTTTTTTACTTTCTTGCAAAATTTTTTGGTTGCCAAATATTTTCACCCCCTAACCCAGATCCACCAAGCCACCACATCCCAAATCACCACCACCACCTCAACAGTTTAGCACCACCACTAATCCAGATCCACCGTCACCAAACCCAAATTACCACCACCCCAACTGTCCATCCCCACCACCAAATCCAAATCCACCACCACCTCCACAATCTAGCACCACTACCAGACCCCAAAATCAAATTTCAACCGCAACTAATACATATTTTGAACCATCAAACAACCCAAACCCTCACACCATCACAAATCAAAGGAGAGACCGAGTCGGTAGTCCAAGAAACGTAGAGAGAGGGAGAGAGCAAGGAGACCACCTCGATGGTGGCTCGTGGTGGTGAACGGCGAGGGAGAACTGCGACTGGCCGTGGTGGGTTTGTCACCGTCAATGGTGCCGCTGTTGATGAATGAGAGCGACTGACCGATTTGGACCTTCTTTGCTTGGGCTTCATTGACGACGACGGTGTGAGCATGTAGTATTGTGATGGAAGACAAACGAAAATGCATTGATTTGAATCTGTGGTGTGAGAGTTTGAATGTGTGTTGATACTTGATTTTTTTTTATGCTTGAATATGAATGTCTGATGATATTCCTTCAGTGGCTACGGTTTTAGCAATTCCATACAAGGAATTTTTTTTATTTTGTTTATTTATTTATTTAATTAAAAGATTGACATGGTATGATTTGATGTTAATTAACATTTTTTTATTGCTATTTAAGTAGCCACATCAGCTGTAAGCATTTAACAATGCACACCGTTAGCCACGTAGGTATTTTTTGTTAATAAGTTAACGGTAGGGACCAAATTAATTGTAAGCTAAAAATAACAGGGACCAAATTGGCTGCTACTAAAATGTAGAGATCAAATTGATTATGACCCTAAAATGTAAAGACCAAAATAATATTTTTGCCTAATAATAATATTAATAATAATAATAATGACATGAAGCACAAAAAAAGTTCCAATCCATGTAGAAGCACAAAAAAGGAAATGCGAAAGGTACGTGGAATTTCGTTGTTCAGCCATGTAGGATAGCTATTATAAAAATATACAATCAGCTGAGAGAGTAATATGTGTATAGCTTCTTCCCATAAAAAAAAAAAAATTTTAAAAATTAAAAAAAAATTATATATATATTAATTAAATCACCATTGAGGCCAAAGGCAAATTAAAAACATTCAAAATAAAACAAAACAAATACAAATACCCATTGTTCTTGAAATGCAGTCTGGCCTTTACAAATTGTCGGCAAACACAACTTCAAGTCATGGGCATTGTAGCAATGACAATGACATGATTCCAGAATCTCATATCAACCACTTTTTCTGGTTATTTGTTTTAGTGATTATCAGTGAGATACATCGTCCTTTTGATAGTTAATTATATATATGTCACTCAACTAAGTGTGCGTTTGAATATAATTTATTTTTGTTGAAAATTAAAAAAAAAAAAAAATTATGTTTATTACTGTTTAACACTGTTTGTTGTCCTAAATTTACTGTTCATTGTCAATGAGCAGTACTAAACACGCTGGTTAAAAAAAAAAAATAAAACCCCAATCGCAAACGTCCAGAACGTGGACGTGAATCCAAACTCACCTTAAATCTCTATATGTACGTACTAGGCAAGTTTCTTTAAAATAAAATATATATAAAAAAAAAATTATAAAAAAAAAAGCAAATTGCTGGATATTGTTTTATGCAGTACATGTACTGCAGTTTTCTAACCATTTATGTTGAATTATCGTTGATGTTCTGTGTACCCTTTTTTTTTTTTTTTTTTCCTTTTTCTGGTCTGAAAACGTGGCTGTACTACGTACGTACATATGATTGTGTCTGAATACAGCATCGTGAAACCTTTTTTTCTCTCCCAAAGCCACTTCCAGAATACATGCGCTACAAAAGGACTAAGAATCACCTCCAGTTATTCTAAGATTACATAATATCTTAAACTAGGGTGTATATATAGCCTGATATACAAGATGATATTCTCTCTTCTTTTTTTAAATAAAAAATTTAATTAGTTAGTGATTAATCACAAAACTTTTTGTTTTGTTCTGGCTTGTCCTAGACAACTGAAGTTTTAATTAACCTCAATAAATCGAGAAAAAATAAAATCACACAATATTTATAACATGTAAAAGATTATGGTTATTAGTCTTTGTCAAGAATAAGCATTATTAACTTACAGATTCTTTTTGTACCAACTCTTTTTCTCAATCTAAACTTCACTTTTTTCATAATTTACACAGTGATGGAAGGCTCAGCAAAGGACTTCAAGCCCTAAAATATATTGGTTCTACTAGATCCAGTACATCATATATATAGCCAACCAGAGAAGGAGGCAAAGCCTATATATAACGACCTCCGCGGAATTCATTTTGAGGTCCGGTTAATTACTTCCAATTTTTTTATAAAAAAAAAATGCACCCATATATACAAACCCAAAACTTCTTTTTTAATAGATACTAAATTAAACCAACCTTTCTTGAGGTTTAAGAAATGACTCCTCCTAAACATTTCACAAAATAACTCTCCCTTGAAGTTTTTATAAGTGCAACATTTAAGTTTTACTAATAGAATATTTCTTTTTCTTTTTTTAATATTCTAATTAATTTATAAATAGTTAAAAGAGAAGAGTGTCATGCATTCACAAACCTTTAGTCATTTTGTCCATAGTTTAAGTAAGAATATTTTGAAAAACAAAATAATTGCATAAGTTCAATCACAATTTAAGTGGACATGAACTTAAATGTATCTATACAAACCTCAATGTCATTTATACAAATGTTTTGGGAAGTGTCATTTTGATAAACCACAAATTAAGAAGAGTGGTGTTATATATCCATTCTAATATGATTGATTTTTTCTTTAATAAATCACAATCTCTAATGCCTTTCTTTGTATATGCTTTGAATTACTTTTGGAATTTCATTTAAAAAAGAAAAATTACTTTTAGAATTTGAGGAATATCAATAATATGATCAATGCCAAGTTTTTTATTCTTCAAAGTGTTTGTTCCATGCATGCATGTTGTGGCAAAGATTAAATTTAACTTTAAAATTTGTGTTATATATATAATATATAATAAAAATGTGATATTATCGTCTTATTAATTGGAATTATATATTGATAGGCTGTATTTAATTCGGAAGTAAAAAAATATTAATTTAATTTAAACTTTTAGAGGTAATTGACTCCTTTTAACATGTCAAGGAAGAGTGTCCATATAGTTAGCCAATAGTACCAAACTGGTAGGTCATGGTTACGACTTCAAACGAAGCACGAGTTTTAATTTGTGGCTCTTCGGGTAAACAATTTGGATTGAATGACATCAGTCATCGTATCTATTTCTCATATATAAATATATAAATGGAGACATGAGTCTACATTTGACCGTTGGCCTAACATTCTCCAATTAGGAGAAGAAATAGAAATTGCTTGTTAAAAAAGTGAGAAAAACCCAACTCCCCATCTCTTACCAACCATATATCAATAGAAAAGTACTGCGCAGGAGATTGCTATAACTGCCACTCAACTGTTTTCTCATCTTCAAACATCTCTCTCTCTCCTAACTTCTGACCTTTCGGAAATAACAATTGCCAACCTCTGAAAATTGATTTAAGTACATAAAAAAAAAAAAAAAAAAAAAAAAAAAAAAAAAAAAACTCTTATTTTACACCAAAAAATATTTATCATGTAATAAAATTGCAAGGAAATATGAAATATTCTAGTTTATTCATCTCCAAAGTGTATAAATGTCAGCTATATTTTCTTTTTCTTTTTTGGTAAATTACTAGTCACCATCCTTTGATTAGGCCTAATCACGCTTACTTCTTTGACTCTTTCAAAAAAAAAAAAAAAAAAAATGGAACTTGCAGTAGGGCAGCATTTCATTAAAGTTGATAGGTCACATCATCCTTTTATGTATAGATTTAAACCGTTACAATTCCGTAAATATAAAGTTAAATTTTTCTCATATTTTATTTGAATCAATGAAGTAAAGGAATTTTATTTTACTTAAAAATATATGATTAGTATTGTATATATGAGGCAAAAACAAAACCTTATTTTCTAGTTAAAAAAAGGGTTGAATTTGTAACTTTTCATAGCTATCGATTATATAAAAGATGCTTAACCTATTGAATGGTCTAAATTACAACAAAGATTCACCATTTCACATATAAAAAAAAAAAACGTGGGGTGGCTCCATCAATTTTAATAAGACGTCCTATTATCATAATTTCTCCCTTTAAGAAATACACTAACCTTCTTATGATTTGAATTATATAAATTTATATATATTGTTTAACCAATCAAGTCAGACCACATTAGATTCTCAAAAAAAAAAAGTTAGACCACATTATCATCTATTTGATTAACACAATCATTCTTCCTTCTTCCTTTTACCTTAAATTCTCTGTGCCAAGGTTATTGAAGAGAAAGAATGAAGAAGGATTGTATACTACAAGAATATCAATTAGATAGATGTAACATTATTTGATTGGTTCTCCAAAATTTATCTAATAATCTAAACCATAAGAAAGTTTATACCCTATTTGTTTTGACGAAAAATATCAACTTAAACATGCTAAAATGTGACAAATTTTCAAATAATTTTTATAACTATATTTTTGTGTGTAAATTGTGAGTTTGAGATATATTTTCCCATTTGAATTTCCCAAATATCCTAAAGAAATTAAAAAAAATGGTTTTCTATTTAGGGTATTTTCTTTATAAAATGGTTTTCTATTTAGGGTATTTTTGTGAATGAAAAAAATTATGCTCATATAATTATTTAGAGTCATAAGAAATAGTAGTTCGTGCAAGTCATTGACAAAGTCAACCGAGCCTAACCAAAGTGTCACAACAACATCCAAAGCTTGGGAAAGTCAACGCTAACTAAGGACTAGGGCGAGCGGAATTCAATAAAGGCTGAAAGAGGGGCTTCCTAATCAAAAACAATAAATTAAAATGAATTAGTTTTCTTGGAAAATGTTTTCCAAAAAATGAATGAGTCATTTTTTGAGGTATGTTTTATGTCGAGGGTTGAGGAAAAAGGAATGTTAGGTCTAAGTAATAAAAAAGTATAGTGAAATTAAGACATAAGAAAAGGAACCTAAATTCTTTTTTTAGGTGTGATAAAATGGAGTGTGGGGGGTATAATTAAGCTTTTTTTACATATATGAGAGTACAAAGTTCTAGATAACAAAATTTGGGCATGTGAATTTGAATTAAACGATTAAAATTCAAATACTATATTTGAATAGTTTTAAAAAATGAAAGATTTGGATTAGACCAAATCCACCATGGATTTTAAAATTTTAAAATTAATGAATTAACTAAAATCAATAGATTTAAAATCCAAACCAAAATTCACATTCAAATTTCCAAATGCAACTTTGGTTAAACAATCTTTCCCTTTTCTCGTAACAAATTCGTAAGAGAAGTTGCAGACAATGCATGTAACTTTCTCCTACAAGCAAGGAATATCAAATTTGAAGCCATGTTTTTCCTTTCCGAAAATGTGTAGTCGAACCAATATAACTGTTTTAGCACTAACCTGAAGGGAAGGCCAAATATCATATGTTCCTTAAATTACAGATTACCGCTCCTAACTGCTTCATGTACAGAGAGCTCTTTCTTGACTGTTCACCAGCTTTACCTACTTTTTCTTCAAGCCATTCAGCGATTATATTGACCAAAATTAATTTTCTTTATACGAGGAAACTTCATTCTATTACACATTTGCATGTCTATTAGAATATAGAACCATAGGATTTCTTGTTGAAGCTGTCTCTCCTAACAATAAATACAATCTTCTCAAACAGAAACACCGAGTTAATTAAACCCAATAAGGCAAGGCATCTTCTCTATGTAAATAGTGAACTACAATCCAAGTATTAATTCTTCACAGTGGATCACCAATACACTCCCTAGCTAGCATAAGATTCCGGCTACATTTATTAATTAGCTAGTCAATCTGGATAATTTAACTAATCTTATATAACTGGAACTGGAGAGAATGTTGTTATAAACATCTCTACTAGTGGAAAAACATGAATGCGTGTAAATGTAATCATCACACCTGTAGAAAATTTCCTTGTATATTACACTTGAACCTTAAAAAAGGAAAAAGGTTATCAAGCATATCTACAATATGATATGCATGAGACACACACAGTCGCAGACAAACCCATATATATATTCACATTAACAACAAGTCTTAGCCATCTAATTTGAATAAACATGTTGACATATGTGTTTTTCATAAAACCTGTTACTTTCTGCTTTTTATTAAGCTGTGACTAAATTCAGATTTATGCCCTAGATTATTGGTTCAAGTCATCATCTGTAAAACCTTTTACTTTCTGCTTTTTATTAAGCTGTGACTAAATTCAGATTTATGCCCTTAATTATTGGTTCAAGTCATCGATCATCTGATATGACGCATAGTCACCTCGTGTGGGATAAAGGTTTTCTCAAGGCCATGGGTCCACACTCATCTAAACTTCTCAACTGTGAAACCACCGAATGAAAGCCAACTTGTGAACCATTTGAAAGGATTCTAGCTTTATTTATGTTTCTAAGCTTGACTCAAGAAGAGGTACGCCTACCTACCAATGTATATTAGGAGTAGGACAATCACCGCCCAATTCACAATTTTCTTCCTTATTTTCATCTTATTTTCATTGTGTTTGTTCTCCAAATGTCAAGGCCATCTCTTTCACCACTACCAGTACCAGTATAGTAGTGTATATATATATATATATATATATCTATTCTTGACTCTTTTAGAACTTTATAAATAGTAAGTTTATTCTAAAATACAGTTGGTTGTGGTAAATAATAAATAGAATAGAACATATATATGCTCATTGAGTGCAACTCACTTTTGGGCTTGTGGGTATTAGGTAGAAGACAGAGATGTAAGTGTCATTGTTTGGCACGGATACACATTCCTTTAAATGGATTTTTGTACTAACCTTGATGGAATATAGCACCTTTATATTTTGTAATTGAAACTGGATGCGCCTTTTCCCATATGTTTCCTGGATCGACATATCTCTTTCGCTTGAGTTGAAATAGTGAAGATTAACAGATAAAAGTAACAACATGTAACTTTTAACTTGTATCATATATATATATATATATATATATATATATATATAATTACATTTGAAGGTGATGTCTTCAAAACATGAGCTACTGCAGCCGTCAGTAAGTTATGTTTTGATTGATACTTAATAGAGCTCCCACTAGCGTATTGGACGTGTAATTGAAGAAAAGGTTTGCTTTATAGTATTATAAGTAGGATATTCTATCAATAGCATAAAGAACAAATGCACTCAAACCATTTCTTTCGGCTCAAGTGTAGATTGGCGCAATAAGCTCACAAGTCCAAAATGATTGCAACGTTTTGTCGTGTCCAAATTCTGACTGATGCAGAGCTTATATCCTCATAACAACCCAATCTAGAGATAATCAAGGAGAAAAAGCATCAAGAATCTTCAACATTACTCAAGAGTGCAGCAGCATTCACTGAAAGAAGGCCACTAAGTTGATGACATACTCAATATCCAATCACAAATTCCCAAGCTAGGAGTGCAAATTGTCAAATTTCGTGCCACGGTGTATTCCACAAAGGTCGAAATTATTATATAATGTCTGCGTGTAGACGAAGGAAATATCTGCTCATCAACTGTTCCTTGCCATCCCGATTTCTATGTTCTCAGTCAAAACATCAATGATACTAAAAACAAAATGAGCGCTACCACTAAAATGGAAGGTTCATTCTGTAATTACTTCACACGTAGATGGGTCTTTATACAAATCATATTAATACTTTCACTTTTCCTGCTATATATAACACAAGGAATTATCCTGATGTTAAAGGGTGATATAGAAGAGAGCACTTAGTTTTTTAGGTGATAATTTATAACAGCCAATGGATTCTGCAAAACCTTATATAGAGCTATAATTATAATTGAAAAAACATTAGTAGTATATCTAAAAAGATCAGTATGCTTGTTTAAACCTGACATAGGGAGGAGACAAAACTACAGAAGTAGAAAGGTATAGGAAAAAGAAAAACACACCAATGATGATAGATTTGAGAGTTGAGACAACTACGTAGAAAGATGCTATGGACGCATAAAAAAAGTTGGTATAGATCATATATTTCGATTTTGTTAACTCTGTCTATTACTGAATTCCTAAAAAGGGATTTGTAGAACCATATGCCCATGTTTGTCCCCATACAAACATATTGTTCAAGCACATCCCTGAAAACAAAAGGAAATGCATGGAAAACAGCTATTTGAATCTTCAAGACTATGGTCAGGCATACAAGGAGGAAAAAGGTTGAATTGTTTTTAATTTAAAGGTTTGGTTTACTTCCAGTACTTTTTTAACTGGAGATCTCTTTTTGTTTTAAATACACAAAGGCAAGTGGTGGTGAGTTTTAATCTCCACATTTTATTTAGTTAGTGAGTGATGTGGCAGTTTCTCATTAAAACAAAAGGAGATTCTAGTTTAAAAAGTACTGAAAGTAAACCAAACCCCTAATTTAAGTCCCCACACCAATTTGAGCCCAAAAAAAAAAACAAACCCCTAATTTAAGTCCCCACACCAATTTGAGCCCAAAAAAAAAACAAAAAAAGTTCCCTCTCAAGGCTTGAGATTTGAAACTAAAGGGTTTTAGTACCCAAATGCCATAGTCATCTGCTTCTTTTCACTACAATATAGTCCTCAATTTGATTTAAGAGAAGACTTTCTTCAGTATATGTGTCTAAGTGAATAAAAACAAATGCAATACTGCATAAACAAGGACCCTGAGTTATATTAATCTACCAAATAAGTAAAGAAAGGGGGGAGGGGGGGGGGGGGGGGAGTTGGGGAGGGACAAATATCCTCCAACTTATTATATAACTATTTAAATGACTATCCACATGATTCATTAAATCGTGTAAGAAAATGTCACAACTTTTTAAATAAATTATGCCACACGATGTCACACAACTTTTTAAATAGATAATGTAATTAAAATACATGTGAATGCTCATTTAAATAGTCATATGGTAAATTGGAAGAACTTTTATTTATATTTGAGGGAAACTTCCATAATTTATATGAAAATGCTAATAGTGATCCCCCAAAATCAAATACCTATAAAAAAATGACCCTCAACTCCAAATTATATTCATTTATACCTTTATTTTGGGCCCCTGTAAATAATATTCAGGTCCCCCCCCCCCCCCTATATATAGAAAATACTGCAAAGTGCATACTAAGATTGACCAAAAGAGAGTTAAATAATTAGTGTGTTGACACCACAATCCTTATTATATTTTAAATCATTTCGTTAGTGAATTGATGGAATTGCCATTTTTCCACACTGTTTGTTGAAGGCATGATTTTACAAAGGAGACATAATGAATGCACGAACTGAATCATTTTGACAAGCAATATTTACATGCCAGCAGTATTCTCTACCCCAGAAGTACAATGTGCTTCCACTTATAACTATCAACTGCCTAATCTTCTGTACACCACAAATTTCTAGTGATTGAAGGGCTAATTTTCAATTAAATATTGGAACAATTGAGCTGTAATCCTATTCCACCTAACATCACATAGAATGCATTGAATCAGATTGGCCTGCTGAAGAACAGTGTAGAAAACCTTTCTCAGATTCCTTCATCACTGACAATCATGCAGCATTTCACAAATGCCTACAGGGCTGACAATTCAACTTCCTGAGTACAAGGTCGATATGCCACAAATGTATAGTCATTTGAGAAGGAACCGGGATTGAAACAAGTGATTCCTGTGTATTTGAATGCCTTCTGCTCACTTTTATCCCCTAAAACAATCTGAATGAAAAGACAAGAATGAAACAAGCGTCAGATTGTTCTTGTCAAGACTAATCACTATGCAGTTCTGATGGCATCAGCCAGCAAGTCTAATTTCTTTCCAGTTATTCAGTTTTAAATGTTATGAATCAATTTAAAAAGAGCCACAAGTTCCCATTCTTCAATGTATTTTGAACATGTAATGAGTTCAAGTCAAGGAATCTGCCTCCAAGATCATAATTTAAAAGTTGTCAAGCAATTTTGCCCCCAACATCCACTTCTTTCTTGAATTGATGAGAAAATATCAGAAATATAATCAACAGATTCAATTTGAATTCTCTGGTTGTATATCATAGCTTTTAACATCATTACCATGGGTGACCTTGCCCTTCATGTGTTTATTGTTCTAATGACGGGAAAATGAGCGATTCAGAACATCATAAAACATAACAATGTTAAACAAAGAACAAAACATTTGGAATTAGTATCAGTACCGTATGTGGAGTAGGATAGAGATAGAGACAGTGGTCATAATTCCAGACAATAGGTTGTACAATAAGAGGGAGTGGACAGAGATGACTTTGATGAGTTATGGTAGCAACAAGCTGCAATAAAAGCTCAAAAGCCATTTAGCACAATCAGCTAATATCCACAAGCAAAAAAATGGGTCAAAGATGTATCTAAAAAATATGAAGATATAAGAAAGAAAGAACAGATTACATGCTGAAAAGGATCAGTAGTTTCTTCCATAGAAGGGGGCATCAGACATGAGCGACGCATTCTATAGAGCAGATCCTGACGGAAAAATACAATTTCTTGGGTATAGAATTTGATTCTGTACACACATGATAAATGTATAATTATGAGGAAAATTATAGCCACATCAGTTGCTATTAGCAAGCGCACAAGATAAATTCAAATTCCAAGCAGCAATTATGATCTCAATCTCATAACTACATTTTCTTATTTCCGTTATCAGATGGTCCTTCAATCAAAGAACACAACTTAAAAATAACATTCAATGCTGCAGACATCAGGAGAGTGTCTTTGGAAGGATATTAAACCTATCTTCACAAGTGATCAGAAAGGTTAACCTGCAAGGATTGCTTGAAAATATGGCATTTGGAATGTGCTTCTGAAGCTCTTCAGTTAAATATTTAGGTAAAGCACACCTGGGTAGAACTGTTGATGGACCTGAAAATGTCAAAAAATAAGAATTTTCTAAAGCATGCCACTAAATGTGAGGGACATCTGAAGTATGTGGTAGTCAGTTTAGTATACCTGCATCATCAGGTCCTGGAATAAAAAGAAATCGACTATGTTCCTTCAGCCGTGGATGGGCTGCAATCAATTGCCCAAGCTTGCCGAACTGTGATCTGCACACCTCAGTTGCTCATTATTCCTTTTACTTGACATAATTATTTTTATTGTTGTTATTATCAGACAAGAGTAAGCTATATCTCACCTGAGACTTGAGAAAGAATGGAAGGAAAGGTTACAGGGGTGAGAACAAAAATTCCCCATGAATACAAATAAGGAAGGAACCACCTCAACACTCTCAAAACCATCGAGGACAATCTCTAGTTTTCCCATAACCTTCTCATGAAGAATAGAGTATAAAGATTAGACTGAGCTATTCAGGAGGTAAAAAAATAAATAAACAAGAGAGAGACATCATGAATCACCTCTTCATTGTCTAACCAAATGTCAGAAAGTATGACAAACATGTCATTAACTGCTCTCTTTTCAAACTCTGCAAGTCTGAGCTATGGGAAGAGTATAGGAAATTTTATGAATTCAAAAGTGTTAAAGTTATCAAAGAAACTTCAAATTTTTTTTACTAGAAATGCTTTTTCAATTCTTAATCATAGCAAAGGCAATTTATAAGATACAGTCTCTTCTTTAGTTAGTATGCCACCACCGAAGAAGTCATGTCCTGCTAGTGATTTGAGCGACTTATCTCTGTCCTCTAATGGAGGAAATCCACAAGTAATTACCTTCACAACAGAGAGAAAGTTTTAGCATAAGAATCAACTCAAAAGATGCCCATGGAACTTTGGAAAATAGACATGTGATTCTCAAAACAAGATTGCTAGCAGAGTATAAAAGTAGTATGTCCCTAATGACAAGTTTTATTCAAAATTATGATAGCTAGATAATTTTGCAACCTCATATCATAATTATTCCACTAAACTTATTAAAATGATACTCCCTCATTCAAACATTAAAATGTCTATACTTGAGGGACTTATTATGATGATTTCAAAACAGTTACAAGGTGAGAAAAAAAAAATTAGAAAAAGAAAGGATGAGAAAAGGTATGAGGTTCCTTTAGTACAAAAATTTTCTAAAGAATCATCAACTGTCTAGGTAAGGATTCGCCCACTATATTACATGAATTGAATTCATACACTAATATCCTTCATCTCTATCGAGATGTTCTAGAGATTGAGATTAACAGTTTCCCTACCAACCCCACTCTTAGTCTCTTACAATACATTTTGGTACCCTAGTTCCAAATTAATGATATGAGATTATAATTTTAGAAGAATTTCCGTATAAATTTATAGGAGACCATCCTAAATTATATAGCAGACACCATATTTTGTAGATAGGAACATTAAACAATTGGTATGAATATTAGTATTTCTTCCAGAACCAACATTCTCAATGATGCAAAACATGACTGCCAAGACAAGAGGTACTGAAAATTTCAAAGATGTTTTGATTGAATGTCCAATGTGCTGACCCAAAACATCATGGAAGCAACAAAAAAACTTTTAATAAAAAAATCCTTGTCATTTGCCAAAACCAATTGTTTTTGGACAAATTATTACAGAGTAATATATAATAAATAAATAAAAATTAAAGCACATACAAACTTGAGAAACTATCTGCAGTTGTTAAAAGATCAGATTTATTAAGGCAGATTTCAAGAAAACGAAATATAGCACCAACCTGAAATATGCCCTCTAGGAGCATCTCACCTTCTGCTACAACAATGGTATTCTCTGAGAAAAATCCTGTAGTTATCTTGTATTCCTTGTCAAAGAAAAATTCTGTTTGTATATCTCCATTTTGAACACAACAGGCAGCACCAAAATGGGTCCAAAGTAAAGAATACAAAATTCAAAGACTAAGCAGAGGGATGATGTAGACACAAAAAAAGGGACAATCCACAGAGCCAATTGAAACTAGTGTAGCAAACAGAATTATGAAGATTTTATACGCCATTGCCAAGTAGTAGTCAAATTAAGTATTACTACAGTCATGTGGTCTAGTTTTGTAGAATTTAGAATCATCACAAAACGAGAGAGAGAGAGAGAGAGAGAGAGAGAGAGAGAAAGTATGTTAAGGATATTGCATTAGATAAATTGATTTCGACGGAAGCAGTTAGGTCTTCCAAGTAATAATGGCCATCTTCCAATTGAGATATCACACCCATGACCCATCTTCTTCCAGTCTGGCCAACTAGAGACTGAATTGGAGATATCTGGCAGACACAGGCATTCAGAATCAGAGGCAATGAATGAAAAATTAATTAATTAAGTGGATGTGGGTTTGAATTTAAGTTTTGAGAGCACCTCACAACTTCCAACATGTGAAATTTCAGTATCAAACGCAGGCTTGGAAAAATGGTGGTCGCGAGCAAGCCTCTGGAACAGTAATAGGAAGCGGTCCCTATACAAACCCGCTTTGGCAGAAGCTTCCCCATGAATTGCTAGACTTCCCGTATGCCTATCAATATCATTCATCAAATTCAATAACCCACTCTCTCTCTATGCATAAAAGTTTAGGTTAGAAATTAGAACATTGCCCAATTGCACTTTTATCCTTCCCTAATTTTGAAAAGGAATAGTAGTAGAATTTTTTTAAGAGGAGAGGGTGACATGACATACTCGTAGAAAATCTTTTTGATGGGGTCGTAACGAAATTTAGGGACGAAGAAGGCATCAACAACGCGAATAGCAGAGGAGGAGGAGGAGGAGGAGGAGGAGGAGGGCCCACCGGTGGCTTCATCGTCAACGTCGTCGTCGACAGCTGCTTCGGCTTCTAATAAAAGGGTGACGACACGGTGCACGGGTTCCCTGTCGATTATTGAAGATTTCACTGAAAACAAACAAACAAACAAAGAGGGTAAAGAGAATGCATTTAGATTAGATTTAGATTTAGATTTAGATGAGAAAAAAGAGATATACAGGAATCGTGGTCGAGGAGATGGTCGAGAAGGAGGTCGAGGGCGTCGTCTTCAGCGCCTTGGAAACGGTTGACGAAAGAGAGGATCTCATCGAGAGCATCGACTTTCAGAGTGTATCCTCTTATCTTGCATTTCCTCTGCACCTTCTTCCTTATCATCATCGTCCCACTATCCATCTCTCTTTCTCTTTCTCTCTCTCTCACTCTCTCTGATTTCTTTCTTTGACTCTTAGATCGATCGCTCTTGGCGGGAAAATTGAGCTTTTTCAATGCTCAAAATGGCGGGAAACTATTATATTAAATAAATAAATGAATGAATATAACCTCTCCGTCTAATGTCTATGTCTCCTCCTCCTGCCGGCTATTTTTTTTTTTTTTCTTTGAATAATATATATATAACAATATAAAGTGTAACCCTACCCTCCTAATGGTGTGGTGGTATCGTCTGAGCTTTTTTAACCTAAATGCTCCCTGCCTGGGACCGGGGACATCCTCTTTCCACTTTCAAGGGTTTTTTTTTAGGGATAAAATTGTACTTTCGCTTTTCCAACTCACTACTTAATCATATAACATACCAAACTTTTTTTTTCCTTTTTTAGGTGGCAATTCCTAGAATCGTATTCACGCGTCAACTTATAAATATTTGACTATATAAGTTGGCATTAAGGTGGTATTTCGTGTTCATGGGTCGTGTCGAGTCATGAGTACTCGGCTATATGGGTTGACCCGAACCCGACCTGTTTAATAAACGTGTCAAAAATTCTCAACCCTAACTCGACTCATTTATTAAATAGGTCGACCCGACACGACACGTTTAACCAGTTTAATTAACAAGTCATGTAAAGGTCAATACAAATGACCCGTTTAATAACCTGTTTGATAAATATAATAATAAACATATAATTACAACAAAAAATTAAGCAATAATAACAAATTGTAATACTTTTATAACCTAAATAGGTCAGACGAGTTCACATGTTGAACACAAACACGACCCGTTTATTAAACGAATCAACCGTGTCGACCTGAATATAACCCGAACCCATTTTGCTTCAACTCATGACCTGTTTATAAACAAGTTAGTCATGTCGAGTTCGCAGGTCGTGTCAAATTTTGCCACCCCTAATTGGCATGAACACAACACATTTATTAATTATATCAAATTCTCTCAATTCTAATATGACATATTTATTAAACAAGTTGATATGACACAACTTGTATAACTTGTTTCATAAACAAGTCTTGTTAAGGTCAACATGATCTAACACAAACCATTTGATAAATAAGTCATGTAATGAAGTGAACAAGTTGTGAGTCCCTTTTTTTGGATAGTTCCCACACCTAATGCTAACGTGGATCCCGGGTCACTAAGAAGGGCTTGGAGTAGGTATTGGGTGAACTGGGCTCGACTCGCCACAACCTTGTTGGGCCGTTATACGAACTGATCTGTGTACAAGTTAAATGAACTCCACAACAAATATATGTATTATATTGACTACGCAAAGAGAACAGCAAGTACATAGCATAAAAGTGAACAATGATAATTATGAATGCTTCAAGAAAGTTTTATTTGATTAAGTCAAGTGTTAGAATACATTTGGTTTCACACTGTGAGGATACTCCACAAGGTCCAATAAGCCTCAAAGATCACAGACTCAGCTAGTCTCCTTTGGGTTCCTAAGACTTGCGAAATTTGAGCCCTTTGAATCCGAGTGGTTCCTTGAATATGTAGGGACCTCTTACAATGTTCTTTTACGCTCAATGAACTCGACTTAAATCACTGAAACTCTCTTTCTTATATTTCTAGTCTTTTTGCACCTTGCTTGTCTTTCTTTTCATGTCTCCCTTGCTCCTCTTTTATACTGCTCTTTGAAGGCCTCAAATTACAGTTTTATCCCTTTACTTCTCTTGGTAATAAAGCTGAGTTTCTTTGCCTGGAACATTGGTGGTTGTTCCTTTCCTCATCTTCTCTTATTTTGTTCTTCTGGGAACTCACCCCCGAAAGTGTATTGGTGGGTTTTCCACTCATAGAAGCCTCTTTTTTGAGACAAATCAAATCATCCTCTAAGGTCAATGTTTCAAGACCTGTTTTCAAAGCTTAAAAGGACATTTCGAAGGTCTTGGAACCTTGATGTCAACTTCTCTTAGTTGGGCCTTTTCCTATAAATGGCATAGATCCCTCCTAGCAATGGGTGAACTTGGAAAGTTTTTTACTATCCTTCTTCTTATTGCATATCTTCCACTCTGACCGAGGTCCCTCGGTTCCTTCACCAGGTTTAGGGACATCACTTGTCTCTTTCACTTCTTTCTGCCTCCCAGGAACTTAATTTTGACAGGACATCTAACGGTTCCTTCCCTCTTTTCCTTTCTCAGGGATACACGTGACTCATTCCTAGATTATCTGCTGGGTCGCCTACGTCTTTCTCAGCATTTTCAAACTTTCCCCCAAAGGACCCGCTTCTTGGGGATGGATGACCCGTTCGTGGCCCAAGTTTGGGTTCTCTTCCTTTGCCTTTTCTTTCACCTTTCTTTGACTACCTTCACTTGTTGGGCCTTCATGGCCCTTCTTAACTTCACAAACCAGGCTTTCTCTTGTCAAGGCCTACTGCCCTTCCTGGATTGGACTTCCTTGTTGCATTTTTGGACCTCAACACACGTTTACCTAATACAAACAACCAGTTAACAATTCTCTTCTTCTTTTTTATAGAATGCTTAAGAATACAACTAGATTCTAACACAAAGTCACCAATAATTAAAATATAATTACAAAACTATGAAGGGTAAATTGGTTAAAATTAATCTTTAGTTAAATGAGTTAGACAAATTCAAATGGGTTTTGCATGTCAAGTTCAAATTAGTCAATTTGTGTTGACCTAAATTTATTGCAAACCCATTAAGTCTAAAACCTAACCTACTAACTTCGTGTCATATTCACGGATCATGTCAAATATTGCCACCCCTACCTATAACTAAAGAGCCTTTTTTTGTTTTTAGACGCATTAAAGTTTCTAATTAAAAATGGGGGGATTCTTTTACCAACCTTTTATTTAAAAAATAAAAATAAAAATAAAAGAAAAGAAGAGTTTCTTGGGATTTAAGTGATAGTTTAATGGTAACAGTATCTTTTATGATGTTCGATGTAAGTTTTATTGTTGCATGACCAACGTTACATCTCTAAAAACTTGATTGAATCCTAATTTCCTCTTTGATGCTCAAGTCTTTTTAACTAATACTCTATTAGTTCTTGTCAACACTATTTCTCAACAAAATCCTGAAAGGAAAATTATACTCACTTCTTCACACCTCAGAGAAGAAAATGAGAGAAATAGAATATCTCTAATTCTAAACAACGCTTTTAAAAGTTTTTCATCTTGTTCTATGTACAGCTCATGTATCTTTAATGCCTATAGGTAAGTAAGGAATTTTGTGATTTCATAACAAAGATTTAATTATTATTTTATTATTATTATTATTGTGGGGATGAAAGGCCCGGACAAGGATATTGGGCCATGGGCCGCACCCGAGGACGTCAAAGATCCCGAGGACAGACAAGTATTAGTGAAGGCAAGTAGATTATTGAGTTGAGAAAGATGTATGGTCATAATAAACAGGTGACGTTGTCCGAGGAGCCACACTTCCTCGACCAACAGAGTGGAAGCCTAAAGTCCGACCACCCATCAAGTACTAGGCAATGGGCAACCGTGCTTGTGAGGATAAGCTTCAGAGAAAGGTGAATCAACAGAGAATTGAAAAATATCTGGGAAGAAAGTTACTACCACCGCATTGAATGCTCTGCACCTAACCAACTGGCCGCATTAATATAGAAGTGATACCTGAACAGTGACTTCTAGCCTTACAGCTACCCACAAAGATTTCAGAAAGGTACTGATGGGACAAGTATCAAGGAGATTAGCAATCTGATATACACGTGAAAGGCTAAGATGAAAGAAGGGAAGGGAGTATAAAAGGGGAAGGATTCCATTACAGAAGGGATCATCAAAAACAAGAAAGAAAACTATTTTGTAACCAAAAACTTAAATATTTGTACAAGTCTAAGAGAAATATATATAAGAACTGTGAGGTCAATGAATTTGGCCCCCGACCCGCTTTATACTAAGCCCAAGGCCCACGCCGAGGAGGAAGAAATGCCCGAGGACGAACGAAGAAAGTCCAAATTGCCAGGAAACATCGCCGAGGACAATCCTGTCCTCAACAAACCGAGATCATAGAAGGGAAGAGTGGCATGCCATCAAAGGCCACCTCCCAGAGCATCCCAAGAAAAAGGACAAGTACAGTGGGTCAGCCAGGGGGAGCATGGTGGAGGAGCAATTATCGGAGAAACTGTCACCTCCACATTAAATGCCCACAACTACCAATCTGGCCGCATTAATGAGGAAATGACCCCTGAGCAGTGCTGCCTTAGTTGCTACAACTCACAGAAGGTTTGGGAAGGCGGCAAATGGGACAAGTACTCGAGTAGCGATCTGCATGATCAACAAATAGAGGGCCAAGATCAACTGAAAAGGGATATATAATGTAAGAAACCCTCCAGGAAAAAGGTATCAAAAAATTAGAAATAAAGAAGACAGTAACAGTTTGTATGATCTTGGAAACATTTGTAACCAAGCACTGAAGAAACAATAAGAATATCAAGCTCCTTGGATGGATGCCGAGGACAGAATTTCACACTTTAATCCACGTACTTGTTATTCAATCCACCTGTAACCCTATCTAATTGTTGTAACCCTCACTAAGGCCTAGTTTTTAAACTCATCATCTATAAATTTATTGTATTGGGCTAATTGGGCCAGAGTCCACTCATCTAACAGTAGAAGTGCCCAATTCCAGTCCCTACAAAAACATACCATCCTCGAACTTGACCAATGAGTGTTTTTCTTTTCAAGTTGTTTGCTTTAGTCATTTTAACACCAACTAGCCTATTGTGATTTGCATTTTAACTTATTGAACGTTCAATAACAAATCTACTCTCTAACAAATCTATTATTTTGGGCTTATTGGGTCATTGTCCAAATCTTTTGGGCTGTGGACCAAAACGGGTCCTTACAATTATTATTATTATTATTATTATTATTATTATTATTATTATTATTATTATTATTATTAAATAGCAACAAATAAACATGGTTATGGGTAAACTGAATAGCAGAGAAACGGGCCTTAAGTGTTAGAATCTGTCCTGGACGTTGGTCCGAGAAGCTTTCTTGTTCTTATTATTTCCTTGGTGCTTGGATACAGAGGTTACAAAGATGATACAGGTTGCTACAGTGTTTTCTACTTCCAATCTTCGATCCTTTCTCTGAACCCTCTTTACACTTTATACCCTCTTTAGGTTGATCTTGGCCCTCCATTTGTTGATCGTGCAGGTCACTACTTGAGTACTTGTCCCATCAGCCGCCGTCCCAAACCTTCTGTGAGTTGCAGCGACCAAAGCGGCACTGTTCAGGGGTCATTTCCTTATTAATGCGGCCAAAACGTTAGTTGTGGGCATTTAATGTGGAGGTGACAGTTCCTCCCTGAATTGCTCTCCCAGGCTCCCATGGCTGACCCACGGTACTTGTCCTCTCTCTTGAGACGCTCTACGAAACCACCCTTGACGGCGTGCTACCCTTCCCTTCTATGATCTCGGTTCGCCGAGGACATGATTGTCTTCGACGATGCTTCTTGGTAGTTACGACGTTTTCCGTTCGTCCTCGGACGTTTCTTCTTCCTCGACGTGGGCCTTGGGCCTAGTATAAAGTTGGGCCGGAGTATCCAAATTTATTGACCCTACAATAGCCCCTCAAAATCCTACTGTCCGGCTCCTCGGATGGAGAGGAGGGTTTTGATGTCCACGGGCCTATGTCACGGCTCATCAAGTCTTGTCCTTCATCAGCGCCAGAGTCTTTTCGCTTGTCCAAGGCACATTCCTGACGCTTTGGTATACGAGGCACGCTCTCATTAAATTTTGGTGGCTCTGTGCTCCCCACGTTCAACGGTGTGATGGTGATCCAACTGTGGGGATTTTTTAACTTTTTGGGCGGGAAAACCGGCGCAGTTATTTTTAATCGAAGGTATAAATGCCCATTCGAACCGATTTGCCACTTTATTTTCACATTCAAGAGTTCTTACGCACGTCTCCTGAGTTCAGTCAAATCTCCAGCCCAACTCGCCTTTCTCTCCAGCATAAAAAGCCTGTCCGAGGAGTTTTTCCTTATTTCTGTAAATTTCTACTCTCTCTGACTTATATCTTCTCCCCTCTAAGTTTCTTTTTCTCTTATTCCTCTCTTTCTATCGTCCTCCCCTAAGTCCTTTAGCCGTTTCTAGTGATGGGTTGGTTTAAGAAATTGGTTGAGTCTGAAGAGGCAATGGAGAAATTCATTGCCGACTATAGGATTCCCAATAATGTAGGCTTGAGATACTATGAGGAAGGGGAGTGGCTCTTTAGGAAGGAAGATAGTGAAGTGGTGATCCCCATAATCGCCTTCCTTGAAGGTGGTATGAGAATCCCCATGGGACCGGTGATGAGGGATTACCTTAGACATTTTCGATTAGCTCCCACCCAGTGCGCCGTCAATATGTTCAGGATCCTGGGTTGTGTGGATGCTTTAAATGAGAAAATGGGGTTGAGGTTGACCCATCACGATGTAAACTGGTGTTACAACCTCGAACACCTGAAGGGCAAGTCTTACTATATAAAAACGAGGGACGACAAGGTTCGGCTTATTCAGTACCTCCCAGAGTCTAGCAAGGGGCTGAATAAGGACTTTCTCCTCGTGTCAGGGAGGTGGCACGACGGCCTTCCCTGTCCGACAGAAGAGGGGGCACCATGTGGGGTATTCAGAGTAGGAGAGGGTTAATCTTTTGCATTGTCATAGTTTGCACCGTTTGGCTGCTAATACGAATGTGCTTTGTTTTTTACAGATCCACACGCCTTTGGCCGACACTTTCACTTGGTCAACCGGGAAGATTTGGCGACCATCCTTAGGGCGGAGGTTTTTGTGAACGAGGCCGACAACCAGGTCAGAGCTGCTCACAAGATCCTTGGGTACGATCCCATCTAGAAATCGTTCTCGACTCCGAAGTACGTGATCAGAGCCAAAGATCCTCGGCTTCACAGAATCACCGTAGTAGAACAAGGGTTCTTGATTGCCGAAGGATCCCCTGTTACAGAAAGCGCTACGTTGGCAGGTCCTTCCTCGTCCCCTCAAGCTGAAGAGGCCGAGGACGATTTTGGCATATTTGATCAAGAGAATCTGTTCGAGGATCCCTCTGGTGATCTGGGTGACCCCAGTTTGACTGAAGCAGACCTCTCCTTAGTAGGGACTTCTTCTAAGGCCGAGATGGGTTTTAAGAAAAAACCCTCCACCGACCTGCTTGACCTGATTCAGGGCCAGCCGGGGAGGCCATAGCCCAAGCTTCCTCCTCCTCCCAAGTCTCAACTTATTCAGACCAGGTCATCCTCCACCCAGTTGAAGTCGTTATCACCACAGTCCAAACTTCCTCCCCCTCCCCAGCCAACTTTGCCTTCTCGGCCAGAGCCTGCCGATCCAAAAAGGAAAAGGGGATCCAAAGGCAAAGAGCCCATGGATGGGGGGCAACCTCGCTCCTCTCAGGAGGAAGATGAAACCCGGCAAGCTTCAAAACAACTGAAGGTTGGGCACCAAGGCCCGGAAAAGGAAGTCGCCATACAGTCCGAGCCCCAAGCTTGGCTTCCTGCCCCAATGCTCTATGGGGAGCCCCTGATGGAAAACGCCTCGCTCAGGGACTTCCGAGGGGGCGAGGGTGCTTACGTGGCTGATGCACTAGAGAGGTGCTTGTTGCTTCCCAGCGACATGGCCGAGCTGGGGAATATGAGGAGGTAGGAGGTCTTCCTCAGCATGAAGAGGTACATGGGCATGGTAAGACTTCTAACATTTACGACTCTATTGATCCTTGTCTCTTAGTTTCCATCTTATCGTGAACTTGTTTCAATCTGGCAGGCTGTCCAAGCCACCTACAAGTTGGAAGAGTTGGCCAATGATCAGAGTAGGGCCCTGGAATTCGAGCGTGACAAGCGCTTGGATGCCACGCGGACCCTTAAGAACTCCGAGGCTGATCTTGTGAAGGCAAGGGAGGACTTCAAGGAGATGACAAGGGCCAGAGACAGTGCTGAATCAAGTCTGGCCAGCACTTAAAAACAAGCTGAAGACCAGACAAGGCGCCTACTCGAGGCTGAGGATCAGCTGAAGATCGCCAAGAAGCAGATTGCTGATCTGAAGAAAAAGCTGGCCGAGGCCAAGAGGGCCAAGAACGCCGCAGAGTGGGCCAAGGATGAAGCCTTGAGGGCTAAGGTAGAGGCCGAGTTTTCCAGGACTGAGGCCGAGAGCTCTATGGAAAAGGCCCAGGAAGATGCTTACGCCTTGGGGATGGATGAGACACAGGCCATTCTCAAGGCTCAAGTACCTGGGGTGTGCAGGCTCTAATGTTCCCAGGTTTAGAATGAAGCCCTCAAACAAGCTGGAGTTGAGGCTTCATCTGACCTTTGGAAGGCAGAGAATGTGTACTACCCTCCTGCCATCCGAGAGCCCGGCCTTCCTAGCTCTGAGGCTGGCACTTCTCCCGAGGTGGCTGAGGCAGGCCATCCTGATACTGCCCTTACTTTGATTTCTTTCGATGAGCCTGCTAAGGAGGCCGAGCCATCAAGGGTAGCCGAGGCAGATAAGGGCCCTATCTAGGGAATACCCCAGGATGTTGCAGAGCCTCCAACTGATGCCCAGGCCGCTCAGGCTGAAGAGATAGCTCTCATTGTAATGCCTCTGCAAGCTATTCCTCTAGGTGGAAGCCCCGAGGACCCTGAGGCCACTTCAGACCAGCCTTCCAAGGGCGCAACGAAGACCAAGTTAAAGGAATAGGCCGCCCCATTATCTTTTTTTTTATTTATCTTTCTTTTTTTCTGGATTGTTGTAATGGAACGCTTGGATTTAATATATGCACTTCGCCCTTTGTGTGTTAATTGTCGCTATGATGGGTTTTGTTTATTCACATAACTTGTGTGTTGATTATTTGTTATTTATATAACTTGTGCTTCGACTATTAGCTAAACAGTCTCATCAGTGTGATTTGTTTTCCATTTTTGAAACAGCAACCTAAAAATGTAAAGTCCATAATGATAATTTCCTCTTAGACTGTGATTAGCAATTGGGCCACTCTATTTATTACGACCTGCTTTTGCTGAACGGACTATAAAACGCAATGACCTTATAACATGAGTTCTATACCTCACGAGTTGGTTATTATATCGGGTTTAAAAATGCTAAACGCGTATTACTTAAAAAAGACAAACTTTTAGATCCCGTACTTTTATAGTGCAAGTGTGTTTAGAAGTACGTTCCAAAAATTTATTGACTTAAAGGAAACAACTAGCTACCGACTAGGTTCCCCATAGGTTTGAGCCCGAGGACCATGCAAGACCTTGGTTTTGTCTAACACTTAGATTTTCTTGAAGTAGTTAGTTTCCCCATAGGTTTGAGTCTGAGGACCATGCAAGACCTTGGTTCTGTCTAACACTTAGATTCTCTTAAAGTAGTTAGTTTCCCCATAGATTTGAGTCCGAAGGCCATGCATGACCTTGGTTCTGTCTAATCGCTTAACTTTTCCTTGGAGTAGTTAGTTTCCCCATAGGTTTGAGTCGGAGGACCATGCAAGACCTTGGTTCTGTCTAACACTTAGATGGTTGCCAAAACATAAGACATGTAATCGAAATGGACTTAAAAATATAAATTAGAGAAATGCCTTTGTTAATAATAATACCTTTTTAGGTTATTTACATTCCATGGACGAGGTACAGTTTTTTCATCTAAATCTTCTAAGTAGTATGCACCTATTCCTGCTACTGCGGTAATTCGGTATGGTCCTTCCCAATTGGGACTCAGCTTTCCCCAGGATGGGTTCTTGGCAGCCCCCATGACTTTCCTCAACACTAAGTCTCCTGGTGCCAATGGTCTCAACTTCACATTGGCGTCATGTCCCTGCTTAAGCTTCTGGTGGTAGTAGGCCAACTGGATCGCTGCCTTTTCTCTTCGTTCATCGATCAGGTCTAGGCTCTTCCCCAGCAGTTCATCGTTATTGCTTGGAGTGAAGGAGCTAGTCCTCAGCGTTGGGAAGTTTGTCTCTAGAGGGATAACAGCCTCGGCTCCATAAGTCATGGCAAAGGGTGTCTCTCTTGTTGACCGTCGTGGGTAGTCCGGTAAGTCCATAAGACATGTGGCAGCTCCTCTACCCATCTTCCCTTGGCTTCATCCAGTCTCTTCTTAAACCCATTGACTGTGACCTTGTTGACAGCCTCGGCCTGCCCATTTTCCTGGGGATAAGCTGGAGTTGAGTACCTATTTGTGATTCCTAGTTCGCAACAGTATCTTCTGAAGGCTTTGCTGTCAAATTGGAGGCCATTATTTGAAATGAGGGTTCGAGGGACCCCAAATCGTGTAACGATATTTCTCCAGATGAACCTCTTGGCATCCGCGTCTCTAATGTTGGCCAGTGGCTCGGCTTCAACCCATTTGGTGAAGTAATCTGTGCCGACCAACAGATATCTCTTGTTCCCGGCTGCCTTGGGAAAAGGGCCTACAATATCCAGGCCCCACTAGACGAACAGCCATGGACTGGACAAGGGGTTGAGGACTCCTCTAGGCTGATGAATATTTGGAGCAAACCTTTGGCACTGGTCACATTTCTTAACATACTCCAGGACTTCCTTTTGCATCCCTGGCCACCAATATTATTGGGTAAGGGCTCGGTGCGATAGAAATCTTCCCCCTGTATGGCTCCCACAGATCCCCTCGTGCAGTTCCTCAAGCAGTAATTCTGCTGCTTCTGGGTGAATACACAGTAAATATGGCCTAGAGTAGGAGCGCTTGTACAGTTTGTGGTCCTCGGACAACCAAAACCGAGAAGCGCTTCTTCATATTCTTTCAGCCTCTAGCTTTTCTTCAGGTAGGGTATCCTCTCTGAGGAACCTCACTATGGGGTCCATCCAGCTGGGACCCATTCTAACTTCATGGATAGGGACCATGCCAATTGCCACCTCTCTTACTCTATCCAGATGCTCGACAATGATGGTTCGAGGCAGACCCTTTGCCGATGAGGTAGCGAGCGAGGCCAATGAATCTGCATGGGTGTTGCCACTTCTGGGGACATGTGACAAGCTGAACTGGTCGAAGTTTGACTGCAAGCGTTTGGCCTGGCTTAAGTACGCTTGCATCCTTGCTTCTCTGGCTTCCAACTCTCCCCTTACTTGGCCCACTACCAGTCTTGAGTCCGAGAACACCTCTACTGCTTTTCCTCCGATTTTTTGCACCATGGTCATTCCTTGTAGCAAGGCCTCGTACTCGGCTTCTTTATTCGTGGCCGAGAATCCCAGTCTCAAGGATTTCTCAATGATTGCCTTCTCAGGAGATATTAGGACCAGCCCTACTCCGGATCCTCTTTGATTTGCTGCGCCATCAACGTACACCTTCCAACATGGGGTTCCTAGCATGGAGACTATCCTAACCGATTTTCCATCCATGTTTCGATCCTCGGCTACAATTTCTACTAGTGGTTCAGCGAATTCGGCCACCAAGTCAGCTAGGATCTGGCCCTTTATGGAGGTCCGAGGCATGTACTTTATGTCAAAAGCTCCTAGGATTGTATTCCATAAGGCGATCCTCCCGGTATAATCAGCAATCCGAAGTACGGACCTCAAGGGTAGTTGAGTTAGGACAACCACTGTGTGGGCTTGGAAGTAATGGGGAAGCTTTCGTGTAGCATAGATCACAGCTAGTATGGCCTTCTCCAAGGGTAAGTATCTGACCTCAGCTTCTTGTAGTGACTTGCTCACGTAATAGACTGGCTTTTGAATGCCGTTGTCACCCCGTATTAACACTAAGCTCACCGCATGAGGGGCCACGGCAATAAATGCGTATAGGACTTCATCGGCCTCAGGACTGGACATGATAGGGGGTCGAGATAGGTATTCCTTGAGTTGCTGGAAGGCCGTAATACAATCCTCGGACCATTCAAACCCTTTCCACTTGTTGATCAAGAGATAGAACGGTCTGCATCTATCCGCCGACCTGGAAATGAATCGATTCAGGGCTGCGATCATTCCAGTTAGCTTTTGAACCTCCTTGGCGTTTTGCGGTGGTTTTAGATCGTTAATAGCCTTGATCTGGTCAGGATTAACCTCAATTCCCCTATGAGTGATCATGTAGCCTAAAAACTTGCCCAATCCCATGCCAAATGAGCATTTGGAGGCATTTAGGCGCAGCTTGTGCTTCCTCAAGACACTAAAAGCACTGCCAAGGTCTCCTAAATGCTCGGACACTACCTTACTCTTCACCACCATATCGTCGACATAGATTTCGATGCTCTTGCCCAACTGCGGCTTGAACATTCTCGTCATCATCCTTTGGTAAGTGGACCCTGCGTTCTTCAGGCCGAACGACATTATTTTGTAGTGATAGTTCGCAGTAGGCGTCATAAAGGCTGTCTTCTCCTGGTCGTCTAAGGCTAGTGGTATTTGATGATAGCCTTGAAAGGCGTCCAAGAAGCTCATTTGAGGATGGCCCGCCATTGCATCCACCAACTGGTCTATCCGAGGCATGGGGAATGGGTATTTTGGGCACACTCTATTTAGGTCCGTGAAGTCTACACACACCCGCCATTTCCCGCTTTTCTTTTTGACTACCACGGTGTTAGCCAACCATTCGAGGTAAAAAACCTCTTTGATAGCCCCGGCACGCTTAAGTTTCTCCACCTCGCCCCTAATCGCATCGGCATGCTCTCTTGAGGGGCGTCGAGGCGGCTGCTTCTTGGGTGTGATGGATGGGTTGATGTTAAGATGGTGACAAATGAAGGCTGGGTCAATCCCCTGAGTGTCACAGGCATCCTATGCGAACACGTCAATATTGCTTTTGAGAAACTCAATCAACTCCCCCTTCTCCTGGGGAGACAGTTAAGCCCCTACTTGAAAGAACCTCTCCGGGTCACCACCGATGACCACTCTCTCTAGGTCTTTGCATTTTGCCTCCTCGGCGGCCGCACCAGGGGGCGATACCGGGTCCTTTGATTGCTATAAGTTCATCTCAGCAGAGGCCAAGGACTCTGCATCGAGCCGACGTGAAATGGCAGCCACCATACACTGCCTTGCCGTAGACTGGCAACCACGGATTTCGAGAACTTGGCTTCCAGACGGGAATTTCACCTTCTGATGTAAAGAGGAGGCAACAGCCCCCAAAGTATGGAGCCAGGGCCTGCCAACAATGGCGGTATATGGAGAGTAGGTGTCCACCACGATAAAGTTCACCTCCACTCTCTTTGGACCGGTCTGGATTGGCAGCCTAATCATGCCCTTTGGAATAACAAGTTTCCCGTCGAAGCTCATCAAAGGAGAGCTGTAGGGCGTCAAATCTTCCAGTTTCAAATTCAACCCCTTGTAGAGGTCGGGATACATTATCTCGGCAGCACTGCCGCCATCCACCATCACTCTTTTCACATCGTAGTCCCCAATTCTGAGAGTGATCAATAGCGCATCGTCATGGGGCTAGGTGGTTCCCACCTTGTCTTCTTCTGAAAAACTCAAGACTGGGTAAGAATTCAATCTGACCCTCTTCGGCGGCTCTGAGTGGGATTCATCAGCAGGCAGTTGAGTCACAGATAACACTCGTGAGGGGCGCGTGCCTGTCCTTCCTGGCGCGGCCAAGATTACGTTGATTGTCCCTACGGGTGGCCTTAGGGCGTTATCCCTTTGGGGCTCCTAATAGGTCCGGCCCATATGGCCACTGGAATGATGCAGGAGGTGCCTCAGCTTTCCCTCTCGGACCAGCTGGTCCAGATAGTTCCAGAGGTTCCTACAGTTCTCCGTGGTGTGCCCGTGGTCTTAGTGGTATTGGCAATAAAGGTTCTGATTACGCCTCATAGACTCTCCCGCCATCTTGTTCGGCCATTTAAAGTATGACTCGTTCTTGATTTTCTCCAACACCCGGTGCACTGGCTCTTGGAATACAGCGCTGACGGTCTGTGTGCTGGATGCTCCTGATTGCCCTATGAAATCTCTCCTCGGGCGGTTGCTGTTATGTCTGTCCGACCTGAAATCCCTCCTTTCCTGAGGGATAACCTTCTCTTTTCCCTTTCCTTGCAGCTGGTCCTCTTCTACTCGTTTATACTTGTCGATCCGATCCATCAGTTGGCGCACACTGGTGGCGGGCTTGCCAGTCAGAGACTTCCTCAGGCCGTGCTCAGCTGGGAAACTGTTTTTGAAGGTGCTGAGGGCGACGTCGTCACAATTGCCGTCCATTTCATTATACATCTCCCAATATCTGTCCGAGTAGGCCTTCAGAGTTTCTCAATTATCCATGGACAGCGATAGTAGCGCACTCAAGGGCCGAGGAGCTCTGCTGCTTGTAACGAAGCGAGAGCCAAAGGCTTGAGTTAGCTGCCTATATGAACCTACGGAATTCGCCTTTAGGCCATTGAACCATCTCATGGCCACCGGCCTTAAGCTAGATGGGAAGACCTTGCACATCAGTGCCTCGTTTTTAGAATAGACGGCCATCCTTTGGTTAAACTAGCTCACATGCTCCACGGGGTCTATCTTGCCGCTGTAGGGGATAAAGGTTGGTTGCTGGAAACGTCGAGGAAGCGCAGCTCCCTCTATGTGGCGCGTGAACGGGGACCTGGATAGTTGGTCCAGTGCCCTGCTCATGGCGTCGTTCCTCAAGCCCCCAGGAGACGGGCTTTTACGTGTACGCCTCCATTGGCGCTCTTCCTCGTGAGAGAAAGTCTCACTTGGGGGGGTTCGCGATCTCCGCCTATAATCATCATCGCCTTCATCACTGGAGGGCATGTCAGGGCTAGAGTGAGACCGCCGTCGTCGTGCATGGCGTAGCTCTCTCTTCAAATCGTCTATCTCCCGTTGCATGGCCTGATTATCATTCCGCCCCTGAGATTCGTGGCTTCTGACCTCTTCTTGTTGCATGGGTTGGTTGTTGTTTTGTCTTTGGAGCACGTGACTCTACACACAAGAATGGCTGCTGCCAGTTTGAGTGGTGTGCACACTTCCCTCTCGAAACCTTCCATTCTCTTCATTTCGATCACGCCCGGGATCGGGAAAGTTACCTTGTCGTAGGGATCCAGCAGATTCGGGCCGATGGGGACCTGTTGGATGAGGGTTTGACCCTACCATGATCAACCGTTGCACTTACTAACACACAAGCTCTTCCCACAGACGGCGCCAATTGTAGGGACTGGGTCTGAGCACTTCTACAGTTGGAAAAGTGGATTCAGGCCCAACTAGCCCTAAACAATAAATTTGTAGAGGATGGGTTTAAGAGCTAGGCCTTAGTGAGAATAGCAACGAATAAACATGGTTATGAGTAAACTGAATAGTAGAGAAACGGGCCTTAAGTGTTAGAATCTGTCCTGGACATTGGTCCGAGGAGCTTTCTTGTTCTTATTATTTCCTTGGTGCTTGGATACAAAGGTTACAAAGATGATACAGGTTGCTGCAGTGTTTTCTACTTCCAATCTCCGATCCTTTCTCTGAAGGACCTCTTTACACTTTATACCCTCTTTAGGTTGATCTTGGCCCTCCATTTGTTGATCGTGCAGGTCACTACTTGAGTGCTTGTCCCATCAGCTGCCGTCTCAAACCTTCTGTGAGTTGCAGCGACCAAAGCGGCACTGTTCAGGGGTCATTTCCTCATTAATGCGGCCAGAACGTTAGTTGTGGGCATTTAAAGTGGAGGTGACAGCTCCTCCCTGAATTGCTCTCCCAGGCTCCTATGGCTGGCCCACGGTACTTGTCCTCTCTCTTGGGACGCTCTACGAAACCGCCCTTGACGGCGTGCTGCCTTTCCCTTCTATGATCTCGGTTCGCCGAGGACATGATTGTCCTCGGCGATGCTTCTTGGTAGTTACGACGTTCTCCGTTCGTCCTCGGACATTTCTTCTTCCTCGGCGTGGGCCTTGGGCCTAGTATAAAGTTGGGCCGGGGTATCCAGATTTATTGACCCCACAATTATTATTTTTATTCATTTTTTCGTGTGATTTCATTGATTCTTTTTGATCCATTTTTCTTCATAATTTTGTTCTTTGTTTTTTTTTTCCCCTCTTTTGTAACCTTTTTTTTTATTCTTTAGACCCATTTTTCTTTTCAAAGTGTGAAAATATTGAGTTTGTTTGAGTCATACTATATGGCCACTATTCAACGAACTTATATGGTTATTTTCTACAAGCCCGACTTAACCAAGCCCAACTTCCTTGTGGGTATAATTCACGTATTATATTATATTTTATTCTTTTAAGTATAATCTAAGCCCATGCAACTTATTAGGAAAATTGAGAAAGTGTGGTTTTAAGAGTATGGTTTTCTTTCGAACCTTTTGCATAAGCTTGGCCCATGCGTGCTACCAAGTGAGCAAGGGAGATTGATAACACCTCTAGCTCATGGAGGAGGTCTTATACCTGAAATTTTCATCCCAAAAGAGTTTTTATGCTCTGACTGACTGCAACCCAACTTTTCTGCTTTACATTTTTTTTTGCCTAAAACACATAAATGACCCTAAGTGGTTAGGCTTGTCTGCTACAACAACCAAATGCAACCTCCAAGGACCTGCCATGTCTAGGAAACATCAGCCCATGAATTTAGGCTACTTCATTTCCCAAAAAGTAAGCAAACTCTCTTACCCAATTAAAGCAAATTTGACAATAACCTCTGTAAAGTTGCGATTTACAACTATGTTTTATGTTGGCTTTATTCCATGACAAAAAGTGTTGTAATTGCACTAATTTATTTCCTTGTATTTTGTGGGATTTTATTGTATTGGGTTTAGTATTAAGTTAGTGAATAATCGAGCATGAAATGAAGATCAGTGTATTTCGCGACTAGCTCGCGAGAAGTTCGCGAAAAGGGTTCCCGCGAAAAGGGCATGTGAGAAGCACATGACTGGAAGCTGAAGAGTCATGCCAGACTGTCAATTTCGCGAGTGTCTCGCGGGTAAGGCCTTCTCGCGAGATACCTGCGAAACTCTCTGCCTGAAAGATTTTTAAGTGTGACTTTCTTATCCTTCACCCATACTATATATACCCTCATTACCCACAAAAGTAAAGGAGGTCATTCAAAGAGAAAAACCCTAGATAGGTTTTCTACAACACACACACCCATCTTTTTAGAGAGAGAGCTACTCATCCTTAGTGAGAAATCATTGTAGCCTATTCTCCTTCCCTCTCCCATTGTCATACCTTAAGAGGAGATTTGTACCCAAACACAACCCACACCTTTTTAGAGTGTAGAGAGTGTTTTGGAGCTTGGGAAGTTTTGGGGATTTGCCAAAAGAAGCCGGTGAGGCTTGGTGGATGCAATCGGGCGTATTGCGGGATCTAGAAAGCTAGACAAGACACGGTTCCGAGAAGTCTTGTTGGAGTAGGAGTTTGGAAAGTTTAGGTACATTGGGTAGATTAGGCTTAGAGGGTCTCTTGCTATTCGTGTATCCCAACTTATTGTCTAGTGGATCGATTTACCGCTTGGAGGGCGGCGGAGAGGTTTTTCGCTGAGTTCTTCGGTTTCCTCTTCGATAACACATCGTTGTGTTATCTTGTGTTTGCATCTCTCTTCCTTTACTCTTGTGCTTTACTTTTATTGTTTGTTGTTCATGTTTATGCACTAGAGTAGTATCGGTTGATTACGTTTCATTTACTCTTATTTCCGCATTTAGATAAGTTAGAGTAAAAGCAATCTAGCCGTATTTTTTAATTGGGGGTCTAAACAAGCTCTTGTGTTTTCACACAATTTCGAGCTTTCAACCTATTTGAGTGATACCTTGGGGTTCAAAGCATCTTCTATTGATCAAAGACCAGTCACTTAGAGCACCCCAAATTCAATAAAAAAAATGCCCAAATCAAATTCAAAAGGAAAAAATCACGTTTTACCCTTAGAGCTGAAACTTTAGAGTAAAAGCCCATCCAGCCAATTAACATTCTCACAATTCTGAAGTTTAGGGGTGGAAATATGGGTACAAGGGAACCTTCCCTCTCTTCTTCACAATCTCTCTCAATTTCCTCTTCTCGCTGACTGTGGGTTGAAATTTCGGACCTGTGTTTGTTTTTATGCATTTTTCAACATTTTTGTTATTGGCATTTTGATTTCTCTCTTGTTAAAACACACTTAGCCTTTATTTACTAAATATTGGAATTTTGGGCTTAATACTCTCCACAAATAATCACTTCTAAAGAACTCATTGGGAGATTTTGGCCGTTCTCGCATTTCTAGCCCTTGTCTCAAAACGTCCCCGACAGAGGACATATCCTCTATTTTGACTGTTTCAGCAAATAGAAGTATGTTCTTTTTTTCTTTTCTATTTTTTTTAAGTTTATGAATAAACTTTCTAACCTCTTCTGGAAAAAAGAAGAAGCTGATTTTTCTTTTTTAATGGGGTTCAATTAATACCCAATGGTCCTAACACCTCTTATGTTGTCTAGGTAAGTGGGTATTAGAGTTGCAACCGAAGTAGTCGGATACTAGCCATTGAACTGATACAAATTTTCTCTCTCAACCTAAATTCTGAAGTCTTTTTTAACCAATAATTCTCATCAACACTATTTCTCACAAAATTCTAAAAAGAGAATAAAATGAGAGAAGAAGAACATCTCTAATCTAATTCTAAAAAGAAGTTTGAAAAGTTTTTTGTCTTGTTCTGTGTACAATTCTTGTCCCTTCAATGCCTATTGGCAATTAAGGAATTTTGTGATTTAAAAAAAAAAAAAAAAAAATTCTTTCATGTTCATTTTTTTTGTGTGATTTAGTCATTTCTTTTTCCTTCTTTCTGATCCATTTCTCTTCATAATTCTGTTCTTTGTTTTTTTTTTTTTTTTTTTTTTCTTTTCTCTTTCATATATTTTTTTGTTTTTTTTTTTTTTTTTTCAGATCCATTTTTCTTTTCAAAGTGTGATGATATTGAGTTTGTCTGAGTCATATTATATGGCCATTATTTAACGGTCTTGTATGTTACTTGATTGAAGAGATCCAGTTGCAACTGACAACTTATTGTTTCTAGGGGTTTGCTTTTGTACATAGATATGAGAATAGAGTGGCCAAATTGATGATATCACAAAGAAAAAATTCATAAAAATAAATAAATAAATTATGACTTACGGGTCTTATTGTAATGTTAATCTTTTTTTGGAGGACATACCCTTTATTTTTGTGGTTGTTTCAGAAAATAAATGTATATTCATTTTTAAGTTTATGAATAAAATTTCTAACTTGAAACTCGAAGAAAAAAAAAAGAAGTTAAATGGGGTTGAAGGGATACTTAGGGGGTGTTTGGTAGAGGAGTTTGAGTAATGTTATTTGAATGTTTTTGATATATGTGTGGGTGAAAAAGTGTGTAGAAATGTGTATAATATTATTTAAAATGTTCAAAAGTGTTCAAACACACTTACCAAACAGGGCCTTAATGGTCCTAACACCTCTTATGTTGTCCGGGTCAGTGGGCATTAGGGTTCAAACCTTAGACAATACTCAATTCCCTTCTTGAAACATATTGGATATAGATCCCTATATATTTAAGAAACAGTGGTAGATTACATAATATTTTCAAAAATAGTGGTATTTGACCATTTTGACTTCTATTAATTATTTCAAAAGTGCAGATGTATTTACCTTCTTTTAAATCTTCTTTAAGATTAGATCAATAAAAATTTCTCATTAATATTAGAAGTCTCTCTTGATGACAATTTTTTATTTTTTTGAATAAGGAAGAACTGGCTATCTGGAAAAAAATAAATAAATAAATGAGAGAGGGAGAACCTTGGCCAGTAAAACATATTTTGCTCATTAGTCAATTCTTATTTCTTCTGCCATTCAAATTTTTGCCCAGAAAAGTTGTGCCTTCACACTTGTGCTGCGAATGGTGATGCAGCGAAAAAAAACAATGATGTTTAAACTTCAAGAGCTAATACATCGTTAGCTCAAAAGGTTTGTTCGGTTAATTTTTGCTTAAAATAATATGATGTGGCATTGAGTTTTAATCACTACCGTTGGTTTGTTAGTGGGTGATGTGGTTGTTTCTCCTTAGAACAAAAGGAGATGTCCAGTTAAAATTTCACTGGAGGTAAGCTAGACGCCTAGACCCTTTAACCATTATATGTTTCTAAAAAAAAAAAAACCATTACAAGAAAACTAATGAAAAATGTTTTCAAAATGGTCATAAAACATGTTATTTAAGCTAATAATACATTTGGTTAATGTACTTTATCTTTAGGCTAATATTTAATCTTCTAAGATATATGGATTTTTAAATTCTATGTTTATAAATATAAATAAAATAAATGAAGAAAGAATTAAAAAAAAAAAATGATTTCTATGTTAAAGCAGTACTACTTATTTATAGACTCCATTCCTACTTTTTTTTTTTCATGATTTTTCTCAGATAATCCCATTCCACGCAGCCATAGATCTTGCTCTTATCGAGCTTCAATGCCATATAACCATGTTTTATTTACCTTCTAGTTTTTCATGGAATGCTTCAGGTCTCAAAAGCAACAATGACATTGTGTGCTATCAATCTGCTTGGCAGATTTTCATGCCAAAAATCTCTGCTTGGCATGAAAGCAATATGTATGTCCGAGTTTAATTTAGACAATAGGGGTTTCAATTTGTTTATTAACATTGCAAAGACTAATGAGTCTTTATTAAGTCATGGTCTCTAAATTCTTTGTTTTGACTGTTGCATTTGAAAGAGCGTTTGGCGTACCTCATTGAGGTGAAACTTTTCTCAACAGTTGTTGGTTCATGTCATTCCACACCACCTTGTCAATGAGGTTGGCCCCCTCCATATTGTCCTCTACAAGTGCGTACACCATCCCTAGTTGGTGTCTCGCTCTATTCCTCTTGCTTCCAATCTTGTTTCCATGAAGAACAAGATATGAGGATTTTCTCGCTTCACTAAGACTTGAAGTTCTCGAACTGCTCATAGATTCCCCAAACCATGGCAATCATGGTGCTCGAAAGTTCAAACTAGGTGCAAGCACACTTTGAAGCTTCGAATAAAACCAATCATTGCTCCAATGACCCTTTTTGGTTCTTTGTCAACCTTTACAAATGAAGCTTCCCTCTGACCTAGTCTTGCTTTTTTGGTTATGAAGGAGTTCAAGAACTGAAAAAAGGAATGAAAGGTTCTAAATGGGGTAGTTTCAGTACATGTATTGAATAGGTGGGGTGCACGAGGGTTGCAACTTAAGAAACTTGAATAAGAGAGGAGATGGAGATGTTTGGAAGTGGAGAAGGGAAACGGGGGTAGGGGGGAAGTGGCAAGGACAAAGAGGTGGGAAACAAAATGGAACTAGGAAAAGAGGAAAAATTACCAAAGGGGGCTAGCACTGAACACGGTCAAGCTAGTGGCTAAAAGATCTCAAGTGAAGGCCGAGAGGGGGGGACGGGTGGATTTGGCTGGTGATCAACTGTTCTCATAACTGCATCTGAAGTTTTCAAGAACTAAACTTCATTAGTCTAGGGAACATAAAGACCGCATTCATTTCCTCTAATTATTTTTGTGAGTTATAATGAAAGAACTTAAGTCATTTTACTTATAGATATAGATACATCAGATTTTATAGTGAAAACCATATGTAAAACAAATTCATCAACAATCCCATACAAAGTTAATACATCCAGTCCTGAAGAAAGCCAAGCAATTTCATCAATATTACAAAAAATTGCAGAAGACAATGCCTTTATATATATATAGGAGCAGACAGTGCTTTTAATTTGGAGGACTAGCAAACTCCAGTTCTCTTGCCAGCCACAAGCTGCCTCCAGTAGGTGGCTATCTCCTCTGGAGTCTCCCTCGCACTCTTTTTTATGTGCTTTTTGCCTCCATCATCTCCGTCTTGTGTCTCATCAATAGTAGCTGTGACATGGGCAGTTTTGGTGGAAACACGGATGGGGTGTGTCTCCATCTCCTTCATAACTTTCTCTATGTCTGAAATAAGTCTCTCAGCCAAGGCCCGGCTGAAATCCTCTCTAACTACTACACGAAGAACAGCAATGTGTTCAGCATCAGGTGGCATTGTGTAGGCTGGAACGATCCACCCAAACCTTCTCAAACTCCCTGATATCTCAAACACATTGTATTTGCTACTGTCTTTGAGAGAGAAGGCTACCAGGGGTACTCCATCATCCTTGGAGACAATGTTAAACAACCCCGTTTTCTCAATTCCTTCTTTCAGTACTCTAGCATTCTCCAAGCAATTCTCCATGACGTTCTTGTAACCCTTACATAACATAGACAAAAGAACCACAAA
This sequence comes from Notholithocarpus densiflorus, assembly GCA_030021035.2. Classification (NCBI taxonomy): domain Eukaryota; kingdom Viridiplantae; phylum Streptophyta; class Magnoliopsida; order Fagales; family Fagaceae; genus Notholithocarpus; species Notholithocarpus densiflorus. The sequence goes on along the minus strand of JARYZH020000066.1, from coordinate 707,328 downwards.
ATTACATAATGAAACATTAAAAAAAAAAAAAAAAGTGTACCCAACTATAAGCAATCTAGGCAATCTACTTCAAATATATAAGTTGCTTCTAGAATAGCTTATGGGTTGATTTTTGCCCTCACTTTATCTTTCATTTTAATAACCATGGTTTACAATTCTAATTGTAACCAACTTTGCATTCTCTAATGGCATGTTTTATCATTCCATAAAAATTATGTCATCTATTATGGTTTCAATTGTGGGATTCTGTGAAATGCAGCCTTTTTAAACCTTTTCAAACTCTTTCCCTTGTCTGAGTTAATGTCTATAACTTCTTTCAGGGACCAACATTTTTGGTGACAAACTTGTAATAAGATCATAAGAGGCTAAAACAAAAAAAGTTCATTCTTGTTTACTGGACGCTCCTAAAGGAATTTTTTCCAACAATTCCTCAGGAAATCTATGCTAATTCCGTTTGTTACTCCAAAAATGGACTCTGACAGAGCATACTTTACTTTTTCAATATCCTAATTTGTGGATATGCTTAGAGCAATTCTCATATCAGTCTTTTGGTTTTCCCCTTCTAATTGGGGCATATTTCTAAGCCTAAGCTCAATATAATGCCAGTACTCTTTCTTGGCCATATATTGTACGTTTTATCTCAAATTCTATATTGCAAGATAACAGACCTTGGAATCCAATTAACATTGCATATCAAAATACAGATAAAACTAGGAAAAAGATGAAAGAATAAAAGTAACCTCCAATATGCTGAATCAAGCCATGAAGGTATCCTTCAATTCAGAATAAAGAAACCATTACCTCAAAGCCCAGCCGAACAAACTGATAATATTGAGCAATGATTTGACTAGAGCCTGCCAGAATTGAAAATGTTGGAAAATAAACAGAGAGAAGATTAATGATAAGGAGAACAGATTGATTAAACTCATTACTGAGAAAATCCCAAGTCTACAAATCCTTTTCAATGAGATGAATGTATTCAATTTTAAAGGGACATCTATGTTGAGAGTGCATGAACACCAATGGAGTCCACCCTGGATTTTGCTCATTAATTGAGCTTGTGTGGTGAGGTACTTAGTACAATGGGATTTCTACTTCCTTTTTTATTAGGTTGTGTGCCTATAGGAAGGCAGCCTTTTCTCAATATTGGTAAAAGACATGTGAGGCTTTAGGGGTGAGAGAGCCACCTGAGATTATTTTTTTGATTGGTAAGTTACATACGCATCCAATGGGTCTTGAACCAAAGCCCTCCACCTAAAATGTATACAGGGAGGAGAGGACAGATTCACTAGAGTTCTTTGGATTTTCATATATTTATTTTTTACAGTGATGAGTTCCAAGATTGCCTAAATTTATGATGGTTTCTATTTTGTTAAAAGATAAAGACCATTTACCTTCTATGAAATTCTGTTTAAAAAATTGAGGGAAATGATTCAGTATCAAGATTGAATTTAAAAACAAGCTGGGTGAGTACATTTTACAAAAGCAAAGGATTCACCAAGACTTAAGCAGATGCATATAAATCCGTGGATGTGTCACACCTATATATGCACATATATTATAAATAGATATTACCTTTGGAGAAGTTGAGGGTGAATGTGGGTTGATCAGATCCAAGATAGTTGATGTGAAAGACAAGGTCCTCAGGTAAGTCCTCTTTAGTCCTCCAAACAACCCAGCCAACACCAGGGTAGACAAGGCCATACTTGTGACCACTAGCATTTATGCTCTTCACTAAAGGCAAACGGAAATCCCACTCAAGATTAGGGTAAATGAATGGGGCAATAAAACCGCCACTAGCGGCATCAACATGAATTGGGGTGTCCCATCCTGTCTCCTTATTCTTTTCAGTGAGGAGTTCATTAAGGTGTTTCACATTCTCAAACTCTCCAGTCAAGGTTGATCCCAGAATTGCTGCAACACAGATGGTGTTCTCATCCACCATCTCAACTGCTTTCACAGGATCCATCACATAATATCCCTCTGACAGTTTTACCTCCTTCAGATCAACCTCAAAGTACCTAGCAAACTTCTCCCAGCAAACCTGGGAGAGCATATTTTGAGGTAAATCAGATATTGATGCACTAAGGGACTAATCCTGAACCAGAATCATCAATGAAATCATCTTTAGCTGTAGCAATGTTGTAAAATTATCTTGCAAACATCAAGTTCCATTCATGCAAAAATAGCCAACGATATAGCCAAAATGGTTCCAAAAATCAAACATATATCACACATAGACATTTGGTCAGATTCAGGAGTTACTAAATTACAGTTCAACAAAGTCTTAATCCCAATACAGAGGGATCTATCGGTGTACATATTTCGACCACAGTGTCAAGAGTTTAATCTTCTTTTTGTAAATTCATGATAGTGGTAAATTTAAACAAGAACAATGTACTTCACAGTCACACTAGATAAAAATATGAACAAAGGATGCATTTATAATATTTTAGCAGCTTAAAGTACTAATAACCACAATGTGAAACCCACCTGAACATTAGCTCCAGTGACTATGTTAGGCTTATCATATGGTTTGCCCTCTAATTTTCTCTTCGACTGCCACTTCCTTTTAAAAGCTAGACCTGCCAGCATTATTGCCTCTGATGATCCCACGGTACCCACACCAACAGCAGTATCAGTTTCTCCAACAGGAGCATTAAACAGGTGGGCTATCATATTCACACACCGATTCTGCAGAGTTAATACATTAGCAATGCTTCGTAATTAACAACAGGAACATTTAGACTAAAATTCATAGATCTCATTTTCCAAAATAAAGAGGTTGTGCCTTAAGAAATGACATGTTTGACCAACACTATCATTATTCACGAAGAAGAATGATTCATTTTCCATATCATGAAGAATAAGTCAAAGAATTGATTTCCATGAGCAAATCATGTGTGATTGAAGTAATCAATTATATAGTTCAGGTTTTGTATGTCATGAATGTAGGTTATCCAGGCCAAAGCATGTCAACCTTCGTGTCCTTCAATTCTCTATATTTTCTTCATTTTTCACAATTTAAGTCCTTTCATATTATTAGATTGGATTGAACAGAATTTAATTTTATTATATTATCAAAGTGAATTTAATGGACTTTCATTGAATCGCTCCCCTCCTTATATTCCACTTGTTGGTACTTTCTATCATCACCTTGTTAAATTAATTTTTATTATCTACCATCTTATTCATCTTCTTATATTCAATAAGAAATATTACTGCTTTTTATGCATAATGGCAATTTTACCTGTGAATTTTTAGCTCCTAGAAGGCTAGAGCCTTGCAGCATAGCAAAGGATTTCGTCACATTAATACTGAAGTAAATCAGGGAAGCATGTTTTGTGGATTTCTAATTGAGGGAGTTTCTTTTTTTGGTAGGAAATTGAGGAAGTTTCTTTTGAATGGTAGTACTTTTATGTGGCTTTGGAGAATCCAATTTGGTTCACAAACTAAGTTTCACCTTTTATTGTCCTCTTTCCTTGCATACCAAAAGACTTGTGTAAGCTAGTTTAGAAGAAATTTTCAGTTTCTAAAAAGTTTGGTTCCAAACACCAATAAGAAAATAATGTGTCCAGTCATGTGTAATGTTCATGACTCACTTAGTTGGTCTGTTTAAATGAGTCATGTCATGTGCATTGCACATGACAATGACGAATATTATCTTCCTGTTAGTCGTTGGAGCTCAAGGCTCTAAACATGTTTGAAGACAAATTTTGTTCATTTACGGGACGAAAAAATAACTTTTTAAAGTTGGAAAACATTTTCCTCCAATCTAGGTTGGAGGAATCTTTTCAAGCCCATAATCCATTATTATGTGGTAGTTTATAAGACTATTGATCCACTTGTTTTAAATCCATAGTTTTAAAAACTGGACCGGCAGGTTCAACTGGAACCAGGCACCAATCTAGTCCGGTAAAAAGCCCTAAAACCAGTCAAAAACTAGGAATCGAGAATCAAAACCAGTTCTTTGACCGTATCGGTTTTTAAAACCATGTTTAAATTATATAATTCATTAATTCATTTAAACAAATCACATGACTATTAAATAAGTCACGCGACTAAAAGTAAGCCTATATGGAGTAGTTTTTTAAGTTGCAACGTAGTGGGTTAAAGGAACTTTCAACCAAACTAGGTCACTTATTTTATCCATAATAATATATATAAAACCTAAATAGTTGGATATTTTTGGTAAACTTGCCATATAAATTTTTAAGACCTCACCATTTTACACGTTTTTATTGTAGTATATTTAAATTCAATTTTGACACATCATTTTAAGGATAGAATACGTAGTTCTGACAGTTTTATATTATAGTTTTTATTTATTTATTATACATATGGCACAAAGAAAGAATATCACTGTGTCACAATTCACAACCATAGTTTTGAAGAGGCCTAGGGCCCGTTTGGTACATGTGTTTAAAAACTGAAAATTGTTGTTTGAAAACATTTATAAAAATACGTGTTGGTAAAAAAATGCGTCGAAATGCGTAAAATGTTTAAAAACTGAAAATGGTTGTTTGAAAACATAAACCAAACACCCCCCAAAGTTTTATTATAGATTGAAATCTTTGACCTTTTGTTGCCATATAAATTTTCAACAGCACACATTTTGTATCTCATCATTTAAAAATATGTTTTTTTTTATTAAAAAAAAAAATGATTTTTAGAGGTACAAGTTGAAAAAAATTAGAACTGATTATATTATTTAAAAATAAAAAAATCTCAGTAGTACATAAATTAAAATTGAAAAGAAGAGAGAGAGAGACCTGGAGCTCGGTGGTAACAGGGTATTCGTCCATGTCAACATAGTTTTTGTTGATGGAGGCCATCATAAGCTTCTCGCATTCAGGCTCCATCCACGTGGTCACAAATGAAGCCAAGTTCAGCCTTGGTGTCCCATCCAGCATCAACTCGTCATTTATTATCTGATATGCTGCTTCTTTTGGTATCGAATCCGCAGGCATCTTGTACCTATAACATCATCATCATCATCATCATCATCATCATCGTCATCGTCATCACTGAAAAGGTATTTCATGATCGAGTAGATCGAGTTCACATGAGCGAGCGAGCGAGTTTCACTACCGCATGCAAGAGTTTGGTAACCTTATAAAACCGTGTTATAAGATAAGATAAGATAATTTTAAGAATTTTGTTTACTGTACACAAGCGGTAATAATGGCTCAGGCGAGAAAGAGTTGTGGAAATTAATTAGCTTTAGACAGTCACGTTATTACTACATAAATCTGGGTTTAGAGGACCTTTTAAAAATAAAAATAAAAAACCTTGAAAATCAAATAGAGAGAGAGAGAGAGAGAGAGATGGCATGAAAAGCAAGACTTACTTGGGAACGGGAGTACGGACATATCTGGAAGCAAAAGTAGAGTTCAACTGCTCTCCGGAGTCTGGAATTGTGGTTGTGATTACCATTTCTTTTCTTAATTTGTTTTTAAGTCAGAAAATTAAAATATATATATATATATATAGAGAGAGCTTTGAGAGGAAAGTGAGAAAGAATGGAGGAAGGAGAGGGAATGAATGAATATTGGTTTGCTTTGCTTTGCTGTAAATAATGATGATACCACCAATCAAATGAGGGACACGTAACGTATAAAAAATGTACTAGGTTGCGTAAGTAAATACCCCTACCCTTCTACTTTTTTTTTTTTTTTTTGAAGGTTACCCTTCTACTTTTTAATTGCAAGCGGCAGCAGATCAATGTTATTTTTATTATTTTGTAATGATAAGAATGTAATTTTATTATCCTTCGTGAGCCTCGAAGAGTTAGTGTGCGTTGTGCATAAATTATTTTTGTCAATTTATTTTACTATTTAAATTATTTTTACTATTATTTATGAGCCTTACTGCACTTTTTGGTACTATTTATGGGTCTTACTTTACTATTTCAGTTACCTTTTACCTTTATCTACAGTACTTTCAGCAAAAAGTTTTTAATTTTAACAAAATAAGTGGATCACAAACAGATACTTAGTGCATGGGGCTTATTTATTTAGAATAAAGTTTAGCTACAAAATTGATTGTATCTAAGTTACAACCTTATTGTTATATCCTCCATGCTTACAAAATTTATAGAAAATTAAAAATTAATAGTTTTATCATCAATATATTGTTTAAATTACAAGTTTTTATAATTTAAAATTATGCATATAATATAAGCTTATTGATCATATAGTAAATAATATTTGATTGATACAAAATTTGACATGTGTATTAAAAACGTAAAGAACATGAAATTCAACGGTTAAATTTTCAAAATATATAGTAATTTTTATTTCATTGAGTAATGTTGTAACTTTAAACTACAACAATTTTGTAACTAAATTTTGTTCATTTATTTATATTATAAGGTATCGTTTTGGTAGGTAGAGTGGGAAGTTGGTACTCCACTACTTACTTACTAGTCTCTATTATCTTTTAAGTCCTTTCCTTACCCTTACCATGGTCACCACGGAAATAATATGTTATGTTAGGACAAAGTGAGACATGGTGATTGATGGTCCCCCCAACACTCTCTTCTTTTCTTTTCTTTTCTTTTTTTTTTTTTTTTTTTCCTTAATTTGTATGCCTTCCGCGGTCCTACCATCTCAAACTAATTTTTCTATAATAATATTTATATACAATATTTTAATTTTAATCCTAAAATTAAAATGAATCCAATTGTCAAGAAATCCTTCTATATATTTTTTTTTTGATGAACAGAAATCCTTCTATATGATAAAGAAATATAAGTAACACTATATATGTATAATATAAAGCAAAGCACTATATAGTATTATTAGTAATAATTTGATAAAGAAATCCTTCTGGATCTATAGATAAGATATATGGGTCCTCCACTCCAACTCCTGTGCAGTCCGCATGAGTCGACACTCCTCCACGTCTCCTACTTTTAGCCTGTCCGGTTTTGGACACGTACGCTCGATTGGGACTCGGAGACTCTATTATAGTATTACTTTTGTTTTTTTCTTTTCTTCTTCTTTTGGGGTTCCACCGGCTACAAGAGAATACTGCAACATAAATAAATTATTAGATGTGTTGTCCTAGACTCCTATAGTTTAATTTCCCAAGTCTAATATTTTGGTTTATTTACACGCAACTGCTTTTTTGGCCTTATTTACCCTCCCCAAAAAAAAGAAAAATTGATGTTTTTTTTTTTTACCCTTTTTTTTTTATCCAAGTTTTCGATCGTTCCTGTTTTCAAAAAATTTCATCCCAACCAAAGACAGGCTTAATTGTGTTGGCGTTAGTTATTTAATTTAATCTAGTCATTCAACTGGTTCATAATTATTGACCATAAATCCTAATCATACCATTAATTGTTTCATACTTTAGAAGTACAAGGGTGAAAGTGGAATAAGGAATTTCCCTTTGTGGAAGAGGAGGACAATCGATGTCTCCGTAGGGCTTTCGATGCTTAAAAAGTTAAAATAAAAGCAGTGGTCTGGTCTGGTCGAGTCGGAAAGAATAGTTTTAAGACTACAAATTTTTTTAAATTTTTTTTCACAATTTTAATGTAACATATTGTAAGTGAGTTAATTATCATTTATACATAAATTTATTATTTTTTCTTTATTAATTATGTTCTGTCATATTACAATTGTGACAAAAAATTGTGAAAAATAATGTGATTGCATAATTTTCCAGTCGGAAATGGCATGAGCATCATTGTTGAGAAGCAAGTCTTGGACATATTTAATTAAAAGCAGATCAGATCACCTAAAGGGTCCTACGTACGTTTTGAAGTTTCAACTGCTGGTCGGCCGCTTCCTGTGCTTGATATTTTAGAGGCCTGCTTGCACCGTTTTAATGTTGTATTTTTTTTTTTTTTTTAAGAGTTTCAACTTCTAACATCTACTATTTATGATAATTCTTTATCATCAAATTAAACACCAACCAATTTTCTTTTTCATTAACTCTTACAATTCTCAATATCTTATACTTTTATTTAAGAGATTTAAATGGATAAATTTTTGCTACAGTGTTTTAACTTTTACTCTATACTAGATAATGTCTCGCGCAATGTGCAAACTACTTTATAATTTTATTTGAAATCATTTTTATATATATTAAGACCTACATATAATACTTTTTTTGTTGTATAATAATATTTATGTTTACCTGCAATATTGTTGAATACTTTGAAACTTGATTTTCTTAATTCATATTTTATTTTAAAAAAATTGTATAACACTATAAGACTATAACATTTTATAATTGTAAGGGCGCAATTTGGTTCCTAAGCCTAAAACGTAAAAAGGATCTAGGCCCAAAGAGCTCAATACAATGAATTTGTAGAGAGTGTGTTAGAAAACTAGGTTCTAATGAATTGGGTAACAATTATAATGGATCCAGATGACAATAAAATAAAGATAAACTGTTTTTATCCAAAGAAAATTGTCTTCGACACAGTCCGAGGAGATCAGTTCTAGTATATATTTCTTTTTGATATGGTTACAAGTCTAATTCTTGTCCTTACAGTGTTTTTCTCTCTTAATTCTCTCCCTTTTTCTCAGGGTGTTCTTTCTCTTTTATACTCTTTTCTTATTTCATCTTCACCCTCCACGTGTAGATCGAGTTACTGGTGTTGATCTTTGTCTCATCAGCACCTTCCTGAAGTTTTTGGGAGTAGCTGTAAGGCTGAAAATCACTGTTCAGGTATCACTTCCTCATTAATGCGGCCAGAGAGTTAGCTACAGAGCATTCAATACAGTGGTAGCAGCTTTCTCTTAGATATTTTATAGTTCCCCTTTGTCTTGTACTTTCATGATGTGTATCCTTATTAATAGAACTTCCTGGAATGTTGCCTTGGATGGCAGACCACACTTTCGGACCTCTGCTTTGCTCATCGGACCACCTTCTTGGACTCTTATGACCAAACCCCCTTTCTTCATTCACTAACGCGGACTTCCATGACAGCGTTTAACCGCCCTCGGATTACTAGGCATCCTCGGACCGGGCCCCCAGCCCAACATGTACTACTGGGCCTATCATCCCTACAATAGCCCCTCAAAACTCCGGTTTTTCTATTATCTGAGGAGGAAAAATGGGGTTTTGACTTTGGCCTACTAATCCCGCACGTTTCCTTGACTTCCACACATGAAAGCGCCACTTCTCGTGTCCCGTAACCGTTCTGACGCTTCGGAGTCCGCAACGTCTCATTAAATGCTCCAGGCGGCGCTTTGTTCCCCGCATCCTACGGTGAGATGGAGATCCTACAGCTGGCATTTCCCCTCAAATTTTAGGCAGGATAACTCTCACCCAGTTCCACCCCCTGTATAAGGCGCCTGGGGGAGTTATTTTCTCCACTTTACAAATCTTCAAACTCTCCAGACTTCCAAACTTTCAAACCTTCAAGGCTTTCAAAACTTCCAAGTCTTCCAGATCCTAAAAAAAAAATTCTAAACCCTTTAAGAAGTTCAGGAGGTCACCCTTGTGCTTATTCTCGTAAGTTCTTTATCTTTTAGGTTCTTTTCTCCTCGGCCAGTCTCCTCGGCATTCTGCTCTTTATTTCCTTTCCTTGAAAATTTCTTTCACTTCACCTTAGCCTTGCTTAGATGGACAGGTTCGCTCACCTCGTAGATTCTCCCGCCGATATGGAGGGATTTAGGGCCAAGTACCACATTCCCCAAGAAGTATCCCTGCGGTACTGTGCCCCAGATCAGGTGCTTACCAATAGGAATGAGGGGAAAGTGGTCATTCCCATAATCGCCTTCATAGAAGGGAGGATGACACTTCCCATGGGTAGGGTAACCCGAGACTACTTAATCGCCCATAGGGTGTGCCCCCACCAGTGTGCGCCCAACCTCTTTAGAATTTTGGGTAGTGTAAATGCTCTCAACGAGCAAATGGGGTTGAACCTCACTTGGCATGACGTCGTCTGGATGTACGAGTGTCACCTGCTCAAAGAGGCAGGGTATTATCTTAAGTCTAGGTCCTCGGTTGTCAGGCTCGTCTCGTACCTCCCTAAATCCAATAAGGGTATGAAGGATGACTTCCTGATAGCCTCAGGGGAATGGCACGACGGTCTTCATTGCCCAGTCCAGGAAGGAGAGCAAGGTAGGGTGCCTTAGGCTTAGGTTTCCTCCTTTTTTTTTTTTTTTACATAGGCATTAGTTTTGCGATTTCACCGCTATCTTCTTTCTTTTGGTATTTTATTTACCTTTGATGGGTGACTTTGTTATCATAATCGTGTTTTTGCTTCTCGGATGTTTTTGCAGATAAAAGACACGTAGCTCCCAACAGCGACCTCGTCAACTTCGCGAGCCTCAATAAGATGCTGAGGTCTGAAGTGTTCGTGAGTGAAGACAAGCAACTGAGAGCTGTCCACCTCATCCTTGATTTTGAGCCTCTGTCGTCTTAGTTCTAGGACGTGGGCCACACCATAAGAGCAGGCGATCCTCGACTAGCCTGAATTGACGTCTCGGTGCCTGGTTTCCTAGCCCGAGAAGATCTCCCGCCAGTTGAGCTGCCCTTCCACCGTTCTCCCCTTGTGGTAACGACTCCGAAGGAAGAAACAGCTTCCTCACGCCTGTCACTCGAGACTGAGATAGACCAATTTCGCTTTGAGGAAGAAGGAGAGGTGCAAAAAGAGCCTGTGGAGCTCACGGACTCTGAGGGTGAGCTTAACAGGTCCTCCGTAGTCCGCTCCCCCAAATTCATAGTCGCCTGGATAGATAGTAGTTCCGAAGAGGAAGAGGAGATGACCTTGAACCCAAGGAAAGTCCTGAAGGAGCTCCTCGCAGCGAGGAACAAGGGATCATCATCTAAGGATGCCCCAAAGTCCCAGCCCCTTCCTGCTCTTCCCCCCCTCCTCCTCCTCCTGTGGTCAACCTACTCCCCATCCCCAACTTGAAGAAGAAAAGGAAGGAGAAGGAGATTGCCGATGAAGGGGAGGTGGTCCCCCATAAGGAGCCCAAGCAGCAGAAAACAGCCAAAGATAGAGGGTGGGCCTCCTCGGTGGAAAGTAGGGAGGCCGAGCACTCGGTCGACGTGCGTCATCCAACTTGGAATCCCCGGTTGGAGTTAGATGGTGCGGCGGTACCCTGGAACTCCTTCATCAAGGAGTTCTAGAGAGGCCACTCCTACCACGTGGCCGAGGCTCTAGAGCGTCCTCTCCTCCTTCCTAAGGACATGGATGCCTTGAAGTACATGAGGCAACCAGAGCTTTTTCTGTCCCTGAAGAGGGACTTAGCCCTGGTAAGCTCCTTGGCACACTTTACCAAGAGTGGTTTCCTTTCTTCTCCTTTTTTTTTAACGCTCTCCTTTGTTGCTTATGTGCAAGCTATCCAGGAGATTTCTGTGGCTGAGGAATGGGTCAAGGATGCCCAGAATGAGGCTAGTGTTGAGGCCAACCTCCGCGCCGAGACCGATAAGGCATTGGGTACTGCCAAGCAGAAGAATCAAGAGCTTGCCACCAAGCTGACAACCGAGGAGAGGGTGCGGAAAAGTGCTGAGGCTGGCCTGCAGAATGCCCAGGACCAGGCTGAGGACCAATGCAAAAAGCTCTATCATATTGAGATAGAGCTGGCCACAGCGAAGCAGCAGGTCCTAGAGCTGAAGGCAGAGCTGGAGAAAGCCAAGGCCGCTGCTCGGACGGTCAAGGAAGCCGTGGAGGCTTCGAAGCAAGCATCCCACGACCTTGGGGTGCAAGAAACTAAGGTCCATCTGGCGGAAGAGCTGGCTGAGGTTTGCAGGGATTACTATAAGGAAGTGTGGATGGAGGCCCTCAACCTTGCAGGAGTCCCTGCTGCCTCGAAGTGGAGGCAAGCTGGGAATGTCTACTACCCTCCAGACATTTATGAAGTCCTGGCTAAACTCCCACCTCCCGCTGCCCTTGCATCAGTCTCTTCTGAGCAGCCTCTTATCACCCAGGCCTCTTTTCCCCCTCCCGAGGTCTCCAAAGGGCTTGGCCAAAATGGTGACCAAGGTCAAAGGGCTAAGGTGGGCAAGGATAAAGACAAGGGCAAGGAGGTTAAGCTCCCGTCAGAGACCAAGGCAAAGGAGGCTGAGACCAAGGATGTCGTTCCCAAGGTCAAGGATGCTGCTTCCAAGGCAAAGGAGGCTGAGACCAAACCCAATGAGGCTGACCCCAAGGCCGCTGACCAACCTACCTCTCAGCCGAGTAGCAAGGAAGACCTTCCTCCCAAGGCCAAGGCCTAGTTTTAGGATTCTATCTTTTTTTTTTTTTTTTTTTTTTTTTTGCAGTTCCCCCTTTGTAGTTTTTCTTTTGTACTTTTTATTTTGTAGAGGCAGTTTGCCATTGTCTATGATGTATTCCTCTTTTTGTTCAATGAAAAGATATCAATTTTTGCTTCATGAACCTTTATTTCCTTGCAATATTTGTCTATGATTAGTGTAGTTATCGTTTTGCCCTTTGATGAAAGTTGAGGTTGTTGATGCCTTAAAAGGGGGATACCTATACTTTAACAAAAGCCAACAGTAATGAATTGTTGCTAATTTAAATGAATTAAAGGTGTATAAACAGTGAGAAGAATGGCTATGTGCTGGTACTGAAAACTGTGCAATCAACAGGGGGGTTTAAGTTTTAAAAGAGAAACATAACACTTAGATAAATAATGAGAAGTATCACTTTACCCAGGGCATGTGGTCCAAGGAGCCAACCACAACCAAGGTTCTTGTTTAATACTTAGGGAAACACTGTAGAGTGTTAAGTTCCCCAAGGCATGTGGTCTGAGGAGCCAGGCATGGCCAAGGTTCTATTTAACACTTAGAAAATACTGGAGAGTGTTAATTTACGCAAGGCATGTGGTTTAAGGAGCCAGGCATGGCCAATGTTCTGTTTAACACTTAGAAAAATACTAGAGAGTGTTAATTTACCCAAGGCATGTAGTCCAAGGAGCCAGACATGGCCAAGATTCTGTTTAACACTTAGAAAAATACTGGAGAGTGTTAATTTACCTAAGGTATGTGGTCCGAGAAACCATGCATGACTAAGGTTCTGCTTAACACTTAGAAAAATGACATAAAGTATTAATTTACCCAAAGTATGTGGTCCGAGGAACTAGGCATGACTAAGATTCTGTTTAACACTTAGAAAAATGACATAAAATATTAATTTACCCAAAGTATGTGGTCCGAGGAACCAGGCATGACTAAGGTTCTGTTTAACACTTAGAAAAATGACATGAAGTATTAATTTACCCAAAGTATGTGGTCCAAGGAACCAGACATGACTAAGGTTCTATTTAACACTTAGAAAAATACTGGAGAGTGTTAATTTACCTAAGGCATGTGGTTTGAGGAGCCAGGCATGGCCAAGGTTCTGTTTAACACTTAGAAAAATACTGGAGAGTGTTAATTTACCCAAGGCATGTGGTCCGAGGAGCTAGGCATGACCAAGGTTATGTTTAACACTTAGAAAAATACTATGAAATATTAATTTACCCAAAGTATGTGGTTTGAGGAACCAGACATGACTAAGGTTCTGTTTAACACTTAGAAAAATGACATGAAATATTAATTTACCCAAAGTATGTGGTCCGAGGAACCAGGCATGACTAAAGTTCTATTTAACACTTAGAAAAATGACATGAAGTATTAATTTACCTAAAGTATGTGGTCCGAGGAATCAGGCATGACTAAAGTTCTGTTTAACACTTAGAAAAATACTGGAGAGTGTTAATTTACCCAAGGCATGTGGTCTGAGGAGCCAGGCATGGCCAAGCTTCTGTTTAACACTTAGAAAAATACTATGAAGTATTAATTTACCCAAAGTATGTGGTCCGAGGAACTAGACATGACTAACGTTCTGTTTAACACTTAAGCAAATAAAAGGTATAATGCATAATATCATAAACAAAATATGGCAGAAAAGACTTTCATTAATAATAATACATTCGCAGGTTATTTACATTCCAGGGGCGTAGTACAACATTTTCATCTAGATTTTCAAGATAATATGGACCTATTCCAGCCACTGAGGTGATGCGATATGACCCTTCCCAGTTGGGCCCTAAATTTCCTCATGCTGGGTTCTTTGCGGTACCCAAAACTTTTCTCAATACCAAGTCTCCAGGTGCTAATGGCCTTAACCTCACATTGGCGTTGTATCCTTGCTTGAGCTTATGTTGATAATACGCCAATTGAACCATGGCAGTTTCTCTTCGCTTTTCAATTAGATCTAAACTCTTCTCTAACAGCCCATCATTGTTGTCCGGAGTGAAAGAACTCATTCTCAGTGTTGGGAACCCAGTCTCCAAAGGAATTGCAGTTTCGGCTCCATAAGTTATTGAAAAGGGGGTTTCCCTTGTTGACCTACGAGGTGTAGTCTGATATGTCCAAAGGACGTGTGACAGCTCTTCCACCCATTTTCCCTTTGCATCATCCAATCTCTTCTTGAGTCCATTCACTATAACCTTATTGACAGCCTCTGCTTGTCCATTCCCTTGTGGATAAGCCGGGGTGAAATATCTATTCGTAATTCCTAAGTCACAACAGTATCTTCTGAATGCTTTGCTATCAAACTGAAGGCCATTGTCCGAGATGAGGGTATGGGGGATCCCAAACCGAATGACAATATTTTTCCAAACAAATCTTTTGGCATCCACATCCCTGATATTTGCCAATGGTTTAGCTTCAACCCACTTGGTGAAGTAATCCGTGCCGACCAACAGCCATCTCTTATTTCCTGCTGTCTTAGGGAAATGCCCTACAATATCCAAGCCTCATTGAGCAAAAGGCCAAGGGCTGAACAAAGGATTAAGGACACCCCCCGGCTGATAAATGTTTGGGGCAAACCTCTGGCATTGGTCACACTTCTTCACATACTTTTGTGCTTCTTTCTGCATGTTTGACCACCAATATCCCTGAGTGGGGGCCTTGTGAGACAAAGATCTGCCTCCCGTGTGGCTTCCACAAATCTCTTTATGTAATTCCTCTAGGAGTAGCTCTGATGCTTTAAGGTGTATCCATAGCAAATACAGCCCAGAAAAAGAGCGCTTGTATAACTTTTGGTTCTCGGACAGCCAAAACCAAGGAGCCATTCTTCGCACTTTGTCAGCCTTGGACTTACCCTTGGGCAAGATATCTTCCTTAAGGAATAGCACGATAGAGTCCATCCAGCTAGGTTCCACTCTAATTTGATGAATATGGACCATACCTTTCTTCATCTTAGTATGTTTGCACAAGTCTTCAACAATGATAACTTGAGGCAAGCTCTGCGCCGAGGAGGTTGCAAGAGTGGCCAGAGAATCAACATGTGTGTTTCCGCTTCTAGGGCTGTGCAATAAATTAAAAGATTTAAACCCTAACTGTAAATGCTTAACCTGATTTAAATATTCTTTCATTCTCACATCCCTGGCCTCTAACTCCCCCTTTACCTAGCTTACTACCAACCTTGAATCCGAGAATATCTCCACTGTTTTTCCCTCCATTCTCTGAACCATGGTCATCCCTACCAACAAAGCCTCATATTCAGCCTCATTGTTTGTGGCCGAGAAGCCCAATCTTAAAGACTTCTCTATAGTGATCTTCTTAGATGATATCAGAACTAGCCCCACTCTAGATCCTCTGTGATTCGCTGCACCATCAATGTATACCCTCCAGGGTAAAGGTTCTTACAAGGAGACCACACCAACTGATTTTCCATCCATGTGTTGCTTTTTTATCTTCTCTTCTAATGGGGATTCAGCAAACTCGGTTACCAAATCCGCGAGGACCTGGCCCTTGATAGAGGTGCGAGGCATATATTTGATATCAAAAGCCCCTAAGATCGTACCCTACTTAGCAATTCTTCCCGTCTAATCAGCACTCCGAAGTAGTGATCGAAGCAGAAGTTGGGTTAAAACAACAACGATGTGGAATTGGAAGTAGTGAGGGAGTTTGCAGGTAGCATTTACTACTGCCAAAATGGCCTTCTCTAGTGGTAAATATCGAACCTCTGCTTCATGCAACGACTTGCTTACATAGTAAACTGGCCTCTGCACACCATTGTCAACCTGTATCAGCACCAAGCTCACGGCATGGGAAGCCACAACAATGTAAGCAAACAAAACCTCATCCACCTCGGGTCTGGACATAACAGGTGGCCGAGAAAAATATTCCTTAAGTTGCTGGAAAGCCAATGCGCACTCTTCGGTCCACTCAAACCCCTTCTATTTATTCAACAACTGGAAGAAAGGTCTGCATCTGTCCGCTGACCGAGAGATAAATCGATTCAAGGCAGCAGTCATTCTCGTTAGTTTCTGGACCTCTTTAGGATTCCGAGGTGGCAGTAAACTGTTAATTGCCTTAACCTAATCAGGGTTGACCTCGATTCCATGATGGGTGACCACATAGCCCAGAAATTTGCCTGATCCTACGCCAAAGGAGCACTTGGAAGCATTGAGGCACAATTTGTGTTTCCTCAATATTTCAAAAATATTCTCAAGGTCTCCCACGTGCTCAGACACCACCTTATTCTTCACCACCATATCATCTATATAAATCTCAATATTTTTGCCTAATTGTGGCTCAAACATCCTGGTCATTATTCTTTGATAAGTAGACCCTGCATTCTTCAATCCAAAATGCATCACTTTGTAGTGGTAATTTTCAGTAGGGGTGTCAAAAGCTGTCTTCTCTTGATCACCCAGAGCCAATGGTATTTGGTGGTATCCTTAGAAAGCATCCAAAAAGCTCATCCGATGATGACCTACAGTTGCATCCACTAGCTGGTCTATCCGAGGCATGGGGAAAGGGTCCTTTGGATAGGCCTTGTTCAAATCTGTGAAGTCCACACATACTCGCCATTTTCCATTCTTCTTCTTCACCACTACAGTATTGGCTAGCCATTTAGGGTAAAACACCTCTTTAATAGCCCCAGCCTGCTTAAATTCGATTACCTCGTCCTTGACTGCATCAGAATGGTCCTTAGATGAGCGCCGATGTGGTTGCTTTTTGGGGCTGATGGATGGATTGACATTTAAATGATGGCAGATGAAGTTCGGATCCACTCTAGGAGCTTTGTAAGCACTCCATGCGAACATGTCAATATTCCTTTTAAGGAATATTATCAGCTCTTCCTTCTCCCGAAGAGGCAGCTGAGCTCCAACCTGAAAGAACTTCTTTGAATCATCATCTACAACAATCTTCTCCAACTCCTCACACTTCGCCCCTTCTGATATCTCGTCCATGGGTAACACCGAGGTCCTTGATTGCTATAAACCCCTATCAGCAGAAGCCAAGGACCCAGTTTCAGGCTGATGCAAAATTGCAGCCATTAAGCACTGTCTAGCCACGAATTGGCTCCCAACCAACTCCTCAATTTGATCCCCAGACGAATATTTCACTTTCAAGTGAAAAGTGGAAGAAACAGCTCACAGGGCATGAAGCCAAGGTCTTGCTACAATGGCAGTGTAGGGGGAATAAGCATCTATCACAATGAAGTCCACCTCCACCACCTCTGAACCTGCCTGCACAGGTAGTCTAATCTGGCCCCTTGGAATAACAACATTCCCATTAAAGCCCACTAGAGGTGAATCATAACTTATTAAACCCTCAGGTTTCAAGTTTAGCCCCTTGTATAGGAATGGCAACGGGTCGGGTTCGGGCCGGGTTTTTCCATACCCGGACCCGACCGGCGGGGCAAGGCCCGTTTAGGGTACCGGGTTTTTTCTCGGGGCCCGGACCCGCCCCAGCCGGGCCCCGCAGGCCCCGTTTAGGGATTGGGCCCAATTCATGGCCCAACCAAAAAAAAAAAAAATTTAAGCCCAAATTTATTTTTGCCTACATTAGGCTTGCATATTCTAATTCAAGCCTAGATAACGTGGCCCAAATGCCAAATCATAGGCTACTAATCATAAATCAATAAATATAAATCTATAAATCAATAAACCATAACTAATATCATAATCATAATTCAACAAATAATAACTAAGATTTTAAATCAATAAATTACCTAGCTAAGATAACCATTTAATCATTAATCAACAAAATCATAACTAAAATCACTAGCTAAACATAAAAATAAAATAAATCCAACAAGTCCAAGAAATAAGTATCAAAAGTCCAACGAGTCCAAAAAATTAAAAAGCTACAAAATAAATCCCACAAGTTTAGAATAATTACAAACCAACAAATTAATCCAACAAGTCTAAGAAATTAAAAAAGCTACTAAATTAATACAAAATATTTAATCTTCATCAATTGTGATACAACTCCCATCAATTGTGGCACAACTCCCATCATCTTCATTTGGCTCCCCATCGTCAAGAATGGATTGAAATGTACTCTCTCCAGATATTGTTGAAGAACATACAACAACAATAAATTAAAAAATGAAATAAACTTCATCAAATTGTAACTAGCAAATATAAAAACACAATTATAATTTTATAAATAGAAAATTAGACAATTGCTAACCGTTGATTTCACAATTTTAATTCTGTGTCTGTGTCTTCCATCTCCGTTTTAGGCTCTGCATTCCCAACAAACACAAAAAACAGAGTTAACAGAGTTAATTTGAAAATCTCTCACAGAATACAACAGCTCAATAGTTAACAAACCCAATATCAGTATAACATCACAAACACCTTAACCCATAAACCAAACCCTCACCCACCCAAAACCCAAATAAACATTATTATTATCATCACAACAAATTCAATGAACCACCACACATAAGACATTAAAACTTCACATATCCTAATTATGTTAAATACACTGCAATTCCAATATTTCTGTGAAAAGCTCTAATGGGGTTGGTTTTATTTGCTAGGAATCGTCAAGAAGAACATGGGTTTAAGCACTTAGCCTTGAATTTGTCCTTTTGATTAACTGTTTACCTGTTTTAAATCACATGGCATCATTTTTTTAGCCAACCATGTTTGGATAATAAGAGTGATAGAAAGAGGTGGTCTGAATATACTAATCTGTCTAGCCATTCCTTTATTTTCTCTTCTCCTTCTGTTTTAGACACACACATACACGGACAAAAATACATTAAAGTTCATGGGTCTGAATATACTAAATTGAATCTTTTCTCAAAAACTATGATAATGCATCACTGACAAAATGCACCAAAACACAGCCGAATAAGTAGCTAAATACTACTAGTGCCCAACTACAAACACAGCCGAATCTAAAGAGAGACCAAACTAAACATAAAATTCGATTTTTATTTTTTGTTTCGTAATTCCTCATTTTTTTTGTCAAATCGATTTCTATCCTGTAAATTGTAATACTGGCCCAAGAATATTGTTAGAAACTTGTATAAGACAAAATCCAAATCACAAAAAAAAAAAAAAAAAAAAAAAAGAAAAAAAGAAAAAAAAGAGGAAGATATAGATTCACACCTCTGAAACTGAAAGTCCAAGATCCTCAGTGATTGCGGTTTGAGTAGGTGATGAATACCCAGACTGCAAGAAGAAAAAGATTGCGGTTTGAATAGCAAAAAGCTTAATTTGTTGCTTAAATAGAAGAAGAAGAAGTAACTAATAATATAAAAAAAAAAAAAAAAAAAATGAGATTATTAAATGGTACCTGAAGGCTGAAGCTGATCCTCTTCCTCTTCGAGACTTCGACTCAGTGACTGAGGGAGTGTGTGAGTGAGGGAGAGGGAGTGTCAGAGTGACTGAGCTGAGGGAGAGGGAGGGTCGGACTGAGGGAGGGAGGCGTGAGGAAGTGTCGGAGTGTGGGACTGAGCTGAAATGAGGGAGAGGGACTGTCGGATCGAACTGAGTGTGAGGGAGGGAGGCTGCTGAAGAGTGAAGAGTGAAGAAATGAGGGATTAGTTAGGGTTAGATTATAGGTATATATATATATATATATATATATATATATATTAGGGTATTTTTGTAATTTTGGGTACTGGGTTTTTATACGGGTCGGGTCTGGGTTTTTTTTATACAACCCGAACTCGACCCGGACCCATTTCGGGTTTTTTTTTAAAACCCATACCCGACCCTATTTCTAATCGGACCGGGTAAAACCCGACCCATTAGGGTCGGGCCGGGCCGGATACCCGCGGGTCGAGCAAAAATTGCCATCCCTACCCTTGTACAAATTGGGGTACATAATTTCTGCCCCACTGCCCTGATCCACTAACACCCTATTCATATCATACCCTCATATCCTGAGGGTGACCACTAGGATATCATCATATGGTTGCTTGGTACCAACCTTGTCCTCATTGGAGAAACTCAACGCTGGTCGGATCTCTATCTTATGCCTCTTCGACTTAGAGTTGGAGTCATCGGCAAGTGGCCGAGCTACAGACATTACCTTGGAGGGATGAGAGTCAGTCCTCCCCGGAGCAGCGAGGATAACATTAATTGTGCCCAAAGGGGCTCTTGAAGAAGCATCTCTCTAAGGTCCCAATCCTGACTGGCCCCCTTGCCTACTAGGCTGAAGTAAAAATTTCTTTAACCTCCCTTCTCTGACCAACTGTTTTAGATGATTTCACAAGGTTCTGCAATCTTCCGTGGTGTGCCCTCGCTCCTGGTGGTACTGACAATGAAGGCTTTGATTGCGCTTCATAGGATCTCCTCTCATCTTATTTGGCCATTTAAAGTATGGCTCATTCTTAATTTTTTCCAAAACTTGATGCACTGGCTCTCGGAACACCATATTGACCACCTGAGTAGCAGTAGGTCCAGACTGCCCAGCAAAATCTCTGCGGGGCCGATTATTGTTGTACCTGTCCGACCTGAAATCCCTCCTCTCCTGAAGGATAACCTTAGCCTTCCCCTTCCTCTGCTGCTGGTCTTCTCGACCCATTTATATTTGTCAATATGGTCCATGTGCTGACGCACACTCCTTACAAGTTTCTTGGTCAATGACTTTCTCAAATCATGCTCGGTAGGTAGGCCGACCTTGAAAGTCCTTATGACCACATCATCAAAATCCCCATCTATCTCATTGAACATCTCTTAGTATTTGTTTGAGTACGTTTTCAGGGTCTCCCCTTCTCACATGGTCATCGACAACAGAGAGTCTAAGGGCCGAGGAACCCTACTGCATGTGATAAAGCGAAATCCAAATACCCGGGTGAGTTCCTTAAATAAATCAATAGAACCTGCTCCTAGGCCATCAAACCACCTCATTGCCACAGGCCCCAAGCTGGATGGGAATACCTTGCACATCAAGGCCTCATTCTTGGAATGCACAGTCATTCTCTAGTTGAAGTGGCTCACGTGCTTTACTGGGTCTGTTCTACCGTTGTACATGGTGAACGTTGGCTGAGTAAACCACCGAAG
Organism: Notholithocarpus densiflorus; assembly: GCA_030021035.2. Lineage (NCBI taxonomy): Eukaryota > Viridiplantae > Streptophyta > Magnoliopsida > Fagales > Fagaceae > Notholithocarpus > Notholithocarpus densiflorus. Next base: position 686,107 of record JARYZH020000066.1, on the reverse strand, counting down.
GAGTCTTCCTCCTTCAATTTTGCGTGTGAAGGTTGATCTGGAAATCTGGTTTAATGCTCTGCTCATAGCGTCATTTCCCAAGACTTTGCAAGATGAGCTCCTATTTCTGAGCTCATGATGGTAGTCCTCATCACACGAGAAAGACTCACTGGGAGGAGTCCTTGACCTGGGTCTGTAACTGCCATCCCTATCATTATCAGAAGAAACGTCAGAATTTAAAGGAGTTCTTCTCCGTCGTTCGCGGCGCAACCTCCTTCGCAAACGGTCAATCTCAAGCTGCATGGCTTTGGTATCCTTCTCATGAGAAACGTGACTTCCACTTCGAGATTTAGGCCCAAAGAGCCCAATACAATGAATTTGTAGAGAGTGGGTTAGAAAACTAGGCTCTAATGAATTGGGTAACAATTATAATGGATCCAGATGACAATAAAATAAAGATAGACTTTTTTTATCCAAAGAAAATAATCATTAGCACAGTCCGATGAAATCAGTTCTAGTATATATTTCTTTTTGATATGGTTACAAGTCTAATTCTTATTCTTACAGTGTTTTTCTCTCTTAATTCTCTCCCTTTTTCTCAGGGTGTTCTTTCTCTTTTATACTCTCTTCTTATTTCATCTTCACCCTCCACGTGTAGACCAAGTTATTGGTGTTGATCCTTGTCCCATCAGCACATTCCTGAAGTCTTTGGGAGTAGTTGTAAGGCTGAAAATTACTGTTCAGGTATCACTTCCTCATTAATGCGGCCAGAGAGTTAGCTACAGAGCATTCAATGCGGTGGTAGCAGCTTTCTCTTAGATATTTTATAGTTCCCTTTGTCCTGTACCTTCATGATGTGTATCCTTATCAATAAAACTTCCTAGAATGTTGCCTTGGATTGCAGACCACACCTTCGGACCTCTGCTTTGCTCCTCGGACCACCTTCTTGGACTCTTATGACCAAACTCCCTTTCTTCATTCATTAACGTGGACTTCCATGACAACGTTTAACCGCCCTAGGACTACTAGGCATCCTCGGACTGCCCCCGACCCAATATGTACTACTGGGCCTATCATCCCTACAATAATATTTACCGTTAAAAATAGATTTTATTTTTTAAACTTATTAAATGATTTTGAAATCTTTAGATAAGAATTTAAAGCATAAAATAAGATTTTATCAAAATTTAATTGTCTTTAATTGGGATTCCATGTCCTTTAAAAAAAACGAAAAATTCTTTAAAATCATCATCGATTTTTATTTTTTATCACTATGGCTCATACTACACAAAATAGCAGTAAAAAACCTACAAAGAAACCTACAAATTATGAGTTCTAACACAGAATAAAAAAATAGCTAACTTCATAAATAATCAATTAGAATTTTTCTTTTTCTTTTTCTTTAGTTCTAAAACAAAATACATTTATGACTTTCCCAAACCAAAATCTCAAACATCCAAAGACTCAAAGCGAATCACAACCTTCACAAAATCCACAATGTCCGACTATAACATCAAAACCGTAAGCTACCATCACTAAATAAAAACCCAAGCCCCTTTCCTTGATCAAAGCCCACTCATACGGGTTAGGATCAAATAGTACTACAATGTTGGAGTTATGTAGGTGTCGTTGAAAGGTTGAAGGTAAACGGTATCGTTTTTTGTCTTAGTATATTTAAGATGGGATGGCATGAAGCCAAGAGCTGTGGGCATGTGTACATAAAGGAGTAGAAGTTAGAAGGGTGAATGGAAATACAAAGAGTTTTTTGTGTGTGAGAAAGAGGAAAAGTCTTGAAACAACCAAATGAAACAAATAGTAGTCTTAAAACATTGAATAAAAAATGTAATAAAAATTAGTCTTGAAACATTGAACCAAAAGAAATAAAGAGTCCTTATTTTTAAATTTATTCTTATCTTTGATGTGGCTTAAGAGTATTTCAATTCTTTCATAGAGTGCGCCACATGGCAGAACTCCATACTCTCTTGCATGAGGTCTCTGCTTATATATATTGTAAGGGCACGTTTAGGATCTTAAGCCCAAAAGATGAAAGGATTAAGGCCCAAAAAGCCCAACATAATGAATTTGTAGCGAGTGGGCTTGAAACTAGACTTCAATGAGTTGGACAACAATCATAATGGGTTAAAGATGACAAGAAAACAAAGATAAATAAGTTTTGTGCAAAGAAAATCTGACTTGAAAAAGTCCGAGGAGAGTAGTTCTTGTATATATTTCTCTTAAACTTGATTACAATTACAGTTCTTGTTGCTACAGTGTTTTTTCTATAGATTCTCCGATCATCTCCTTGTAATGGGGTCTTTCTTCTTTATATTATCCTGTTTTGCTTCATCTCAGCCTTCCACATGTAGATCAAGTCGCTGGCTTTGATCCTTATCCTATCAACACCTTCCTGAAGTCTTTAGGGATAGCTGTAAGGCTGAATATTACTGTTCAGGTATCACCTCCACATTAATGCGGCCAATGAGTTAACTGCAGAATATTTAATGCGGTGGTAGCAGCTTTCTCCTAGATATTTCTCAGATTCCTTTTGTCCAGTTCCCTCTTGACATTTATCTTTACCAGTAGAACTGTCCAGAATGTTACTCTTGATGGCAGGTCAAGCCTTCTGACCTCTACTCTGCTTAGCTGAGGAGGCATTTCTCCTCGGACTATCTTCCCAAACCTTTATGACTAGAATCCCTCCATAACCTACTGATTTGCACATCTTCGCCAATATCTAACCGTCCTCGGACTGCTAGATGTCCTCGAATAAGGCCCACGGCCCAATATACACTCCTGGGCCTTTCATCCCTATATATATATATATATATATATATATATATATATAGATTTTAGATTTATCAATTAAATTTAAATTTAACTGACTAAAAAACGTTAACCAAATAACATTGAGAATTACAATTTTATAGAAAATAGATTGGTTGAAGTTACACTTACAACTGGTGTAATTTTTAAAAAGTTACATCTTTTTAAGACCGTTGAACCCCGGCTCTTACCTTCCACATGCCACAAACACTTATACTTGTGAAGTGACCATCATGTACCCTTTTCTAACGAGAGATATCATTTAATTTACCATTATTATTTCCTCTTTTCTCTTGACGCCCATCTTGACTACTGCCATAGAAATAACACAAAACACCACTATCCTCTTTTCTCTTCTTCCCTCCCTCCCAATATTAATGCTGCTACAATGCAAATAAAACTCATTTTGATTGCTGCCATTGAAACAAACATCACTGTTTCCTACTTTTCTATTTTCATTTTTATATCCAGATTTTTTTCGTGCTTCTTTGAAAGTCTGTTACGGCTTTTTTTTATCTCTACTTCATATTTCTCTTCATTTTAATTTTCTCCTCTCCCTAAATGACTCCCCTCCCTTCTCCATTTTTATTTTGTTTCTTACATTCTTTTTCAAAATACATGTCCAATTTCATTTTGATATTCCAAATCAACTCTTCATTTTCATTTTTTATTGTGTGCTTGCATTGGTAGAGGAACTAAACAATCTCTCCCTTAATTGAGATGGAAACTTTGGAAAGTAATGAATAGGAGAAAGAAAAAATGCTTTTAATTTAATAAGTGAGGTCCTAAGTCCTAACAATAAATATGATAGTGGTGATTTATATATATATATATAAACTAACCATCCTAAATTGAAATAAAAAATTTTATATTCTCCCCCTACATTAAAAACTAATCACTTTAAATTGAAAATTGCCCAAAAGAATCTAGAAGATAAAATGGTCATATTATTTATTTGTGTTTGGCATTACAAATTGCTTGTTTGATGTTTAAGACCTAAAGTTGAGTTTGAGAGTTGATACTTTGAGATTTGAGTGATGTTGTGCTGCTTCGTTCCACCTAAATGATTGTTTTAGTGCTTTTTATTTCTTGTCAATGAATTTTTTTTTTTTTTTTTCTTTCAATTACTTGACAACACAAAGTGGTTTTTAATAAGAGGAATATTGGACATATTATTATAATAAATACGAGTTTCAAGTTACATGGTTCATGCTATTTTGATTATAAAATGGTTGTACCTATTTGCTCTTTTAGTTTTACAGCAATTATGAAACAAGCTCACAAGCTAAATTTCAGTTTGTGAGCTTATGAGCTTATTTGATGAAAAATACAGTTTTAATAGATTGTATATAAGCAAATAAGCTTATAAGCTAAATATCAGATCAAATATGATTTTCAAACAACTTATTTGATCTTGTACATTGAAAAGTAAACTTTTACTACATATAATACAAAATCAATCAATTATAAATTTTACAATTTAATAAGAGGTCAAATTTCATTTTGATAGATATTAAATGATTGAGTCAAATATTAAGAAACAATTATTATTATTATTATTATTATTATTATTATTATTATTATTATTATTGATGATAACAAAAATTGTCAGTGAGCCGCACAGTCCTCACGTGCTCTAGACAAAACCTGCGAAACAAAAACAAAGAAGACCTTGCAGAGAGTACTGGTGTGGTACCGGCCAAATACCCTCTGAAGGTTAAGTTAGAGAACTTTCACAACTCTAGAGTGCCAGAGCTGGGGTAAATTATGCGTACCTTGATTTGTGAGGGTTTTGGGGTTTTTATAGTAGTGTAGAGCTGATTTTCGTTTCTTGGTGGAGAAGATCTTTCCTTGTAGGGAAGATCCTCATTAATACATGTACTTTGCGGGATCCTTTCCTTGTAAGGATTCCTTTGATTAGGATTGATTGTGGGATGCAAGAAATTTCCTTACATAGATACCCGTAGGGGTCAAGTTAAGCCAGGCTGGACCCGTCGGCCTCTTTAACCCCGTCGGCCTCTCCACATCCATCAGCCATCTGCTCCGTCCGAGCATTCCCTTCGGCCTATGGAGACGCTTGTCAAGTCTCATTGTGGGGTCGTCATGCTTGGTGTCGTTGGCCTAACTCTTCCGTTGGTTTCCGTGAAGCTGACGGGTATGTGGGTGCCGTTGACCTTTTCGTACGATGTTTTGGGGGTATTAAATTTATGGCTAAAATATCCCTGTCAGCTGCCCCCTACTTCGTGGTATCGTCAGCTTTAGCTGATGGGCCACGGAGTACTAGAGCATTTATGACCATTAATTAGGTGTTTTATCGAAGAGTGTGTCATTAAATGGTGTAAGCATCCTTAAGCTTAAATTCCAGATGACACGTGGCACTCGTTGGTAGGCCTTGTTTCTAATCAAAAGCGTCGCTTCGTTTGTCACGCCTCTTCTCTCTATAAATAGTTCACCACTTCTTCTCATTTTTCCTTATTTCAACTTTGCAAATCTTGAGAGAGAGAGAGCTGTCATTTCGTCATCTTTGCTGCCGTCAACTTGCTAATACCGTCACCTCGCTAATCCCGTCACCTCCACAGACTTGTCTATTAATCTTGTAAGTCCTCTTCTCTTTTTCATTCCCTTTCTATTTCCATTTTTCTAGTTGGTCGTTACTTCTTTAGAGAGACCCGTCAATTAGGTTCTTAGAATACCTTCGTCGCTTGTAGGTGAATAGATGTCAGGAGATAGAGAAGCGACGAGTGAATAGTCGCCATTAGTCCGTGAGGGAGCGAGCTACGACGAAGTCTACCCGTCAAGTCATGGGCCCGAGGAGGGCTTATCCTGGTCGTCAGAGAGGGAACTGTCTGCCCATTCTCCTGATGACGAAGAATATTTTGACGGAGAGGGAGTAGAGGAAGAGGACGAATATGACGAGGGAGAGGGGGAGAATGAAGAGGAGTACGAGGGAGAAGGTGACAGGGGTGAGGACGAGGGTGACAGAAGAGCTTCTGAGGAAGAAAGTTTAGAAAGCTCTGGGGATGGTCACACCCGTCCCTTCATCCTTCCATCGATATGGACGGTCAACAACTTTAAGTCGACGATGACGACCAATATCTTCAAGACCTTACGGGACCGTTATCAAATCCCTGATAACATTCCAATCCGTCTGCCCAGAAAGTATGAAAAGTGCTACTCTGGGAAGACCGAGGACGTCAGCATATATGACGCCATGTTCGCGGCAGGTTTAAGGTTGCCATTGACGGCATTACACCGTCAATTGGCCATTTTCCTAGGTCTATCCGTTAGTCAAGTAGCCCCAATGCTTGGAGGATATTCATAAAGGCTGAAATCTTTTAGGGTCGTCTCAGCGGGGGGAACTGTCAGCTTACCCTGGATGAGTTCTTTTGGTGCTACAGACCCCAGCACATCTCCTCGTCTAAGGGGATATATCATTTTGCAGCGAGGAAGAAGTCGCTTAGGTTGGCGTCAGACATGCTCAACTCCAATAGAAATTGGAAGAGTATATTTTTTTTTTTGGTTCAAAGGACAGACTGGGTATACCATCGAGAAGAGTGGGTGACGATGCCTCATGGCTTTGACAATACTTGGGGTATCGTCAAAGATTCAGGTTTAGTACCGTCTACATTCTCACTTTTTCTATATTTATTTGTTTCAAGTGTTTAACGTCGTCTACTTTTTCTCTTTTTCAACTAGCGTTCGTCCACACATAACCGACGAGCAAGAAGCTTTCAACCGTCGGGTTCTTGAGATTCCTTTTGATGAACGAAAGTGCAGGGACCTGATCACCCTTAACACGTTGCACGCCTACTGTGGTGGTCCTGAGCTGACGTCTGAAGCCCGTAGACTGAACGCTTATTCTCGACGTAACTTCTTACATCTTAGTTCTTTCTTTCCGTCTACTTCATACTTATGCCTGCTTATCTAACGTTCGTCTTTTACCCTTCGCAGAAATGGAGGCAGCTAAACAAAGGGCTTTAGTGAGGGCATCAGTCGTGGCGCGCAAGCAAAAGGAGAAGGAGGGGGCCTCCTCTTCAACTCCCAAGGGCGTCACCAAGGGGTTGTCCAAGCGAAAGAGCGAGGGGAAGGATGACCGTCCACTCAAGAAAGGACCGGCCCTCCCTGCAAGTGACAAACCAAAGAAGTCGTCGCCTCCTAAACCTAGCCATGGAGCTAGCAAGGGTTTAATAACGATGACTGGTCCCGTCACTTAGGGAACCGTTCGTCGTCTTCTCACGCATAAGGAACATATCGTTGAGATGGTTGAGTCAATCATCAAGGAGACGGACTTGGATCCTTGTGCCGAGCAGATGACAGAAGAGTTGGGGGTGTCGGGTCTTTTTGACCTTTCTAGGGTACGTCCTTTTTTCAAACTCTCTTTTACTGTAATTCATTCATTGGCTGACGATTGTCTTGTTTTTAGGCGTTGGTGCGTATGAGGGCGCTTCAAGATAAGAGCGTCACTTAGGAAGGGGTGACCAGCCGGCTTCGTAAACGGAATGAGACCCTGACCAATGAGCAGGATCAATACAAGGGGGCCCTTCGTACGCTTAACAAGGAGGTGACGGCTTTGACTAAATAGCTGAAGGAGGAAGCCCGTCTTCGGGAGAAGGTGCAAGAGGCCAAGGCAAATCTGGAGGCGGAGCTGACGGCCATTTATGGGCAAGTAAAGACGGCCAGGGCTGATGCCATAACAGAGTTCAAGGCTTCCCAGCCTTTTATCAATGCATGCACGGTGTACTATGGTGACGGGTTTGAAGACTGCCTGAAGCAGGTCAAGTTCGTCTACCCAAACTTGGATCTATCCAAAGTCACCATGGACGACCCGTTGCCGACGACCCCTACAGGCGACGACACCGTCAGTGAGGAGACCAACGACTCTACTCAATCAGAGCGGGATCCGAAAGATGACGGTGTGGTTCTTGCTCAACCTGCTGTCGAAGGACCAGTTACTCCCTTAGCTCCGTCTGTTGATGATCCTTCTCTTGACCCTTTTGCCCAGGACGCCCAAGATCCTCCTACCAAAGATGACGACAACCCTCCTTCTCAAGACACACAGAACCTTTCAGCCTAGTTTTTATTTGTTTAACTTATGTATTTTATCTTATTTTTGGGCCATGTTGTAAACACTTTCTTTTTTTTTATGGCATCTATTTAACATTTTACATCTATTACTTTTAGTATGCTTTTGCTATGTGTTGATCTTTATTTTGGGGCATGCGTATGTCTGTCCATCTTTTGTGCATATATGTTAGGATGTACTTGTCCCCTAAAGGACTTGGTAAATAACTAGGATGAACCCGTCTACTTTGGTGTACTCGTCCACCTATAAACTTAACAATGAACTCATCCACTTGTGGACACAATAATGAACTCGTCCACTTGGACTTAATAATGAACTCGTCCACTTGTGGACTTGATAATTTCAAGGCATCTTCATAGGATGAACTCGTCCACTTGTGGACCTAATGATGAACTTGTCCATTTGTGGACTTAATAATTTCAAAGCATCCCTATGGGATGAACTCATCCACTTGTGAACCTAATAAATTCATCCACTAGTGGACTTAATAACGAACTCGTCCACTTGTGGATCTAATAATGAACTCGTCCATTTGTGGACTTAATCATTTTAATGCATCCCCATGGGATGAACTCGTCCACTTGTAGACTTAATAATTTCAAGGCATCCCTATGGGATGAACTCGTCCACTTGTAGACCTAATAATGAACTTGTCCACTTGTGGACTTAATAATTTTAATGCATCCCCAATGGATGAACTCGTCCACTTGTGGACTTAATCACAGATGTAGTTTCACAGGGGCACATGCATACACAGGTCACATTTGAATAACTCCTCTTATTGTGATAAATGCGTGCATAAGTAAAAAATTGTCCTTGAAAGAATAAAAAGCCTTTATGGCTTAAAAAGTACTGTAGATAGCAAAAATTAACTAAAAGGAAGTAAACTGGAAATGAGGAGTGTTGTTCTTCGTGTTGTTGTCTATTGGTAGTATTTCTTCAAATGCTCTGTGTTCCACGGGCGGTGCAACTTTTGTCCGTCTAGGGTCTCCAGGTGGTAGGTTCCTTTCTTCTACCATGAAGCGATCTTGTAGGGTCCTTCCCAATTAGGTCCTAGCTTTCCTTGGGAGGGATCTCTTGTAGCGCCCGTCACTTTTCTCAATACGAGATCTCCAACCTAGAAGTCTTTGGGCCTGACTCTTGAGTTGTAGTGCTTGGTCATGAGGTTCTGGTACTGCGCTAATCTTTGTTCGGCCGTTGCTCTGACCTCATCCACCAAGTCAAGCTGTAATCACATAGCTTCATCATTTCTGCTCTCGTCATGGTTTCTCACTCTGTAGCTTATGAGTCTGATCTCAGCTGGGATGACGGCCTTTCTCCTGTATGCTAACCGAAACGGCGTTTCTCCTGTAGGTGTCCTAGTTGTCGTCCTGTACGCCCATAATACACTTGGCAACTTTTCTGGCCATATACCTTTTACCCCCTCGAGCCGAGTCTTGATGATCTTGAGCAAGGATCGGTTCGTAACCTCAACTGGTCCGTTGGCCTGAGGGTAGGCGGGGGAGGAGTAGTAGTTCCTGATCCCTAACTATGAGTAAAATTCCCTGAAGAAATCGTTGTCGAATTACTTTCCGTTATCGGAGATCAAGACCTTGGGGATCCCGTACCTACAAATAATGTTGATGTTTCTCCAAACGAAACTTCGTACATTCTTTTCTGTGATGGTGACCAAAGCTTTGGCTTCTACTCATTTGGTGAAGTAGTCTATGCCAACTATTAGGAATTTCAGCTGTTTCATTGCTATTGGGAATGGGCCCATGATGTCCAATATCTATTAAGCAAAAGGCCATGAGGCCGTCATTGGGGTGAGCTCTTCTGTCAGCTGTTTAATGTCGTTGCTGAACCTTTGACATTTGTCGCAGGCTTTAACATAAGCTTGGGCATCCTTTTGCATAGTAAGCCAGTAATATCCAGCTCGAATTAGCTTGTGCACCAAAGACCGCGACCCTAAGTGGTTCCCGCAAATCCCTTCATGGACTTCTCTCATGACATAGTCTGCTTCTTCAGGGCTTACGCACCTTGGGTAAGGGCGGGAGAAGCCTCTCTTGTATAAGACGTCCTTTATTAGAACGAATCGTGCTGCTTGGACCTTCAGCTTCCTTGCGGCCTCTTTATCGTTGGGTAGCGTGTCATTTTTTAAGTAAGAAACTATTGGTGTTGTCCAGTTGTTTCCCGAGTCTATTTCCTGCACGCCGACGTCGTCTATTAAAGGTGAGAGCTGGAAAAAAGAAAGTGCCTTACTGGGGATAAGCATGTGTTCCGCTGAGGCGGCTTTGGCAAGGCGATCAGCTTTCTCATTCTCTTACCTGGGAACCTGGACGAACTTGGCCTGCTGCTCGCCTACTCGTCTCTTCACCTGCTCCAAATACTTCTTCATCTTTTCTTCTTTGCATTCGAAATCACCGTTCACCTGATTGGTGACCACTTGGGAGTCGTAATACACAATCACACTTATAGCCCCCGCGGCTTTAGCGAGATCCAGTCCTGCTACTAAAACTTCGTACTCTACTTCATTGTTTGTTGTAGGGAAGTCGAGATGAACCATGCATTCGATCTCGTCCCCTTCTTGGGAATGGAGTACTACACCGGCTCCGCCAGCCTGTCTGTTAGACGACCCATCTGTGTGGACGCTCCACTGAGGGTGTTCTTCTGCCCCCTGGCCTTCCATATTAGTGAACTCCGCAATGAAGTCAGCAACTACTTGTCCCTTTATGGCAGTACGAGGGCGGTATTGTACGTCAAATTCACTCAATTCTATTGCCCATAGCGCCATCCGTCCGACTAATTCGAGATTACTCATTGCTCATCGTAGAGGCTTGTCAGTTAGGACGACCACAGGGTGGGCCTGGAAATATGGCTTGAGCTTACGGGCTGTAGTAACTAAAGTGAAGGTGAGCTTCTCCATCGGTGGGTATCTTTCCTCCGCTCTACGGAGTGCTCGGCTAGTGTAGTATACGGGCTTCTGCACCCTGTCTTCTTCCCTGACTAAGGCCGCGCTAATGGAAGCCGGGGATACTGCCAAGTAGAGGAACAATTCTTCCCCTGGTTTGGAGGGACTTAGCAACGGCGGGGAAGAGAGGTAAGCCTTCAGATCGTTAAATGCTTGTTGACACTCGGATGTCCACTCAAAAGACTTCTTCAGTGTGCGGAATAAAGGTAGGCACTTGTCCGTTGCCCTTGATATGAACCTATTTAGCGCGGCCACCTTGCCGTTGAGGCTTTGTACTTCTTTCACGTTCCTTGGTGGCGCCATCTCCATTATGGCCCGGATCTTGTCTGGGTTGACTTTGATACCTCTCTGAGACACTATGAACCCTAGGAACTTTCCAGCCGTCACCCCGAATGCACACTTGCTCGTATTGAGCTTCATGTTGTAAGAGCGGAGCGTGTCAAAGGTCTCCTTGAGGTCGTCTAGATGATCGTCCTCCCGTCGGCTTTTCACTAGCATGTCGTCCACATAAACTTGGACATTTCTCCTAATTTGATGTGCAAACATTTTGTTCATGAGCCTCTGATACGTTGTGCCTGCGTTCTTGAGACTGAACGACATCACCTTATAGTAGAAAAGGCCTTGGCTGGTGATGAACGAAGTTTTCTCCTGATCAGCTTCGTCTAATTTAATCTGGTTGTAATCAGAAAATGCGTCCATGAAGCTCAATTACTGATGTCTTGCTGTCGAGTCCACCAGGATGTCAACCCGTGGGTGGGGGTAGCTATCCTTGGGGCACGCCTTGTTCAAGTCCATGAAGTCTACACACATCCTCCATTTTTCGTTGGCTTTTTTAACCATCATTACATTGGCTAGCCAGTCGGGGTAGTACACCTCCATGATGAACTCTACCTTTTGCAATTTGTGGACTTCTTCCGCTATAGCCCGGTCTCATTCTTGGGCAAACACTCATTTCTTTTGACGGATAGGGGGAAAAGAGGGTGACATATTCAACCTATGTACCATGACTGAAGGGTCGATCCCGAGCATGTCTTCATGACTCCAAGCAAAGACGTCCTAGTTTTCTCTTAGGAATGCCGTGAGCGCTTGACGGACTGGCGAACTGGCGAGGGTGCCGATTCTAGTTGTTCACTCAGGCTTAGAATTATCGAGAAGTATTTCCTCCAATCCTTCAACGGGCTCTGTGACCGCCCTCTGTTCTTCAATGCTCATGGTCTGTAAGTGGTTGTCCATCTCCAACACTGCTATGTAGCACTCGCGTGCTGCCACTTGGTCCCCACGTACCTCTCCTACTCCGTATTCGGTGAGGAATTTGATCATCAGGTGATAGGTTGAAGTCACGGCCTTCCATAAGTTAAAAGTAGGTCGGCCCAGTATAGCAATGTAGGCAAATGAGCAGTCGACAACAAGGAATGTAACATCCTTAGTAATTTGCTGAGGGTAGTCACCGACCGTTACGGGCAATGTGACCGCGCCGAGGGGGTATACCCTCGTTCCTCTGAACCCAATGAGCGACGCGTTGGCTGGTACGAGTCCTTCTCTCTCGATCCTTATCTGCTGGAATGCCGGGTAGTAGAGGATATCAGTAGAACTTCCATTGTCAACTAGGACCTAGTGAGTGTTGTAGTCCCCTACCCAAATACTAACAACAAGTGCATCATCGTGTGGGTGGTGGAGACGTCGAGCATCTTCTTCCGAGAATCCAATTATAGGGTTGTCGACCCGTGCCATCTTTGGGATGAAACTTGTCAGCTAGATGTTCTGAACCATCTTAAGGTAGGTTTTGCGATCCTTCTTGGATGAACCAGAAGCTGCGGTGCCCCTTACAATCATCCTTATATCCCCTACGGGCAGCTTGAGGCGCTCATTATCTCTTCTAGCAGCCTGTTCTTATGGTGGATCTGTCCTTTCTTTGCTGACGAATCGTTGCAGTTTCCCCTGTCTAATAAGGGCTTCAATCTGTTGCTTCAAATCATAACACTTAGACGTGTCGTGGCCATGGTCCCAATGAAAACGGCAATACTTGTCCCTAGACCTCTTACTAGGATCTCCCTTCAACTTGTCGGGCCACGTCAAGACTGCATCATCCTTGATCTGCATCAGAACCTGATCGAAAAGGGCATTCAGCAGGGTGAAGTTCGCAAATCTTCTAACCAGGGGCTTGGAGCGCCTATCCTCCCGTCGATCTCTGGCTCTGGTCGTCTTCCACCCCCTGTCCTGTCGTGTATCTTGTTCCCTTTCCCTTTTCCTGGGTTTCTCCTCTCGAGCCAGTAATGCATATTCGGCATTCATGTACTTAGTAGCTCGATAAAGCACATCTGACATGGTCTTCGGGTCGTTTTTGTATAAAGAGAACAGAAACTTCCCCTTCCGCAATCCATTGGTGAATGCAGTAACAAGTATCTTGCCATCAGTCTCGTCTATCGAGAGGGCTTCCTTATTGAAGCGTGTTATGTAGGACCTTAGTGTCTCATCCTCCCGTTGCTTGATGCTCATCAAACATGCTATGGATTTCTTATACCTGTGTCCCCCGATAAAGTGCGAGGCAAATTACGCGCTTAGCTCCTTGAAGGTACTGATGGAGTTGGGCGTCAACCTGCTGAACCATACCCTTGCAGGACCTTTCAGTGTAGTTGGGAAGGCTCGACACATGATCTCATCCGCCACGCCTTGTAGATTCATAAGGGTTTTGAATGACTCCAGTTGATCTAAAGGATCCTTTGACCCATCGTAGGCTTCTACTTGTGGCATATGGAAATTTGGTGGAAGGGGGAACGAAGTGACGGGTGCTGTAAAAGGCGAGTCTGTCCGGTGGACTAACTCGTCGAGGTCATTTGACACCCGTCCTCTGAGGGCGTTTATCATGAAGTCCATCCGCTCCTTCATCATCTGCATCTCCGTGACTATGTGTGGTAGTTCTGTTTCCATGACAAATGGACAGCTGGTATCTTGTCGCACTGGTTTGCTCAGAGCATTACTGCCTTCTGGTCCTTCTTGGTCCCTCCTTTCGACGCTGGTGCCCTCTTGCTCTTCTCCGTGACTGTTGGGCCCAGCATCCCTTTGGCGCAGCTATTCCTCCAGGTCATGATTCTGTTTAGTAAGGCGCTCCACAGCCGCGGCTAAGGTCTGTACCTGTCTTTCAAGGACAGTAGTACATGGTTCTTCTCCGGTATGGTTGTTGGTTGCCATCGAGCGAGTGAGTACCATACAACCCTTTGTTTGGGAAGTGGTAATGTGACTGTTACTGTTTTCATACCTGTCCCCAAACACGGCACCAACTGATGATACCAAAAATCGTCAGTGAGTTGTACGGTGCTCTAGACAAAACCTACAAAACAGAAACAAAGATGACCTTGCAGAGAGTACTAATGTGGTACCGGCCAAATACCCTCCGAAGGTTAAGTTAGAGAACTTTCACAACTCTAGAGTGCCAGAACTGGGATAAATTATGTGTACCTTGATTTGTAAGGACTTTGGGTTTTTTTATAGTAGTATAAAGCTGACCTTCGTTTCTTGGTAGAGAAGATCTTTCCTTGTAGGGAAGATCCTCATTAATACAAGTACTTTGCGGGATCCTTTCCTTGTAGGGATTCCTTTGATTAGGGTTGATCGTGGGATATAAGAAATTTCCTTACATAGATACCCGTGGTGGTCAAGTTAAGCCAGGCTAGACCCATCGACCTTTTTAACCCCGTCGGCCTCTCCACATCCGTCAGTCATCTGCTTCGTCCGAGCATTCCCGTCGGCCTATAGAGACGCCTGCCGAGTCTCACTGTGGGGTTGTCATGCTTGGTGTCGTCGGCCTAACTCTTCTGTTGGTTTCCGTGAAGCTGACGGGTATGTAGGTGCCGTCGACCTTTTCGTACGATGTTTTGGGGGTATTAAATTTATGGCTAAAATATCCCTGTCAATTATATAATTTTTGTTTTAAATTTTGTTAATATTAAATTAAATAGATGCTATGTTTATTTTTAAAATATTAATTTAATTTCAAAATATAGTATATTTATATGCTTTGGTCTTCCTCCTCATTTGACGAACCATTGGCAAGTCGGGTCGTATGGCCTTGAGTTTAACTGGCTGGCAGCAGCATGGGCATGGCAATGCTTTTATATTAAGTAAGTGGTATCACAGTCACACTCACAGTCACATTCACACCAATCGGTCCCTAATTTCCCAAATATGCCACCATCATCACTCCATCACTTTGTCTCTTGTTATTGTTATCCATTCCCTACTGACAACGAAAAAAACACACAAACCAGGGTGTTTAGTTTAGCAATTTTCATCACTCAATTCTCGTTTGGTAATGTTGTTTCAATAACGTTGTTTAAGTGTTATGAAAATACGTGTGGGTGAAAAAGTCTTGTGAAAATATGTGTTGTGTTGGAGGGATGTTCAAACCAAAAATATCTTATTTGACCAAAAAAAAAAAACTTTATTAGTTGAGCTAGCTAGAACCTATCACATTCTACCATTTAAATGAATGTTAAAGTTAAATGAATCTTGGAGTACTGAATTAAGTTGCAATTTACAATTAAACAAAAATGAAATATATTAAAAAAAAAAAAAAAGATAGATTTACGCTTTCGACCTAAGAGCATTAGCATTGATAGTGCTAAAATTTTAGTTTTTAGCATCTCAAAAAGCAACTTTTTATATTCTAACGATTCATTTTATAATGCACCGAACATTAATGGTTCTATTTTTTAGCACTTCGTTTAAATGTTTTTATTTTTATTCTTTCTTGTTTCTTTCTCTCTCTTCGACTCCGTCTCTCTCCCTTCTCTTCTCTAAAGCAAACCCACACCCATAACACAAATGCAACCTTCCAATGACACCCACCCAAAATCAACATAAGCACCCATAGTCTATCAATTGCTAAGATCCGGTGAGTTTTACTCAAATTCGGCAAAGATCTAGTGTTATTCTACTCAGATCCAATGGGTTATGCTCAAATCCGGCAAAGATCCAACGAAAAAATGCAGATCACTGCTGATTGGAACCTCCGGCAACACCTTTGTTGGCTTCAACCGACCCAACCGCCAACCAGCCAAGTTCGATCCGATTTGATTTGTCGATTTTCTCGGTCGGTGGTGGGTCTTCTTTCTAGAAACCCGATGTCATTGAGTCCACTACGGGTTGGGCACATACCCGACTCATAGATACCCCTACCTGCATCAATTCTCTTATTTTTTTTCATTAGCCAAATACTATTCATTTTTTTATTAATTTCTTTTTCACTTCCTCTCTCTTCCTCTCTACCAGAAAACCCAACAAAAGGCATAAAATAATATATATTTATCCCTTTTTGCTACAGTGATCTGCTAGTCTTGTCAGTTCATTGTAGCAAGTTGCCAAAAAATTTTTTGGCTTTGACACCATTGATGTTGGGCTCTTTTTGGTGTTTGAGGTGGTAAAATAGCTAACCAATGCTAATACTCAGGTGATACCTAAATAAATAAAATATCCTTACAAACTTTAAGATTAAATAGCCCAGTTCATCCTCTTCCCCAGAAAAATAAATAAATAGAAAAAAAGTCATATATGGGGGATTAAATGCCATCTCAGATTCTCATCCTCATGCCTGTTCCTCACCATCACAAAACTCTCTCAATTTAGTGATGAATTTTCTGAAAATTCATAAAAATATGTTGTGAAATAAATGGAAAAATACAAACCATATGTTTGGAATTGGTGGCTGATATGATATACTCTTCAAGCGAATCAATTCTCTCTCAAGGTCATATTCATATACGATTTGGAGCATTTATTCCATTACTAATCTGATTTCCTCACCTACTTAAACTCAGTGCTGGAACCCTATCATCAATTCTAGAACTTTTTTTTTTTCTCTCACTTAATTTTCTTTTCATTCTGTTTCTTAGACAACCAAACAACCATGAAAGAGATATTTTACTTAAAAATTCAGAGAATCGTTTTGGAGACAGTTTGGTCATTTCATTTCTTGTGGTGGAGTCTGTCTAGTTTGTGGGTCCAGGGATCATGCATCATGCAAAATGCAAAAATTTTGAAGTCCTCAACTCCAGAACATTTAAATAAAGTTATAACTTTAGGGAGTTGATCGTGTGCTTGAATAGTTTAAGGGATTAGATGTAATTGGAATGATAGTTTAAGGTGAAAAAAATGTAATTTGCCATAATATTAAAGATACAAATTTTTTCATAATTTGTTGAGATGACAAATTATGACTAATGTAACATTATTTTTACATGAGCTCATTCACTTTTGTTGTACACCAATCACAACAATACAACATGCCATCTCAACAGTTGTGATAAAAATTATGAAATTTTTTGTGTGACTAGACTAATTGTTAAATTATTTACATGATTACTTTTATTTATTTATTTAAAAATATAACGTTTTAAACTTTATAATTTAGGAGTTATAACAAATAAAATCCAAAAAAAAAAATTAAAAAATTAAAAATTAAACTTTATAGTTTTAAAAATAACAAATAGAACCCTAAGATTTGAAAAGTAATAATTAAACCCCATCCTCAACCCATATTAAACTTCAAGAATAATGCAATTTCACTAATTACATGGACTGATATTTATTTTGTTATTTTTAAAACTTTAAGGTGCTAATTTTGAAACTACACAATGTTTAATTTATGACTTTTTGAAATCTCATGGTTTAATTTATTACTTTAGATACAGTAAGATTTGATTTATTACACCCTAAAGTTTTCAAAAATGTAATTTACTCAAAAGGAAATAATACCTAATGGAATAACACAACTTATTGGCCTCTCTCTCTCTCTCTCCCCATTTGTATGTATGTTTGTGTGTTAAACATCTCATGATAAGGGGTAGGCGGATTTAAGTCATGAATGTCTCTCTTGGAAACATCAAGAAGTATCCGTTACGTGTGAGTACAAACTTATTTTACATGCATAATGCAATGTAAGAACTTCAATATATGTTTGTTTTGCTTCTCTAAAACATTTTTCCAATACCATCTTTCCGTGGAATGTCTTCATGGACATCCATTCGACTCCAATTCCCAACAAGTGAATTCATCTCTTCAATTTTGTCGAACAAACCCAAAAGTCCACCGGTGTGTATGAATAGGATCTTTCTGCCTTCCCACTTCTTTGGATTCTCAGTCATGTCTTTTATCATTCCATAAGCAGCTTTCCCACTAAAAGAAACGGACAACCCAAAAATTCGAGAGTTACTCAAAGCAGCCATGCTTACCCACAATGGGTGTATCAATCAAATCATAATCTCATTAAAGAAAAAAATATGCATATATGGGATCTATGGAGTACACAAAACATTATAAAAAGCATAAAATGAAAGGCAACCCTACATGGGAAACACACGAAGAAAATATAGCCTCTAAAATTTAGAGATCAATAAAACAAATTTGAAAAGGAGAAAATAGCAGACATCCAATCATATATCGACACTAAAAACTAGGGCTTCAGTTCCAATACAGAAACTTTGATGTTCACCCTCCCTAAAATAAATTAAAAACACATAATGCACACATGAGTTGTATTCCAAATAACACTACTACAACGCAACCCAATGCATCCTTTCTAGCATGCCAGCAGATCGAACGCAATTCTAGACATCACCCAAAATATTCTAAACAACTGAAATACCTAAGTCCATAGTTCCTAGGGGTGTGCAAAAAACCCACAAACCGAAAAAACGACCGAAACCGACCGAACTGTTGCCAAAATTTTGGTTCGGTTTCGGTGCGGTTCGGTTTCGGTTTCATTTTTTAAAAACCGAAATTTTCGGTTTCAGTTTTGGTGCTAGATTTTTTCACCCCGAAACTGATCGAACCGACCGAATATATATATATATATATTTATATTTATGTAACTCTAGTACATAACTGATCAGTGGCTTAGTGGTATGCTCCTTGTGGTTTGGCTAGCTGATCTTAGGTTCAAGCCTTCGCGTGGGGCGCGTGTTTTCTGCTATTTAATTTTTTAAAACCCTAGAGCATGAGATAAATACGGAAATACCCCTCCCTTATTTTATTCTTCCATTTTCTTTTCTTCAGTTCAGCCGCCTCCTCCCCAACTTTTTCTCTCAATTTTTTCTGTCTTTTTCCTTGGAATCATCGGTGCGACTGTTTGGGACACACACACAGAGCAAAATGGAAGAAGAAGCTTTCTTCACTCAAATTCTTCAGTCTCTCTCTCTCTCTCTCTCTCTCTCTCTCCAAGTTTCTTCTCTTCGCTTCAGATCGATGAAGACCCACTGTAACAGATCTTTCGTATATCTCAGATTCTCATATAATCGGTGAGTTTTTTTTACACTTTAGACTGTGTTTGTTTTGTTTCGTTTATACTGTGATTTTTTTTTTTCAAGTGAACGGTGATTTTGCTTTAGAGTGATCTATGTGAAAAGTTTTGAGCTTGTGGTTTTTATCGATTTTGAGTGTGATTTTAAATGCTTTGGTTTTTGCTTTATCGTTTGAAAGAGTGGTTTTGAAAATCTCAATAACCCTCTCTTTGAAAAACCGAAAACCGATCAAAACCGACTAAAACCGAAATACACCGAAACCGATTGATTTCCAACCATTTCGGTCGGTTTCGGTTGAGAATTTCACAAACCGAAATATTCGGTTTCAGTTGGCCATACCCATACAAACCGACTGAAACCAAATCGAGCACACCCCTAATAGCTCCTGCCTCTCGGGCAACATCACAGGGGAAATGTTCCGTTCTTTTCCCACTTTACTTGCACATGCAATACCAATCGACTAAAACCACATGATGCTTCCACATATTATCCAATGTCAAAATCTTTCCTAATGCTTTTTTCCATGCAAAGAAAGCCACTGCAGTCGATGCCTCGACCTTTCAAATACTTCTCCAAGGGAAAGTATTACCATCCTCCACTCTTAGTGCCTTATATAAGGTATTAGCTCATTTCCAAATGCACTTTCGTATTGAAAACACTGAAAGAAAATTTTTTGTTCTTATTCTCAAAAAATAAAAATTAGTTTTCTATTGTTTTTGAAAACTGATTCTAAAAACAGTAACCAATTAGGCTCTTAACTTCAAATTCATGGCTCCAGCCTGGTACCCAAACCAATCTATCTTCTACCTCTCTTTCAACCTTGGTAGAATAGAGAATATCAAGAAAACATGCCAAATTCAAATTCAAATTCCTAATCTTTTATTGCTCTAGAAGCTTAAATTCCAATGGATAATGTCATTTGACCAAATAGATCATACTCCCCTATTCTAAATGATTGCAGGTTCCTCCTGAGACAGCTTCATTGCTTCAAGGTCAGCCATACCTTTAGATAGGCGAACCGATGTGCTGACTTTCTTGCTCGTGCTGGCTGCTCACTGGATGAGGATTTTGTTGTATTAGATTTGCCATCTAGTGATGTATTACTTAATATGTTAAGTTCAGATGCTACTGGTTTGTACTCTTTAAGGCTCACAGCCACACGACTTCACCATTTATGGCTTCTTAGTTTAATATATATATTCCTCTTAACCAAAAAAAAAAATACACTCCCCCACTGTTGCATCTATATTATGTGCAATTCAAAAGAGCTCCGGCAATGCCTCCTTTAGTAAAGAATCTTTCCACCATAAATCATACCAAATGAACTCCCCCCTACATCAAATCTAAGGATTAGAGAATTTAACCCAGCCACTTTTAATATGTTTCCATAAGCTTTGTCCATAAGGATTGGGAACTTCTTCAGAGCACCACCTTCACCATTAAATACCCTGCTTTTTATCTACAGGCCTTTGCTAAAGATGATCCCTTCTCCACACCATAACCAATTCTTGAACAGGAACTACTAAAAGCTGTTTTTTGACACCCAATACCACGTGTTGCACAGTGGAACAACTGTACTCCAATTAACCAGGTGATATTTAATTAAGTCACGAACACCTTCCCACAAAAAATCTCATTGTTGTTTCTCAAATCTATTGGTTATACCAGGTAAAGGGAAAAGAGAAAGAAAATATGTTGGGAAGCTTTAGTTATTTATTTATAAGTTATACACGCATCCAATGGCTCTTCAACCCATGACCTCACTCTCCACCTAAAATGGAATTATGTTGCAAGCTAGACAAAGTGCTTTTGTTTAACTTCATCATAAAATTAGTTGTACTTAGAGCACAAAACTCACACTTTTTGCAGGGTTTGGAAGAGGTCATGATAGGGAGCCTTACTCCCAATTTGTTTTGGAGAGGCTAATCCCCAAACTTGAACCCACGACTTGTCGCTTCTGGTGGAAGACACTTGTCATCACACCAAGGCCCAACTTCTTCATAATCAAATAATCAAAGTATAGAATCCATAATCAAAGAGGACCTTATCCTCATTATCATGATAATTCAACTCTTCCTACCAATTTGTTAGAATCTTTGGCTCTGATACCAAAATAGACTTGAGACAAAGGGCTGCGATTCCAAATCTGTCTGGAAAGCAACTTATAGGGTTTAGGACTACTTGCAAATTTGGATGTATGTTTATAGATAAATAATGCTTTTATTGATGAAGAGAAGCAATTTTTTGTATACCAGCTGTATACACAAATTCTTCTAAAGAATTGTACAGGGAAAAAAATAAAGAAGAATAAGTCTGAATGAAAGTCTAAAAATCTACCAGTGAATGCCTGTCACTAATTCCCATGCAATGAGACAACTCAAACAAAGATCTCACAAACAAAGATTCCAACTCAATAACTAAAGCCTCTGCTCCATTAAAAGTGCAATTATTCATCTCCCTCCAAGGCATCCACGTTAGACATAATGGGGTCCTATTCCACCCCAGATAGCTTCCATGTTTCCCAACCCAATTCCACCATCCAAAGAACAACTCTGCAATGGTCTTTGGCAACACCCAATGGACCACAAACATAGAAAGAAGTCGATACCAGAACTCAAGAGTTACATCCCTATGCACTAACAAATGGTCCATTGTCTCACCACTAAATTGACACATGCAACACCAGTTCACCAATATGATGCCTCTCTGAATATGATGTCAAAAATTTTTCTGAGCTGTCCATACAAAGAAAGCTACTTTTTTCAGAGTATTATTACACCAAACTCCCTTACAAGGAAAGAACACTCTAGTGGAACCTCTTATGACCTCGTAATAATGATGCAGTTAGGAGAACTTAGGTCTAGCGTATAAGAAGGGTTTAAGAATAAATTCAAGCAACAAACAACATTAAAACAAAGAAGATAATAGGACTTAAGTTAGAACAATCAAAAATCAATTTCTAGGCTCAAAGAGCTCATGAAATATTCATAAAATAGATAAAAAAAGGCTGAGTACAACTCAAGCAGCTATTTATAATAGCATTTAGTAACTGACGCAGGACAACTAGAACAAAATTGAAACAACAATAAAATAAATGGATATGACCTAGGAGTCAACACCTAGGCCTTGCTTGGAGTCAGCACCAAGCGGGGAAACCACTAGGAGTCAGCACCTAGGGTAGACCTGGAGTCAGCACCAAACCAAAGAAACCAAACGGGTGTTGTTTTTCATTCATCAAAATATCAACTATATCCTCAAGAAGTACAATAGGTTGCTTATAAAGGATTGCTAAACCCTAGTTCTAATTGACTAGGAAACCCTAATTGCCTTATTACAAAAATAACCTCGCTTTCAAATTAAAATACTAATAGCCTAATAAACTACTAGGACCTAAAATATAAAAATACAATTGACTTGCAAATATAAATAATACTAAATAATAATCTTCTTGCGTCTCCCGCATCATTCTCTTCTGGTTGGAAAAAACTCGACCTCAAGTTTTAAAGCATTGAAGGAATAGAATGCTGATAAGTAACACTTGCTTCAAGTCTAGAATCACCTTAGAGAGCACAGAGAAAAGAAAAACCTTGAATTCCACCACATCAAACTCATTTGGAATAACAAAATCAATGTGTGGAATCAGTATAATCTCATCTTGAACCTTATGAATCATAGGAAACAATGTAGTTTTAACCTCTTCGACTTCACCAAGATGCAGATCTTTAAGCACTATGGAGGGTTGATCAGAAGCACATTCAACTACTTTAACTTTCACATCATGTGCACCCTCAAGCTTGCTGGGTAGTTTTTGAATGGATGCCATTATCTTTTCTAGTTGGGCATTAATCCTAGTGATTATTTGCTCCCCCAATTTCCACGAAATAGGTGAAACATTCTGATTTTCCTTTCTTACACTAGCAAAAAGTGAACTGAGAAGATCCAAGGAAATGTCTTCACTTTCATCTATGACTAGATTCATAATTGTTTTTATGGCTAAAAGTACAGCAGGTGGATGGTTGGACCTAATAATCTTCAAGAAACTTTGAAACATCTCAACAACCAATGCATCACACTCAAGATCCAGCATTACCAATCATAACTTGACCTTTGCAATGGTATCAAGAATTGAAACCACCTTCTTATAAGAGCGAGTAGACACATGAGACATATTTTCAAATGCGGCCAAAATCAATTGAAATATTTCTTTCATTTGCTCATCCTTATATGGGGCATCTGGTGTTGATATCCTTGTAATCTCAATAATGCAAGATAAAACTGAAACCTTCACATCCATTTCAGCATGTTGTAGAAGTTTATTAGTGATCAGTGCCTTCACTGAGGGTAAAAGTGCATCTCGCATTGATTTGAATGGTTCTTACTCCACATATTCTAACAAATTTTCAACTTTATCAAAAAGAGTGAGGAGATCATCAATGGAGGAAGGAGGGTTATTCCCAGCCTCCTTAATCTCCTTCTCAAATTCTCTATCAAAGGCAGTCATTTTCAGCTCAGACTTGGAGCACAAAACACCGATATGGAAAATTTCTGCGAAGTTGAAGAACACTTGATATGCACGGGTTGGCTTCTGGGTTTAATGGGTTAATATGATTGCTTATATGTTTTTTTTTTAAATTGAGCCAGGGTGGGTTTTGCAGTGGATGGGTATAGGACTGGGCTATTTGGTTAATTGGTTTTGATTTTTTTTTTTTTTTTTTTTTGGGCTAGTGGATTGAGCTAAGTATATAATGGGCTTTGTTGGGGTCTTTATTTGGGCCGGGTAAAATTGTGTTTGAGTGGCTAATGGGTCAGGTAGAATTTTGAGAGACAAATGTGCTAGGTTTTTAAAACAAAAAAGCTTGGTTACAATTACCTTATGAGGCTGTTGGTGGGATTGCGTTGGTGGTAGTAGCACTGGGCAAGTGAGGGCGATGTCGGCGCAACATCTAGAAAGGGATGGTGGTGGTGTGCGAAGCAAACTTCATGAAAGAATTCAACCAGATCTGACTGTGGGCATTTGTTGGCGGTGGTGTGGTGCGACAGTAGCGATGGGCTCTTATTTCTCTTCTGTCTTTGTCTTTGTGGTTGCAAGGGATTTGGAGACTTGATTGTGGGTTTTGGATTGGAGGTTTCTGGTTGGCTTGAATATCTGGTTTTCTGCTCGGTAACACAACTATAGGACAGCTTTCTGGTACTAAGTAGAAAAATGACAAAGATAACTTTCTAGTGGTGGAAAACACGGCAATGATGGTTTTTTTTTTTTTTTTTGTGATTTTTTGGGTTCTGGATTGACTGCGGGGATGCTTCAGACAGATCGATGTTTGCTCTGATACCAAACTAACGCAGGACAACCAGAACAAAATTGAAACAACAATAAAATAAATGGATATGACCTAGGAGTCAGCACCTAGGCCTTGCTTGGAGTCAGCACCAAGCGGGGAAACCACTAGGAGTCAGCACCTAGGGTAGACCTGGAGTCAGCACCAGACCAAAGAAACCAAACGGGTATTGTTTTTCATTCATCAAAATATCAACTATATCCTCAAGAAGTACAATAGGTTGCTTATAAAGAATTGCTAAACCCTAGTTCTAATTGGCTAGGAAACCCTAATTGCCTTATTACAAAAATAACTTCGCTTCCAAATTAAAATACTAATAGCCTAATAAACTACTAGGACCTAAAATAAAAATACAATTGACTTGTAAACATAAATAATACTAAATAATAATCTTCTTGCATCTCCCGTATCAGTAACCCTAGAATCCTAGCCTGCAAATCTCTCCCAATTCGTTGGATGCTTTGCCAAAACTACAACCATATGGCCTCCTTACAGCCCGGTTGTCAATTGCCCCAATCTGGTCCATATTTTTTTAATCAGACAACCCATTGCCATAGCTGATTTCCTTCCACTGCCTATCTCCAAAGATATTTATCTGTCAAAACTTCGCTAGAAGTGCGCCATTTTCTCACTCATAAACCCCCAAGTAAAGTTTCTTTCACCTTGCAAGTGTTAGCTCTATCTTCTCTAAAGTAGGATTTTGAGCCGTTCTCACCTTGAAAAAGATCCCAAAGGCACAGATAATTATTGGTAAACTCCCAATTCTACAACAACATATTTTTGCCAGGTCTTCTCTTCCTTCAACCTCCCTAACTGGGACTATTTTGCTCTTCCCCACCCCAGGAGAGTTGATGAGGACAGCCCACTTAATTAGATTGGATTTCTTACGCAGTTGGATTTGTTTGGGATTCCTCTGTTTATTTTTGAGATTAGATAAGTATTAGTACTTGAGTTCGGTTAAAATTAGTTTTGGTATGTTGTTATCTTTATCTCTAGCTCTATTTAAGAGACTGATTTATTTGTATTGAAAGATAGACGTGATTAATGAAATTCAAATAGGATATTTTTCCAATTGTTAGGTCCTGACTCTTAACGCCTTAGGTGTTGATTCCTAAGGGTCCTTACCCAAATTCACTTTTAGGCCTAAACCCACTTGAAAAGACTAGAAAAAAACTTGGATGTAAAGATGTTCAAAATTTCTTCACAAAAAAGCATGGTGTCATCAACAAATAGGAGAGGATAAATAAGCAAGCTATTATCCGAGTTATTCCCAACTTGAAAGCATGAGGTTTAACCCTGTTCCACAACTTTCACCAACATTCTACTTAGAATCTCAATATTAAGAATAAAAAACAATGGTGAAAGGAGGTTATGTTGCCTTAATCTCCTAGAGCTTTAAAACAGCCGATGGAGAGCAATTGACCAACAAAAGAACAATATGGTTATACATATGATTGAGGTTTTTAAGTGGATAGTGATGGGACACAGTAAATTTTTACATAATTTTTCACGTTTAGGTTTTTCACATTACCTTAAATTAAAACATTCACCGCCAATACAACTTTGCCATACAATATAACACATAAGCTCTGTGCAAATGATGTATATGTAAAACATTTTTTTCCGCTTATCATGAAATAATACTTATCTTTCTCTAGCCAAAAACTGATCTTATTAGTTGAGGAATCTCCTGTAATAATCACCTGTGTGAAGAAAGATGAAGGTTTGCAAAATATTATACCTGTATACTGGATCAAGAACAACACCAGTCGCTGAAGCAACTTCCTTAACAAATTTAAGCTCCTCAGGGGTGTTAATTGCATAGCCCAGACCTTTGGCCTGTAAAAAGATAATAATAAATTTACCACGTGTTTTATAACCAATTAAACAGCATCCTCAGCCTGATTACTGAAGTAGGCAAATTCATACCGATAACATGTGTGAGTGAATTGTTAAATTACCGATTGTCCCAAAAAGCTTAAGCTATTGGGATATGACAAATTTAATTATTTAACCACAGACTTCTAACACTCTCCCTCACGCGTGGGCTCAAACTCCCCCTTTTAATAGGTGAGGCCAAACACGTGGGATTTTAACTGAGATGTAGAGTGGAGAAGACAAGGATCGAACTTAGGATCTCCTGCTCTGATACCATGTTAAATTACCAATTGTCCCAAAAGTTTAAGCTATTGGGATATGGTAAATTTAATCATTTAACCACAAACTTCTAAAATGAATCATTGTCCATTATATAATAGCATAAACATTGTCGTCAGTGAACACTGAGATTTTTCAGGTTTGACCATTAGTTTACTAGAAACATTACAACCCATAGATCTTCTGGAATAGACCTGCTGTTTCTGGGAATACTAACCCGCCACCATCCAAGCAGGGAAAAATGAGAATGAAACAGAAAACTCAACATACCACTTCAGCATTAATTTTCCAGATTGAGCAGAAACAAACTATTTCCATGAGGGTACAGTATAATATGTGAAAAGTATGAATGCAACACCCTCCCACCCCCTTCCCCCCCCCCCCCCCTAACCTCAAAAAAAAAACAGGTACTTGAATACCAACCAATGTTCTAAAGAAGTGTGTAGACATAGGTGCATGCCTTCACATACTCATGCACCATTATGTTGAAGAAAAAGAGAATGATATATTATAGAAAAGGAGGAGCTTGAAACAGAGGTATAATAAGAAAAATCAGGCTCTTTTAGAAGAGTACCACTCATCCAACACGGGTATAACCTCTATAACACAACATTATCTTCCTAACTCTCTAAGGCATTACAACCCACCCACCTACATTAAATAAGAAAAAAAAATTGTTTCCTTTCCATTTATGTAAAACTAGAGAGCAGGCAATACAATTAATGCAGCCATATAATGCATGTTTATTGAAAAGCTCTCTCTCTCTCTCTCTTTGATTGGTAAGTTACACATGCACCAAGTGGGGCAAATGACAGCAGCTCAGCAATGAAACAGAAAAATACATTTTCACAAAGGACCTCTGCTAATATACTTAAACACTTACATTTTGAATGTTAACAATATCATGTGAGTCAACACCTGCTACAAGTCCATCAAGTAGGCCTTGAACAAAGTCGTAGAAGTAATCAGGGTCATCACAAACTGAGAATGCATGGACCTACAAATGGTGAAATGTAGAATTGAAATTAATTGATAGGTCAAGAACAGCAAATAAGAAACTACATTGAGAAGGACAAACCTTTGACTTTAGTGTACTCAGCCATGATCCCAATGATAGACCAGCAATTGTGCCCCCGCTGAAATTCAACACTATTACATATTAAATGGGTAGACATAAAATCATCACAACTCCTCACAAATAAAAATTTAAGCTGAATAATCATTATTGTGAGGTAGAAAGTCCCATATAAGTTTGCTAGAACAAAACCAACTTTTCTTTGAAGTGCCAACATAAGTTGCTATAACATAAAAGCAAAATGTATAAATTAATTTAAAAGGAAATCTAGCTCAGTGAAGTCATTTCGGTTGCATAGAGTCACTAGCTAGGCAATGGAAATTCATAGAGGTGTGTTGGTACCAAACATAAAAATAAGGTGGTGTCTACTCAACTTGGTACTGATGTAATATGAATGGTTTCAATCCTAAGAATAAGAATTAGGGAGACATTGATGATTTTACTTCTTAGTAAAATAAACATAAAGACTTATGAAAAAACTTAAAAAGAAAATTATTGAAACAAATCCTAAACTCATGATAGCCATTATATTACAAAGTACACCTAACATATGGAAAGATAACTTTAGTCCTTGCTACTTAAATTGGCACCAAATCTTTCCTTAATTGAATCTATGCCCAAGAAATGGCTGATTGTGCCATGGACTCAACCTGCTCACTTTCTAGAACTTTATCCTCTATAGTCAACATGTGAAACTGCAGAAAAGCATATTGTGGCATCAGATTTTCAATTGCATTACCAATCACTGGTTGCACATTAACCACAGCTTAATGTATGACAGATTCAGGGAACTCTGCCAGCTGATGGTCTACCGCCTTTTGGGTTTAAATTTGTGGCTTCAGGGATTATGAGTGGTATCTAGAGTTTGTCAATTGAGTAGTGTTTGGAAAAGATAGGGTTCAAGGGATGAAGAGTGGCTGAAACAGAGAAGGATAGGTGGCACAACTTTTGGGTGTAGCAGCAGAAATAAGGATTTAAGGGATTGTTTTAAAAGGTGATTTGAAATTCCAAAGTTTGGGAAAAGTTAGGCCCTTTAAGGTTTCAAATCTGTCCTACATCAAGGCTCTTCCACAGAAGTGGAAGTTTTGACCCTTTTATGGAGTCCCTGTTATGAAGGAAAAAACTGTAAATTTGATTTTAATGGTGCCTCAGTAAAAATAAAATATCATATAATAACTGAGATTATGACATGCTGGCATAAGCTTTGGATGTAGAAGTGCAGTATTATAGGCTAGGAAGAAAGTAGGAATATAAGAGATTATGATAGTTGAGGCACCACATCTCACCAGACAAGTCGCACTTTGAGATCTAGACTCTTGTGGAATCTATCTACTTTTTGTTTTTCTTTTTAACAAGTCAATTGTATTAATACTAAATATTAATGTTATGAGTAATAGGGGCAAAACAGTAATATCATGTACTTATTTATATATAAATAATATTTTATGTGTTAGGGTTAACTTATCAAACCCTAAACACCTTCATCGTAAACAACATGGTATCAAGTTGAATCATACATTAGACTTTTGTTGGGAGTTGTATGGTAAACCCTCAGCTCACCAAACTAGTTTTCAAGTTGAAAAACTGCCTTCACAGTCACTTCCACCAATATCCAGAGTAGTCTCTATTCCTGAAGAAGAGTACAATCGCTTCTTGTCTCTGCATTCCAACTCTGTTGGGTCTGATTCTACTGCTACTTTGGCTCAACGAGGTACTTCCGCTGCTTGTCTTGCCACTCAAGACCCTTGGGTCATTGACTCATGTGCTACTGATCATATGACAGGTACCTCAGGTTTACTCTCTGACCTTGAGCAATCTAGTAGTCTTCCCAATGTTACATTGGCAGATGGCTCAGCCACTACAGTCTCTGGTTTGGGCACTGCCAATCTTAGTCCTAATCTTTCTCTCTCTTCTGTCTTATATATTCCTTTTAACCTTTTGTCCATTAGTAAGCTTACTAAAATTTTGAATTGTGCTGCCATTTTTTTATCCACTCATTGTATTTTTCAGGATCTCAAGACGGGGAAGATTATTGGTGGAGGGCATGAAGCCGGTGGACTTTAGTACCAGGATCGATGTGGTTCTTCCCGTTTAGTGGCTTTTCATTTGTCTATCTCGCCTCTTCAGCATCATTGTCGTCTTGGTCATCCATCTCTCCAGAATTTGAAGTCATTAGTTCCGTCATGTCGTCAAATTGAGTCTTTACAATGTGAAGCATGTCAATTGGGTAAACACCATAGGGTGCCTTTTGCCTCTAGGCATGAGAGTCGTGTTAGTAGTCTTTTTCATTTAGTTCATTCTGATATTTGGGGTCCAATAAACACTCCCTCATTGTTGGGATTTAGATATTTTGTCATTTTTTTTTATGATTATTCTTGAGTCACCTATCTTTATCTTATGAAAGAACGGTCTGAATTGTACTCAATTTTCAAATCATTTTATATGGAAATAAAAACTCAGTTTAATGCTTCACTTCGTATTTTTCAGTCTGATAATGCTCGTGAATATTTTCATACATCTTTGTCTCAATTTTTTGATGATCATGGTATAATTCACCAATCTTCATGCCCCCATACTCCACAACAAAATGGTGTTGCTAAACGCAAAATGCGTCATTTGTTTGTTAGAGGTCACTCGTGCCTTAAAGTTTCATATGCGTGTTCTCAAATCATATTGGAGTGATGTTGTTCTCACTGCCTGTCACCTAATTAATCGTATGCCTTCCACTATTCTAGGTGATCAAATCCCTTATACTGTGCTCTCTCCTGATGCACCTTTGTTTCATCTACCTCCTAAGATCTTTGGTTGTGTGTGCTATGTTCATATCTTAGATCCAGGGAGTGACAAACTTGATCCTAGATCCATTAAATGTGTTTTTCTTGGGTATTCTCTTACTCAAAAGGGATACCGATGTTACTCACCTACTCTTCGCCGTCGTTTCATTAGTGCTGATGTCACATTTGATGAATCTCAGTCCTATTTCTCTCCTTCGGTTGCTAGTGACAGTTCTCCTCCTTGTCTTCCTCTCCTACCACCTGTGTCTCCTATTGAATCTCCTCAGAAACCACTCCAGGTATATCGTCGTTGGCAGAAACCTCCAACAAAGACTTCTTCTCCGCCTAGTGATCCACCTCCTGATCCTGCCTCTCTTCCAATTGCTTTGCGCAAAAGTAAGCATTCTTGTACCTCTCACCCTATCTCTCAGTTTGTCTCTTATGGTCACTTGTCTTCATCTCTTCATGCCTTTACCACATCCTTGAATTCTACTGTTGTTCCTAAGTCTGTCCAGGAGGCTATGTCCATCTCTGGTTGAAAGTTTGCTATGGAGGCAGAAATGTCTTCCCTGTCTGAAAATGCTACTTGGTCTTTAGTTACTCGTCCTCCAAGGAAAACTACTATTGGTTGTCGTTGGGTGTATACTGTGAAGTATTTGCCTGATGGTTCTATTTAGCGTTTGAAGGCTCGCTTGGTTGCCAAAGGATATACCCAAACATACGGTGTTGACTATACCAAGACATTCTCACCTGTTGCTAAAAATTTTTCTGTCCGGATTTTGATCTCCTTGGCTGCTAATTTGGGCTGGCCATTATTTCAGTTAAATGTTAAAAATGCCTTCTTGAATGGCGATTTGAAGGAAGAGGTGTATATGGAGCAACCACCTGGGTTTGTTGCTCAAGGGGAGTCTAGAAAAGTGTGTAGGTTGCATAAGGCTATCTATGGTCTTAAACAATCTCCCAGAGCTTGGTTTGGTAAATTTAGTGAAGTAGTGTTAAGGTTTGGATTGCGACGTTGCCACTCTGATCACTCTGTGTTTTCTCATACCTCTGATACAGGAAAGATTTTGTTGATAGTATATGTTGATGATATTATAATCACTAGTGATGACAAGCAAGGTATTGATGATTTGAAAAGATACCTTCAAAACTCCTTTCGAACTTAGGATCTGGGTAAACTTTGTTATTTCTTGGGTATTGAGGTAGCACGATCTAAAGAAGGAATCAGTATATCACAAAGGAAGTATGTGTTGGATATTTTGGAAGAAACTGGCAACCAGTGGAGACTCCTATGGATCCTAATGTCAAACTGTACGAAGATCAGGGGGAGCTGTTATCTAATCCTGAGAGATATCGTCGTATAGTTGGTAAACTGAATTATCTCACAATTACTCACCTAGATATATCATTTGCAGTTAGTGTTTTAAGCCAGTTTATGAAAGATCCTCGCCTTCCACGTTGGGAGGCAGTTATTTGGATTGTGAGGTATCTTAAAGCACATCCAGGTCGTGGTCTTTTATATAAAGTTGATGGTCACCTATGGGTAGAAGCCTACATTGATGCTGATTGGGCTGGATCACCATCAAATAGAAAATCCACTATTGGGCATTGCACTTTTCTGGGAGGAAATCTGATTACTTGGAGAAGTAAGAAAAAAACTGTTGTTGCTAGATCTAGTGCAAAGGCTGAGTATAGAGCCATGGCACACACATCATGTGAGCTTATGTGGATTAAGCATTTACTTGAGGAATTAAGATTTGTTGTGAAGCTGCCTATGACTATACATTGTGATAATCAAGCAACAATTTACATTGCCTCCAATCCTGTGTTCCATGAGCGAACCAAGCATATTGAAGTAGATTGTCATATTACTCAGGAGAAAGTAGAAGATGGTGTAATTGCTACTCCATATGTTTCTACAAGAGTCCAGATTGCTGATATGTTTACCAAAGCTTTATGTAAGACTCGTTTGGGTTTATTTTTTACAAGCTAAGATTGTATGATATATATTCTCCAGCTTGAGGGGGAGTGTTTTGAGTACTAGGGGCAAAACAGTAATATCATGTACTTCTTTATATATAAATAATATTTTATGTGTTAGGGTTGACTTATCAAACCCTAAACACCTTCACCGTAAACAACAATTACAAATAGTACAATGGGTAAAAAATGGAGTATACAAGCTGTATACCCATAAGTAACCCAGCAAAATTAAGAGTAGAAAGAGTATGAAATTACACAAATTTGAAAGTCTCTACTCCCATCCAAGGACATCCAAAAGAAAGAATTCCAACAAATTGGGATTTTAACCTCTCGATATACAATTCTAGCCAATCAAAGGTCCTACGACACTACATTTCAAACCCTATTTCTAAAAGGAATAGGTCTATGACGCTAGCATTGAAGCACTCCTCTCCCTACTTTAGGCATCACCCACTTTACTACAAAAACCACAAATATGAAATACCATAACTTCCTCACCATCAGACAATGCAGACCAAGTGATCAACATGCTCTTCATCATGTTTGCACATCACATTGACTCACAATGAACATAACTTGTTTCATGAAGATATCTATAATGAGTATCGATGCCAAAAAAACCATCCGCACAAAGAAAGCCACCCTCAAAGGAGCCTTCACCCTCCAAAGTTCCTGCCAAGGGAAATCTGAGACATCATTCTCTCTCAATGCCTTATAGTATAAGCAAACACGGAAACACCCATTTTTGCTTAATTTCCAAAACACCTTGTCCTTCATATCCACACTTATTTGGGTAGAATACATCACCTCAAAAAAATTAATGAATGACTCCAGTTCCAATCCTAAGCATGCCTCACAAAAATTGAATTCCAATGCACTCAACCATTTGTCATCTCTATATACTTGTAGACCCTAGCATTTTTATTCATAGCAAGCTGAAATAGTTCAAGGAATAAGGACGGTAGGTTAGAGTTGGAGAACCAATTATAATGACTCTTTTTCCATCCCCAAACCCTAAAACTAACAAACCTACACAAGCTATATCATCCCTCTCTAATGGCCTTCAAACTACTAGCCTATGTATTGTACAAATTGAACTACAAATCTAATCCCCCTCTCCTTCATATTTTAACGTCACTACCTGCTTCCAAGAATGATTATTCTTTCAGGTGAACCTCCATAGCCACTTAACTAGCATTGCTTAAGTAAATGTACTCAATTTTATTATTTTAAATAATTCAAATTTATATTCTTTAATATTGTGTTTTTATAATAAGATATAAATTCAAAAATCTAAGTATATCCAAATAACATAAATGTCAACTCTCGAGAATTTTAATTCTTGAGAGTTTAAAGAATTTATAATTATTGAGATTAAAAATTGTCAACAACCGAATAGACCCTAATATTAGATGCACCTAGCTTCTTTGGAACCCAAGCTATCAATGAAGCACATTTACCTCCTCTCAAAAGATCCCTCCATATGAAACTCATGTAAATACTTCATCACGTCTTCTTTTATCACTTCCCAACATCTTTGGAAGAAGGCTACGAAGAATCTGCCAGGAAAAAAGGCCTTATCCGCACTCATAGATTTAAAAACTAAGAGAACGTCATCCTCATCAAATAAACTCTCAAGCCATTCACTCTCTTCATCCCAGCAAACTCAAGGCCTTCCACCTTAGGCTGCCAATCAATGTGGTCTTTGTACAAACCTTTAGTCAAAACTACACCATACACATCAATATTACCAATAAAATTTGAGCATCTACACCAGTTGAACAATCTGTGAAAAAACTTCATGTTATCATCTCCTCCCTTCAACTGTAATGCCCTGGAGTTTTGTCTCCAACCATTTTCTCCATCAAAGCAATCTTCTTTAACAGAGTCTTCAAATCATGTTTGCTCCTTTCTTCATCATTCAAGCCACCCTCCTCCTTTAAATCAAGCCTCGACAACTCATCTATAATTTTGTTTTTCTGCACATCAATATCTCCACAATCCTCCTTGTTCCACTTTTTCAGATCACCTTTCACTTTGAAAAGCTTCTTTGTCCAGACAAAACTAGCAGAGTCCATCACCCTATGGCCTTCCCACCAAATTTTCACATTTTCCGCAAAAGCAGATACTTGTAGTCACATGTTCTCAAAACTAAATGAACACTAACCTGTACTCAACCCAGCTAGACAGTATGATCATCTAACTCTAAATGTGCCAACAACCTCTGAACTATTCCTTCCACATCAATGACACCCAAAAAACGATCAATGTGAGAAAGAGAAAGTTGGTCCTGGTTACCCAAGGAGAAAAAGGCCCTATAATGGAAAGTCTTACAACTCGAGTACATTAATAAATTTGGACAAGCCTTGCATTGCTTGTGGAAAAAGTCTGGCAATTCCATCTTTCACATAGAAGTCACACCACATTGAAATTCCCGTAAGCACCAAGCTACATCTCCTCTCCTTCTAACACCTTTTAGCCCTTACCATAGATTTGGCCTCATCCTACATCATTTGGGCCATAGATAACTGTAGTCCACTCAAAATCACCTTCCACATTTCTAAACATTCACAAAACCCAGAGAATTCACCTACTACATAGTCAACTATCTCTACTAAATGTTTATCAAACATCAACAATATTCCACCAGCACTCCCAACTGCCCCCAACACCCACCAATTTACCAATGGACATATACTCCTTAGTATTTCTTTAGTCGTGATTTCTATTTTGGTTTCTTGTAGATAGATTGTCTCCTCTTTATTCACATAACATATTCTCTGCCCCCATACATTTTCATTGATCATTAAGACCCTCTCACATTCCATTTGTATCCTTGTCCATGCAATGTCAATAGCCCATACCCTCTTCCTGGGTCACCTCTTCCCCTGATACACCCTAATCTGTACAACATAATTCATAGGTATATTTAGTTAATAGCTTTTACTAATTTTTTTAGTTTTTTTTTTTTTTTTGCACTCATGTTTTGATTGTGCTTATAAATGTAATTTTCAATAATTTTATTTAGAGTGTGCTTATTTTTTGCTTGATTTAGATGTTTTGTATTAATATTTTTAAGTGGTGAAAAAAGGGTGTTATTTAATATCTATATAAAAAAAATATATCGGAAGATTTGTGATTTTCCGTACAAGCCAAATGCAGAAAAGAGAGAAAAAAAAAATTCAAAACATTTTCAAGAACGCAAAGAAACACCAGAAAACAAGCAGATTTCCCTCAATGTAGCATGACCTTTTAAAATTCTAAAGACATAATGACAACAAAACATATTCAAAGAGTTAAAGACAGGTCTTAGAAAACAGGCTAACAAAATGGACTAATGGGCCTTCTTTGGGTTTAAATTATCCCATGTCACTAATTAAAGAGAAGTTGAAGGGGGGAGGGGGAAGGCGGAATTGTTGGCAGCGGAAAATATTAACAGATGGAATAGAGTGGAACCTTCCACAGGCTACAACAATATCATCAAATTTTATCTGGCTAGTCCCAATCTGAAGTTGCTGCTCAATCTCCCGGATCGCTTCAATATAACCCCTGAACAGAACAATATCATATGAAAAAGTTAGTATGGAGAGAGCAATTATAATAAGATTAGAACAAGAAATTAAGGAAACTTGTGGGACAAAATATAGACCCTGAACAAAACAATATCACATACAAAAGTTAACATGTAGACAGCAATTATAATAAGATCTGAACAGGAAATCCTTATTAAAAAACAAGATTTGAAAAGGAAATCAAAGGAAACTTGTGGGGGAAGAAGAAAATGACAGAACTCAGCATGAAAGAAAGAGATTTTAAGTGCAAATTTATAGGGAAGTGCACAACCACACACACTGTTTGCTCTTTTTATCAAACACAAAAAGAGAGAAAAGGAAGAAAGGATGAGAGAAGTAATTAAGAAAAATTGGCAACTAGTACTTCAGATCCCTTTTCAATTTTCTAGAATAATTTATTAAAGAGATGCCAAGTGGGCATCACCAAACTACACACAATATTCAGAAGTGGAATGCCTAATGGAGAGTCAAAGGTGACTAAAACTGACCTTGGGCCCCAAAACGGCCAAAACACAATAATTATACAGAAGCAGAGCACCTAGGTCACAAACTTCCTCATGGAGCCCAAAATCTACAAGGAAAAAAAAAAGCAGAAGACAAACCAAAACCCAACCTGAACCTCTTTGGAAAATCAAATCAGCCTGATCATTATTAAGAAACCTAATTGGAAAGTCCTTGGAATCTAGGGGATTCCAAGAGCTCACAGGAGCAAAAACTTTTCACCATTTCCACCGCCTTATTGCCGCCATTAAAAAAACAGTATTAAACAATCAACTCTTTTGATTCCTTCCGTGTACGCAAAGCATAAAAACATATGCTTTCTCCTCTCAAACTAAATAAAATAAGATTTACCCAAAAAAAAAGAGTGTTTGAGACCAAAAAAATCATTCAGCTATCAAAGACCATTCAGCAAAACAGAAGACACACCAAACAACTGATGCAGGCTGATAACAACTGAAAATTGAACAATTGACTGTTCGACATAACAACAAATAATCCACCATTTAACCAAAGCTATTGACGCAGGACAACCAAAACAAAACGAAACAACAAGAAAATAAAGGGATATAACCTAGGAGTCAGTACCTAGGCCTGACTTGGAGTCAACACCTAAAGTGGTATTGAAGTCAACACCAGAAAAAAGAGAGACCAAAATGCCATTTTTTTCATTTATCAAAATATCAACTATCTCCAAAAGAAGTACAATAGTTTGCTTATAAATGATTGCTAAACCCTAGTTCTAAATGGCGTAGGAAACCCTAATTTCCTTATTACGAAAATAACCTTGCTTCCAAATATTAAAATATTAATAGCCTAATAAACTACTAGGACCTAAAACATAAAAATACAATTGACTGGCAAACATAAATAATACTAAATAAAAATCTTCTTGCATCTCCCGCATAAGCTATAGCCTTTGGTTCAATTGGTCCCTCATAAAATCTCATCCAACAAGGATGTTGACATAATCATATATTAGGAGGAAGCAGCATTGAAAAAGTTGGCACTCCTTTCCCACAGATTCTTGCCAGAGACCAAAAAGTAGACTGGGAAACAACTTTAGTCACAAGGACAGGGCATCCTTCCTCCTCACTGCATCATAAACTAAAATAAAATAATTTTTTTCCAGAAAGTAGATGAAATCTGGAAATTCTTCATCACCACATTTCTTTTGTTGGAACAAAGACCAAGGACCAGACGATTTCCAGGAAAAGAAATTGGCAAGCTATTGCCTATCTGTCATCAAATAAGGATATGGAAATTGGTTCCTAAAGGGAAAATCACAAGACCTCCTATAAATTCAGAACTTCAATTATTCCTCGCCAAAAAGTAGATCCTACTTTTGAAATGTACCTAAACAACCCCACCCTTCCCCCCCAAAAAGCAAATAATAATACAGAAAAATAAATGATTACAACAACCAAGCTCCTAACAGGCAAAACAAGAAGCCGTATTTTGCAACTACAAACTCACCACTCCCTTCCAGATTCATACATACATACATACATACATACATACATATATGTGTGTGTGTGTGTGTGTGTGTGTGTGTGTGTGTGAATCCAAATTGTTCTTTACACTTTGTCCCTCACATCAGTTACTGTGTAAACAAAGAAACACAAACTAAAATATATATTTCCCAAGATTTGGTAAAATACTCTAGAGTCACCCCATGGCCATGAAAT
Organism: Notholithocarpus densiflorus; assembly: GCA_030021035.2. NCBI lineage: Eukaryota > Viridiplantae > Streptophyta > Magnoliopsida > Fagales > Fagaceae > Notholithocarpus > Notholithocarpus densiflorus. The sequence continues at coordinate 647,895 of JARYZH020000066.1, read as the reverse complement.
TTGCAGCATAACCAGGATTACTTAAAAGTCTACTCGCATGCTTTCCCAAGTCTTCTTTCAGGTATCAAACAGGTTCCAATGGTCTTTGACCAGAGACCAATTTGATACAGTGTAAAACATAAGATATTAATTATTTCATTTACAAGTAGCTTACAAGGAAAGTTTACTATAATTTTCAAATTACAACATTATTACTCCCAAAAAATAGAATCAAATGGAAAAATAGAATAACATAGACATCAGTGACCCAATCTCACCAGGTCCCTAGGGAGTTTGATCCACCAACAGGAATAACATATGGCCTTCTTCCTTCATTTAGCAGCTTTTCTTTTAAGAGATTAGTAAGAGTCTGAGATTAAAGTTCATATGAACAAAGAAAATTACTAAGTATATTAGCAATGGAAAAAAGTACCGGTTTATTAATATCCAAAAATAGATATTGGTAAACAACAGTAATATAGTCTGTCATATGTAGCTTAGGAGAGTCTATAAATCAGTAGACAATGTGTTATCTCAGCTAATTGCTTGAGGTAACACAAATTTCATTTTACTAGTTCAGCCACATAGAATTACTCCAATGGTAAAAAGCAAAAAGGATGACGAAAAAAATATCGAAGGAAAACAATGTTGATACGGCATGGCTAACTTGTCCATTTTAGTAACTATGATCATTCAAAACAAGGTTCTTGAGAGAAAAAGTAAAAATGAAAGAAGGCAAATCAATGAATTAGACACCTTATAACATTTATACGATCTTATGGATATAGAGTCGTCATTGACAGCAATCAGGGGAGCAGACAATGAGAGGACAACCAGAAAGGAAAAAGGAACTGCAAGAGAAGTTTCCTAGCAGAGAATCTCACTTATTATCTACCATTCTACTGAAGCAGAAAGATTCTTTTTTTTTTTCTTTCTCTTAATTGCATCCTTAACTAGGAAAGAAAGATTCACATCTGTTAGAATTATGATTAAAGTAATTAAATTCACCATTCTAACAGCTCAAGCTTTTAGGAGAATTCATAGTTTATAGTGGTCTCATTATAAGTGGTCTTGGGTTTGAACATTGTCTCCTCTCTACCTCCCACTTAAAAATCTCACGTGTTTGGCCCTACTTATTAAGGGAGAGTCGGGGCCTCTTGTGAGAGGGAGTGTTAGAATTATAGTTAAATGATTGACTAATAGTTTAAGCTTTTGGGGCAATTGGTTATTTGTCAATATACTTTTGCCCTAAATCTTGTACGATCGGTCAACAAGGTCAATGAAAAGGGTCCTTGTTACTTATTGCTTTTGTGAAAATGTTCTAGAATACGGGAGAAATCCATAAGTCCTGAAAACTAACTTGAAGGTATGAATTCAAGTGGGACTGGACTGGACTTGACTTGACTTTAGGTATTGTCCAAAAAACATCCAATAAACATTGAAAGATGCATGGCGGTAAAGTATAGTATGACATAAACAAGGAGGTTTTTGAAGTTGAGATGTAAAAAGTAGTAACAGCAAAGTAAGAAACGCATGGCAGTAAAATGAAATGCATTGGTACAGAACAAACAGACCACACTTCCGAGTTTTGCATATTCTTCTTTTGAAATAAGGTGAACATGAGCTCCTACTAAACGCTCAACCAGGAGATTGCCAGTCAATCCAGGATCTTTGTCCGCAAGGACCTGCAATTTTATCATGGTATAAGAAGAAGATGATGATAATAACAAAGAGAAAATGATGGTTGTTGAGTGTTGAGTGTTGGACCTTAGAAGTTCGTAGTATGAGAAAGCAATCAAGATGAAGATATTTGGCAGCGACAGCAGTAGCACGGCAGTGGTTGCTCTGGATGCCTCCGATTGTGATGACACAGTCAGCACCCTGTGCCACCGCTTCTGCCATCAAAAATTCCAATTTTCTCACTTTGTTTCCACTCAATTGCATTCCTGAAAGGTCATCACGCTATATATACATATACATATACATATACTCAGCAAGCAAGCAATTGGATTGGTTGGTTTTGTCATATAGATAGAAAAAGAAAGGAAATTCTTCACCTTCAACCAGACCTCGGTGTTGTTCGGCAAATTAGGAAGGTTCCATTTGTGAATTGGAGTGGGAAGCTGAAAGGAACAAAAACAAAATTGAAAACAATTCCGAAATCCAATATAATATAATAAGAGTTTTGTTTGTGTTGGTTGGTTAGGTTAGGATACGTTACGTGGGCAAGAGAGAAGATGTGAGAAGGGATAGGATTGAGATGAGAGGCCCACTGAGGAGGGACGTAGGGTTTGCTGGAGAGGAACTCCATGCTCCTCCTCGTTGCCTGCTTCTGCTTCTGCTTCTGTTTTGAAACCTCGTCCTCCATTATGATTGTGTTTATGTGGGTTTCAGATTCAGACTGACTTTTTAATTTGATATTAGTGCGTGAAGAAGAAGAAGATGAGAGAGAGAGGCGTTGGGGCCTGAAGAATAACAATAAGATTTTGTTCATATGATTCGGATGACTCGGAGGGCGGACTGCCCAACGCCTGCTGATGCTACACAGCATTTCATTTCTTCTTTACAGCATTCGTTCATCGACTGTTTTTAACTTCTTTTTTTTTTTTTTTTTTTTTTTAATGAATATTCATAGCTTTTTGATACCTACCTTTTAGATCGATTTTCATTTTGGTCTCCAAAACTGAAAAATCGTTCTTATTTTATTCTCCTGTTATTTCATTAAAAAGAAAATTGCATATATGGCTGATGTACTGCACCTTTGGCAAGCATAAAGCTAACATGCCCATTAAAATAATATAAAAGATATATTTAACATTTAAAAAATGTCACATCAATATTCATTGTAAACTTTTTAATTTTAAAAAAAAATTTAACTTATCAATTTTAGGGTCTGTTTGGAATCTGCTTATTTTGCTGAAACTAAAAATTAACTGAAATAGTATAGTGAGACCCATGAATAGTACCAAAAAGTGCAGTAGGACTCATGAATAGTAGCAAAAATAAGCTGAATAGTAAAATAAGTTGGCAAAATTAATCATTCCAAACAGACACTTAACCCAAAAAAAATACATAATTAAAAAGAAATAAGCACTTCAATTCATATAAGTTTTCTAACTTTTTATTGGGTACTTTCTTAACAATCAAACACAAAGACGCAATAATCTCTCTCACCCTCTCTATTTCTCTCAATCTAACCAAATTAACTTATCAAACTCTTTCTCACTCATCTTTCTCATTTCTTTTTCTCTCTAAGGTTTTGGGATATGCTTTGATTAGTGGGGGTTGAAGTGATTATAGGATCTAGGTTTGATGGGTTTGATCTGAATTAGAGAGAGGGTGAGATTTGTTTCATCTAGGTTAGAGAGAGAGAGAGAGGATGAGATTAGTTTTATCTGAGTTAGAGAAAGATTCGTTGAGATCGGTTTGATTTGGTTTAGAAAGAGAGGCCGAGATCGATGATTTATTGGGTGACATTGAGATTAGTGGTGGTTGTGAAACGGAAACAAAGATTGGTGGTGGTCGCAAATCACAGATGGTAATGGTGGTGGTAGGAGGTTGCAAAAGGGAGGTTGAGATGGTGGGTCGCAGTGGTCGAAGACTCAACTTCACAGTTTTGTAGTCTCAGATCTTCCTTCGATTTTGTTCTCGGTTTCATATGGGTTTAGCTTCTCAATTTCATATGAGTTTGGCTTGTACTAAGAAATTGAAAGAATTGGCTAGGTTTTCATATGGGTTTGGCTTGTATGGTTGAAGTTTTTCATTTCGGTTTGATTTGCTAGGTTTCAGTGTTTTGGTGATTTAATGAGTTTGGTTGCTAAGAAAATGCAAGAAAATAAAAGAAAATTTTGATTTTTTTTTTAAAAAAAATTTCTGCACAACCAAACATGTTATTTGGGGAAGAATGTTTTCTAGGGAAGAACATGAAGAATATGTTATTCCAAAAAATAAATAAATGAAATGAAAAAAATTTATTTAATTCATTTTTAAAAAAATCACAAGTTTAGAATTTTGTTTTTATTGTTTTTTTTATGTGGCTTTTTTATTATTAGAATGATGATGTGGCATTTTTAAATGCCAAATACATTTTTTTTTAATATTATTTTAATGGTCACATAAAATTTATGCTTGCCAGCAGTGTAGTCTGTCTGCCACTTATGCAATTTTCATTAGTGAGATAACGGTAGGAACTAAAATAAAAACAATTTTTTAGTTTTGGGAACCAAAATAGGAAAAGAAAAAAGTAGTGGTCCTAGAAGAATTCTAGATTGATTTAATTATATATTTGCTCGTCAACATTTATTCATGAGTTTAAATTCAGTCCGAAGCTGGCGTAAAACCAGTGTTTTACGCCAGCCATTGAAATCGCGCCACGTCGTCTAATGAGGCCTTACCGCATATACAATAACAGCACCATTAATTCCCAAATCACAAACGCATATCAGATTTAACCAAAAAAAAAAAGTCTCATCTGCTTCCTCTTGCTCGAACCTCCACCACCACACACCGACGCATGCCACCACACACATCGCCGGGGAGCTTGTAAACATGCTGGAGCTGCCGTGAGCATGGTGTCGCAATCCCAAGGTTTGTTTCAATGATTTGCCCTTTTTCCCAATTTGGATTTTGAATTATTGATGGGTTCGGATTTTTTTTTTTGGACGTTAATAACTTGATTTGTTATGGGTTTTTCTGTATTTTGATGTGTTTTGATTAGATTCTTAAGTGTTAGGGTTCAACCCCTAAACGAATCTGATTGTGGTTCTTCAATGATAGGAAGGAGGATTGGTATTTTTTGATAGAGGCATAGGGTATTTTTTGATAGAGGCATAGAGAAGGCCATTACCTAACTGCCTTAAGAAAATTCAAAACGATGTTAGTTGTTTGTATGACAGAAGTTTTGACTGTTGAGTAATGTGGGAAAAGAGAAATCAATATGAAATCTAAAAATTTTATTTTTCCAAGGGTGCAATGTAAGAATTTTTCTTAATTTTTTGTTACAATTAAAAAGAAAAATGGTTGATTTATAAAAGGAAAACCTTGTTTCTTTGTCTTGCAGCTATATTAGGACTCTGCACTTGCTCTCATATTAAAGAAAATCTTGAATTTTGAAGAAAGTAATTTTGCACTCTACTTAACATAATAGGACTAACTTAGTCATTTGAAATGAGAACATAAGATGCACAACGAATGAAAAAGGCAATATATATATATATATTTGCTATGAAAAAATTTAGTTTGGGTGGTTAGAAATTAAGCAAGACCAAGAAGCCAAATGGTCCTTGCTCTATATGGTTGGGGATCCTTTCCATTGACTGTATTTTGTCCAAGCCTCAAGGATAATAGCTCATGACTTGTGGATTTGATATGCTTTATCATTTTTCATAACTCTGATTTTGGTTCATCCACGATTACTAGTTTTGCATCTTTCGTTGTGTTTATAACATCACATTCCGTATGTAGAATTTGGAAGTTAATTTTTTTTCTTCATAAATTTAAATTTAACTTTTGGTTAGCTACTAGTTTTGTAGGTCATAATAGGCTTCCAACTATTGCATTTATATGTAAATAAAAAAACTATGTCTCAAGGGATATCTAGTATCGATGTTTGGCATCCTTATTTTACAACCCAATGAGATGGTATAGAATTTCTACACCAACATATTGGCATCCTTATTTTACAACCCAATGACATGGTATAGAATTTCTACACAACCCAATGATATGGTATAGAATTTATACACCAACATATGTTATGACCTTTTGGTATTAGAAAAAATTGGTAGCCATCTACTTTTATTAATCTCTAGACTCCTTTGTAGCATATAAAATGTAAATTGTTAGAAAAATGAGTGTTTTATTTTCTTTCATTTGGTAGTTTTCTTCTTGGGGAATTTTTTCTTTTAAGTTTCTAGTTTTGATGAAATGATACAATATATAGGAATTTGATGGTTTGTTGCACTTTTCTTTTGGGCCTATTACAATTTTAGTTTTGTAACAACCCATCGTCTAGTTTGGTTTTGTTTTTTTAATACTTATATTTTAATCTGCACTTCCCAACAGGTACCAAACCAGAAGAAACCTTGGTAGTAGAGGGGGCAACTTGACTCAGCTTGGTAAAGTGGGTGCAAGATTAGTAGTAAGAAAGATGGCCAACAAACATCTTAATGCTCGTACAAAGATCATGCTCCCTAGTCTGTTGTCATTGCTGATAAACCAATAGATGCTTCTTTGGTTGGTTATGGAGCCTGTATCATAGCTTATATGCCTCCAAGTATGAAAGCCACTGTAGTGGATCAGATATACGACCAATGCAAAAATCTCATATGCCATTTGCAAAGAGAATTATAGCTTTTTTGGAGGCTAGTGAGGGGAAATTTGATCTTGTTATTATGTCAAATTTTAGTTTGTACGGTACAGGAGTATTTTTTGACTGAAATGGTAGAAAATTCATGACCTGAAATGGTACCATACAGGAGTATGGTACAGGAGTATTAGTTGGCTTGTATTGTTTGAAAATTCATGACCTGTTTGCAAATTTGAAAAAGTATCTATGTAATTTGATTCTATAAAAGGATTGTTAAAATTTCTTTTATTTTGCTTATATAACTAAAAGGTCTTTTAGTTATCCCATTTGAAAATTCTTTCAAGAAGCTTTTGGTCGAGTCCTGGCAGCATGGAAGTATATGCTCTAGCTACAAATCTTTAATCCTCGTATGTGATCACTGTTCTAACCATTTCATTTAATTCGGAAAACCATTTATGTTAAAGGTGGTAAGTGATTGGCAACATGGAAGTAATTCAAGGAATATCAAATTCTTGGTATAGAGATAGCCAACCTTAATCGTTACAATGTAACATGACTACAAAATTTAAATTCAGTTTTTAGCTAATAGAAAATCTAAAAGGTGTGGCAGCAGAATCAAATTAGCAAGTCATAGTAAGGGGAACCAAAGTCTATTCAAGAGCACACATAAGATACCCATCTCAATTACAAGCACAATACACAAAAGAAATTAAAATCCTTTCACACACATTCATACTTTAAAAGCACAATACACGAAAGAAATATAAAACCATTCACACACATTCATACAAGAAAGAAATTAAAAACCATTCACACACATTCATATTTTAAAACAAGTATGTTGAAAGACTAGATCTCATTTACAATTAGAACTTCACACATTTCCCACCACGATAAACTTAAGTTCCCATAGCACATAGTACTATGAGAAGCAAACAAAATTAGACAAATGTAAACTCTTTTATCCTATATAACGGAATAAGAAAGAATCTTATTTGTGTTGAACTGATGTTGATTCTCCTTCTTTCCAACCTTGGATATCTCTTGAACAAGAGTTTAAGGCGTATAGCCAAAAAAAAAACCTTAGACGCAACCTTCTCTGCTATAATGTGAAATGGTAGGATACTAGAGATCATCCCAGATATGGTTGTGGGAGGCAGGGCTGGTCCAAGAGCTGCCCTTGTAACTAAACAGGAATTGCTTTCCACAATAACATCTCTAATCCCTACATCTTCTGCAAAAATGAGGCACGTGTCCACTGCTATTGCTTCAACTTCTAGAGCTCCAAGAGAGAGAGGAATTTTTTTTGCCTGCCAAAATTCTAATGATTACACCTACTCTGTCTCATCAACAAGTTATCTAGGTCTTTTGATGCCTTCTTAATCAAACTCAAACTTTTACATGCAATCTGCTTTGCCAACCCTGCAATGATCAAACGATTAATAAGTTCCAAATAAACATAACATAACAGTGGATTAGAAATTTAGATTCATCATGCGTATCCTTTCCACCACCCAGGTCTTTTTGGCAAAGAACTAACTAGTTAAAATGACTGAAATATTAGTATACCTATTACACAGAAGGCATCTCTCAAAATTTGCCACAAATTCACAACGCTCAAAATCCATTAAGCAAGCTATACCCAAAATCATTGAAACAACAGCTAAAATTATTCTAGATCACAAAGACGAGGATTTTAATTTATATTTCTAATACATGGGACAAACACTAATCCAGAAATTGTCAAATTAAATTCCAACCAACAAAAACAAAATCAACCAAATTTAACAAATAATGAAATCCCTCTTAACTCCAATCTGCAAGGATACTCATATTCGTAAGAAGCATGTAAAAGGTGCCAACCATACAGTCCCTAACAACTATTAGAGTGTATACCAATCCATCCTCCTTCCTATCACTGAAGAACCACAATCTGATTCATATTGGGTTTGAACCCTAACACTTAAGAGTCTAATCAAAACCCATCAAAGATACCAAAATACAGAAAACCCCATAACAATTCAAGTTATTAATGTCCAAAAAAAAAAGGAGGTGCTTCGTCTACAACATTTTTACAACAAATCACAGGTGGTTAGTTGTTATTGGTTCAAATTTGAAACTAACACTAAGCTTACTTTTTTACCCCAACAATAACAACCAGTAATAACCTGCCACTTAAAATTTGTTGTAAAAATATTGTAAACATATCATTTCTCATCTAAACCCATCAACAATTCGAAATCCAAATTGGGAAAAAGGGCAAATCATGAAAACAAACCTTGGGATCAAAACACCATGCTCACGGCAACTCCAGCAACGAATCCGGAGACTTGTGTGGTGGTGTGTGGTGGGGTGGACGTCCGGGCAAGAGGAAGCAGAGGATATTTTTTATTTTGGTTTGATACGCGTTTGTGATTTGGGATTTAAGAGTGCTGTTATTGTATGCGGTAAAGTCTATTTAAACTCTTACTGAAATAATGACGTGGCGCGTTTTCATTGGCTGGCGTAAAACCAGTGTTTTACGCTAGCTCCGGACCAAATTTTAACTCTTCAAATATTTAGGTTTAGTCTTTAAATTTTGAAATGTGTGTCAAAAGAGTCCCTATTAATAGCTTCGGATTAAAAAGTATGACTTAACAAATGAAAACACTAAAAGCATGGGGAAAATGGGCATTTGCCCCTAATTTATAAACTATGTAGCAATTTGTCCCTCTTTTCAAACTATTTAGGAATACGTCCCTGTTTTGAAACTTGATTTTGATAAAATCAAGTTTTGCGTAAAACTCGATATCATTAAAATCGAGTTCCATGTGCATTGTGCCACGGTGGAAGCCAGAAAGTGCCACATAGAACTCGATTTTATTAAAATTGAGTTCTGCAAAAACAATTTAAAAAAAAAGGCTCTCCATCTCTCTCTCTCTCTCTCTCTCTCTTCTGAATTCTTTCACATTTCACTCTCCCAAACTCTCTCTCTCTCTCTCTCTTTTCTTTTCCTCTCATAGTCACTCTCCTATTCTTTCTCTTCTCTCTTCCTTTCTTCTCTCACTCTCCTATTCTCTTTCTTCTCTCTTCATCTCTTCTTTCTTTCTCTCACTCTCCGATTCTCTCTCTTGCTCACGATTTTGGGTGGCGATTGTAGTAGATCGGTGGATTTTAGGTGGTTTGGGGCGGTAGTAGATTCGGTGGGTGAGCCTTGGTGTTGGCTGGTGGTGTTTGGGTTTCCTTGATTTTCTATGATGGCTGGGTTTCCTTGGTTTTCAGGACTAGTTGATATCGATTTCGGTGTTACTATGGTGGTGGTGATGGTTGAGTTTCGGTGGTTGCTAATGGTGGTGGGTGGTTGATTGCTAATGGGGGGTAATAAGACTCTGTATGGAGCATAGCTTACTCCAGTGGGTGGTTGATTGCTAATGGGGGTGGTGGTTGCTGGGTTTCGGTGCTACTGTGGTGGTGGTGATAGCTGAGTTTCGGTGCTACTGTGGTGATAGTGATGGCTGGGTTTCAGTGCTTGGGTTGAGTTTCAGTGGTTGCCGATGGTGGTGGATGGTTGGTTGCTGTGTGAGTTTGCTGGTTGTGTGGTGTTTAGGTTTTCCTTGGTTGGTTGCTGTGTGGTGGTTGCTGAGTGAGTTTGCTGATGATGGTGTGGGTTTTTTGGCTGTGTAGTGGCATTTGTACAGATCTATTTTTTTTCCCAAAGAACTCGATAGTAAAAATATTGAGTTACACTTTGAATTTTTTTTTTTTTTTAATTACGAAGAACTCGGTATTTCAAGTAGCGAGTTTTAACATTTGTATGGAACTCGATATTAACAAAATCGAGTTCCACCTAGATTTTTTTAATGGGAAAAGCTATGTCAGCTTACTCCATAGTGGCAGAATTTAGCCATAACTTGGAAATCTTGAAATCGAGTTATAAGCAAAACTTGATTTTCTAAAAATCGAGTTTCAAAATAGAGACATATCCCTAAATAGTTTGGAAAGAGGGACAAATTGCTATATAGTTTGTAAATTAAGGGCAAATGTCCATTTTCCCCTTAAAAGCATATACTCATACGTATATGAAGTCTATATGGCAATTAGAAAACCAATTACGCACTAACTACTATAAAACAAGATGTTAGTAATTTTGCTTATATACACACCTCTACCATCAACAATTGCTACCTGTGTGGGTTCCTTTTTTGGAAAGTACCCAAGTCCATTGATGACAAGGGATCTTGGGCCTCCAAGGATGGATGGTTGGACTGGGTCCGGTTCTCTGCGGCCTATTGGGGTCGTTATATGAACCGGTTTGTGCGCAAGTCACATAAAGCTCCTTAAGGCAAAAATGCGATTTCCTCCTAAACAATAAAATACCATTGTAAGTGTTTTAGTGTCATAAAATGACCTTTTACTCTTACGAAATAAGTAAAATAATTATTCATAATATTCACAATGAGGAGGAGGTTAAAATAGAAGGTTTATGGCTTATCTTTTATTGTGTGAATATTTAAAAGAATTCCTTCGCTTAGTTCCCCGAGCATAATGTCGTGGTACCCTGAACGTAATGTCGTGGCTCCCAGGGGTACCAGGTCTGTAATCCATGGAACCCAGAATCTCTGGCTCCTTGAACTGCAGAATCTTTCTCCATGCTTATTATACAATGAAGTTTTGTCATTTCCCTTTACCTCTATAGGTCCTGCACAAGAACAACTATACAATACACATATCTTCAAATAATTGTTAGTTCTTCAAATTAGGATATACATTCTAATACATATACATATATGTAAATGAATTTCATAAGAATGAGTCAGCCGCGAGGATCCTGGTCCTAATTCTCACAAACTTAGTGCTTTTGCACAAGACTTGTGGGATTTGGAACTCAAGTCTAAGTAGCTTTGCTTGGGCATTGCCTTCCAAGATAGTCAAGTGATGAGGATTTTGTGGGAGAGAGTGATATCTGATGTGTGCATGTTTTTGACATATGTTTCTTTGGAGGCTAAGTGATATTTTGAATGATCTCAAGGATATGAGACGAATTCCTTCACCTTGGCTCTCTTATTTTGTTCCTTTTCTCCCCCCTCTCCCTTGCTGAGCTCTCAAAACTCTAAGAATTATCTTTTTGAACCTCTGAACTCTCCCATTTTCCCTCCATCTGAATCCCTTTTTTTTCCCCCTTTCTACTATGCCTTAGTGTTCCTTTTATAGTGGACATGATCTAGTACCCCAGGCGAGGACGTCCCTGGTCTGCTGGGTAAAACCATGTCCCCTAGAACCTAAAAAAGTGCATTGGGTAGAGATTTAGCCTAATTAGACAATTATAACTCAAAAGGGGCATTTGACTTTAGTTACAAATGGAAGATTCCTTCTTGGAAAGTCAAAAGAGTAGGTGGGCTGCTTAATGCAATGGATGACAGCTTTAATTGAAAGTGACAATTGAGAGGAAATTGTGGGGAAGTGTCATGCACATGGGGGAACTGAGTTTTCCATTGGTTCATGCATTCTAAGCAAATATATGAACCAAAGGAAACGTTTGGGATCCTCCTTTCACTAGAAACACTCCCCTATCGACCAAACCACTTCTCCCTTACCATCCACTCAGGATCCCACGGGCTTGGACCATGGGTTACAAAGATAATACCTAGTTTTGCTGGATTTTTAATGGTTTTTTGCTGGAAATCTGAACATACATCTTGGTTTCCCCATATGTTAGCCAAAGTCCTCTTCTCAAGACTTCAAAAGGACCCATCAAGGTCCTAGGGCCTTGATGTTGATTCTTCTTGCTGCATATCCTCTAGCCTGACCGAGATCCTTCTTCTTGCTGCATGTCATCTGGCCTGGCCAAGTCTGGATCCTCTTTATTATTATTATTATTATTATTATTATTATTTCTTTCTTTTTCCTTCTTTTTGGGACTTTAGGCCTTCATGGTCATTCTTAACTTAATGAATTAGGCATTTTTTTGTTAAGGCCCATAGTCTTTCCTTACTTTTCACAAAATGAGCTTTCTTGTCAAATTTGGTCCTCAACACTAGGCCTCATTTGGGAGGAGGGAATGGAATGGAATAGAATGGAATGGAAATGAATAAAAAGAATAATTTTAGAATATTCTTCCCTTCCGTTGTTTGGGAGTTTTAATGGAGGGAATGGAAAGCTCATTCCCTTGTTTGGGAGTTGTGGTGGGCTTTTTTGCAATGTTAGGCTGGGCTGCCTCCTGCTGTACTGGGCCCAAGTGTTCTGAGTAAGGGAGTTGAAATCGGTCCAACTACAACTCACTTTGGTCCGGCTTATGCACAAACTATGCCTCGTTTACCAAGAACTTCGTTCACATGCCCATGGCAGGCAGAGCTACTTCAGATGAGTCATGGCAAGCAGACACGATAATAATAATAAAAGAAAATATTTTTGCCTTTAGACAAAGTGAATAAGTAATCCCCAATTAAAATGATAATCACAATGATAAGAAACACCTTGTAAAGAAAATGGTGGAAATAAATAGGTAAGACATGAGTTAGCAAAAGAAAGAAAAAGATCAATCTGTTTATGCTAAGTTACGTCACAGGGCCAAGACCAATGAGGGAAACCGTTTTCCTCAATGCGAATAATCTCCTAGGGAAAATCCTGCCGTGAAAATTAATCACTTTAAGGAAAGTGGACCTGAATGGCTTGTGCCCAAAAGAATCCTTTGCTTTTGGTAGAGAGCAGGACTTTTAGATGGAGAGAGGGGATCAACCTATTGGTGCATGCCTGTCATTCTATCTCTCTGTTTTCTTTCCTTATTTCTAATTTTCCTTTTCTCTTTCTTTTTCTCTCCTTTTCTCAGTACTTGCTTCCGTATTGTGATTTTCTCCTACAGGTTACTATTACCGTGGTTGTCCCCCCCTTTGCTGTGCACTGCAAGGGTTCTTTATATAGTGTCTGCCATGACTGACTTTTACTATTTTAGCCCTTAACTACCTTTGTCTGGTCTGGGTGTCCTTGCCGACCACCACTGGTTTGTCAGCCGCTCAGCCAGCACCACTTACCTGTGTTGGCTGTGCCTCTCCCCATCACCAAACAAAGAAGGCTATTTTGTTCGTTTGTTTGTCTTGGCACTCTTACCTGCTACGGTGTGGGTGCTTTCTCTCTCTCTCCATCCCTCATAGCATGCACCTAGTAGTTCCAACTCATTCTTACTTCTTTTGAGTGGTATGTCATCCCAGCAAGACATTTCCTCCAAAAGAGCCTGAGCAGGAACCCCAAAATAGGTTTTCCTCTATCCCCACCGCCAGACCATACCCTCTTACCTCTTACCTCTGACTTATGACCCACCACCTCCTATATTGGCTGGGTACAGGCTGGTGAAGTCTAGACCTTGCGCGTGCTCAACTTCTGCGTGTGTCCAAAACTTGCCCGGTGCGTTTGCCGTGGTCTGGAGGCTCCTCTGCACATTCTGCCGCTCATCCTTGACTTCTTATGGCGTGAGCTACTTTCTAATCCCTCATTCTCTATGGCCCACTCCCTTTAGGGGCCGGGTTTTGCTTAATTGTGGGCTTTTCTTCCTTCAGCCTACCCTTTTACTCCTTTATGCAATCTTGCTATCATTTCCTGCCGTTCCATTTTGCCATTCCTGCTGTGATGTTATTTGAGCCCAGCCTGCTAGGCCCCTTTGGGCCTGCTGCTTATTCTTCTCTCAATGACTTAATTTGGGCTTTGCATTACATTGATTGTCGTATCTTTTGTCTCATTTATTTCCTCTTGGGCATCCTTGGCTCATTTGCTTTCCTTGGACTTCCTTGGCCCTTTTTCTAACTCTACTTTCCCATGAGCTTTTACTAACTATTTTGGGCTTCCCTGGCCTAATTACCTTATCCTCATTCTTGGGGCTCATGGGCTTGCCATCAACCTCCTTACTTTCTTTGCTTGCATTACTTCAGGCTTACTGTGGTCCATTCTCACTTTTCCACATCACATTCTTCCCATGGGTTTGCTACTTCTCTCTCTCCGGGCTCCTTTAGGCCCGTTTGCTTCCTCGAGGCCCATTTATTTATTTTATGGGCCTATGATCTATTATTCCTGCCGCTTGAGCTTAATGGGTTTTCTATCCACTTACTAACTCTTTTCTGCCCATGTTACTGGGCTTCCCAAAATGAGCATCAACAGGAGTTTAAGTGGGAGGGAATGGAATGAGTAGGAGGGAATACTCATTCCTTTCTATTCCTTAAAATCTCAAATTTTCATTCCTCTCGAAATTGGGAGGAATAGGAAAGAATGAAATTAGATTTAACGATTTTTTTACTAAAACTACCAAAATGCCCCTATATATTCAACCCTTGATTTTAAAATAGGTCTTTAATAGTAATATTGTCATATAATGATTCCATTACATTCCCTCCATGTTGCTCCCAAATAAGATTACTTACATTCTATTCATTTTCATTCCTTTCCATTCCTTTATTTTAAAACATCCAATCAAGATTACTTAATTTCATTCCATTTCATTCTTTTCCATTCATTTCCCTTACTTAAATACATTCCATTCCATTCCATTCTCTTATGAACTTCCAAACGGAGCCCTAGACTCCATATCAACATCAATGCTTGATTATAGCAATTTTGCTTATCACATCATATTTTTCCATTGATCAAGTGACTGTAGAAACCTTTTTTTATACACATTTAAAAGGTTAAAGACTACCCTCTCAAAAAGGTTAAAGACTAAAACTAAGACATTTAAAATGGACCAATTTGAAATATAGGGAGAAGGTTGAGGATGAAATATGTAATTAAGCATTTTAAATTTTAAACTAATCACTAATTGGTGTAATACACATAAAATTTCTAATAAAATTATATATGGAAAATTACATAAAAAGACCTAAACTTATGCTTAAAATTTTAATTTTATCAATAAAAATTCTAAATTTATGTAATCGTTTCAATTTGAAACATTTGTCCATCTCTATTATTCAAGATAGTAATAGAGTAAGAAAAGTAGGATGGTATGAATGCTGTCTTTTACAAAATTTTTGTGGCATATTGTGGATGATGTTGTGATTAATGTTGTACTGGATTTTCTGAACTCTGGATACATAGAGCCTAATATTAATTATACTTATATTGTCCTTATCCCCAAAATAAAATCTCCTAAAAAAATGTCTGATTACAAGCCAATTAGTCTTTATAATGTCATTTGCAAAATTATTTCTAAAGTACTGGCCAATAGATCTCCAGTTGATATCTCTTACCTAGAGTGCTTTTGTCCTAAGTCGCCTTATTACTGATAATGTTTTGGTAGCATATGAAACTTTACATGCTATGCATTGTCGTAAAAAAAGGAAAAACAAGTTCTCTTGCATTGAAGCTAGATATTAGCAAAGCTTATGACCAGGTTAAGTGGGCCTTCCTAAAAGGCATCATGGCCAAGTTGGACTTCTCTGAAGTTTGGATTGAACGGGTGATGTGTTGTGTTTCCACTCCTTCATTTTCTGTCTGTATCAATGGTAAATCCTATAGTAGTATTAAACCTTCTAAAGGGCTCCGTCAAGGAGACCCGTTATCTCCTTATTTGTTTCTTTTATGTGCAGAGGGTTTTACTTCTTTACTAGCATGAGCAAAGATGAAGGAGCAGCTACATGGTGTTTCCATCTGTAGGAGAGCACCTAGTATCTCCCATCTACTGTTTGCGGATGACTCTTGTAACATCCCAGCCTATTTGTGTGGTTAATTTTATGGATTTACATACTTATCATTATTTTAATTATTTTAAGTGCATAAGACTTTGATGTTATAGAAGAAATAGACTATTTTAACGTTATAGGAAGAAGTTTATAAAGGTAAGGATATATATATATATATATATATATGTGCATAATTATCTTATTAGTTGGGTCTTTCTAGAATATAAGTTTATGGAGGGGTGATAAGTAAATTTTGAAAAGTGTAATGTTTGAGTCATCAACCCATTTTTCCCCTAGCAAGATACGTGCCCCACCGCCTTTCTCCCTTATCTCCTTGCTGCATGAGACTCCCTTTTCTTTGTTTCTTTATTCCTTTTTATTTCCTTTGTTCTTCTTTCTTTACCCCTCTTTGCTTGTGCTTGATCCGGCCATACTTCCCTCTCTCACTGAAACCATATATATCTCTCTCTAAAGAAGAAATCAAACATCTAACACTAAAGTTTGAGCTTTAAAGTTTGTGGGTAAATAAATAAAACTATTTCTTGTTTTGGGTATTTTAATGGTGTAATTGTTTGCTTTAGTTTCCATTCTATATTCTCTAATTTGTTTTTTAGAAGCTGAAATTTGTGGTTTTGTGTTAGCAATTTGAAAGATTGAAGGTATTATGGTTAATTTATTATACCTAGAAAACTGTGAGTTGAGATAATGGATCAAAAATTGTAAATGTTGTTTTGTAGGTGAGTTTATTATGTAAAGATGCTATTTCACTAGGAAATCTAATTATTAGTTGATTAAGTTTTCTTGTTGGCTTATAATTATAACCTGAACAACATGTTGCTATAATAATTTTTTGTTTTGTTGCTTGGTATGGCAGAAGTTTCATAATTCAAAACTTAGTCTATGGATTCTTTTGATCATGTGATTGGTGTGTGTGTGTATGTATGTATATTTATGTGTTGCTGTGGGAACCTTTGTGAAATGGGAATTAAGATTTTCTTGAGTTTGAGAGTTAGGTGGTGATTCATATATAAGTTTATATACTTAGGAAGATTTGTTAGTAATAACTTTTGGTCCTTCATTTAGGTGACGAGAACGTGGACACTTGAGCTCCTCTCAAGGGCGGAGCCACCTTATACTGTGAGGGGGCCATGGCCCCCCCAAAAATGTTCAAAATTTTTTTATAGTTGGTAAAAAATAGGCCCTAAAGAATTTTTGTCAGATTTGGCCCCTTTAAATGAAATTGATTGGCCCCCCCAAGTCTCCTTGATTCATTAAAATTTATTCAACTATGTTGACCTTTTGTTAGTCTTTCTTCATCTCTCCTCCCCCAACACGTCATCATACAAGCCCAACTTGTATAATTTTTACTATTGGGCTGTAGCTTCCTTTTATAGAAGGTTATTACTTCACCTTTTCAATTTGTATTTTCCATCTACCTCATCACTCACGGTGAAAGTGTTCCTTAATCTCTCTACTCCTCCATTTCTTCTTCTCCTTTTTCATTTCTATTTTACATCATATTCTATTCATTTTTATCTAAGTTCAATTTCAATTTCTATTTATTTATATTATGGTTGATCATTTTTTTTTCTTCCTCTTATTTATTAATCCAATTGATAGTCTAATTCATTATTTATATTTAGTATTTCATACTAACAAACTAAGACAACCATA
This sequence comes from Notholithocarpus densiflorus, assembly GCA_030021035.2. Taxonomy (NCBI): domain Eukaryota; kingdom Viridiplantae; phylum Streptophyta; class Magnoliopsida; order Fagales; family Fagaceae; genus Notholithocarpus; species Notholithocarpus densiflorus. The sequence continues at coordinate 630,294 of JARYZH020000066.1, read as the reverse complement.
TTTAAGTAAGCTTTGGTATGACAAACACATCTAATACTAGATTAGATGCATAAATCTTCATAGTCCAATATATGGTACCACTAATTTTATTTGATAAATCTCATACACATGCCAAAACTAACAAATTTGTCCAGTAATGAGTGGGTCGTACATACATATATACACACACACACACACACACATATATATATATAGATATATATATATATCTTGTTAATCAATATGATCATTTAGTCTTGGCTGGCCCCCCCAAAGGAAAATTTCTAGCTCCGCCCCTGGCTCCTTTTATCCAAATCTCTCGCGTCTTCTGCTTTCAGGTAAGGGATATGTGACATGTGCGTTTGATAAGTATAAGGTTTGTTTAGACAATTTATTATGCTTTAAAACCTTTTAATTAGAGATATTACATATAAGCATGATTTAAGTAAAGAGAGATGTTCATGAGTTGTTGAATTTTATATATATGATTACTTTTAGCATATTGATGTTATCACTTATACCACGAACATAATATTTAAGAATGAAGTGGACATGCTACTATTATGAAGTTTTTATGTAAAAGTATAATTGTCAGAAAAATATAGTTTTCGGGTTATTCCATTGTTATGATTTGAACTCAGCCAGTAGGGGTTAAAGTACTGGCATTTCCATGAAAGTATTGATTGGCCATTAAAAGTAGTGAGGACTCTGCTATACCCGCCCTTGTTGGAAAATACCAACTTGTGAAAGATGCCAACCAACCCCCATGATTGATGATTTGAGCACATCGAAAGGGGTGTGATATTTCTGATATGATCCTAGGATTTCTTAGCATTGTAGGGAATGCTGGATGCCTAGCACAATGTGCTGAAAGCCTCCCAAAAGTTGTGACAAACTTACAATTGGATTGATTAATATATTATTAATGAGCTATTAAGCTATTTTGAATTTATAAGAAAAGCATGATGATAAGAAAGGTATGTTGAATGTATTATAAGTCTGATGGAAAGTTTATGATAAAATGTTTTATAGTCTATTTAAAGATAAGGTTACTGTACGAGGCAGGGCCCCGGGCCCATTGGGCCTTGGACCCTAGCCTTGTGGTATCGTACGGGCAGTGGCGACTACAGGAATTTTTCCCAGGGTGTTCCTAAAAATTTTTCCCAGGAATTTTGTTTTTTGGGCACATGGTTTTTTAATCAAATATTTGTCCATAATTCTAGCAAAAGAATAAACAATAAACTATAAGTTCATTTGAAATATTAATAAAATTATTAATTATTGTTGTTTAGTTGTCTCATTAATTTGTTTGTCTTTTATAAACTATAATTTGTTATATTGTTGTTTCATTAATTATAAAATTATTAATTATTGTTTAGCTTAACATAATTTAATTTGTTTGTCTTTTATAATATTTAATTATACTGCTTTAATTATTGTTGTTTAGCCTAACAATAAACTATATTTCTTTAATTTATTTGTCATTAATTATATTGCTTTAATTTGTTATATTGTTTAGCCCTGTGTGCACATTACACTAAAAGAGCCACTGATGTGCACATTACACATGTAACACATCCCATGTGCAGCAAAAATGCACAATAATTAAAGCACTAAAGCAGTGTAATGTGCAGCCCGGCCCCCCCATGTGCCCATCTACCCCCACTCCACTCAACAAACAAGCACGCCTCATACCTAATGAGTGATGTCCCTGCCAATCAGAAAATTTCACAATCACACATTATACTAAAAGACAATTAATATCTCATCAACACTAACACACTACACACACCAACACCAATGGATAAGATAAATTGATAAAAGCCAAATTCAAAAAGTCAAAAACAGACAAAATGACAAAACATTAATAAAGCTAAAGTTCGGCCAATCAAAAGAGAGAGAGAGTTAGTCTTATTAAAGAATAGAGAGAGAGAGAGTTTAATTCATTTCATATTTTTCATTTAAGTTCAGATAGAGAGAGAGAGAGAGAGAGACTGAGAGAGAGAAAATGAAATACCTTGAGGGAGGGAGCATTGGAGTAGCCGAGCAGGGAGGCCTGAAGGCTGAGGCCGCTGAGGTAGTGACGAGGCAACGTCGCGACGAGCGATCTGCCAATCTCCGTCCTCCGATGAGGGTTAGCAATGAGCGATGACGACGCGAAGGGGCGAGCGAGCGACAACGACGATCTGGACTGGGCCGATCTCCGACGAGCTTGCTGTGACCGATCCGATCTCTGTCTGTTGGCTTGAGGCTTAAGCGGCATTGCTCGAAGGGACTGAGTTTAGGTTTGCTTTAGGCCTTTAGTGGTTTCCTTTTCTTTTTTTTTGGCTTGAAAGTAAAACATATATATATTTTTTAATTTGAGGGTGTTCCTAATTCTGTGATTGAGGGTGTTCCTAATACAGAGCAAATATAAAAAATAAAAATAAAAATTTCAGTTTTTTTTTTTTTTTTAAGTCAGGGTGTTCCTAGGAACACCCTGAGTTGCATGTGGCGTCGCCACTGCGTACGGGGCAGGGCCCCAGGCCTTGAGATATAACACATAACCCTGCCCCCGTTGGACCTATGACCTTGATCCGAACACACTTCGAAGCCCAATCTGAGCCCAAAAACCATAATGGGACCATTATGTCTCGAACGTCAAAAGCGAGCCCCTCCCAATCAACTTTAACTTGGTGGGAGTGTGATTGCTCGGGGATACAAGGTCTCGGCAACTCGGTATTGCATTGGGGAATATTGCTGCCGACTGGTCTTTTGGAGGTTGGAACCAGTTCCTATGCCATTACCACTGTTCCCAACAGAACATCCACTTAGAAGTGATGGAATTGGACCCCCATCCACACGAGTGAGATCAGGAAGTAATCATAACACCTAAACTTATCTCAAGCTATAAATAGGAGGATAGAGTGAGAGGTTGGGGGGGTTGGCAATTCTGAAGAGAAAACAAAGAGAAAAGAGTAATTTTATCAAGAGAAAAAGGAGCAATTCTGTGAAAAATAGAGAGGGGTTAGCAAAAATCAGAGTGTGCAACTGGGTCTTCGAGCAAAGGACTACCCATAGTAGGAAACCCAAAACCCACAATATAAATAGGTTGTGAGCCCAAGTATAAGTTGAGCCCGTTAACCATATATTGGGTGTGCACAGTTACTGAATTATGTTAAAGTTCCTTATTATGTCCTTTTATTATTATATGAAAGGAAAAATGATGTATCTTCGTATGAAATTTCATAAGTTATTATTAAGAATAGTATGAAGACTATTTATTAAAGCTAGCATATCCATAGAATATTTGACTTACATGCATTCTTATTAAATGCTCATGAAACTTAAAACCTTGTTGGGCTACGCAGCCCATCTTATTATATTTCAGTGCACAGGTTCTTTCTTGGAAGCAGCGAGAGTATTAGAGGTGGCAAAAGATCTATGGTTCTCGTTTGTTTAGACTATATAGTTCTTTTGTTGTATAGAAGATATAGATTTTTGTTATATAGGAGGAATCAAGATGTACTTGATCCTCATGAACAAAGATGTTGTTAAGTTTGTTTTGGACCCAAGTGTATGTTTTTGGGGTTAGGTTTGTAAATAAGAGTTTTTGCTAAACGTTTAGTTATGTAATATTTACTCGAAAACCTTTAGTTTCAGCCAAGTGGTCAAACTTGCAAGTTTGAATGTTATGAAGTTTTAAGTTTTTATGAATTTTGTATATAATGGCTTTTATGCAAGGAATGAAAACGGATGACGAGAGGTGAAATTTTGATAATCACCTTCAGCTTTAGTTGGTTCATATTAGTATTGAGTTTAACTTGATATTAACATTCCGGTCATGCTCTAATATCTGGAGTAGAGGTTTGGGTCGTGACAACTCTCTACTATTTTGACGAGCCACTCAAGAGTAGATACAAGTGATCTTTGAGATTTTGCAGTTATATGCCGCAGCATATGGTCAATGCATTAACTTTGAGAAATCTTCTATTTACTTCAATGGGAATACTGATGGTGGCCAAAAAGATTGGAGAAAAAACATTTTAGGTGTGAAGGAGGTGGATAGATTTGAGTCATACTTGGGGTTACCTACACTGGTTTGACGTTTAAAATACCAAACTTTCTCTTATCTTAAAGATAGCGTTTGGAAAAAGCTACAAGGGTGGAAGGGCAAAATGTTGTCTAGAGCTAGTAAAGAGGTGCTAATAAAAGCTGTGGCTCAATCGATTCCTACCTATACAATGGGGAAATTTCAACTACCTGTGAAGCTATGTGACGAACTCAGTGCATGTACGCAAGATTCTAGTGGGGTCAAGTTGGTGATGAAAGGAAGATTCATTGGAAGAAGTGAGACTTGCTGTTGAGATAGTGCCGACTCAATAATAGAAGCAGATAATGCAGTTGCCTAAAGCCCCGAGTAAAAAAAATGCCCCCAAATTTTAACCAATGGGGTTATTTATTTATTTGTAATAGTATTAATTAAGCCCAAATATTAGCCAATAAATAAAATAAAGTTTTTTTTATCAAATGAAAAACACGAAAAAGAGGGAGAAATACTACGTCCGCAACATTTTTCACAACACTTTTACAATAAATCCTAAATGGCATGTTGTTACAAGCTATTATTGAAGGCAAAAAATTAATTTCAGTAGTGAGTTCAAATTAAAATAAGTAACAACTTAACAGTTAGGATTTGTTGTAAAAATATTGTGAATGCTGCACTTCTCAAAAAAAAAAGAAAAAAAAAAAGGGCAATACACAAAAAAGTTCACAACATTTTTCATACATTGAGTTGACAAACTTTTACTAGTTCTCATCTAGTCCACCATTAATATAACTTTTTTACTTACTGCTATCAATCTGCCATATCAACATATGTGAAATTTTTTATCAAATTCTTTGTCTATAGACTTTCCAAAAAAAAAAAAAAACTACATATGTTAATTAGTAGTAATTTTGCATCTAAAAAAAGATAATAGAGTTTAAGTAATATTTAATTTTTTCTAAGAGTCATATTTAAATATGTAAAAGGCCTCAATTTCAATTTTCACCTTAGGCTCCCAAATGCATTAAGCTACCCTTGTGTTGAGATCCAAGAAAGAGGGGGGTATGGGATTTCGTGACATTCGGAATTTTAACTTAGCAATGCTGGCCAAGCAAGGCTGGAGGCTACTTCAAGAACATGGATCACTGCTCTATGGCTGTGTTAAAGCCAGGTATTTCCCATGGTGCAACTTTTTAGAGGCGGTGGATCAGTGGATGTACCAAATAGCTCTTATGTGTGGAAGAGTATAATTGCGGCTCAACCTATACTAAAGAAAGGCTGCTGTTAGAGGGTGGGAGAAGGTTCATCTATTTGGGTTACCAAGGATAAGTAGATTCCTAATCACCCAACTAATATGGTTATTCACCCGCCGCTAGAGGAGGAATGGAAGTGGTGTGTTACGAAGTTGATTGATTAGAATGTCCGTTCATGGGATAGAGAGCTGATTGAGATGAAGTTCCATTGAGATGATGCAATTGCCATTCTTCGAATCCCCTTGAGCCATAGATAGATTATTGATGCTCTCTATTGACTATACAATAAAAATAGGGTGTATTTAGTGAAATCTGGCTATCATGTGACTAGATAGATCATATGGGAGGAGAATGGGCAGGGTGAAAGTTCTTCGGCAATAGCTGGATGCCAAGTGTGGGCCAAGTTGTGGAAGCTCTATGTCCCTAATAGAATTAAAGTATTTGGCTGGAGAGCATGTCAGGATATACTTCCAACATGTGAAAATCTTGCTCATAGAAGAATTGTCGAGGATGGCAGCTGTGTACTCTGTAAGAAAGGCCACTGAATATGTACTTCATGTGTTGTGGGAGTGTAGCGTTGCACAAGATGTTTGAACTGGGTGTTTGAGGCGATTACAGAAATGCATCCGTGGCCAAAATGATTTTTTACAGTTGGTTGAGGAATTGATGAACAAGTTGCCATTGGAAGAGTTTGAGTTGTTTCTAGTACAGGGATGGCTATTATGGAACCAACAAAACATGGTTCTTCATGGAGGAAACCTGCAGGATCCAGCTCGGCCAGTAAAGAGAGCAAGGGACTATTTGGATGAATATAAAGAGACTCAAGATCAATTGGTTGTCCCGACAAACACTGTGAGAGTTACATCATGGAGCCCCTCTAATCCTGGATATAAACTCAATTTTGATGTTGCCATATTCCCCGTTCTAAACGCCTCTGGCTTTGGTGCATAATGAGTTGGGAGAGGTCATGGTCTCTGTGTTTGCTAAGGGTCCCCTAGTGATGAACAGTGAGGAAGCTGAGGTGCTGGCCTGTCGAAAGGCTCTGGAGTTTGCAGTAGATTCGGGCTTCTTGGAGTTGATCATTAAGGGAGACAATGCAAATGTCATGACTACCATTCCACAACCATGGGTTAATCATTCTTACTTGAGACACTTGTATGAGGACATCCGCTATATTGTTTCAGGTCTTCGGTCTATGTCAGTTAGTTGTGTTAAGCATATTGCTAATATTGTAGCTCACTCCTTAGCTGGATATGCTAGAAATATTGTTGATGAGATTGTATGGTTGGAGGACTTTCCACCACCTACGTTAGAAGCTTTGTATTTTGATTCTCATTAATTTTGAATGCAATTTGTTTCATTTTCAAAAAAAAAAAAAAAAAAAAACACTATGCATTTCATTTAAGACTTATTCATAAATCAATTTGGCAACCATTGAATAGAGTGAGAAATTAATAAAAGTTTATTTTGTGTAGCAGGTCAGTATAACGTCTCTCTCACATGGGGTGGACAATGGTTTCCACAAGCGTGAGACTCACCCTATGTGAGATATATGTTATATATAGCGTGCGTTTGGATTGGGCGTTTTGCCCAATCCATGCGTTCTGCATTTTTTTAGTGGGTCTCATGGGTACTGTTCACGGACTCACAAAAGTCAACAAAACACAGATTTCTAGGTAAATTTGGGTCCTACAGTACTATTCACACATTTAAAAATTATTTTGCTACAGTGTTTTCAGCAATAAGTTTTCAGTTTTTAGCAAATAAACGGTATCAAAACACACCCATAGTAGTTTATACCAAATACCACCTTCTCTCAAAGGGTAGAGAGAGAAATCTTCATTTAGAGATAACAAGTTTTCGTTGAGAGTGAAAATGAGATTACCAAAAAATCAAAAGTGACAAATTCTTGTTGCTGCACAACATTTCATTTCATTTCTTTATTGATTCATCTGACTATGTAGTGTTTTCAACTCATTTTTCTTTTGCAAGCTATTATTGAAGAGGAAAAATGCCTAAATGCAAAATCACCCGTATAATTTGGGTCAGTTGTAAAAACATTATCTGGAGTTTTAATTCTTCCTTAATCGAGTAACTAACTCAGTTCCTAGCCTATATCTAACTACCTTTGCTACAAAGTACAAGCTTAATATTTGTTACAGTAGCTAAAACACATTAGCACAAGCTATTGCATCAACAACAATTCCAAAAGAAAAACTTTTAACCCTCCAATCAAAGTGTTTTGTGAAAGTACAAAACTAAGTTTAAGAATAAAAAGATAACCCCACTAATCTAATAGTTTACACTTTGCATTAGTCTTAGTCTTCTGCAATTTTGTCAACTTTACCCCCTAAGACACCCCAACATCTTCTTCTTCTTATTCTTCCCACAAATTTTCATGTCTCATGCCAAACTTAAAACCCAAAAAGTAGGAACCCATCTCTCATTGTCAAGTAGAGTACTATTTTTGCTTTCCTTTCGCCTAAAACCTAGTAGGTATATTACTCCAATATATGCATACAAATATATAGTAATAATAATAAATTTTTTTTTTTTTAAGTTTAGAACCAACAACTAACTCATAGCTAAAATGAACATGCATAAGCAAAGCACCCTTCTACTCCATTTCTTCTTAGGTTTCTTCTTTTTATTATGTCCCATGGTTTCTGTGAACTATCCTCAAACTAAATTACCTTCATGTCTAACGTTTATAAGCTCCTCAACAATAACACTCATTTTTTTATGGGTTATTTCCAAAGATCTATATTTGTGGAAAGGAGTTATGTGCAGCTAAAAGAATTCCTCAATAACTAAAATCTCTCTTATATGAGTTTTCTCTCTCTTGTTCATATTTCTACCTCTTCTTTACAAGATAGATTCGTCGGACAACCTTGACCCCTCTAACAACCACTTCCATGATCAAGACAGATCCTCATAATTGATATGTAATACTCTTATCATATAACATGACCAATTTCATCAGCGACTATAAACTAAATTATGAGTTTACAAGGAATTGTGATTAGATCTTCTGTATGCAAATCTCATTCCCATACATAACTCACATACAATGCATTTCATGGATTATATATAATTTATTCTCATATAAAATAAACCACTTCTATCAATTAAACGATGTCATACAAATTGGAATTTAGGGCACAAATTCAAACAATTCATTTATCGACCTCTTTGTAATTAGCTTATGTAGGATCCCTTTATGCTTCAGCACACGTGTCCTTGCATGTATGGCTCATGATGTGACATGACTCATAATGTTTGTGTTCCCACCAAGAGTGGGACATTGGTCTAAACCCATTTACCACGACTAAAGGAAACACTAGTCACATTTATATTATACCTTAATAGAATTAGTCATATTACAATTAGGGTTCCTTGTAATTGCTTATATAGTCAAGATCTACCTAGTAAATGTCTTTTGTGGGACTATGCACAAGCTCACATAACACACTTATTCTATACAATTTGATCCAATCAAATCCACACAATTCTTAGTATGACTATGTCTTTAACTTAGATTTAAGACATTCTTATTAAGGACCATATTGCACTATAGTGCCCCCAAGTCATATGGCGTTACTAAGTCATTTGTCATAACCTTGTGAGAGACTACATCCTCGGTCCAAACCTTGAAATATACATAGGTTTTGATCATGTCCCACGCGAATAGGGTGGAGTTGTGTTGGTTGCCTCTTAATAAATCTCACATCATAAATTTCATGTTAGTTGAATATTATTATTATCTAATCTATAAACTCATGTTTTGCATATAATGTTAAAATTTAAAATACTTTAAATTTAAAATTTTTATGATGAAATAGTTATTAATCTCTGATAATCTTGATATTTATAAGTATGAAGAGTATGACAAAGCAATGTAATTCAAAGGTTGATTTGTTGAAACATTCCTTAAAAAATTAGATTAAATGTAACTTGAATTTTTTTTCTTCTCATAAAGTGAGTCATTGAATAGAAGGAAAAATATCTTTGTTACATGTAGGGTTTGTCGGTAAATTAGAGTCCACACATACAGGCAAAGTCATAAATCAAAATAATGGTAAATTGCAAAGTACACCTCTAAAATTTGGGGTTGCTTGAGTTTTACACCTTAAAGTTTACCTTCGTTAGCAAGAGCAGTCCCTTTGTTAGTGGACTTGCTTACGTGACAAAAAAAAATTACATGTTAGATGCCAACGTGTCACTTGATGGCCATTTAGGCAAGTCTACTAATGGAGGGGTTGTTTGTGGGATTTTTTTTCTTCAAAATAACATCAATTCTCAAACAATTTTGTTAGTTAGCAATGTTTCCAAACTATTTAAGAAATTAACATCTCGAGTCTGAAAGACTCAAGTTTACTATAGCAACTCGAGTCTATTAAACTCGATTTCTATGTGGAACTCGAGTTCCAGTTCTTGTGACTCTTTTCTCTTCCAGTTCTTTTTGTTCTTCCTTCTTTTTTATTTCTTAAGACCCAAATCAAAAATTCAGAAAATACCCAAAACTCAAAGGCTCTAGTTTTTGCAAACCTGGTTTAGAGAGAGAGAGTGAGAATATGATTTTCTTTCTTAAAACCCAAATAAAAAATTCAGAAAATACCCAAAACCCAAAGGCTAGGGTTTCTGCAAATTTGGTTTAGAGAGAGAGAGAGAGAGAGAGAGAATCCAAATCGTTGCTGGTGCGTTGCTGTGCTTTTGTTGTGGGTTGCATTGTTGCATTTTCTGGGTTGCGTTGCTACGTTTTTGTTGTGGGCATTGCTTCATTTTCTAGATTGCGTTGCTGCATTTTTTGTTGCTGGAGTTGTTGCGTTCTTGTTATGGATCTGCTTTAGGGAACTCGAGTCTTAAGGACTCAATTTCCATAGAAATCGAGTCTCTAAGACTCGAGTTTCGTGGAACCTGACTCTATCATCCTCAATTTGCTTCAGTGAACTCGAGTGTTTAAGACTCAAGATGTTAGTTTCCTAAATAGTTTGGAAACGTTGCTAACTAAAGAAATAGTTTGAAAATAGGTGTTATTTTGAAAAAAAAAATCCATTGTTTGTGCTAACAGAGGTAAATTTCAAGGTGTAAAATCCAATTTTTCAAATTTCAAGCGGTAAAATTAAAGCAACCCCAAACTTTAGGGTGTACTTTACAATTTACCTAAAATATTAAATATAACATATAGCTTTCAAAATTATAACAAAAACTATAGTGATTTGGTTTTTTTTTTTTTTTTTTTTTTTAATTTTTTTTACATCTTGCCAAATTAAAATTATTATATTTTTTTCTCACATCTTGTCAATTAAAATGGTTGGATTTATTTGTGTGTTTCCAAGGTAGTTATCACTAATGGCTTGTTTGGATGGAGGGGGGAAGGAGGGGGAGTGGAGGGGAGTAGAGTAGTGTTGGCTAAAAATAAGCTAATTTTGTGCTAAATCTACTCTACTTTACTCTACTCTCCCTCCCTCCCCTTCAATCCAAACAGACCATTAGATGGCATAGAGGGTCTCTTGCTTGTGTTAGTATTGTTGGAGACCTGAAGGCCCCTTGGTCAATAGGTTTAATGAGTCAATCCCGCCCTACATGGGAGGGTAGCAATTACAAACAATTGATTATTGAACAAATTGCTCACAAATTATTTTTAAAAACAATATTAATTGACAAATGTTTTTTTTTTTTTTAATATCTATAATATTACATTATTGGCCAAAAGACCAACCACTATTTTAGATGCTCTAAATGATACATCCACGGCACCTACCAGCATATACAATGTCATATGAGGCACTCATCACAGTTTGCAAGCTTTTTGAAAGACACAGATACAGCATGTCAAGCGACTTAGAAATAGGCCAGCACACACTTTGGCACATCATGCCAAAGGAATTGATGATTTTGTTACTTGAATTGAGGAAACTCCACCATGTATTGAACCTTTTGTTTTTCAGGATGCTTTATCCGTTTCGTAATAAAATACACGTATTTCTCACTAAAAAAAAAAAAAAAGAAGACCAAATTTCAATATAAGACATGATAGAATTTTAATATATGTTTATCTACCAATTTTTCTCCAAAAAAAATGTTTATCTATCAATTTGTAGAATATTTTATTGATGAATATGAATGTGTAGGCATTGATAATCGGATTTTTACTTGGAAAAAAAAGGAAAAAAAAATCGAATTTCGGCTATTTTGTTGATTTCTTAAGCAAAATTTATTGAATTGACTAACAAAGATTTTTAGTAAAGACCGAAACTTAAAAAAGAAAATTGAAAAAAAAAAGAAAAAAGGGCGCCCTAGAGTAGAGTAGAGAGTCAGAGTAGAGAGTTGAGAGTTGAGAGTAGAGATTTCCTTTCCCATCCGATCTCCTTTCCCTCTTCTCTTCTCTTCTCTTCTCTTCAACTGAACTTTCTCCACTGCTTACCGGAGAAAGGTAATTCTTCTTCTTCTTCTTCTTTTATTTCTTTCTTTCACTGTGAATGGGTATGGCCGATGCATCCACTTTTTTCTTTTTTCTTTTTTTGTGAATGTTACTTACTGGCGTCGATGATTTTCATTTTCATTTTCATTTAATTTGATTTATTTATTTTTGTTATTGATTTATTGTGAATACGCTCAATTTCAAGAATATTATGATAAATCTCAATTTCAAGAAATTTACTGAAAAATATGTTATTATCTCTCCTTTGGCTTTGGAGCAGTTTTAGCTGGACTGGACTGGACTGGATTGGATGGAGCAGGTTAGTCTGTGAACAGATATAATATTCTGTTTTTTCTTTTTTCATTATTTGTAATTTTGTTTGCGAATGTGAATGTGAGTCAGTATGAGAAAGTTGAGAAGATTGGGGAAGGAACATACGGCGTGGTTTATAAGGCTCGTGACCGTGTGACTAATGAGACTATCGCTTTAAAGAAGATTCGGCTGGAGCAGGAAGACGAGGGAGTACCAAGCACCGCAATACGCGAAATCTCCCTCTTGAAAGAAATGCAGCATGGCAACATTGTCAGGTATTCATTTCCTTTTGATTCGTGTCATTGATTCATCTCATTAATCTAGGATTTGAAGCGTGGCTTGCCATTTTATTTCTCTGTTTCTCATTTGGACTGGTAATCAAGCATTGAATCACCTGATCCCGAAAGTTATTTGCAATTATAGCTGATAAGAATGCTTCTGTACATTTTGCTTGGAAATTCCGAATTTGGGGGCACATGGTCATGGATTATTGTATTTTTATATGTGTTTTTACAACTGGGAATTGCAATCAGTGGAATCTATGTTTAATATTCTATATTCAAATGGAAAAGGTTTTGATTGCTTGAGGTGAAGGTTGACTAGTAATGCTAAGTTTGATGTTTGATCATATAACGAGGTCTTAAGAGGCTCCATTGGAAATGCATTTGGTGCACTAAGGTTCCAAAAAGAGTCACTTTCTTTCTGTGGACAGCAACTTGGGGTAAATGCTTTACATGTGATAGCCTTATTAATATTAGGAGAGAGGCATAATCTTGGAGGATTGTGTCGTATGTGTAAAAGTGGTGGTGTTTAGATCACTTGCTTGTGCATTGTGAAGTTCCTCATGAGTTATGGTCTTTCGTATTTTCTGTTTTTGGGGTCCATTAGGTAAGGCTCAAGTCTGTTTGAGTAGAGGAATTGGTTTGGGAAACATGGTGGATCTTTTACTTGGAATATAGCTCTCTTATGTTCATTGTGGGTCATTTGGAGGGAGGGGAATAATTGCACGTTCAATGGATTGTGTTGAGCCGAAATCTATGTCTTTGAGATTATTGTTTGAATGGTCTTGTTTTCACATTAGTGATATGCACTATGTTGTAGACTTTGTAGACTCCTTTCTTATAGAATATAGCTTTTTATATATATTCCTTAGAGGGACTTTTATACATATCCTGTGTACATGACGTTTTTATTAATAGTTTTGCACTCACACCCATTGGGTTTTAAGCCCACGATCTTACCCTCCACCATTTCTTGTGGGGAGGGAAGAGGTGCTGATTGAGCCAGTACTAGTTTTCTTATCTTCTCAATTATTTAAGGTTTTCCAGTGGAAGTCCATTGTTATTTTACAGCAAATAGGACACTTAATCAACGCCCTTTCTAATTCATTTAGAGCACTGCTGCCGCTGCTTTCCTGATATTTGAGGGGAGGGATTTACACTATAGTTATTCATATCCAAGAAATTCTGGTTCCTGTGATTGGTTGCTTCTTGAACTGATGGGCAAGTGCATATACAATTACAAGGATTATGGATAGATAACCCTTTTTTTTTTCTTCTTGATAAGCGCTAGACAATTAGCATTCTAGTTTGTGCATGTTAGCTCTTATAAGAACAGCAAGCTTAATAAGGATAATGGCATTAGCATGTCAACCTCATAACAAAACGACTGGAATCTGGTGCTCCTAGAGGTGACTAATACACATGCATGCTGATCAGCTGATGTGTCCGCTACAGGGAATGTTACAAGAATCTACATGCTACATAAATTTTTAGCATATGGAAATTCTCAGATGTGAACCGTCTGGCATGAATTATTTGTCCTTTAAATCTATGTTAACATTATGATGGTTATTTTGTCTCTTGGAGATTGCCTGTAATTGTTGATGAATTTGTGGTTGATAGGTTACAAGATGTGGTGCACAGTGAGAAGCGCTTGTATCTGGTTTTTGAGTACCTTGACTTGGATCTGAAGAAGCACATGGATTCATCTCCAGAATTTGCAAAGGATCTACGTCAAGTAAAAGTAATTGACTGCTTTCTGCCCTTTGGAGACTATACAATAAGATTTTCCTTTTCTTCATTTTTTTTGTGGGTGATCTTTTGAGTGAAAGAATTGTAGTTCTTTTAGTAGTTATCTAATTGGCAAATAAAAATACTATCGCATCAGGTGCAGGCCATTTCTAGGTTTTAATGCCTCACAACTTCTGTGATGAGGTTAGAGACGGTAGAATAAGATGCTTATTGTTTTTCTTTTTCCTTATTCTTTTTTGATATTTTGTGAACAAATTTTCAGCTTTTGCCAATTCCTACAGATGCTGAGCATGGATTTTCCAGCCCAAAATATGTGTCATTTATTGCATATTTTTCTTTCTCATTTACCTGTTGAGCATATTTAAAGAACTTTTCAGTGCAATCTAATATGATCATATTTTCACCATACCTTTTTTTTTTGGGTTTAATTTTTCTAGGTTTAAATGCATTCTTCCTTAACTTGTTTTTGGTTTACCTTGATTCTGTATTAAATTTAGCAATAATGATGCAATGGAAATACTCAATTGGTGATAATTTTCATTTCTGTAGATGTTCCTTTATCAAATTCTACGTGGCATTGCTTATTGTCATTCCCATAGAGTTCTTCATCGAGATTTGAAACCCCAGAATTTGCTCATAGATCGCAGCACCAATGCACTTAAGCTTGCTGACTTTGGACTGGCCAGAGCATTTGGTATTCCTGTCAGGACATTTACACACGAGGTATAAATTTCACTGGGTTCAACTATCCTTTGTTCTTATTTGTGTTTCTCTTGTAGACAAGACACACTGGGTGATGTGTTACTTATCAATCAATAGAGTTTTTCTGTTGTAATAGTGTATAATGATGTTTAATTATTGCAATTGCTCTGGGCTTTCTTTGTTCATTGCCAAAATTTGAACACTATGATGAATTTAATCCACCTGTAAGTAACAATCAAAAAGTAAAACTTATGGCCTTTGGATCAAATGGCATCCCCTCCCCTACTAAAAGTTGTTGAGGGTGCATCATGAGCTCAATCTTGTACACATGCATGAGTTCTGTGTATATGATTTATCCAAAAAATAAACACAAAGTGAAGAAAAGATGTGCAGGTTAATGCCTGTTGTCATGTGGGGCATTTGGCTAGCTGCCAGATCTGAGTTTTTTCTTCTTTCACAAGCCCTGCGAAAAATCATAATGCATGCTATGGAGGTGCATATTCTACCATTTTTTGTTGTTGGACTTTGTTGTTCATGGCTCATTGCTCTAGTAGAACTACTGAAGGCATTTATTGGAACTAATCAATGAAAAATTCTTATTCTTGCTTTGTCAAAAAGCCACTAACAGCCCTTAATGGACAGCAGAATCTTTGACAAATCTATCTGGTTAAAAATATTAAAAAATTAATTTAGGGGAAAGTCCAAAAAAAAGAACCTGATAGTTTATTCTTGTGACAAATTAAAGCCCATACTCATAAATGTGTCACTTTGAACCCCCATACTTTCAATGTTGTGCACAACACCTCACCTATGGTCTCAAGTGTTTCATAATTTTCAAGTAATTGACACAATAATGAAAGTGTGGGGTTTAATTTGTCACGAGGATAAATTTGTATTTTTATTGGGACTTTCCCCTTTACATAATTGTATCTTATTGAGTTTCAATGACAAAATGATATACCACCATAGCAGTGTTTCTAATACCACTGCTATCACTTAATAAGAAATTTGAGTAATAAATAAAAATTTCAATCCATCAATTATTTTCATATGTGGTTGATGATTCTTTGTGGCTCCATTTAGGTGGTGACACTGTGGTACAGAGCTCCAGAAATATTGCTCGGATCCCGCCATTACTCTACCCCTGTTGATGTGTGGTCGGTAGGTTGTATATTTGCTGAGATGGTTAACCAACGGCCATTATTTCCTGGGGACTCTGAGATTGATGAGCTGTTTAAAATTTTCAGGTGAATAGCTTCCCTGGCACATTTTCCATTATCAAACTTCTTGGATAATTAAGTTGGCAGCCATATGATTGGAAGGGTGACTCTGAATGTGCTATAAATAAATATTTTGTTA
The DNA here is from genome assembly GCA_030021035.2 of Notholithocarpus densiflorus. NCBI lineage: Eukaryota > Viridiplantae > Streptophyta > Magnoliopsida > Fagales > Fagaceae > Notholithocarpus > Notholithocarpus densiflorus. The sequence continues at coordinate 614,205 of JARYZH020000066.1, read as the reverse complement.
TGCATGTAAATAGATTATTCATATACCCGAATAGATCACTGTGTGGCTGGATAATGTGGCCTCAAATTTACTGGACTGGATTATGGGTTTATTTATTATGGCACTCTTCTACATTTTTGCATGTGGTTTTTGATGAATATCAAATCTAATCTGATGGGTTACATTCTAGATATGCATTGCATATATAATTAGTTGACCTTGAATAATTGAAGAAATCATATGGTTGACAATCATTGGATGTGCACAGTAAGGTTTGAGCCATTAAATATAAGGTCTCTTTCTCACCAATGAGTTCTACCTCAAATGGCACCTCCTCCCTAAGAAGAAAATGGTGGAGGTTAAGGTCATGGGTTCATAAATTCACTAGGTGCATGTGTAAACTTAGCAATCAATATATATAATGTCGCTCATATATATATGCCCAATGAAAGAATGGTAGAAGTATTTTTCAAATTGATGATTTATTCAATTAGAACATTTGGGAGAAAATAACCAATGAGTTATAGCTCAACTGGTACTTCCTTATTTCCTCCTCCCCAAAATAGTGGGATAGAGGGTGAGGTTGTGGGTTCAAAAAAATGATGGGACTTCTTGTCAAGTAGTTAAACAAATAAAAAAAAATCTTGAAAGAAGTTGCTACATGACTTTTCTTCTAAAGATGCATGTATATTATTATATTTACGCATCTCTCTCTCTCTCTCTCTCTCTCTCTCTCTCTGTGTCTTTCTTTTGTTTTTATATTTTTATTTTTTTAAATGAAGGGTCTTGGGTACTCCAAATGACGAAACGTGGCCTGGTGTGACTTCTTTGCCTGATTATAAATCTGCCTTTCCCAAATGGCCTCCTAAGGTAACTTAACTTTATGTGTTATTTTGTTCCATAAACTTCCATTACCATGACTAATTAAAAAAAAAAAAAAAAATTCAATTATCGAGTCCTGAGGGTATATCTTATTGAAAATTTGCGTGCCCTACAACCAGGATCTGGCAGCTGTGGTTCCAAGTCTTGATTCAGCTGGAATTGATCTTCTTTCAGTAAGTTTGCATTTGATGTATTTATTATAGTTGTCACCCTCATGAGGGGAGAAACTGATATTCCAAATCCTTTGCTTTAATGGCAGCTTCTTGGTTAGTTAAGGTTTTTTTTTTTTTTTTTTAACTCAAGCTTTTGCGAGTTAGGGGGAAAAAGGAAAGAAAAATGGTCAACTACTTGAAAACACTTTGATATATAAAATATATATTTCTGGTAATGCACAAAAAGTGAAAAGAAAAGAAAAATTATGAAGAAGTTGTAGCTCATCTATGTTGGCCTGAAAACAGGTTCTTAGCTCATGGTTTTAGCTGCCTGATATTGCAATGTTTATATTAGCAATAAGCTTATTTTCCTGTTTAACTCAAATATGAACCCAAATTCATCTGCTTGAGGACATGCTTTCTCACTTTATCGGCTTCTAACATCTAGAAGTTAGAAGCTTTTCATGGGCTAGAGCACATAACTATTCTAGATCATCACAAATGGATAAAATGTTATACATGTTGGCAACTATGTTTTCCTACTGTTTATGCATTTTGTATCATGTTCCAGAAAATGCTCTGCTATGATCCCAGCAGAAGAATTACAGCCAGGAGTGCTCTTGAGCATGAATACTTCAAAGATATCGGATTTGTTCCCTGATTCTACCCAGATTCTCTGTAACCATCCTCGTGGCAGAGAAGTGTCTATATTAATGTGTAGCATTCTATGGGTTTTACCTGTGTGAGAAATATGTGTGCGGTCTTTTTGTTGCGATTGTTTTTTCTTTCTTTTTTATTTGCATTTTCCTTGGAGTTTAGATTACTTTGATTTGGTTTTGGATAAAAATATCGGAACAGCTAGAGCCTGCTTCAATTTTTCTCCCTCTTCATTTCCTAAGAAGTACAATCATTTCGTTTGTTATTGATTGAGAGAAAACACACTACTTTTTCATGTGGAATTGGAAAGTTAGTTTTACCTTGTATTGCTGTTATGTATCTTATCTCCTCTTTTCTCCTCCCTCTTTCCCTAATTAGACTTGAAGCTAACAGAGTTTTTGAAATTGGTGTTGTTTGGTTTAAATGCTAGCAGCCTAGCACACTTGATCACTTTTTGGCCTACAAGATTGAAATTTATTAGGCTAAGAAATCTCCTCCTGAGACAGGTTTTGTCAAAACATTCAGCACTTAAGAACTAGTATGAAAGAATGGTTGAAATCAAGACATGACTATAATGAGTACTTTTGTAATCGTCTCTGGCATGCTACGTGGGCTTATTCCTTCGTGGTGAGAGGTAGAATACCTACCCTACTGACCTAACCAGCACTTACTGGGAGAGTTTGTTCTTCAAGGTTGCATTACTAGAATTTAATTTGTAACTGAAACAATCTGTTAGTAGCTGACACTGACAGAAATCTGGGCTCCACCATTTCCATACTACGGATTAGGATCTAGTGCAATACCTAGGGTATGGTACCGGGTGCAATTTACCATTTTCACTCACAAATTTTTATCACTTTTCACTTCTTTAACTTCCACTTTTTACATCTTTAAACTTTTTTCTTCACTTTTTTGAATCAGTGGTTGAGATTGAAAGTTGCTTTTTGCAACTATCAATCTCAACCATTCAAAGGAATTGCATTAGGTGCAATACTCACCTGATCTCAATCCCCATACTACAGATATCTTGTTAAACAATCACTGGGTCTGTCATGGGATTCGATTTACCATCCCTTCCGGATGGAGATTAGTTTTTAATAATGAGGCATGGTTTTGAATGTTGAACTGCTAAAAATATCAGAAAATAGAGAGGTTCATAGTTTCAGCTTTCAAGGTTGAACCGAAGGTCGAAATATGGCTAATTTCAAGGTCTAATAACTAGACCATGTTTATAAAAACTAATTTCATCACTTTGGGGGTGCCTTTTGTAAAGAAAATAAAAACATGGCTACCTATAACCAAACTTTATTATTGATAGATACGTTTCCAACAAAATCAAGTGAATGACAAATTATAGAGAAAAGCTATTACAGAAAACTCAAATACACATTTATTTATTTATTTTCATTTCCCATATCATATATGAATGAAACCTCTAAATATACATTAGTACCGTGGCGTGGCGTGGCCTAGCCTGTTGTCTCATCTAAAATGCTGAGCTTCCTCCCCTAGTCTTACCCGTCAAGATATCCTTGGCTTCATTTATCTTGGATGCAAGATAATGGCTTCCACCGGCATCCGGGTGATTTGCCACCATCACTCTTCTATGAGCCTCCTTAATCTTTTCAATCACAGCGCTTTCCCTGAAAGAGAAATGAGTTCAGGATCAGGAGCCACAAAAAAGAAACAGATTTTTATAGGACATCAATAAAGAACAACTTCATTATTGTAAAGTAAAAAGAAAAAAAGAAACTGTATATCTAGTGCCCAACCAATACATTATATTTGAGAAACTGGAACGGAACTATGAATCATTTATGGACCCATCACATATCCCAGTTGTAACCAATGAAATGAACAATCAAATGGTTCCTAATCTGCTACAAAGATGTGCAAAATATAATGGGTACTTTTCTTTCATCAATATAGGGTAAGGTGGATGAGTCTTAAAATATGAAAATTATTACCTGACTCCAAGAATTAATGCTGCTTCTCGCTTAGTCATGACCTGCTCAAACCCACCATAATAAAATCTTCGAACACGGGGAGCTGAAAGGTAAGTTTTGAATGCTTGCCATGCTACAATCATGTATCTTCCCCCTAAGGCTGCAGCTGCCACAGTAGCACCTACTGCTAAAGGAGCTTCCTGAAAAGCAAGCCAAAGACTTCCAACTTTAATTTTTGTGTATTTTTCATTTAAAGTTTGAACTTTTAAAAAAAATGTTTCATTTTATCACATTTTTTCTTTTAATCCCTGTTAACATCATGATGAATGCAATCTATATTTCCTAATCTCATTTTAGCATTTAATCCATAAACAAGCGTGGTACATCTCATATACACTTCTTGAAGTTATGTATGACTCTTGGAGACGAAATTATTTTTATTTTTATTTTTAAAAGGCAGCCAAAATGAACATACCCTATATAATGTGGCAGAAAATAATGAGATATTGTTACTTGTTATCTTTCAAAGACGTGTCATATAGCTGAAATGAAGATTAAAACCAAAAAGCAACTATAACCTTCACCCCCACCTCCCTAAAAAAAGAAGAAGCAACTTTATGGAATTATATAGCATAAATCTAACACGAATTTAGAAGAAGAAAAAAGAGAAGGGGTTGTTGACTTGTTTCAGGCTTTAGTTTTGCTACAGGAAGATTCATTCCAAAGACAGAGGGAACAGAAAACATAATTTCACAACAAAGCTCAAATCTTCCATGGGATTATGGACTCAAATATCATCATGACAAATTGGAAAATCTTTTTGTTTTGGCCATGACAGCTATCTTATACTTATACATGGACTATGGAAGACAACTTATTATATGCACACTATCTATGATTGTCAAGAATTTCCAAAACTGAAACAACCTTAATAATGCTTCTTCTCCTAACTCCTTCCAATATATAAAGTTGTTTTACAACACTTATAATTCCAGTTTGTATTTATGCGTTACAGATTCTGAGCTAAATATATAAGACCACCCCCCAATAGAGAGAATAATGTTGTAAACAAAATTTAGCATTTGAGTAATGAGTATGTGTGTGTCTATATATATATATATATATATATATATGAGAGACAAAGAACGCATTAGCCCCATGTATGTATCTCCATATGACATCAATTCAATAATAATGAATTAAAAGAAAGAAGGGGCTTACCAATGCCATATTCCCGACTTTGTTTTTGTTTTGTGATAAAAAAAATTAACCAGCACCACCCACCAATTGTTAAAAAAAAAAAAAGGAAAAAAGAAAAAGAAAGAACGAATAGAATTAATGAGAAAGAAAGAGGACGAGCAAATAGCGATGAGACTTTTTGACTAATAGATTTGGTGTTGTTTATGTTTTATACGCAACGGCAACGCCAGTTTGTGAAAGGCGGTTTGTGGATTCCAACTTGAGCTTCAAGAAAACATATCAATTGAGTTGAGGCGGCGAATTTTGGTTTCTTCCACAACCCTTTTAATACTATAATAATTCGATTTCTTCTTTTTATTTATTTACTAGTATTATGCCCGTGCATGGCTTAATAAAAAAATTATATATAAAATTTTAATTTTTTTTTGATAATATAATCAAATCTAATAAAAAATAAAATAGTAAAAATATTTTTAAAAATTAAGTTACATGGAAAATGTATATTATGTAATTTTTTTTTGTTGCAAAAGAATATATTATAAAATATTTTTAAAAATTATGGCAAGTTTTAAATTTCTAAAAGCTCTTAGTATTAAAATTGTAATTTAATTATATATATATAAATATATATATATATAAGTACCTAAACCTTCTAGGATACCACAATCAAAATCATTTCAAAAATAGATAAATAAAAGTACATAAAGAGAAAACAAAAATTGTATTTGTGGGGGGATGGAAGAGTTTTCACCTAGGCCTAAGGCCCAAATACCTAGAGGACCCCGTTAAATGGAATAGGCCAAGCCCATCTACTTAAGATAAGGCCCAATAGCCTAGAAGATCCCGTGGAATGGATTGGAACCAGTCCATATATTTAGGAAACAAAGGGAATCCTTATGGATCATTCCTGCGAAATTGGCAATACACTACATCTAGCAAACTCCTATCCGAGGAACCAAACATGGATAATCCACGGCGTGCCCACAATTGGCGGAAATAACCCTGAGAAACCCTTCAAATAGATAAGGATAGCGAAGATCTTTACCCCCACATTAATGAGGGGTCCTCCACCTAACCTCTGCCGCATTAAATACATATGAGACAACCTGAACAGTAGAAACACCCCCAAAATTCCTGTTTTAGGATAAGGAATGGGGGAACCCAATAAAGAAAAGGAAAAATATCCCTGAGAATTTGGCTAGGAATAGGACAGCTGGGAGGATAAGGGCAGAAAATGTGGCTATATAAGGAGGGAGACTGGCTCATAGAAGGGGGATAAAAAAAAAGGAAGAGAGAGAGAGAAAATAGAAAAAGTGGAAAGAAATTCTAGTCCATGATAGTTGAGTACCACGGGAAGGATAGTTTTCTCTATTGTAATGAGCAAGTTTCAATTGGAATACAAGTTGTGTTAGTTAAATCAATTGTTTGAGTTTCCCATTGTGGAGTCATCCCTATTATGTTTTCTTTTGATAAATAAATTGTGATTGTCAACCAACACCACCCCCAATAGAGCATCCTTCAATAACATTTTTATGTAAGTGGTTTTTGACCCCCCACAGTATTGCAATGTAAACGTAAAAGTTTACATATAAATTACCTGTGTCTAGCCATTTTGATATTGCCATAATTGAGGGAAATAATCTGCACAATCAATTAAGAACACCAAATCAAAAAATACATCAATAATTAAGATGAATTGAATTATGTAAAATATTTAAAAAAAAATCATAGAATTTAAGTAATTATTGAACTACGTTAATAGAAAAATAGAAACACAAAAAAATAAAAAAATAAAAAAAAGATAGCTATTCTCACTAAAAAAGTCAAATCCTTCCTTTTGCAGTTCTTCACTTAATTTTGGTTTTTTATTGGTTGATTCTAGTATTCTTAAATAGTAGAGTACAGTAGACTTAGTAGCGTTTTAGTTCAACTCAATTTCTCTTGGATTCAAACTTAATTTGTGGAGGTGTGAAACGTTAACTCAATCCTATATTGCGTTGCTTTTTTTTTTTTTTTTTTTTTACGTGTAGTAATTTGGTTTTTTTTTTAATTAATAGATTTTAGCATTCTTAAATAGTTTTAGTTCAACTCAATTTCTCTTGGATTCAAACTTAATTTGTGGAGGTGTGAAAAATAATTACGTTGTTTTTTTTTTCCCCAAAAAAATTGTAGCTAATAGGTGTAGTAATATAATTCAAATGAAAAAAAAAAAAAAAAAAAGATTAGATTTAGATGAAGATGAAGATGAAAATATTAAATTGTAATCAAATTAAGAAGAAATAGATGAAGAAAAGAATTTGGAATGTAATTAAATTATAATTTTTATCAACTTAGAAATTATAAGAGAAGATAAGAAAAAAAAAATTGCTGGAGAAATTATCAAAAACTGTTAGTTTTATAATAAAATAAAATAAAATAAAATAAAAAACGGTAAGAAACCTTAAAATAATTGTTCTCACAACATTTTGTGAACAGTTGTGAGAACAATGCATGCGAACAGTAGGTCAGTGACATGAATAGTAGTGTGAACATGCAAGTTTTTTTAAGTCCATCTCAAGGAAGCAAATGTGAAAAAGAATCAAGTTTTTCACATACCCTTCTGCTTGAATGACTCACCCCCTCCCCCCTCCCTACGCCACCTATCCCCCTCCATATTATCCCCTCCCTCCACCACAACCACTACCATCTTTCTCTTCTTCCCTGCTAACCCAACCAGTGACATATCCTACTCTACCCCCTGCCTCCCAAAAGTTTTTCCCTACTCCGCAACATATCCTTCCCCCATATCCTTACCCTCTCACACAACCCTTCTTTTGGCCAATTCAGTTCGGTCAGTACATTCCTCGTTATACCCAAACTTAGACCTCCTTACCCTTAAATCCCAACCTACACAACACTCGCCAAAACCCATTCCTAAGCCTTTTCCAGCCAAACCAGGGGTACCAGAGGTGAAGCACTCTTTTTCTTTTCGTATTGATTCAAAGTCATTTCTTTTGGCTTTTGATGGGGGACGTATGGATGCTTATGCCATTACTGAAAAAATGGGTAGGCATCATGGCTCTATCCGGGTTGGTAGATCGGGGTTGGATTGGACCATTACTTGTTTGGTAGAGTTGTGCAGGTGGGACTTTAGCAAGAAACACTTTTTCAACCGGTTTCATGAGCAGTATAAAATCTTGGAGTTCTCTAGTAGGTTGAACAAGAGTGGTCTTTTTGTGGAAATCTCTAAGTATCATAATGGGGCAAGACGTGGTTGTTTGTGTGTTCCAGAAGGGAGGAATAAGGGCGGTTGGGCTTTCCTTGAAATGAAGCTACGTGAATTCTTTTTGGGAAAATCAGCTTCTAGGCCGAGGAAGGAGGCGGTTGCTGGCGGTGGTGGGTTAGAAAAATCCACCGAAAGTTCAAGGAATCAAGTTTGGAAAAATCTTAATGGAGACGTGAATTCAGGAAGGGAGTTATGTCTGAAGAATCAGTTTCCAAATATTCCTGGGAATTTAAATCAGAATGAGAGTTTTGGGGGATTTGACTTTCTTCAAAATTCAAATAAACATCCCATAAATAGTTGTCCATTACGTGGCCCTTCTGCCAAATGGACCCAGGCCCACTTCTCCTTAAAAATTACTGCTACTTTTGATGGGAACACACAACGTAAGGTCCACTGGAGTACTTTTGTCAAACCAATAGGAGCTAAGTTAGGCCCAGTAATATCTGATCAAGCTCAGCGGGCCAAACCAACTAAAGCCCAAAATGAGTTTATTAAAAATCTGGAAAGGTTGACTGAAAGAAGGTCATGAGATGTGGGCGAAGGGTCTGGGTCACATGCCTCAACTGAGAAGGCTCCGAAGCTGTCACCAAGCATCGGCGAGTTGGGTGGGGAACTCCCAAGGGCCGATGGGTGTGTGGATGAGTTTTTGACTCGTGATTCTTCGGCGGTACCCCAGTGTAATGAAGGATCGGACCTCCATGGCTCAGCTGAGAAGCTTCTGATGGTGTTTTCGGGTGCCGGTGAGATGGGTGGAGTCCCTCCAAGGTCTGATGGGTATGGTGATGAGGTTGGGGCTGTCGGTGGTATATCGGTGGGCACTAAATCAAGCGGGGCTAAGGTGGGTTGCTTCGGTGACACTAGGCTTGTTGCTGATAGTCCAGCGGAGGACTTCCCAAACTCCGGGGCTGTTCTAAAGTCCGATGGGCAGTCTGTCAACGCCGAGCTTGTTGTTTCCCGGTCTCTATCGTTTTTTGAATTCTCTAATATGATCCACCACCATAATCTGCTGGGTAAAAATTGTTTCTCTCCTCTTTCTGAGCTGGGTTTTGATTCTAAGGAAGATGAACTTTTGTTGTTGGACTGGGTCAACCCCACGGGGTCAGGTAAGGATAAGGAGGGTAGGAATGCTTTGGATTGTGTACCTCTGGCTAAGTGGGATCCTCACGGGGGTTTGGAAATAGTATCAGAGGCTGCACTAGATGATTTTCTTATGGAGGAGGATCTGGAACCTTCAGTGTGGGTGAAGAGGAAGATTAAAGGCTTTAGTAAATTTGTGGGATTTCCTATTGATTCATGTGAGCAGCAGTGCATTGCCTTCTTTCAAAAGCTTGAGAAAGTGTGGAAAATCAAGCTACGACTGGTAGTCTTCGCCGCAATACCTCTTCAACTAAAAAAGGTATGAGGGAACTGAGGAATTTAGTTTCTTCCGTCAACTATGAGGGGCAATCTGGTCGACAAATCAGAGGGATTGAGAATTTCTGTGGGGTAGGTTCAGTTAGTTGTCCATGAATTTGAAAATCTTATCTTGGAATGTGAGAGGATTAAACAATCCTCGAAAGAGGGATACGGTGAAGAATTTACTCAAGGAGTGGAAGTGTGATGTAGTGTGTTTCCAAGAAACTAAATTAGATTCTGTCAATTCTGCTGTTGTGAAAAGTCTTTGGAGTAGCCCTTTTGTTGATTGGGTAGCTTTGGATGCCTTTCATACAGTAGGGGGGTTATTTTGGCTTGGGACACGAGGGTATATAAAAAAATGGATTGTCTGGTGGGGTGCTATTCAGTTTCTATTTTGTTAAAGGGTGTGGCAGACGGTTTTGATTGGAATGTACATGGGTGTATGGTCCGAATGCTGATGGTCTTAGGATGCTTTGTGGACTGAACTTGATAGTGTGAGAGGGAGGTGGAGTGTAGCTTGGTGTGTTTTTGGTGATTTTAATATCATCAGATATCCAGCAGAGCGTCTTGGTTGCACTTCTTTTAGTCCAGCCATGTTCAAATTCTCGGACTTTATTAAGAGGAATTTTTTGGTTGATATACCTTTGGTGGGGGGCGAGTATACATGGTTTCATGACTCAAAGAACCCTTCTATGTCTAGAATTGATAGAGTGTTGGTATCCGCTGATTGGGAGGATCACTTTTTGGATGTGACTTAAAGGCCTCTTCCTCGAGTGATTTCGGACCACTGTCCTCTTCTTGTGGAGGCAAGTGGAATGTCGAGGGGAAAGACTTCTTTCAAATTTGAGAATATGTGGCTTAAGGTGGAAGGATTTGTGGATCTTGTGCGAGGTTGGTGGAACGGATACCATTTTGTGGGGTCTCCTAGTTATGTTCTAGCTTGCAAATTGAAGGCTCTCAAGGGAGATTTGAAGCATTGGAATAAACATGTTTTTGGGGATGTGTCTTTTAGGAAAAATTGCTTGCTGTTTGAGCTTTTGGACTTAGATTTTAGAGAAGGGATGCAATCTTTGTCACTGGTAGATAGTGCAAGAAGGGCTGAGATAAAGACTGTTATTGAGTATTTAGCTTCTTTGGAGGAGATTTCCTAAAGGCAGAAATCGAAGGCTTTGTACTTAAAAGAAGGGGATAATAATATTGGGTTTTTTCATAGGCTTGCTAATTCTCATAGACGTACAAATACTATGAGAGCTGTGGAGGTTGAGGGCATTTTGTATAAGGATGAGTTTGCAATTCAGGATCAAGTGGTGGGTTTTTATATGTCTTTGTACCAGGAGACCGAATCTTGGAGGCCCACTATTGATGGTTTAGAGTTTGCAAATCTGGATGAAACTGATAGGCTTACTTTAGAAATGGAGTTTAAGAAGGAAGAGATCATTGCAGCCCTACGGGAGGCGAAGGGTGATAAGGCTCCCGGTCCAGATGGCTTTACTATGGTTTTCTTTCAAAAATGTTGGTGTGTTCTTGAGAAGGAGATCTTGGCTTTTTTTGCAGACTTCCACAAAGAATGTATCTTTGAAAAATCTCTCAATGCCACCTTTTTGTGTTTGATACCCAAGAAGCTCAGTGCAGTCAATATTTGAGATTTTCGCCCTATCAGCCTTGTGGGTAGTTTGTACAAGCTACTTTCAAAGGTCTTGGCACATAGACTCTGTTGTGTTTTGGATAAACTTATTTCTAACTCCCAAAATTCTTTTGTTGGGGGAAGACAGATTCTTGACTCTGTTCTTATCGTAAATGAATGGTTGGATAGTAGATTGAAGAGTGGTATTCCGGGTGTGATTATTAAATTGGATATTGAGAAGGCTTATGATCATGTGAGTTGGAGTTCCTTATTTTACCTTATGGAGAGGATGGGTTTTGGGGAAAAGTGGGGTAGATGGATGAAGATGTGTATTTCTACTGCTTGTTTTTCAGTGCTTATTAATGGGTCTCCAGCTGGCTTCTTTGGCAACTCTCGTGGTCTTCGCCAAGGGGATCCTCTATCTCCACTCTTATTCTTATTGGTAATGGAGGTGTTGAGTAGGTTGTTAAAAAGGACAGAAGATAGAGGCTTTCTCAGTGGATTCCAAGCAAGTCCCAATACAAGTGGAGGTTTGCGTATCTCTCACCTTTTGTTTACTGATGATACTATTCTCTTTTGTGATGCATCCGAGGAACAATTATTACATATTCGTATGGTTCTAATTTTCTTTGAAACTATCATAGGATTGAAAGTAAATGTTGGTAAGAGTGAGATTGTGCGGTTGGTGAGGTTGGGAATTTGGATGCCTTAGCTTGTATTTTATGTTGTAAGGTAGGCTGTTTACCCATGTATTATTTGGGTATGCCTTTGGGGGCACATTATAAGGATTCCTCAATATGGAACCTTATCATTGAACGGATGGAAAAAAGGCTCGCAGGTTAGAAGCAGTTATATTTGTCAAAAAAGGGTAGACTTACTTTATTGAAGAGTACCTTATCAACCCTCCCTACTTATTATTTATCTTTGTTCACTATTCCACAACATGTGGCCGACAGATTAGAGATGATTCAGAGGAATTTCCTTTGGGGGAGATCTAATGATGTTTTTAAATTCTCACTTGTTGCTTGGGAGAAAGTTGTGTGGCCAGTGGAGGTAGGTGGCTTGGAGATCCGGAAGATTGGACTGTTTAACCAAGCTTTGCTTGGGAAGTGGCTTTGGTGATTTGGGAATGAGGTCACACGTTTATGGAGGCAGGTTATAGCTTCCAAATATGGGGAGGCCAGTGGGGGATGGTGTACTAGAGTTGTTAGAGGGACGCATGGATGTGGTATGTGGAAGAACATTAGGAAGGGGGCTGAGAGCTTCTTTGGTCATGTGTTGTATGTAGCGGGTGAGGGTTTTCGTATTAGATTCTGGTATGACCCTTGGAGTAGCCCTACTGCCTTGAAAGATTTATATCCGGCAATGTTTGCTATTGCTGTGGATAAGGCAGCTATGATTTCTGATATGGTTGAGTTTGCATCGGATGGGGGTGGTAGAAGCTGGAACTTACGCTTCCGTCGTGCTTTTCAAGATTAGGAGATAGGGATCTTTTATGATTTTTTTGCGCATATCTCATCCAAGTTACCTAGAGGGGGGTAACGATACCATGATATGGCATATCTCATCCAAATGTGTGGAATATGGTTCCAGCGTGTCTTATGTGGTTAATTTGGAAGGAGCGCAATGCCCAAACTTTTGAGGAAACTGAGAGATTTGTAGACTGTGTGAAGTCTTTGCTACTTAGGACTTTGTTTGAGTGGTCCCGTATTTGGGGGTTTACGCATTGTCATTCTTTGTTTGAATTTCTTAATTCTGTTAGTCTTTCTTTTTGATTGGTTTGTATTCTTTTCAGTGCAATGAGTTTACTATCATAAATTCATTGTGCTTTTATTATCAATAAAGTTTGTTATTACATATCAATATATATATATATATATATATATATATATATAAACGAACAATGTCGGACTGAGGCACGGAAATCTCGCTCTCTTTAAGGAGATTCAAGCCCTTTGCGGTTGGCAAAGCCTAAAAACCAATGCAGCAGAAATTCACTTCTGACTTGTCCCCTCCAGGATACAACAGCCCAACAGTTCGTTGTGTAGCTCAGACCAACTCTGTATAAGTGGTTGAGCTCAAAGCTCCACCAAAAGAAACATCTTTCTTTGGCCCGAAATCTCTCAAGTAATTAGGAGTATTATTGAATTCACTTTCTCACTCAATACTCTTTGCTTTAACTATTTATCTTCATTCACTCTTGATGTAAAATTAGTCCTAGCATAGCCATATATATAGTCTTCCAATCCTTCTCATAACCTACATGTTATTTATTATATTAGATAACTCTTCTAAATTTATTTAATTTAACTTACATACAAGTTAACTCTTTCTTTAACAAATTCCACTATAACTCATCTCTCTATTAATCTTCAGTTAATTTAAGTTTTAACGTACTTTAATTTAAAATGCACTAACAAAAATTATAAATATTTTTTTAAAAAAATCTATAAATATTGATGCAATTTAAGATTAGTCCTTTTTTTTTTTAGTGTAGTATATGGTTGCTGCAATTTAAGATGCATTAGACCTTTTGATTTAGTGTAGTAAATGTTGTTGCAATTTAAGATGCATTTGACCTCTCTTTTTTCTTAGTGTAGTATACAGGCTGCAATTTAAGATGCATTAAACCTTTTTTTTAATGGAGTAATTAAAAAATAAGAAGAATTAGATTACACTACGTTGCTTCAATTTAAAGAAAAAAAAATTGCAAAGTTCTACATATAGATTAGAAACCTTTCTTAGGATGCTTGAAATCTTTTTTGATAAACCTGAAAAAAAAAAATCAAGAAGAAAATTAAACCGAGTTACAAAAAATAGAACCATATAGATTGCAAAATTGTATCTAAATTTAATAGTCTATGATTGGAATTTACTACGACAACTTACATATGAGTCTATGACCACTTATTATCAGGCTTTAAAATAAATAAATTAAAAATAAATTAAAAAATAAATTAAAAAATCTATCATTTCAACTTTGATTTTACTAATTTAGTCAAATAAGTTCCATAATTGCAAGGAAAAAAAATCTATTTTATAGTGATGGCTCAAGAGTAAAAATAATCAATGCATAAAAAAATTGATATTGGAAGAATGATGACCTTTTAAAGATTCAAAAAATTTGGGAATTAAAATTCCAAAATTTGGTAATTTAAAACCAAAAAAAAAAAAAAAGATTAATGAAATTAGCAACCCTATCGACCTTCAAAACTTGCAATCTATTTGAATTAATGAGAGTGTATAAAACATGTTATAAAAATTAAACAAAAAACTGTAAGTAAAAACCTGATAAGAAGAATTCAATAGAGAAATTTATAAGAATAAATGATCTCATGGGCAAGTAAAAGTAAAACATGTGAATAAGAACAATTCAATAAAAACTTTTGATGTGAAACTCTTACCCTTATGCTCCAAATTTGATTCGATAAAGATTGAACAAATTTAGAATATAATTAAATATTGGACAACAAAATAATTAAATTGGATCAAACCATTTACATATAAATCAGATCAAACATAAGGAAATTAGCTTAAACAAAAGGCAACAAATACATAAAACGTATTCAATTTGATTAGTAAACAAATACATACCTACATGATTGTAGATAGGAAAATGGAAGCCTAAAACAAAAAACTGTACAATAAGTTGGAGAATGAAAAAATACACCAACCGTGTATATACATACACACTCCACCTAAACTCCTTGAAGTCTACGTTAATATAGAGCTCTGAAGAAGATGATACGGAATATAATTCTTTTTATTTAAAAATTTACTGGTTATGCGTTAATTTAGTTTTTGATATATATAAATATATATATATATATATTTATATATATCACCATATACATCTATTATACTTTTTCTCTTTCGGTCAACCTTTTTATCCTCACCAACAATGCCTTTTTCTTTGGGGGATATATACGGATTTTTGGATAGATTTACATTAGATACGGTTTGTTAGGATTATTCATCAAATGCCTAGATCTAAATGCTGATATATATCACCATATAATATCTATTGAAGTTTTCCTCTGCCAGTCAACTTTTATCTTCACTAAAAACGTTTTTTTGTTTTTTTGTTTTTGAGGTGGTGATATATACGGTTTTTTGGGGTAGATTTACAATGCCATGATACTACTAATTTAAGATGCTTTAGACTTTTTCTTTAAATGGAGTAATTAAAAAATAAGAAGAATTAGATTACACTACGTTGCTACAATTGAAGATGCATTAGATTTTTTCTATATAAATTTTTTCATTTTAAAATCTAAAAAAAATTCTGTTATTTGGTACTGCCACTTGGCTCAACCACGGCGTCTAAGCCCAACTTTTATTATATAGTATATGATTTATAAGTTTTTTTTTTTTTTTTTACAAGATAGAAATTCTACTATAGCCTAATCTAAATGTATATATGTGTGAAACTCCCTCCTGGAAACTTGAATCTCAGCCCTTACCCTCTACACCCCACAAACACTTATACTTGTGGAGTAACCATTGCACTAAGGGTGTGCGGTGGTTATTTATTTATAAGTTAAGGATACAGACCCAGAACTTTGTTGGTGTCGGATCTTATGATCTAATTATAGATCCAACTAGGTTTATTTCTCTCTAATTTTTTTACCCTTTTATTTATTATTTCATCTTAAATTTTTTATCCTACTTTCTCATAATTTTAAAAGTGCACAATGTTTCTCCTATATTATACTATTGAACTACAAGACTAAAGGGTGGTGCAGCACTCGACTACGAGGGACCAATTCCTCTCTCATGGTAGTGCTCGATGATCAGCATAGTGCATCCAAACCATGTCTTCTCTACCTCACAGTTGTGGTGCTTATGCTGTTGGCACATTTGAAGGTGTGACTCTCCTCACCTGTATTCATTACTTTCATAACTCAATGGCACTGACATGTGGGGCTAAGATGCCACTTCACATAAAGTCTTCACATTTACTTCCTTGAGCTTGGGTACTATACACTCCCTAATGCTCCACTATAAAAGGAACCCCTCATCAACTCCTAAAATCACACCATATGCAAGCTACATGCGTACGCATACACACCCTAAGAACCCTAACTCAAAAAACTACAGAGCAGAAACACGAAAATAAAGAATCTAACAACCTAACATGCTCAAAATATAAAAGTAAAGCAAACCTAGACTAAACAAACATATTAGAGCATTAAAACATATAAACAAACCAAAGAATTACAGAAAAACCATCTTCTCATAAATTCTCTACTTACTATCTTGTTTTCAGTTCATCATAAAATTAAAGCAACATAAATACCCTCCAACACCATTACCTTCTATCTTCTTACCATCTCCTCATAGAAGACATGTCAAGCTTCATGTTTCTTTTATCAACTTAAAACCGCTGAAACTTTACTAAATATACTTATTGGTCCCCCAAAACGCGACTCCCAAAATTTCCTCAAGTGAGACTCATGTAAAAAACTCATGGGTTTGAACCGTGGGCTTTAATGAGATAATATTGCCATGGGCTTGAACCATGGAATTCGATGAGATAATTTGTTATGGGCTTTGATGTTGTTCTGTGTAAATATGAGCTTTCACTAGTGAAGTCGCTTTCCAAAAGTTTGAGAGAGATAATATGGGTTGTGAGCTTTGGATCATTACTTGAGCTCGATTCATAAAATCCATAATGTTGACGTGGCATAAGTTGCCAATGAGATAGTGCTATATGGCTTGAAAAAAGAGTCCTCAACAGATGTTGAGCTTTTAGATGGTCTTGAAATCTTTTGGCAAAACTACACTATTGGTCCATGAAGTTTATTCTGCGAGCGCAATTGATCCCTCAAGTTTCAAGTGTGTGCTATTGGTTCCTCAAGTTTTAAAAGTGATTGGTATTAGTCCTTCTATTAAATGCTGTTAGTGGTATTGTTTATGCAGCTAACGGAATAGTGATTTGGCATTTTTTTTTAAGGATGTGGCACATTTTTAATGAAAAAAATTACAAAAATTAGTTTACACGTAATAAGCAATTGACCTAGTTCTTAATCAAAATCAACTCGCCCATTCCCTATCTAATTTTGAAACGCAAGAGAGAGAAGGGGGGATTCCTATTCATCTCAATCAAATCTTAATCCTATAGCAAAGCCCTCTTCACATCAATCAATCCAAGAAGATGAAGAAGACACTTGGTGGGCTTCGTTGTTGGCTGGCAGTGCACTTCTTTCTCATTTCTCCTCTAACTAATGCCACACAAAAAGCTTTAGTCTGGCATTAATAATTGCCTATACCAACGAATATGTCGATTCCCAGTCCTCGTATTACAATGGCTGTCTTCATCAGAACTAGAATAAGAGTCCTCCTTGACCATTCCCTTATTTCTTACTTTCCTCAGAACTTCTTGCTGTAAAGACCGTACTTGCTCCCTAAGATCATCCATTTCCCTATCCCTACTACTGGCTTGACATCTGCTAATATGACTGGGTGGCGTCCTTTCCCTTAATAATAATAATAATAATAATTGTGTGGGCTTGAACTGGGTAAAATACCTAGTTAGGGTCACAACTAATTTGTATTATGGGCTAATAATAACCCACAATGGAAGATTTGAACAAGAACAAATATCTACGTTAAAACCATGTAAAAATCCTTCTCAAAAAAAAAAAAAAACCATGTAAAAATGTATATTATTCAAGTATAAGGAATGATATCACAAACTCTCTCTCAAGAACAAGCCTTCTAAGGTGTTTTGGGAACCCTCTTTTTCTCTCTACAATCCTCTGTCTAAGTCTTAGTGATTTTTTTTGTGTCCCCCTCCTTTTTCTCTTCTTCTCCTAATATTTGCCCTACTTCCTGCTCAAGGATGTGCTGACCCTGTATAGATGGAGATCTTTCTGTCCCATCAGACTCTTTCTTCCTTACTTTCATGATGAATGGAGACTTTTGTGGCTCTTTGCCCTATTCAGGCTAGTCATTTAGTAATAAATATGATTGTACCAAGTAGGTGAGGGTCATTAATGCGGAAGTAACTGTAGATTCATTAGGAAGCTTCAGCAAGCCTTCTCGGACAATCCGGAACATTCTAGAATCCTTCCTCAGAAGCTCGATAGATGCTTTATCTTGATTGACTTGGTAAGTGTCTTGTCCTCAGATGAGGTCCTCGGTGAGTCTCGTCCTCGAACTCAAGGTGACATATTGTCCAATCCATGGTCCAAGGTTTGACTTTTTGTTTGAGGCTTGTCCTTAAAGTGTGCTAGCCTGTATTGGGCTCATTTTCACTCATGGCCCATAGTTATTTGAGCCCAGTAAATCATCTCCCTACAATAATAATAATAATAATAATAATAATAATAATAATAATAATTAGTCGCTAACCTGTGCTATGCACAAGAACCAACCTATTTGTGAGGTAGACTAAAATAATTTTATAAAATCTTAAATTGATTAAGAAACTACACCATTGCATGATTTGTTCTTGCATGACTTCAATTTGTGTTACAATTTGATGAAGAAGTCATTGCTTGAACGTGCAATGACTTACAAAAAATTTGTCATTAATACACATTACTAAACAATCTCAAATAATTCTCACTCATCTTTTCATTAATGCAAACCACCTAGAAAATACTTTAGGTCGTGCACTCTTATAATTTTGTATGGATTTAAAAAAAAGAAAAATAGAAAAGAAAACTTTATTCATCACTTCATCACTCTCTTAATTTTTACATTACCGAATCATGGATTGTTTTCAGCAATATTCTTGACAAAACGTAATTTAGCATTAGTATAGGATATGAAGAGCCACTCCAACGGAAAAGAGCTTTAAGCCCCATATAAGCGCTTTGTAAAAAAAAAAAAAAAAGTTTTGTAGCAAGAGAAAAAGAAAAGAAATTTAACCTTAAAATAACAGAAGAAGAGTTCATACTTTTGCTTGGCTTTAAAAAAAATTATTGGGGTTTGCACTGCTTTTATAGTGTTCATGATTAACCTCTCAAATTTGGAGATAAATTATCAACTATTGAGTTTGAGTTTAAGTTGGACTTGTTAGAGAGATAGAGTTTCACTCTTGTTAAGTTTAGACTTTGGCTGTGATGTCAAAGATTAGTCCTCCTCGGGTTGAATTTGATATTGCAAATTAAAAATTTTAAATAATTTTGTTTAAAAAAATGATAATGATGTGACAAGTTCTGTAGAGGTCAATAAAAAGTCAAAGCTTCGGTTTTATATATAATAATAATAATAATAATAATAATAATAATAATAATAATAATATTCCCATTGAAATACAGAGAATTGCTTGAGGCAGAAGTTGTTTGCAAGACTTTAGAATTAGTGGAAGGATTATGAAACTCAAGTTGGGCAACATTCTTTCTTTTACATAATTTCAAGTGTGATCAGACAAACAATACAGTGATAAAGCAGCTCGTGATAGATAACCGACATTTTTTAGGACTAACTTGCTTCCCGTTACTCAAGAGGGTAATTGTCCAGTTTTCTTTAATGTGAAATTGTTTTAGTTAGGTCATACTAGTTTGTTTCAGGCACTTAAGGCTATGCTCCTAGAAGGGGGGAGATATGCTTGCTGGCCCTGACCCTATTAAAAATCTATATTTGGTCCACTAATTTATCTATCTATCTATTTATTTATTTCCTTTTCATGAGATACACAATCTATACCTAAAAAAGCAAGATGGATGGATTCCTTTCCTTAGTTGGTTGTCTACTAGACAAATTATTTTTAATAATTATTTGAATTGACAGACTCATACCATCATGTAGTTATTCGGGGAAAAGTTGGCAATTAATTTGTGTTTATGAATTAAATAATATATTTTTGAAATATAGTATAATACTACTGTGTTGGTAGCGCATGACCCAAACGGACCTAATCAGATGATTTGATTTGTTTTGATTTAATAATGAAAAATGGTGGGAACCACGGAGATGCAGCCTATTTGGATTTGTTTTCAAGTTTTGTTTCCATCACTCAATTCTCACATTTTTTAGTAATGAGTCAGCAAAACTGAAAACAAGTTTTAGGTGTTTTTGAGTTATAGAAACTGAGTTATGATAACATTTTTGTAAATACACACATATGAGGGACCCACGGTCAGAGTATTGTCACCTCAGGCGCTACTTTTCACAACCCCACCAACGGCTCCTTTAGCTCTACAACTCCTTCACACCACAAATCCAACCCACACAAAAACATCCCACATCCAACCTCAAACCTCCTCACGCACACCCTTAGCCTAGCCACGCCTACCGAGCCCCACCTCAACCAACCCGCGCTGCCCTGAGCTCAGACCAGCGAAGGACAATGGCGAGATAAGCCGAAAACCACCACCACCATTTTTTCAAAGTTTCAGAAACCAAGTGGGTAGATCCACGATTTTTCACAGCTATCAAACACTAAAGCTGTAAAATCTCAATGATACAAGAGGTAATTATTTCTCTATATTGAATTGATGAGATACAACCAGGAGAATATACATACTATAGAGCATATACAAGGAATATATATAAATATATATATATATATATATATATATATATATTAAGGAATATATGTATATTCCTCTCCTTAAGCTTTCCATAACAGAGGTGCTTGTTGACTTTGTTTTTGCAATAGCTGTTGCGATTATATTTGGAAATGAGTTTGCTGTCTTGCCCATAAGATCAACACTGTCATGAATGGAAATACTTTCCTTAAAAAAAGCTACAAGGAACAAAGAAGAAGACAAACTGATAGAGAGAAAGAGTCAAGCTTTTATTTATTAAAAATAATGAATAAAGAAGAAGACGTATGGTCAGAGGGTGGGTCCCACATTTGTGGGTTTTTGAAGTTGAAAACAGAACTGAGTTTTAGGTGCCAAATCGGGTTTTAGAGATATTTGGGGATTATTGAGTAATAGGAAATGAGTTATAGAGTAATGAGTGATAGTTGATGATATTTGAGTGATGAGTGATCATTTTTTTACACCCAAACAAGGCCTTATATTTTGTCAATGATACTATTATTTTGTTTTGAAAGACATCCTCATGTTATGTAGTCTCTTATTGAGTTTCTAGCTCACCCCCCTTGTCCACCATTTCAGATTAAAACAGTAGAATATATTTTGGTGGTATATCATTGGAGCTATAGATTGAAGACTTCTTTTGGAGCTATGTTAGTCGATGGACTGTTTTATTATGTTTTCTTAGGATAGTGAGTTTAGTATTCGTGAAACTACTTGAAATTGTATTTGGAGACATTATTGTTAAAGTTTTAGTTTGATGGATTTTATAAGAAAGATTTGATGGTTTGATTCTTATTTATGGATATTTAATTACGCTCTGTTCCATTAAAACAAATGTTGATTATTTATAAGACAAGTTGTGCATCTAAATCCTTGGTATGGGTTTGGGGTGTTACAGGTACTATACACTCCCTAATGTTCCACTATAAAAGGAACCCCTCATCAACTCCAAGGCCATGGTTGAGACAGAAACAAGTTTGAAAGTAAAATGTTTGAGGTCAGATAATGGAGGAGAGTACATAGATGGAGGATTCAGTGAGTATTGTGCTGCACAGGGAATTAGGATGGAGAAGACCATTCCTAGGACACCACAACAGAATGGTGTGGCTGAACGCATGAACAGAACTCTCAATGAGTGTGCTAGGAGTATGAGGTTGCATGCTGGACTACCAAAAACTTTCTGGGTTGATGCTGTTAACACTGCAGCTTACCTGATAAACCGAGAACCATCAGTTCCCATGGAGTTCATGAAGGAAATATGCATGTGCGTAGCGGAAAAAATTAACAGATCTACTTCATTCGCAATTGATAACATGCACTATGTAAATTTTAGAATACAAGAACAAGAGAGTGTACCTTGGTGTGGTGAATTTCAAAACAAAGATTGTAAACACTTGGGAATACTTCTAATTTTCACTCCAATTCCACTAACGCCTAAGATGTATGATCTCTCAATCAGTTATATAAAATGTTCAAAAGAGAATTCAAGAGTGTCCAACACTCACATACTCCATTTCATGTAAAAGGTTCTCTCTCTCTAAAAATTCTATATGTTTCTTTCCTTATAACTGATTATCTAATTGGGCTAGCCTTTTGGGCATTTCCAATTGGGCTCTAGAATGTGGCTTGGAGTAGGACCAAAAGGGACCAATAAGACACTAGCTCCAATGGGCCTTGGACTTTTCTGTAAACTTTTGACAAGTACAAAGTTACCATTAACTATATTTAATACCACTATATAAATATAGTTGCACTCTAGGCCTTATCTATAAATTATATCCCAAGACTTTATTGTACATGTAACCCCTTCATAAAATATTCATAGTAATATAAAGTCATAAACGTAGACTGCCACTTTGTAAATTACTACATCTTAATCCTTGAGTACCCGGTTTAATCCTTTTAAGTTATTCACTATATATTTATGAAATTCAATTTCATAAATATATACTTTAGTCTTACTAAAGTGGTTAGGCCTAATTCTCTGAATAACAAACTCATTAAACTTATCTCAAGAGAATATTTTGTATCTCCTCTAAGAGACTATGAATTCCATCTTGAGAATATATGTTCCATCAACACTAAATGTGGCTGTCCAATATACTGAGATTTTGACCGTTATTTTAGATCTCACTCCTGATATATCAAAGCAACCTACACTTCATGATCAGATCCATTATTCTCTCAGGATTAAGAGTTCATGCAAATATAAGTCGTGAGATTTATTATTCATTTGACAGTTGTTAGGAGAATAATAAATCTCACAGCGGTCTAGTTCAATATGTTTTAACTCTTAAAACATATCAACATATCAACTAGAAGTCTCCACTTCCATGATCAAGACAAATCATCGTAATTGATATATTATAGTTTTCGCAAATGAAATGCTCAATTTCATCACTAACTACGAACTACAATTTTGAGTTTATAAAAAACTTGTGACTTATATCTTCTATGACTAAATCACATAAATCACATACTATGCATCTCATGGACTATATGATAATGTCCGAATATTCATGTTACTATTATTTCAGATAATAATAAAACAACTTTATTAAACACAATATTAAATCATATATAATGTCATACTTAATATTATACATAGCATCATACAATAGGATTTAAGGGCACTTATCCTAACAGTTCAGACTTCCTGAGGAGGTTTGGAGCGGTAAAGAGGTAAAGTTTTCACATTTAAAAGTTTAGTGTTGTGTTTCTTATGTTCATATTGATTCTGATGCTCGTAGTAAACTTGATGCAAAGTCTAAAATATGTTTTTTCATTGGCTATGGTGATGAGAAATTTGGCTATAAGTTTTGGGATGAACAAAACAGGAAAATCATCAGAAGTAGAAATGTGATATTTAATGAACAGGTTATGTACAAGGACAGGTCAACTGTAGTGTCAGATGTTACAGAGATAGATCAAAAGAAATCTGAGTTTGTCAACTTAGATGAATTTACTGAAAGTACTGTCCAAAAAAGGGGTGAAGAAGATAAGGAGAATGTAAATTCACAGGTAGATCTGAGTACACCTGTAGCTGAAGTTCGCAGATCTTCCAGGAACATTAGACCTCCACAGCGTTATTCACCTATTTTAAATTATCTCTTGTTGACTGATGGTGGTGAGCCAGAGTGTTTTTATGAAGCCTTGCAAGATGAGAATTCAAGCAAGTGGGAGTTAGCCATGAAGGATGAGATGAATTCCTTGTTGGGGAATCAGACATGGGAACTGACTGAATTGCCAGTAGGAAAGAAGGCTTTGCACAACAAGTGGGTATACAGAATAAAGAATGAGCATGATAGTAGTAAACGTTACAAGGTTAGATTAGTTGTTAAAGGTTTCCAGCAGAAGGAAGGCGTTGACTACACAGAGATATTTTCTCCAATTGTGAAGATATCAACAATTAGACTGGTACTGGGAATGGTGGCTGCAGAAAATTTACATCTTGAGTAGTTGAATGTGAAGACAGCATTCCTTCATGGTGATTTGGAGGAAGACCTTTACATGATTCAGCCAGAATGGTTCATTGTTCAAGGACAAGAGAATCTAGTTTGCAAACTGAGAAAAAGCTTGTATGGCCTAAAACAAGCTCCTAGACAGTGGTACAAAAAATTCGACAGTTTTATGCATAGAATTGGGTTCAAGAGATGTGAAGCTGATCATTGTTGCTATGTTAAGTTTTTTGACAATTCTTACATCATATTACTGTTGTATGTGGATGATATGCTTATTGCAGGGTCTAGCATTGAAAAGATTAATAATCTGAAGAATCAATTGTCCATACAGTTTGCAATGAAGGATTTGGGAGCTGCAAAGCAAATCCTTGGTATGAAAATCATTAGAGACAAGGCTAATGGTACATTGAAGCTTTCACAGTCAGAGTATGTGAAGAAAGTTCTCAGCAGATTCAACATGAATGAAGCTAAACCCGTGAGCACACCTTTGGGTAGTCATTTCAAACTAAGCAAAGAACAGTCACTAAAGACAAAAGAAGAAAGGGACTATATGAGCAAGGTGCCCTATGCCTCAGCTATTGGCAGCTTGATGTATGCTATGGTGTGTACAAGGCTAGACATTGCACATGCAATGGGAGTTGTGAGCAGATTCATGAGTAGGCCTGGAAAGCAGCATTGGGAGGCAGTCCAGTGGATTCTGAGATATCTAAAAGGTTCATTAAATATATGTCTTTGCTTCACAGGTGCAAGTTTGAAACTGCAGGGTTATGTAGATGTCGATTTTGCTGGTGATATAAATAATAGAAAGAGTACTACTAGGTTTGTTTTTACTTTGGGTGGTACAACTATATCATGGGCTTCAAATCTACAAAAGATTGTCACTTTGTCTACTACAGAAGCTGAGTATGTTGCAGCAACTGAAGCTGGAAAGGAGATGATTTGGCTACATGGTTTCTTAGATGAATTGGGTAAGAAGCAGGAGATGGGCATTCTACACAGTGACAGTCAGAGTGCAATCTTTCTTGCCAAAAATTTGACTTTTCATTCAAAGTCGAAGCATATATAGATAAAATACCACTTTATCCGTTACCTTGTTAAAGATAAGCTGGTAATACTTGAGAAGATTTGTGGATCTAAGAACCTGGCAGACATGTTGACTAAGGGTGTCACTATTGAGAAACTGAAGCTGTGTGCAGCTTCAGTTGGCCTTCTAGCTTAAGGACAGGAGGATGAGTTGCAGGGATGAGGGATTGTTTTTAGAGGATTGCGGTTTGATGTTGGTGATTGAACTAGTCTCCAAGTGGGAGATTTGTTGGGTTTTGTGGAGTCTAGTTGTGTTTGATCCGGTTGACGACCCGACCCGACTCGAATAATGTTGCGTGATTTTTTTAATGGGAGATTTATTGAGGCTTAGTCCATGGAGCGGAGGCTTGGGCCGATAGGCCCATTGTGAATCCTATGCGCAGGATATAAAACCTTTTTTTTGGTGATTAGGGTTTATGTTGATGTTGTCGTTTTTGAGAGACTGAAACACTGTAGTCACACTTTGTATTTTCCCTGATAATAGTGAAATTCCTGCAACTCCATGGACGTAGGCAAATTGCCGAACCACGTAAATATTGTCTTGTGTGTGTGATTGTTTTTCTTTGACGTGTTTTTTTTTTTTTTTTTTTTTTTTTTTTTTTTTTTTTTTTTTTTTTTTCTCACAGGTTGGGATTTCGGTTAAATTCCCTACAAGCTTAACGCACTACAGATAGATAACGCAAGCAGCAGCCAAAAAGAATATAAAGCTGCGAGAGAAAAGATTTTTGCCGGAGTAGCACAAAAAACTGTATGTTTCTTTATTACTCTCGTGTTTTTTTTTTTCTCAAAAAAAAAAAAAAAAAACTCCCTCCTTTTTAAACTTTGGTCATTGCTACATAAAAGACATAATTTAATGTAAAAATGAATATAATTAGTGGATTTTAACCATTTAATAAATAAATGTTTGAATTTTTCATAGTTTGTAACACAAAAATTTGTAATATCTTTAAGATTATTCTACTATTTTGGTTTTTTTTTTTTTTTAAGATTTTGTTAACGAATACCCTAAGGGCAGTAGGTAAGATGCGTTTAATGCTTTATTCTATAATGTTTCTATACATTTTTTAAAAAATAAAGTTAAACTGTACATATATATCCAAAAAAACGCATACAACCACAATGAATTTGTGTTTGTAAGCCAATGAATCATTAACATGTGTATTTTATTTTTTGAAAAGTGTGCATTACAACTCATAATTGAACATTTATTAATCTTTAACTTGACGTGACATTAAAGTTTATGGTTTATTTTATTTTTTCTAAAATTACTATAATCTAAAATTATAAAATATATCACATCATATTAATCTCATTACCTTCCTAAACAATGTAATGTTGTATTCTTGTATTAAGATTATACTAGCTTGTAACCCCATGCATATGCATGGATACACTAAAAGATATACGATAAGATACATAATATAATTCTTATATATATAATTTAAATATTATTGATAGTCATTTTTATATTTTGTTAACTCTTTAAAAAAATTTGTAAGGATAGTATTAGATATAAAATGTAAATTGTCCATTTTTTTTAAATTATTGTGAAACACTTTTTTTTTACGATTCATTTATTTTAGACTATTTGGGTTTTGTACTTAATAACTCACTTGAATGAATATTTATGATGTGGTCTCACATTTAATTCTAAAATTAAGAAATAAAATTCTTTAAGAATAAATAATTTAGGACACATGTTGCAAAATTAGAAATCTAATTTGGAATTATAGTTTGAGTTTCTCTCAGCTTCACCTATTATTATATATATAGATTAATGTAAGATTACAATAATATAATATTACGGTGTAATGTAACAACACGGCAAACCAAACGCCCCCTTAAACTGGTGAAGGTATCTTATGCGTTAGGCATATGAGACATATCTCTCACTGATAAGTGGATCCTACATTTTAATAAAAAAGATGTCTCATACGCTTGACCCATATGAAAATTTCTCCTTAGCTTGAAGTCTTTCCAAGAATAATCCTAAATTGATTCCACCTACATAAATAAATAAATAAAAGAATAATCCTGAAGGGAACACAGCATGTGCGTGGGTTACAATTAGCTTAATTATTAAAATTTTAATCATCAAATAAGAATTTTAGAAGTAAAGTCAAATACTCCTTAGGCAAAATTATAAAATACATCTTTAACTTTGACCAAAATTCAATTCAAATATCTAACTTCATTTTCATTTAATTAAATCCTTTTACGTATCAAGTTTTTATTTAATTAAAGCCTTCGTGTTATACTTCATTAAATGTTACGGTCAAGTGTCCCAATTTTGTTTTTGGTTTTGGGTTTCAAATTTTTTGAATTAAAAAAGGTTCAGTTAATTATCAAAAAATAGTTTTCAATAAAAAAAAAACACACACACACAAACACATAGAGAAGGGAAGCGAATCATATAGTGGTGATGTTTGTAGGGTCGCTGTCAAGAGAAGAAAAGCGTCGAAGTTTTGGAATCAAGAGAGAAGCGAATCATACAAGCTGCAACCAGTCGAAGTTTTAATTTTTTCGGCGATAATGGCTCACCGATTCACCAGTGGTAGGGTCGGCACTACTTCAGATGGTGATGGTGGTGATGTTTGTAGACCCAGTGCACCATTTCAGAAGATGGGTTATTTAAAAAAAAAAATGGTATAAAGAACAATCACCCAACAAGACATGCATCACATGCCAACAGACGAGGCAATGCGTTGCTTAACTCTCAGATAAGAACGTAAGGCAATTAACAAGAATTGTCAAATGAAATATATATTACTAGCATATTAGTTTTATTTTGAGTATGAAATAATGGGTTTCTTTGAGGTAATTGTTAATAAACTATATTAGGCAAGTTTTAACATAACTTTTATGAAAAATATAATAAGCTATCAAAAAAATTAATTGTTTATCACTTTCTCATAAAATGTTTCTAAAAATTGTTCCTAAACCAATGTTTCCTTAATATTTCCGTTTTTTTTTTTTTTTTTTTAATAATGAGATAGGCCTTTTAATAAAGGGTAAATTTTAAAAAAAATGGGGGCCTTGGGCCTAGGCCTAAATTGCCTAGGACTTGGGCCACCCCTGGTTGTACCCAACACAATTTAATTATACCTGTGCATAATTTGATAATTTAGTGTATATTTGGCAAAAATTTAAAAAATCAACTTATTTTACTATACAACTTATTTTTGCTATTCATAGATTTCACTTTACTATTTCAATTAACTTTTACCTTTATTTACAGTATTTTTAGCAAAAAATTTTCAGTTTCAACAAAATAATCGGATCCCAAACAGACCCTAAGGGTAATAAATTAAAATTAACTTGGGGTCAATCTTTCAACCCAACACCTATATAAACACAAAATAAAAATGAAGGTTTTAAAATAATCCAACCTCCTATGGGATAAAATAATAATAATAAAAAATTTCAAAATAATTTTGGTTGTAGTCCGACATCATTCAATCTTTCTTTCTTTTTTTATGGGGGGGGGGGGGGGTGTTGAGGTCTGAATATACCATTCAAAAAAGGCACTGTGCACAAAGGCCTACCACTATTATATGTCTTAAACAGAAAATGTAACTAAACAACTTTTATTCTACCAAAATTCAGCAGTATAAAAGGAAAAGCAAACAAAAATGAAAATTTACAACTTTTTACATTTCACATTGCTATGAGGGAAGGCAGCCCAAATGCAGGCATACCTTGTGTGGCTACAAATTTCAGGAGGCTTCTTTAGAATGAATCTCAGGTGTTGCGCTAGCCATAAACTTACAACTATGTTGTAGAATCTGATCTCTGATCAGAATCAGCAGTGGCTTGGATTTGAGCTGCATATTGTAAGTTCCAAAGGACATCTTCAAAAGAGGGACGAGATAACAATTCAGGAGCTATACATTTGTTTGTGATGGATACCACTATTGATAACGACTCTTGCGAGCAAGTGGTCAACACTATTGGATCCACAATTCGTCTTCGACCATCTTGACTGCCAAAGGATGCCTGTGGTTCATGACTCCAGGTCTTAGAAACATACCATCTCAAACAAAATCAATAAAGATGGTATCTAAAACAAATATTGAGGAAAAGAAAAGGAAAATATTCAGAATGTTTAGGCAATTCATTTTGATCTTATGACATTTTAAAAACATGACCAGTTTCAATCGTCATGTTTTCTAGACCAAAATTTATAGCAGCTCAACTAAAGCTTTGTTAACAAAGAATTTGAGATCTCATTTCATTATCAATGAAGACAAAATTGATGTTGAGACCAATATATATAACCTAAATATAAATTTATATGGAAAAATAAAGTACTCATCTAGAAAATTATAGATTTTATGTTTATTTATTTTTCAGACTGAAACAAATGTACAAATCAAAAGATTTGGAAATTTTATATAGTTGTTTCAAAATTATCATTCATCTGAATTTGTGGAATTCACCTCCACTAAAGCTTTGGCATACCATTTCATTTAGGAGAAATACTTCTCCTTTTCCAGTCACTATAGGCCCAACGAGTGATTCGAGCAATATGAATCCAAAGTTGTAAACATCATCCTCTAAGTTTGTTCGATGGCTGCAAAAAAGGAAGTAATAGAGTCAGCTATTTCTAAATAACTATTAAAGTGCATTAAAGAGGATATTAGTGGGCACTAGGTAGCTGCAGTAACAGTATGACAGTGGTGGTCAATGCATAAGTGAAGCAATAATTGTAGCAATAGTGGCAGTATTACTGCTGCTGAGGCAGACAGCATGTTAATTATGGCAGTGTTCATGGTGGTAGCAGCTTTGACAATAGTAGAGGTGAGAAGACCAAATAACAGCAAGGGGGATGATAAGGAAACTAATGGTACAGAAGAAAAGGTGTTTCTGATAGTGGCATGCACTGTAAATGGCACCAATGATGGTGATGTTGCATGTGGCAGAGTAATACCAGCATGAAGGTAGTGCTGAGATCAGGATGGAAGTACTGCTGTATATACCAAGAATTGGATACTCAACCTCAGTGTCATTTAAGCAGTGAAAAGGGGGCTCAACCATCTTCTCATAAATTCTCTACTTACTATCTTGTTTTCAGTTCATCATAAAATTTTAGCAACATAAATACCCTCCAACACCATTACCTTCTATCTTTTTACCATCTCCTCATAGAAGACATGTCAAGTTTCATGCTTCTTTTATCAACTTTAAACCGCTGAAACTTTACTAAATATACTTAATGGTCTTCCAAAACACGACTCCCAAAGTTTCCTCAAGTGAGACTCATGTGCTTGGATCATGATCATGAGTTGAAAAAGCCCATGGGTTTAAACCATGGGTTGTGATGAGATAATATTGCCATAGGCTTGAACCATGGAATTTGATGAGATAATTTGTTATGGGCTTTGATGTCATTTTTTGTAAATATGAGCTTTCATTAGTGAAGTCGCTTTCCATAAGTTTGAGGGAGATAATATGGGTTGTGAGCTTTGGATCATTACTTGAGCTCGATTCATAAAATCCATGAAAATGTTGACATGGCATGAGTTGCCAATGAGATAGTGCCATATGGCTTGAAAAAAGAGTCCTCAACAGATGTTGAGCTTTTAGATGGTCTTGAAATCTTTTGGTGAAACTACACTATTAGTCCATGAAGTTTATTCTATGAGCGTAATTGATCCTTTAAGTTTCAAGTGTGCACTATTGGTTTCTCGAGTTTTAAAAGTGATTGGTATTAGTCCTTCTACTAACTGTTGTTAGTGGTATTGTTTATGCAACTAACGGAATAGTGATTTGGCATTTTTTTTAAGGATGTGGCATATTTTTAATGAAAAAAATTACAAAAATTAGTTTACACGTAATAAGCAACTGACCTAGTTCTTAATCAAAACTCAACTCGCCCATTCCCTATCTAATTTTGAAACACAAGAGTGAGAAGAGGGGATTCCTATTCACCTCAATCAAATCTTAATCCTATAGCAATGCCCTCTTCACATCAATCAATCCAAGAAGATGAAGAAGACACTTGGTGGGCTTTGTTGTTGGCTGTTAGTGCACTTCTTTCTCCTTTCTCCTCTTACTAATGCCAAACAAAAAGCTTTAGTCTGGCATTGAGAATTGCCTATACCGACGAATATGTCGATTCCCAGTCCTCGTATTACAATGGCTATCTTCATCAGAACTAGAATAAGAGTCCTCCCTGCCCTTTCCTTATTTCTTACTTTCCTCTAAACTTCTCATTGTAAAGATCGTACTTGATCCCTAAGATTATCCATTTCCCTATCTCTACTACTGGCCTGAGATCTGCTAATATGACTGGGTGGTGTCCTTTCCCTTAATAATAATAATAATAATAATAATTGTGTGGGCTTGAACTAGGTAAAATACCTAGTTATGGTCACAACTAATTTGTATTGTGAGCTAATAATAATCCACAATCGGAGATTTGAACAAGAACAAATATCTACGTAAAAACCATGTAAAAATGTATATTATTCAAGTATAAGGAATGATATCACAGTCTCTCTCTCAAGAACAAGCCTTCTAAGGTGTTTTGGGAACCCTCTTTTTCTCTCTACAATCCTCTGTCTAAGTCTTAGTGATTTTTTCCGTGTCCCCCTCCTTTTTCTCTTCTTCTCCTTATATTTGCCCTACTTCCAACTTAAGGATGTGTTGTCCTTGTATAGATGGAGATCTTTCTATCCTATCGGACTCTTTCTTTGTTACTTTCATGATGAATTGAGACTTTTGGGGCTCTTTGCCCTATTTAGGCCAGTCATTCAGTAATAAATGCGATTGTACCATGTAGGTGAGACTCATTAATGCGGAGGTGATTGTAGATTCATTAGGAAGCTTCAGCAAGCTTCCTCGGACAATCCGAAACATTCCAGAATCCTTCCTCAGAAGCTTGGTAGATGCTTTATCTTGATTGAATTGGTAAGTGTCTCGTCCTCAGATTAGGTCCTCAGTGAGTCTCGTCCTCGGACTCAAGGTGACATATTGTTCAATCCGTGGTCCAAGGTTTGACTTTTTGTTTGATGCTTGTCCTTAAAGTGGGCTAGCCTGTATTGGGCTCATTTTCACTCATGGCCCACAGTTATTTGAGCCATTAAATCATCTCCCTACAATAATAATAATAATAATAATAATAATAATAACTAGTTACTAACCCGTGCTATGCACAGGAATCTACTTATTTGTGAGGTAGACTAAAATAATTTTTATAAAATCTTAAATTGATTAAGAAATTACACCATTGCATGATTTGCTTTTGTATGACTTCAATTTGTGTTACAATTTGATGAAGAGGTCATTGCTTGAATGTGCAATGGATTACAAAAAATTTGTCATTAATACACATTACCAAACAATCTCAAATAATTCTCACTCATCTTTTCATTAACGCAAACCACCTAGAAAAAACTTTAGGTCATGCACTCTTACAAATTTGTATGGATTTAAAAAAAAAAAAAAAAAAAAAAACTATATTCATCACTTCATCACTCTCTTAATTTGTACATTACCAAATCATGGATTGTCTTTAGCAATATTCTTGACAAAACGTAGTTTAGCATTAGTATAGGATATAAAGAGCCATTCAAACGGAAAAGAGCTTTAAGCCCCGTATAAGTGCGTTTTGAAAAAAAAAAAGAAAAAGAGTTTTGTAGCAAGAAAAAAAGAAAAGAAATTTAACCCTAAAATAATAGAAGAATTGCTCATACCTCTACTCGACTTTTAAAAAAAATTATTGGGGTTTGCACTGCTTTTATAATGTTCATGATTAACCTCACAAATTTGGAGATAAAATTATCAACTTTTGAGTTTGAGTTTAAGTTGGATTTGTTAGAGAGATAGAGTCTCACTCCTATTATGTTTAGACTTTGGCTGTTGATGTCAAAGATTAGTCCTCCTCGAGTTGAAGTTAATATTGTTAATTGAAAAAAAGTTAAATAATTTTGTTCAAAAAAATGATAATGATGTGACAAGCTCTATAGAGATCAATAAAAAGTCAAACGTTTCGGTTTTATATAATAATAATAATCCCATTGAAACACAGAGAATTGCTTGAGGTAGAAGTTGTTTGCAAGACTTTAGAATTAGTGGAAGGATTATGAAACTCAAGTTAGGCAACATTCTTTCATTTACATAATTTCAAGTGTGATCGGACAAACAAAAATTTGATAGTGATAAAGCGGCTTGTGATAGATAATCAACATTTTTGAGGACTAACTTGCTTCCCATTGCTCAAGAGGGTAATTGTCCAATCTTCTTTATTGTGAAATCGTTTTAGTTACGTCATACTATTTTGTTCCAGGCACTTAGGGCTGTGCTCCTAGAAGGGGGGAGATATGCTTGATGGCCCTGGCCCTATTAAAAATTTGTATTTGGTTCACTAATTTATCTATCTATTTATTTATTTATTTCCTTTTAATGAGATACACAATCTATACCTAAAAAAACAAGATTTTTTGAGAAACAAATACATACACATAGAGGAGAGGGAAAATGGTTCTAACACAAAGGCATACCACAACTCCACTAAAAAACTATGGTAACTTTTAAGGGAGAGTGGAGCAAGTTATACTACACACAACACACTCTCTTAAGTAATGTGGGACAAAGATGAATTCCTTTCCTTAGTTGGTTGTCTACTATACAAATTATTTTTAATAATTATTTGAATTGACATACTCATACTACCATCATGTAGTTATTTAGAGAAAAGTTGGTGGTTAATTTGTGTTTACAAATTAAATAATATATTTTTGAAATATAGTATAATACTACTGTGTTGGTAGTGCATGACCTAAACGGACCTAATCAGATGATTTGATTTGTTTTGATTTAGGGTGTGTTTGGATACCGTTTATTTTGCTAAAATTGAAAATTTATTGCTGAAAGTATGGTAAATAAAGGTAAAAGTTAGTTGAAATAATATAGTGAGACTTATAAATAATACTAAAAAGTGTAATAGAGTCATGAATAATAACAAAAATAGTCTGAATAGTAAAATAATTTTAATTTTTCATTCCAAATCAAACGCACAGTTAATAATGAAAAAGAAATTAAAAGTGAATCAAACGCAGCAGACCGTTTATTGCAGGTAAGGTAATATATGAAATGAATGACCTGTTTGAAAGTTTAGAGAGTAGAAGAGAGTAGAGGGGAGGAGAGTAGTGGGGAGGAGAGTAAAGGGGAATAGTTCCCCTCCATCTAGTTTGAATGTTTTTAAAATTAGTAAGGGAGAAGAGAGTAATTAGCCCTTTCCCTTATTTGGATGTTTTAAAAATTAGGATGGAGAGGAGAGAAAATAATTAAAATAGACAAATTTACCCCTATTTGAAAATAGACTTGCAACATTAGTCTATTATTAATTTAGAAAGGGTAAATTGAGAAATTTATTTAGTCAATAATTTATCTACTCTACCTTCCCTCCAAATCTCTCTAATTTGAAGGAATTAAAAATAAGAGGTTAGAGGTGGTTAAAACCCCTCCAAACCCTTTCAAACTCCTCTCCTCATCCCTTACAAAACTTCCAAATAAGTTAATTGAATTAATTTGCCTCTATCTTTCTCTACTCTACTTCCTCTCTTCTTCTTCTTCTTCTAAGGAAGGGAGGAAGGTGCCGATCGAGAAGGCAAATAAGGAAGCCACGTCTTAAATGGGGACGGAGACGGAGATCCAGAAGACTGGTTCCCACCAAGTCTGCTGAAACTTCCAAGCAAGCAAGTGATGTAACGTAAATGTAAAACAAACAACAAACCCTTTGTTTTCGCCTTTTTGTCCATCCTTCCCACTCCCACACGACAACTGACTTTTCAAAGTCCTCAAAGTCAGTATTATTATTAAAAACTCTTTTCCTTTTTTTCTCTTTCTTTACTTTGCAGTCAGCGGCTTCATTTTTAAGTCACCTTAAGCTTAAAAAATTGGCCGTTGCTCCATATTTTTATATATATGTATATATATATATATATATTTTCTGTCTCAGCGTCTCAATTTTCAGAACCAAAATCCAATTTTACTCTGTCTGAGAAAGAGAGTTAGAGAACCTGCTATTTTTTTGTTTGTTTGAAGCTCCCTGCTACTATTCAGCTCTTCTCTTCAAACAGGTATTTCAACACCCACTTATTCCAACTTTCGTTTCTTTTTTTTTTTCTTTTTTCTGAAAAATCTTCTTTTTCTTCTTTTTACCTTCCAAGTCTTAAACTTGTTTTTATTAGATTATGTTATTGTACACTCACGTGCACATACATATGAATTATATGCCACTGGAATTTGGTGAGGTTTTATTAGATTGCAGAACCCAAAAATGGAAAGAAAAAAAAATCTTATTATTACAATGGTAATCTTTTATTTGACAATATTACAAGAACATCTCTTGATTTCAAGAATACCACTGACATACTCTTTGCTAATGGTTTCTAAGTCCTTTGCTTACTCTACTAGTGTGTTGTTAACCTTGTACTTGTAGTATTTAGTATTTACAATTGGCCTTGTGTTGGGTGATGCTGGAAGAGGTTTATTAAACTCACTCTTGATTGCGATGTTAATAGCAAATGTTTTGTTTTGTTTAAGTCAAATTGGCCTGCTACACTAGTCTAGAAGTAGAAGATAAATCTTTCTTGTTTTTTTTTGGGTACTGGGTTTTGAGCCCACAACCTCATCCTCCTCCTTTTACAAGGGGAGAGAGAATCATAATCATGTCTGAAATGTATTTTTGTTAATACTTTCATTTTCTAGAGAGAGGAAATCTGTTAACAATCAATTTACCAATTACAATGCATGTTCATGGGTATTTGAGTGATAACATCATCCATAACTAACTCACATTTATCACATGCTTAGATTTAATAAAGCACATGGCTTCTCTACTTCTTACAACTTCCTAAAAACTAGCATGTGCATGTGTCTTCAACTAATTTCTTCTCAAATTTTCAAATACTACAACAAACTTGGCAAATGTGGGTTTAGGTACAATAACCATATGACTTATGTGAAATTCAGCCATGCCATGTCATTCCACCTATCCCATGCCACATCATTACTCTCCATATATGCATCTACTATCCTCTGTCTGTGACTATATTTTTTGTTCTCCATTTTTTTTTTCTTCTTTTCTTGAGTGTTATCTTATTAATTTTTTTTTAATTATAAAAAATGAAAGTTAGGCTACCAAAAAAAAAAAAAAATTTGAGCTTTAATGTGTGTTATCAGAATATGGGGGGTTTCTATGCATAATGCAGGATAACCTGATGCTTTATTGCACTTAGTGGGCTGAAGGGCAAAATAAGTTATCCTGAATTCTTGCATGTGGCATTGGAGTTAAATACTGTTGAAGAAGAAAAACAGCAAGAATTTGAATATTGGATTACATTACTTGAGAGGAAACAACGAAGAAGGGAATTTATGATATCTTGAGCAAGCACTTAGATCATAAGGATTGAATGAATAGCCTTAGAATATGATTTTGTTTCCTTCTAGTTGGAAAAGCATTGGTGCCAAGTTACTGAATATATATACTTGCATTGTGGTGGCATGACTATTTTTCTTGCTATCTAGCAGGTGCAAATATTCATTCTAACTGTTTATTTTACATTCTTTTGTAGGTCTAGTTGATGAGAAATGGCTGGTTTTGAAAAAGATGATATACCTATGCTTTCAGACACACATGCGCAGTTCTTTGATGAACATCCGGATTCTCGATTTCAGAGATTTGCATCCACAACAAGGAGTGCATCGATTTCCATTCCTATGAACTCACTGGATTCCTATGATAGTGACACTAACCTTGTGGGCTATACTGGTCCCTTACGGAGTGAAAGAAGGACTCCATTCACACAGATGAGTGGTCCATTATATGTTAGCCGTAAACCTGAAAGCCTTTTTCCGGTTAATCAAGGTGTAACAGGACGAAAAAAAGCAGAACCTGTGTCAGAAAAGTTTACTTCTTCCAGAGGAAAGGATCAGAATGACTGGCCGAATGACAACTATGCTGCCAAAAATGAACATTTACTGAGGTCTGGGCAGTTAGGAGTGTGCAATGATCCTTATTGCACAGTTTGCCCAACATATGACAATTTCAGAGCCACTCAACAAAAGCACTCAAAAGCTTCATCTGTATTTGATCCTAAGGTGTTTTTTTTTCTTAACCTTAGGGCTGTTCTTCCTGTGTTAATTTATAAGTTTATTGCTATTCTATGTTGCCTTGTATTATATGCTTTGGTAGTCCAAATTCTTAGCCAAATGCCTACATTATAGCTAAAAACTTCACTCTGTGCTAACTTGTTGCGTAGATCTCAAGTTTGGTGGTCCTTAAAAAAAGATAAAAAAGGATTTCAAGTTTGATGGCTGGTTCTGTATCATAATAGAATTCTCCCCTCAAAAACTTGGTTATAAATAGCAAAGATCTCTATTGCAGTTCATAAATTTTTTTCTCTTATATTTGTTTTAACTGTTTGATTAAAAAAAAAAATGCCATATTTCCATACTTGTTCATGCATGCTCTTGTATGAAGCTTTTCTGTGGATTCTGTGCTGATGTTTATATCTAATTTTATTAGTTATACAAATACTATTATTAGCATCTAGAAATTTCTGTTTGAAATGTCCAATGCTATCTCTGCATCTGACATTCAGCTCTTATGTGGTTTAAAATTTCTATTGATGATTGTTCAACATACATTCTCCTAGGCATAGCAACAACCTTCGTTTATTCTATGATTGCATAATAAAGAACTTTAGGGCCCAAAGGAGATAAATATTCAAGTAAATCATTTGCAGCACAGTGAGCACCATCCAGGTCGAAATTTTGTTCTTATATTATAATGAATTCTGGAGGTTAGTAATGCTAAAAGATTTATTTAGTACATCTATGTACATCAGATAGCGTGTAAAGCCCAAGATTTCCAATTTGGTATATCATAAATAGCCTCCTTGTAGTGGCAGGTCTCATTTTGTTCCGCAGGGGAAAATGTAAGATAGATATAAAGGAAAATAGGACGACGAACATTCAACTACATCTGCCATGAGGAACCAATAGCTGATGTATGATATTTAGTTATAAAATTTGTAAGCACAAATCTACTAATACCTTCTGAAAGTTTTGGTAATGAAATTATTAAGTTTGATGCTGAGGTATCATTACATGATCTTTAGTTTTCACAAAAAGCAATAACCAATGATCATCAAAACACATTCAAAAATTCCCAACAAATAGATTAGATTATGCATGAAAGAGATTATTGTTGAAATGTCTTATTGAAGAACAATTTTTGGGATTGTTAAAGACGAGAATAAAATAATATAGAGAAGCATAAGCAAGAAAGAGAGAAGAACACAAGGGATTATGTGGTTCGGCTTGACAGCCTATGTCCATAGGATAAAGCCCTAATGGCTAAATCTTTATTGTATAATTAAGTCAACTATTACAGTAAATCCTTAATAGGATATATATAGAGACTACAAGCTAGGGTTAGTCCTACATGGGCTTACAACATAACTGGGCTTCTTGGGCCATTATATCAGCATAAACCCAAAAAATCTTGGTCCCTTGAATGCATATGTTGCTTCTAAATATTGGGAATTAGAGCCCTAACTCAGCCTCTTGTGGAAAGCCTATGTCATTTGCAGTTGAAGGACAAAATGCTCGATTTTTGTTCCTATGATGCCCCAATTTGATTGATTGTGTGGGTGTGTGATGAGTCCCACATCGGGTATATACTGAGTTGAATTAGGCTTTATTAACAACTACAAAGAGCCTCAATTGTGACTAGTCCTTTTGAGATATTGCACATATGTGGCTAGACTGTAACCCCGTATGGGTAGAGACACTACCCCACAAAGTGGGCCCTAACGAGGATGTTAGGGATTTAAGTGGGGAGATTGTGAACAATCTAGTTGAATCATTTTCTTTATTTTTGTATTTTTTTATGAGTAATATATGTGTGGGGAAAATTTGTTAGAATGTATTTGAAATATTATATAAAATATGTGTTGTGTTAGGGTAATTAATCTTAACCCTACATACTTCTGGAAGATTAACATGCTATCAAATTCACACACTACCCATTGCCACTAGCTCTAGTGTTCCATAACATCAACAACCACAAACAACAAAACTCCTGACGCCAGCAACCATATTTAACCAAATCCCTTATGCAGACAACCACAACTTCACCCTTCAATCACCAATAGTACCTCCGATGACACAATTCACTAGCTTGACAAGTCAGCAGCTCTAACAAGTGACTTTGTGTTCATCACGACACCAAAACGACATAAATTGCCGAGGTTCACTTGCTAGGTCTAGTTGGCTGCATCAGGCAACACAAGGAGGTAGTTTTCTTGGTTAGAACCTCATTCTCTCGATCTCGAAGCTTTTAGGGTTGGATCAGTACACTCTGATACCAAGCTTGGTTGTAAAATATCAGGTATTAGGTTTGAAGGAGAGAAAAGAAGAGTGGAGAGAGAGAGTTGAGAAAGGTCTGGGGCTTTGTTAATCAGTCCCTCACCTTAGCACGTATTTATATTAGGATGATATAGAGCCTGTTTGGATAAGTGTTATGATAATCAAAATGTGCATTTATGTATGAAAATGCTAGAAGTCAGATGTTTGGCTTTGCGTTTATAAAGAAATCACATTTTTAAAATTGCCAAAAACTCATGTTTTCAAAAAACAATGAGCTCAAGCTTTTTCAAAAACACCAGTGAAAACGCAAATATGGGTTTACTATCAAAGTTCCTTTTTAAGTGTGAAATTCTTAAAATATCCTCACAAAATTGCATAATGAACAAAATACCAAAGAAAAATTTCTTGCCTTGACACCATTGATCTCCTCTGTGCTTTTTCCTAGTTGCCTTTATCTATCTCCTCTCTGCCTCTAGTTTGCTCACTTTTTGTTCCCTTGTCTCTCTTAGCTTGTTGTTTCGTTGCCATTACACGGATTAGTTGTCCTCACCATTTTGCTTGACTAGAATCTTATGGGCAAGGGTGAAGACTCAGACTGACGACTATGACCACTACTACTCAAAAAAAAAAAAACTACGTCGATGCTTCCCTAATTGACAAGCTTCACATTCTAGACTGAGCACGTGACTTAATGCTAGAATGGCAAACTTGAGCTTGGCCAAGGGGTGACCCAAACGAAAATGCCACTGGATAGGAGATGCGGTAGCACCCCAAGCTGAGAAGGTGTGGAAGACAGAATCATTAGGATCTAGATAATATAAACCGTCTTTCTCATGCCTCGAACTAATCATCTTTTTGGTCTTGAGGTCCTGAAAAACACTCGAAGTAGGATCAAAGGTGATGGAACATTGTAAAGCTTTAGTCAATTGACTTATAGAAAGTAAAGATAATGACTTATTAGGATGAAGAACACCTTTCCCATGGACAGGTCGAGAAGAACCATCAGCTAAAACAACATGATGTTTAACGGGAAGTAAATCAGATAAGAGAGATAATATACTAGATATATGTTTATTAGCACCGGAGTCAGTGACCCA
The DNA here is from genome assembly GCA_030021035.2 of Notholithocarpus densiflorus. Classification (NCBI taxonomy): domain Eukaryota; kingdom Viridiplantae; phylum Streptophyta; class Magnoliopsida; order Fagales; family Fagaceae; genus Notholithocarpus; species Notholithocarpus densiflorus. The sequence goes on along the minus strand of JARYZH020000066.1, from coordinate 573,582 downwards.
GGATGGAGAGGAACCAGCCACACATGCAACATTACCTGAATTATCTAATGTAGCAACTGAGGAGGTAGTGCACAATTGTTGAACAAGCTCGCTAAGCTGAGTAGTAAGTGCATCACGAGGATTAGACCTAGAAGTTGTATGCCCAACTGAGTAGAACTAGGTTATGGCTGTACAACACCATCAACGACATAATTCACATAATCTGGCTTCCCATATTTCACCCAACAATAAGGTTCAGTATGATTAAGACCACCACAATGGTCACACTTCCTGTTACCACGACCACCCCCACGAGAACCACCATAAAAACCATGGCCGCTACGACCGCCATGGAAACTACCATGAGAATTACCACAATCCCCCACTACTTAAGAGTAAAGCTAAAGACTCCAAGGAAGTAACAATGGAGTTTTATCCCAATGATGAGCGCAATAGTCGAGAATAGGCATTAGCAACAGTGGGTAAGGTCTCACTAGCAGGAATCTGATCTTTGAATCCATGTAAGTTAGCGTCTAACTCAGATAGCAAAGAAGCAATCATAAAATATTTCCAATGTTGCTTCTGTTGTTCCAAATCAGTGGTAAGAGGCTGATACTGTAATTGCTGCTCTCATAAATTTTTAAGAGTACTGTGTTACTCAGACAATGGTTTCCTAGATTGCTTCATAGTGAAAATTTTCTCATAAATCTTATACACCCAAGAAACATTGCTTTGATGGGAAAAAGATTCTGCAACAGTGTCCCAAATTTTCTTAAAAGAATCACAAAATTCAATAGTAGTAGCAATGTGGGGTTCCATACTATGCCACAACCATTGCATAACAATGGAATCTTCACTCATCCAATCATCATAATTGAAGCTTTAACACCAGGTGGTTGATCAGTCAAATATTTTAATTTCTTTTTCCCATGCAAATAAACTCTCACTGCATGTGTCCAAGCAAATAATTCAAACCATTCAATTTTTTTGAAGTAATGGATTTAGGCATATCATCATATCTAATCAGTGATGATTTGTCCTCTGCCGTGACAGTGGTGGTCTTTTCTTTAGCCGTACAAAACTCAAATTGTCAAACAACTCAAACAAGATTAGAAATACCAAGCCAATAAACCAACATCAAAACAGCCAACTCCAAGCAACTAGAACAATACTCAATTCCAACAAGTAGTCACAAACCAACGTACCAAATGCAAATTATATAGGAAGAAATCTGGAGGGGCACAGTTTTGGCAGCAGAAACAGCGAAGAACCCAAAAGAAGAAAAAAAAAAAACTACAAAACCCACAAGAAATCAACAAAGCAACATCGAATATGCTATTCTATAGTCTAGTTGGCCCCTACGGAAGGAAGCCCAATCGATCCAAGCTGCCGGAAAATACTAGAAAAGGAGATTGGAAAATCGATGATAAGATTGACAAAAAAAAATTCAAAATATAAAAAAAAAAAAGTCATACCAGATGGCTTCAAAAAATCTGGCAAGAATCACCAAAAATAGCACTAGATTCCCACTAGTTAGATGGTGTCTTTGCCAGAATTTGGTGACCATGCCAATGCTGACGTCAGCACTTGTGTCAGCATTGACGTCATAATACAGATTCTGGCGTCAACCCTCCTATCAATAGATATAAAGCCACCTTCTTGTGTTCTAGTGGGTTCTAGGGTTGGATAGGGACGCTCTAATATCAAGTTAAATTGTAAACTATGGAAATTTGGGTTAAAGAGAAGTAAGAAGAAGAGGAAAATAAAGGGAGAGAGTGACAGAGAAAAGGAAGAAAATAAGGTTTTGGTGTTAAATCAGTCAGCCACAACCTTAGCATATATTTAATTATTTATATTAGAGTTTATAAATGATTACACATATGCCCATTAAATATGCTAATATAACAAATAATGAGAAAATAACTCAAACATTTAGTTTTTGTTTAAATTTAACAGTTTTTAATTCTAGCTACATTGCAGTTTATGTGTTTTTTTCCCCACTTCTTATAGTAAGAAAGTGCTCTACGTTGTTGTCCAAACACTTTGTTATGGTTCTATGAAAAAATTCTTGAGGCTGCAAATTCATTTTATTGTACTATTTATTTTCCTATGACTTTTTCATGTTGTGTATTTTCATTAGTTTTTGTTTAGCAGAATAATGTTGTACAAATACTTTGATGTTCTTATGCTTTTTTGTTGCTTTTTTAGTTCCATAATGTTCTCTATGGGGATGCCAAAGGCTGGGCTAGGAGATCTTTTTCCTTTCTCCAACAATATATTCCTGGGGTCATGAACCCTCATACTAAAGTTGTGCAACGATGGAACAAATTTTTTGTCAGTTCTTGCTTGGTGGCAATTTTCGTAGACCCATTATTTTTCTTCTTGCTGTATGTACTAAAGGTATGGATCTTGTTCTTGAAGTATAAAGTTAGATTGATTTCGAAGTTATTAATCTTGATGGGTTTTGCTTGTGCACTTGATGAGGCTCTAATCACGTCTCAAAATTTTCAACATGTGGCCAACATCTATTATTGGGTAGTCTATATTTTTCAGTATTTTGGGATTATTCTCAAATATTATTAATTCCAACATATAGATGGCACGTGGATCTGTTTCGAATTAAACAATTGATAATATGTATTCATTGACAAATTTATTGCCCCATAGTACATTCCCAAAGTACTTGTGTTTGCTTTGTTTTTAATCAAATTTTCATTAATTATCAAGAAAAAAAAAGGTTTTCATTTCCAGCATTGCACTCAATCTTTTGAAAATTTATCCTGTCACAATGGAAAGATAAAGAAAAGGTAAAGACTATAAGTTCTAGCAAATTTTTGGGAGTTTCCTTGTGGGCTTCGAGGAGGAGGCTATTAGATTGTACGTCAATTGAGAGTAGTTGGAGGCTACAATGTCACCAAATTCACAGTAGAAAAGTCGAAATCTGGTATGAAAGGGATGAGGGAACTCAAGAACTTGATTTCGACAGTCAATTATGACACAAGAGGAGGGGGCCGCAATAGTGCTGGTCAAAAGAATAGGGTGCTTTAGAACATCATGAATTTATGACTCATCACATGGAATGTGAGAGGTATGAATGACTGAGAAAAGAGGTTGAGGGTGAGGAATGCTCTTAGAATGTGGAAGGGGGATATTCTTTTCTTACAGGAGACAAAAATGGAGGTAATTAACCGTAGTGGTGTGGAGTCTATGGGGGAGTCAATTTGTGGGTGGGGATTGTTTGGATGTGGAAGGGGATTCCAGTGGCGTTTTACTGCTTTGGGATAAGAGAGTGGTGCAGAAGATTGATGTTGCAAAGGGCCTTGTTAAAGATGGGAATAAAATAATATAGATAAGTGGAACCATGAAAGAGAGAAGAGCAGATTACATGGTTTAGCTGGATGGCTTACATTCACAGGATAGAGCCCTAGCAGCTACATCTTTAATGTATACTCAAGTCAATTATTACAGTGAACCCTTAATAGATGACACTTTGATTTTTTCTGGTGACTCATCTTTTGTTTGCAGATGACACTTCAATTTTTTGTGGTGATGAGAGTGAGCAGATTGGTTTTTTGAGATTTGAACTGCTTTGCTTTGAAGCTGTTTTGGGATTAAAAATAAATCTTGGCAAGTCAGAGATGGCTTCGGTAGGGGATGTGCATGATATTGAAGATCTAGCTAGTGTGTTGGCTGCTCATGATCGAATTCTCACATTGGATAATCTCATGCTTAGGGGTCGCCCTTTAGTAAATCGGTGTTGTATGTGTTGTTGTGATGGGAAGTCGGTGGACCATCTTCTTCTTCATTATTCTGTTACACATACCTTATGGACTTTTATGCTTCAGGCTTTTGGTATACATTGGGTTATGCCAGGATCGGTGGCGGAATTGTTATTTTGTTGGCATCAGTGGCTTGGGAAGCATAATTCGAACATTTGGAATTTGATTCCAGGTTGCTTAATGTGGATTGTTTGGTTGGAACGAAATTGTCGTTCCTTTGAGGACACTGAGAAGACGTTGGATGAGTTAAAGGTTTTATGCCAGTGTAGTCTTTTTGAGGGGTCTCATTGTTGGGGTCTTACTGATTATTATTCTCTCTCTGAGTATATGTTTTCTCTTAGAATAGGTTCCTGATTTCCCTCTTTTTTGCTGTTTGTTATATTTTTTCTTGTCGTTCATCATCATGAGCAACTTGTACTCTTCCTTATTTTTTTCATTAATAATAGTTCTCTAATTACCTATCAAAAAAAAGTAAGATCTCTACTTTCCCATTAAAGTATTTGGGTCTTCCATTGAGGGATGTGTTTAAGTCCATGGAGATGTGGGATTAGAAAAGATTGAAAATATTGGCGGGGTGGAAGAAGATCTATCTATCGAAGGTGGGGCAGCTTACTTTGATTAAAAGTTTTCTTTCTAGCCTACCTACTTACTATATCTATTTATTTTCCCTTCCTGTTAGCATTGCGCAGCGTTTGGTAAAGCTGCAACGGGATCTTTTGTGGGCTGGGATGGATGATTGTGTAAAATTCCATTTGGTGAGGTGGCAGACGGTTTGCAAACCTGTCCAATAGGGGGGCTTAGGCCTTCATAGCTTGGTATGATTTAATCAAGCTCTATTAGGGAAATGGCTGTGAAGATTTACTTTTCAAAAAGAGGCTTTTGGCATATGATTACAAAGTATGGAGTTATTGGGGGTAGGTAGACTTCGGGGTCTCACGGATGTAACTTGTGGAAACATATCAGGAGTGGGTGGAATAGTTTTGCACAATTCATTTTCTTCGAAGTGGGTAATGGTTCAGGGTAAGGGTTCAGGGATTTGTTTTTGGCGTGACTACCAGTGTGGTGATGTAATTCTTAAGAAGCTTTTTTGGACCTACATCGTCTAGCTTGAGACAAAGAGGCTATGGTGGTAGATTATAGACATATACATGATGGGGATGTTTTTTGGGATTTAGTGCTTAATCGTGCTTGCCAAGATTGGGCATTGGAGATTTTGCACTCCTTTGTTTCTCAATTATACTCGGTCAAAATTGGGGGATTTGCTGAGGATTGTGAATGATGAACCCTTACTAAAAGTGGTGATTTGAGGTAAATCTTTTTACAAAGATCTCTATTCTAGAGAATTTCAGTTATTTCTGTGGAAGAGTATTTGGAAGGTGAAGTTCCATCTAAGGTAGCTTTTTCTGTGTGGACCGTGGCTAATGGGAGAATCCTTACAACGGATAATTTGAGTATGTGGAGAATGTGTGTGGTAGATGGGTGTTGTATGTTTGAGGAGTGGGATAGAAGGCTTGCACTCAAATATGAAGATGTTATTTTTATGCACTTTGTATGACCGATGGCAGCCTTAAGTTGTCATTCTTTCTCTGATATGCTAGTTTTTATGGATTTATGTACTTTCATTTGATTTTTAACAGCCCCTATGCAGTGCCTGTGTACTGTGGTTGTGCTGTACTTATCTTTATTTAAATAAAATTTGCATTTACTGATTAAAAAAAAATCTTGGTTAACTATAGCAAAAACTTTACTTGCTTTCCCCCACCCTTTGAATGCAGGATTACAAGTGTATAATAATTAACTGGCCCATGACCACTACAATTGTGGTTTTCAGAAGTATGACTGATCTGATATACTTCTTTCACATGCTTCTTCAGGTGACTGCTACTTCTCTTCCCTTTGCAGAAGCTCTTTGCTTTTTTTCTTTTCATTTTTTAAAATTTATTGCAATTACTTAGTTCTTTTAATTAACCTGCTAATATGGACTATATGTTGAGGCTAATTTAAAATTTAAAATTTAAAATTATTGTTATTGTGGAATAATTCTTGCTAATAGAGTTCCGCTACACTATGTTTGAGTGCTTGCTGATCCAGGCATTATTAGTTTCAGAGTAACCTTTGTTTTAGATATCTTGTAACATCTTTGCAGTTAGAAGAGATCTGAACATTGAAACATGAAAAGCCAGCTTAAATTTTGTATTTTTTATTTAATTGCCACATGGTAGAGTTACTGCTTGGATTGTAGTATTGTCATGTCTAATATGGACCTTGTCAAGAGAGAGAAATAGAAGAACTTTTGTGGCACAGGAGTTGTCAATTGAGAGGTCAATTCAATGTTTATTTGCTCTTTATTCCATTGATTATTAGTAGATGAGGGTAGATTATCTAATATTTTAGACTTTATAGATTCTTTGTATATTTGATACTTCTATTACAATTTATCAAAAAAATACAAGTTGTGTGTTTGTGTATTATTACAGATGCATTTTTTAAAAAGCATTAATATTTTAGACTTTATAGATTCTTTGTATATTTGATACTTCTTAGGAGATAGTTGAGTGTATTCATAACTGTTTACTTTTCTCTAAAATATAATTTCTTATTTTTATATGTATTAAAAAAAAAATATATATATATATATCTTTTTGTCCTAATTTTTCTTGAAAATACCAATAATATTATCTCGAAAAACCTTAAATAAAATTGAGGAAAAAAAAAAAGTTTACCAAAAATTATCATGTAACTTAAAAAAACAGAAACAAGAAAAAAGAAAAAGGAAAAAAGAGTTAAGGAGTGAGATAAACCCCTCGCATTGATTAGTTTGTAAATATAGATTGATTGGCTTTGCCAAAAGGACATAGCACAAACCATTCCAAAAACTGACTCCTATGCATTAACATAACATAAACTTAAACTGTGTATGAACTGTTTTTGTAAACATAGATTGATTAATTATTTGGTTTGATAGATTTTTGAGGAGGAAAATAAGTTTAATGCTTTTTGAATTGTGAAAAAAAAAATGAATACTTTATCATTTCAGAGTCTAATTTGATTGTCATTTTAGCTTTCTTATGGCCTGAGAATGTGGCTACCACCTTTTTTGGAGGGAATGTACATTCTTGTAAATGTGAGGTTTGATGGGAATTTAGAATGGCCGTGGGCATTTGATTTCCTTTGAGCTATTTACAGCCAAATAAGGGAATGCTTGGTACTCTTAGGATTCTTAGGAATCTTAAAAGATGATCCAAACCAAACCATCACATTAGTTCCGTGTGGATTCTATTCACAGTGGTAGATGAGCCAAACCAAACATCACATTAGTTCTGTGTGGATTCTGTTCATGGTGGTTGTTTGCCTCCCATCATGTTCTATGGATTGCATTATGCTTGAAAACAAAGCTCCATGGTCGAAGATTGTTTTTCTTTTCTTATCTTTTTTTATTGGGAAGTTGCACATTCATTTGGTGGGTCTGGAACCCATGACCTCATCCTCCATCCTATTGTTACAAAAGTTGCCTAGAAAGGGAGATTAAAGGTTGGTAAATTTTTTAACTGGGGTAGTCTAATCATGAACTTGCTGCTAATTATTTGCCCTGTGCAATGTATATGTTATAAGCAGTTTTGAATTAAAACCCAATAACAAACCAATTCAGTCATTTGTGTCAGTGCATAATTGAACTGACTCATTGCCCTCTCAAAATCTAAATGGCTTGGGAGGCGATTTTCACAGCCCTAATTTATAATTGCCTTGAACCAGTTATAATTATATATTAGTTATTATTATTATAGGTCATGTTAACAGGTGCCCTTAAGGCAGTTGTTAATAAACCATTTTAGGAAAGTTTTTATACCACTTTTATGGGAAATTGAAAAAGATGTCAAAATATTAATTGTTTTTTCTCTTTTCCCATAAAAACTTTCCTAAAATGGTTTATTCGTTAACATTTTCCTATTATTATTGGTATAACACTCAAATTTCTCATGTTCAATGAATGTAATCGAAAGGTAGAGGATAGAAAGGTTTGAAAATAATTTTAATTGTTTTGTGGGTATATTTAGTCACTTAAAAAGAATAATTATGTTCTTAAGTTGGAAAGTTAATTAAATATTTTCCAATTTACGCAAGCAATATTACAACAGGTTCTTATCCTAGATTATATTAATTTAAAAAAAATTACATTTTTCCTTTTTCTAATGTCATGTAAATAATTGAAACTTATTTCTCAAATATTATAATATATGAGTATTACAAATTGGCCATAAGAATAATTTCTTATCAAATATTTCAAAATGAACTTATAACATACATGCACATTGAGCGGGACATCGGCTAGTCCTATCTAAAATCTTGGCATTGTACATGTTTATTAATAGATGATTTTATTAAAGGGAGTGACTTAGGTGTGCAGGTTCTATACAAAAGCTTTGGCGCTTAATAACAATCACAAATAGTAGGAATCCAAAAAAATACGAAATATTTTTTTTTCTGTACATATTCATTTTATGTCGTATATCATACGCATCCTCATACATTTATTTAAATATACTGTATGCTATTGAAAAAAAATATAGATATAACAAAGTGAAATACTGTGATAAGAGAATTTTATAGGTTTCATCTTTCATATTTCACGTCTTAATTTGAGAACTTGATTCATAATATCCAATGCCTCCAATCATTAATCCCTTTGTAACTGTCTTAGCTTTGATTGAAGCCTTTCCTCTAGCCTGGACTAAATTATATAATTTGCTTTTCTGCAGTTTAGGTTGGCTTATGTGGCCCCAGAGTCGCGAGTGGTTGGTGCTGGAGAGTTAGTTGACCATCCAAAGAAAATTGCTCTTAATTACATTCGTGGATACTTTTTTATTGACTTGTTTGTTGTATTACCTCTTCCTCAAGTAAGAACCCTCTCAGAGTCATCCTCTTCCCTTCATCAACTTTGTATTTATCACCATCTACATATAACACATCCATGCACTTAATGTGTTACAATCTTCTTATTGACTATTCAAGTTTCTAGCTTATTGTTTCAGGGTGTAATTATGGCCAAAGTTAATTAGCCTAACACTCAAAATTATAAGTTATATATGTGGGTGATTACAATGATATTAATATTTTTCCCTGACTTAATAAAAATCTCATAACACTTCCATTCAAGCTAGGACGTATATGTCATACTATCCCAACCTGTTACATAACAAATCCAAATGAGTCTTACACAACACATTCATAACATATCAGCGACTTGGGCTCTTATAGAGGCATATGGAGTAGCTATTACACCAATTTCTACCCATTCTCGAACAAGATGAAAATCCCCTCTATATGCTTGGTTTGCTCATGAAACACAAGAATAAAGGCAGTATGAATTGTTGCTTGATTTTCACAATACAAAGTCATAGGCAACTACATGTCAAACCGTAATTATTTAAGTAGATGCTTAATCCACATAAGTTTGCATGACGCATGTGTCATGGCCTTGTAATTAGCCTCTACACTAGATCTGGATATTAAAGTCTACTTTTACTTTTCCAAGTAATCAAGTTGCCTCCTAGAAAAGTGCAATATGTGGTAGTAGATCTTCTAAGTGTGATCAAGTTTTCCTTTATGGTAGTATGGGTTTTATTTAAATGATAAGTTTATTTCGAATTTCTGTCCTTGTCATAAATTATTTTTATTATTATTTTTAAATGCAGATCATAATATTGTTAGTTCTACCAAAATATTTGGGAGGAGCAAATCATGCTAAAAATCTTTTACGGGCAGCTGTTCTTGTTCAGTACACTCCTAGATTGTATAGGTTTCTACCTCTACTTGCTGGTCAGTCTCCAAGTGGCTTTGTATTTGAGTCAGCATGGGCGAATTTCATTATAAATCTTCTCACCTTCATGTTGTCTGGCCATGTTGTTGGGTCATGCTGGTATCTCTTTGGGTTGCAGGTAAGCGGAGGTTGTTATATCACTAAAGACATGTGTTGAACTTGCTTTCTTTTTGGCAAGTTTCTTCTTGCTGTTTTTGGAAGTTTCTTTTGAACTTTACACTTCCTCTTGTACATGAAATTATGTTTAGTTGTTAAAATTTTCATTATAACGAAGCATCTTTTTGTTCAATCTACCTTTTATGAAACATAAATTGCAGGTGAAATGCAACCTTGGGTGAACAATTTCCAGAAGCAATATTAAGTCAAACATTCCTTGACCCCCCACCACCCCCCCCCCCCCCCCCAAAAAAAAAAAAGGGAAAAAGATAAGGAAAAGGAAAGAAACCAAACATTGCATCATTTATGTTCTCAGTTTTGTTAATAATGTTTTGATTTATTGTTAACATGGTAGTAAAATATTTGTAATAGGAAAAATAACCTACTACCAAGAAAATAATTTGTTTTATTAATGTATTAGTCATTTCAATAGTTTCAAAATTCAGGCCAAATAAAAAATAATGATAATAATAAATAAATAAAAGAGAAAGAGAAGGTTTTGACATTATTGTCTTATTGGAAGTCATAAATTTTTTTTTTTTGATAAGTAAATGAAATTTTATTCAAAAACTTAATAATGAGTCACCCGAGTATACAGTAGGGGACCAAAATAATCAAATACATAAATTACAAGCATGAGAGGGTTAAGTCTGCCAACTGTTGCTTCTTATTTCTACTTGGCCAATTATTCTGTTTGCTACATGCATTAAGACTTTTCTTCAATGATTCACTAATTTTCTCATTTTACCTCCTCTTTCATCTTTCCTCTCTTAGAGGGTTAATCAGTGTCTTCGACTTGCCTGTCATAACTCTGGACTCGGTGCATGCATGAGTTTCATAGATTGTGGGGATGGGAAAGGGAAAAATTCTGAACATTTTCCCAATGCTTCTGCATGGATTAGCTGGAAAGACAATGACAATGCCACTGCTTGTTTTACTGAAGATGGCTTTCATTATGGAATCTTCTTGGCAGCTGTCAATCTTACTACGGAACATAGCATTGTAACCAGATATATATTTTCATTATTCTGGGGATTCCAGGTATTCCTTTTATATATTTCTTCATTTTTACTTTATCTTCTTATGTGAAATGTGTTGAACTATCTCATACAAGTTGAACTTCAGTCAGAATTTAGTTTTACATAGTTTTTAAATCAACTAAGGATGTGCTGTAAGAAAATACATTGCAATTTTTGTCAAGCCCTTTAGGCAGGAGGCAAACCTGACATGTGCCATCATAGCTTTTGGTTTCTTACACTTGATTTCTTATCTGGCATATTATTTTTTTATTTTTGGCATTGACCTGAAGCTCAATGGAAGTATGGAACATGCCATAGCTGTTGCTTAATAATAGAGTGATGGCTATGCTAATATAAAACAACATGTGGATATAAAATAAACAAGAGTAACATATTCATATAAAATTCTAACGTTCTTTCTTACTTATCAAAAAAAAAAAAAATTCTAATGTTCTTTTTTATTTTTCATTTCTCATGTTTATATTAGTGTTAGAAATAATTTTTTTTAGAGTTAGATGTCCCACACCTGGGAGATGACATTAGAGTTGGATTGGAGAAATATAGGTGTAAAGAAATTTCTGTATTCAAATATTTTAAAAAAATACACATAGCAAATAAGTAATATAAAGGGCACTGTAGTGGGGCGAACGCAAAAACAAGTCTTGGGCCTAATTATAATAAATGTAAACACTGGGCCCAACAAGAATATCAGCCCAAGTAATAGGGATCAACCCCACAATGGCCAGCCCATTTCTTAATCAACGCACGTAGAACCTCGGATTCTCGGTTATGCCCAACATCCACCTAGGCAGCATACAAAGGTCACCTCTGAGGTCTATCCGAGCTAACGAGATAAGTAGCAGAAAGACCAAACTTCTACAAGATAGTCCTTTAAAGGTTCCTGGAGATTCCACAACCGCCTCCGCATTGAGATAGGTCGCCAGCCTGACATCACTGCATTCAATGCAGAGGAACAAGTCTGAACAGTAGGAGGAGCCCTAGAAGTCTCCGTCCATAATGAAAAACCTGCAAAAGAAGAGTCGAATAAGACCAGGAGTTATACAGGTGGACATTTGAACAGTGAAAAATACCTCAGAAGTCTCCGTTCATGATGAAAAACCATGAAAAGAAGAGCCCGATAAGATCAGAGGCAATCCAAGTGGCAATCCAGGTGGATTGGGACAAAAGATGAAGAAGAAGAGGATGGCTCATATAAAAGGAAGAAAATAAGACTAAAAAGGGGGATGATGTAACATATGACACTAAAATTAATAAAGGAGATTCTGGTTTTTTACGTGTTCTTGTCCAAACTTCCCATTGTGGATCAATATCAACCCATGTCATAAATTAATTGTAACACATGTTCTGCTTAGTATCTTAATCCAAGAGAAGCAGGGCAACGCTCCTACAATTGGCGCTGTCTATGGGAAATTCCACCAAGCAGTAGGTTTGGGAAGAACATACTGCAAGTATGGCAAGCAGAGACGGATCCAAACGTTCTAGATCTAGTAGATCAGTTGGGTCGACCGCCGAACCCCGCAGTATGCAAGTTGGGAATAGAAGAGAGCATCCTAGCGACGGAAGGGAGTCCAGCTTCACTATAACCCTATCTCCTTCTCCTTCAAGGAGGGAGGAAACGCCGGCTAGCCAAGTCAACAGATCCCAGGCCAACAGTCGGAGTAAAGAAGTAAAAGATCTTTGGAGACAAGTGCGAGCTTTGCACCGGGAGATCCAAAGGAAAGAAAGAATTAGGGAGGAATCCTAATCCAGTTCGGATGAATGTAGCAGCTGAAGTATGAGGGCAGGAAACCGACATTCTCCCTGGCTCAGAAATAGATCATGTTCTCTGAGGAGGGAGGGGTCAAAGAACATGACCGTGGAATCAAGGGATGGATGCTGTGAATCAGGCCTTACAACAGATCTCTAAGTCCCCATTCTCTGTTGAGATCGAGAGCTCAGATCCACCCCACAGATTTGTCCGACTTGTCTTTGTAATCTATAATGGGAAATCAGACCTTGTTGAACATGTAAGTCATTTCAATCAAAGTATGGCTTTGTATACTTGAAATGAAGCCCAAATGTGCAAAGTCTTCCCATCTAGCCCAGGACCCACAGCCATGAGATGGTTCGACGGCTTAGAGGAAGGAACGATTCATAGCTATCGGGAATTAACGAGGGCCTTTGGAGCTAGATTCATAACTTGTAGTCGAGTTTCCCAACCCATTGATTCCCTATTGACCATGACTATGAAGGAAGGGGAAACCCTACGGTCTTACACTGACAGGTACTGGGAATTGTACAATGACATTGTAGGGAGTAACAGTAAGGTGGCGGCTAGTACCTTTAGAATAGGACTGCCCAAGGAATCCGGGCTAAGGAAGTCCCTCACTAAAATCCCTCTGAAAGCATGCACAGGCTCATGGAACAGATTGAGGGGTACTAGTTGCAAGCTTGGGCGAAAGGAAAGTCAGTGGTAGTGGAAAGGAGAGAAGGAAGAATGGACCAACTGCCTTTAAGACCAAGAAATAACTTCTTTCCTCCCAATCCTAGATCAAGGGCCGAGGTGGTTAGTTCCATCTTCAAAGAACCTATCCACCAAATTTTGGAAAAAATCAAGCATGAACCATATTTCAGGTGGCCGATAAGATGGGTGGAGATGCATCCCAAAGAAATCAAAGTCTGAATTGTTCGTATCATCGGGAGTGTGGACACACAACAGAAGATTGTAGGGTCTTGCGAGATCATTTGAACCATCTAGCTAGGACTGGGCATTTAAATGATTTCTTATCGCCAAACCAAGCTCTCAATCCCAACCCTCAAGGCTCACAGCAGTTAAGAAATGGGCGTCCTTCCCTCGGAATGATAGAAGTGATTCGCGGCAGCAGGGATTAGTGATCTTCCTTGGGAATCCGGAGTCATGATCGTGATGCCCCATATCAGTCCTAGCCCTCTGTTTAGTTCGGGAAAGAGGAAAAGATCGGAACCAGAATTGATATTGGGATTTACGGACCGAGATAAAGAAGGGACCACCCAACCACATCGCAATGCCCTTGTGGTCACTCTACAAATAGCTGGCTATGATGTTAAAAGGGTAATGATTGATCAAGGAAGTGGGGCTGAAATCATGTATCCAAACCTGAACCGAGGATTGGGTCTGAAACTAGAGGACTTAAGTCAGTACGATACGCCATTGGTGGGTTTTGACGGAAAGGTAGTGATACTAGCAGGGCAGATCAAACTCCCTGTAGTTGCAGAGGGAAAGGAAGTTTTGGTGAACTTCATAGTGGTACACGCTTATACCTATACAACCATCTTGGCCCGACCTTGGTTGCATGACATGGAAGCTGTGCCATCCTCTCTACACTAGAAAGTGAAGTTTCCTACTAAACGGGGAGTGGTAGAAATCAAGGGGGACCAGAATACAGCTCGGCAGTGTTGTATAGCCACCATTTCTCAGAAAAATTGAACTCATGAAGATTTGGCTGACACTACTCAGCATCCATAGCAATCACAGTCAGAGGTCCAAGCATCAAATGGTCAGTGCAAGGACCTCACAAAGGTCTACATTGATGCCGAGGTGGATAAATATTTCCAGGTTGGCCAGAAACTTTCATTACCTGATAAAGTAGAATTGCTACTATTTTTAGTTCATAATTTAGATGTTTTTGCATGGAGCCCCTATGATGTACCTGGGGTGGATCTGAACTTTATTTGCCACCAATTAAATGTGAATCCTGAGTACACTCCTAAGAAACAAAGGCCCCGGCCATCGTCTTATATTCATGCTGAGGCAGTAAAAGAGGAGGTAGACAAGCTTAAACGAGCAAGGGCGATAAAAGAAGTATTCTATTCGAATTGGTTGGCAAATACAGTGGTGGTAAAGAAGAAAACCGGGAAATGAAGAGTGTGTCGATTTTACGGACCTAAATAAGGCTATCCAAAAGATCCTTTCCCAGTCCGGAAAATAGATCAACTAGTCGATGTGACGTTCAGTCATCCAAGAATGAGTTTCTTAGACGCATTTCAAGGATACCATCAGATAGCTTTGGCACCCGAGGATCAGGAAAAGACTTCGTTCATCTCCCCGGAGGGGAACTATCACTATATGGTAATGCCTTATGGATTAAAAAATGCGGGGTCAAGGTCGACCTACCAAAGAATGGTCACTAGGATGTTCAAGGACCAACTTGGGAAAAACATGGAGGCATACATAGACGATATAGTAGTAAAAAGCAAGGAAGCTCAGAAACATCTGGAGGATTTGATCGAGGTGTTCAGAGTACTGAGAAGGCATTGTCTGAGATTAAATGCCTCGAAATGTGCATTCGGCGTTGGTTCAGGAAAGTTCCTCGGCTATATGATTACTCATTGAGGGATAGAGGTGAACCTCGATCAGATCACGGCAATACAACGCCTACGCCCCCCGAGGAATCCCAAAGAGGTACAACGTCTCACGGGAATGGTCGCTGCCCTGAATCAATTCAACTCCAAATTGGCAGAACGCTGTAAGCCCTTCTTCCAGCTCCTGAAGAAATAGAATGATTATGTATGGACACCCGAGTGTGAGGAGGCATTCCAAAGGCTGAAAGAATATTTGACGAAGGCCCCAATACTCTCACGGCCCGAAAGTGGAGAGAATCTATACATGTACCTATCAGTGTCAAACCATGCCGTAAGTGCAGTCCTAGTCAGAATAGAAATAGGTTCTCAAAAACCGGTGTATTACGTGAGCAAGACACTGCTTGAAGTTGAAGTGAGATGCCTTCCCCTAGAAAAGATTGCCCTAGCTCTGGTGCATGCAACCAGGCGGCTACCGCACTATTTTCAGGCCCACACAATCATTGTCCTCATTAAATCCCACTTCAAGCATTATTGAGGAGAGCTGACTTCTCAGGGAGGATAGAGAAATGGGGAACTGCGTTGGGGGCCTATGATATCAAGTACCAGCCCCGAACATCAATTAAAGGACAAGTCTTGGCAAACTTTGTAGCATAATTTACCCTGGAAAGCATGGGAAAGAACCTCGGATTGAATCAAATTTGTGGTGTGGTATTGGATTCAACTCCACTGTGGGAAATCTACGTCGACAGAGCATCCAATTACCGAGGCTCTAGACTAGGAGTGGTCCTTCTCTCCCCAGAAGGAGCTCTTCTTGAACGGTCGATAAGATTGGAGTTCTCAGCATCCAACAATGAACCGGAATATGAGGCACTATTGTCCAGATTGAGGATGGCTAGAAAAGGGGGGGCTATCAAGGTAAAAGTGTTCTGTGACTCTTGATTGGTTACTAATCAGGTTAATGGAGAGTTTGAAGCCTGGGATGAAAGGATGGTAAAGTATTGGACCGAAGTGAAGGCATCGCAAAATCAGTTTGAACAGTTCTCTATGGTTCAGATACCTCGGGGAAGTAATAGCCATGCAGACTCTCTTGCAACCCTGGCCTCCTCGGTTACGAATCTGTCACCTCGGGTAATCATGGTGGAATCCTTGGCTAAACCAAGCATAGATCACTCAAATAATACACAAGTAATGGGCATACATGTTGGCCCTAGTTGGATGGACTCTAATATGGAATATATTAGAAATGGGACACTACCCGAAGACGTTTCTGAAGCAAAAAAGATTAGACACAAATCCCCGAGGTATTGGCTATCAGGAGAAGGGAAGCTTTACAAACACTCATATACAGGTCCGTACCTTCTCTGCGTTCATCCTGTGGCAGTGGACTTAATCCTGGAAGAGTTGCATGATGGAATATGTGGGAGTCACACTGGGGGGCGAACCCTAGCTCATCGAGCAATCACCCAGGGATATTGGTGGCCAAACATGCAAAGAAGTTCACAAGAATACACCAAAAAGTGTGATCAATATCAAAGGTATGCTCCAAACATACACCAGCTAGGTGGGTTTCTGAATCCATTGGCGAGTCCATGGCCTTTCACCTAATGGGGGCTGGATATAGTAGGACCTTTTCCTAGGGCCACAGGAAACTGGAGGTGGTTGTTAGTAGCTACTGATTACTTCAAAAAATGGGTCGAAGCCGAGCCATTGGCCAATATAAGAGACTAATGTAAAACGCTTTGTGTGGAAGAACATAGTGACTAGGTTCGGGGTCCCTCGAACCTTGGTATCAGACAGTGGACTGCAGTTTGACAGTAAGATGTTTCATAGGTATTGCAATGAATTAGGAATCACTAACCGATGCTTAACCTCGACCTATCCATAGGGCAATGGACAGGCTGAAGCTACCAACAAAGCCATCATTAATGGTCTAAAGAAAAGATTGGATGAATCTAAGGGGAAATGGACCGAGGAACTTCCGAGCATACTATGGGCTTTTAGAATGACTCCGAGAAGGTCCACTGGAGAAATCCCCTTTTCGATGAATTACAGTTCAAAACAGACGATTTTGAACAAAAGAACAACGACTTAGCTCTGTCTAAGAAGCTCGACTTGGTAGAAGAAAATAGAGAGGTTGCAATGATCAAGTTAGCTGAGTACCAACAAATGATCAACCGTGGTTATAACAAGAATGTGAAGGCTAGAGAATTTGTTCTCGGAGACTTGGTACTGAGGAAGGTTATGGGGAACACCAGAGATCCGAGCTGGGGAAAACTGGGCCCGACTTGGGAAGGCTCCTATAGGGTCACATCAATCGTTGGAAAGGGAGCTTACAGATTGGAAGACCTAGATGACCCAGGCCCTTGACCATGGAATGTATATAACCTAAGGAAATACTTTTACTAATGAAGTTTTCTTTCTTTTGTACGCACGTCTTTCTTTCTTTCTTTCTATCTTTTACAATGTGCAGAACCTCCCAATGCGCTTTTCAAAATTTCAAAAAATGGAAAAAAATAGCTTGGATCACTAAAACCCTGGGGTACAAGGCCATGCCTTTCCCTTGGGTGCATTCTAAACAGAACTCTCTGCCCGATTCGATCCCAGGATCATTGGGAGCTGAGGGAAATTGGGATGTGGCCAAAAGGATGGGCGATCAGGCGTAAAGCTAGTAAACTTGATCTATTTATAAAAATATATTGGACAATTGTATTGGTACATGAATTGTTACTCATAAATAATCATACTAGACTTTGACCTATTGACGAGGCAAATTTGTTGTTTGATCTATTTGTAAACATACATCGAATAATTATATTGGTACATAAATATTTAGAGATAAATGGCCATACAAGACCTTGACTTATTGACCAGAAAAATCTGTTGTTGGGAATCTTGGGATAAACATAACTCAGGTTGGTTACCACATTTCTAATATGAATGGAACAATAAAAAGGGAAATTGGGATGTGGCCAAAAGGATGGGCGATCAGGCTCGCTGAGGCCAACAAAAGAATTGCTCGGATAATTAAAACCTCGGGGTACAAGGCCATGCCTTTACCTCGGGTGCATCCTAAACAGAACTCTCTACCCAAGTCGATCCCAGGATCATTAGGAGCTGAGGGAAATTGGGATGTGGCCAACAGGAGGACGATCAAGTTTACTGAGGCCAGAAATAGTGAGCCCTTGAATTTGCAATAAATGATGAAAAATATAAATATAAGTATATAAATAAGACAACACTTGAGCAAAGATTAAATTTCAAAAAAACTTTTTAAACCGCAAAAACGATACAGCCTTCATTAGATTAAAAATAGTCACGAGTGGACACAAAGCAACAAACATAAACCCCTTACAAAAATCATACACTAAATTCCATGTCTTAATGAAAAACAAAATAACAAAACAAAAATTTGGCACTAAGTAGTGGGCTGATCTCCACATTTGGCATCCTTCTCATCAAAAGACTCCACTGTGGGGTCCCCATCCCAGACCTCTGAAGCTTTCTCTTGCTCATCGACCAAGCTCCCTCCATCCCCTTCAATAGCTGTGGGCGCACCTGGGAGATAGTTGATCGGAATAGGTATTTCTACCTCGTTCCAAAGTGCAGAATCAGCAGCTACTCCCTGTTTATCTAGAGCACTGGTCCATCCCTCCACAAACGCCTTTAGGCAAGATTTACGAACCAAAGGCCTGAGATACTCCTTGGTAAAATTATGACCGTCCAGAAAGGCCTTCTGAAGCTTGTCACTGTGAGCAGCAACCTTCTCCCCAAGCTCGGTATTTTTTTCCATCAGCACCCGCTGAGCCTCCAGTGCCTTCTTAGCTGCATCCTTGGCCTCCACCAGCTGCCTCACGGCAGTGTCGTAGTTAGTATTCAATGATGCAGCCTCTTTTTCAACCTTTGCACAAGCAGTCTCGGACTCATTTACCTTCTCCATCAAATCCTTAACCTTCTTCATCAACTGCTCTTGCTCAGCTGAAGCCTCTAGCTCTTTCAACGACCACAAACATCCTCCTGTCCATCTCCACCATGCCTTGATAACTCTACAAGTAGATCATTGTTAATAAAATTCGAAATAAAATAACAGAAAGAGAAGAGAAATAGAGAGTTAGTTAGTTCTCACCAGCACCACGTTTCTCTTCAAAGCCAAAAGCATCCCCTCCCCATCCATCTTTTTCCAATTCTCCATGTCCGTAGGAAGGAGAAGGGCTTTTCCCACACAGTCAGCCACCTTGCTGCCATGCCTGTCTGACCAAGGCCTCACACCCTCATTAGATGGAAGAGGAGCCCCCTCCATGATAAAGTCACACGTATATGGAGGAGGAGCAGGCTCGAATGGTCCTTCGCCAACTTGGGACTCCTCAACGTCCACAATTTTCGGAGGGGGAGTAGGATTCCGAGCTGCCACCGTAGTCACAGCTGTCGGAACCTTGGTCTGGGTGGTTTTGCTCTTCTTCGCTTGGGCCTCACTCTGGGGACCCCCACGGAGCCTTTAGCCTTGGCAGCGGCCTTATGAGTAGTCTTAGAGGTAACCTTCGAATCATCGGTCCTCAGAGCTCCCAGTAGGTCCGCAATGTCCGGAATCACTCTCTGATAAGACATATCCTAGCCTTCACGGGGGATCACTTCGGAATAAACTAGGGCGACTCCCTGCAAGGCCTTCTGAGTTGTTGGGTTCGAGCTCGGAACAGCCACGGACCCTCTGAGGTCCATGTTTGTGAACGGTTCAGGAGAGCTACTGCGCCACGGATGCCTTTTCAACTCTTCAATCTCCACCGGCGACGGATAGTAATCCTTCAGACGAACGTCAATGTAAGGTAGCCAGTAATCCTCCTCCTTAATTATGTCCTACTCCTTTTGGAAGCAGGGATACGTAGGCGTATACCCAAGGATCAAGTAAGCAGCCCAGAGCTGACCGTTTGTATGGATCTCGGATTGAAGCAATCTATTGAGCTGAACAACTTCGACGAGATTAAGATTCTTCTTAAGGGAATGCGGATCTGCAGAGAAGAGAATACATGTATAAGAACAAAGATAATAAGGTTAATTAATAACAAGTGAAACACAATAAGCAAAGATGGAAATCCCACGGACCTAGATCCCTAATGTTAGTGGGGCAACGAAAGTTGTCAATATACCAGTTCCTCGACACAACGAGGAGCCCCCATTCGTGACTTTATTGGAATCTAGTAGGCAGGAGATTATCTTAACTGGCCCACGACGGGCTTTGAGGTACCACCCCGATCTGGGGACCTTGGACTTACGAGTGTTTTGTAAGTTATTTATGTAATTAATATCATGAATGGTGAGTTTCAGGCCTAATTGTTTGTTTAGTGTATCTACAGCGTTGACTACCCGAACGACATTGGGAGTTATCTGATCAGGGCATAACTTAAAATACCTTAGATAGTTAATTAACAAATCATTCATCGGAATCCTAACCCCCCTTCTACAAAAGCGATTAATGGAATAACTACCCTTCTAAACCCTCTATTCTGGGCAATATCACCTTCCTCGCACCGCCTAATGTCAACATCCCGAGGGATATTGCACTTCGCCTTAAAAGCCTCTATACCCTTAGGAGTACTAACTAGTTGGGAAAGTTTGCCCATGGCGTCAACTAAGAAGATAAAGAAAGGAAACGGAGATAATAAAAAAAGGGTAGTAGAAAAAAGAATATAGGCGAAGGGACTTACAAGAACGGGAGATACCAGAGCCTAACGGGAGCGAGGAGAAATGTAAACTTATCTTTGAAAAAAGAGAAAAGAGAGAGTAAAAATGGGTGAAATGGGCAAAGGGAAGGCTTAAATAGCAGGTGGGCGGGAAAAATTTCGCTCCACCTCCTGTGGTTCCCCCCACTGTACGCTCCACTATTCAACTCCACCGTCTGGATGCTGACAAGTGGCGTGACAATTCGGAAGCTAAAAAGACGTTCTCCAATCCATTAATTACTTAAATGGCTACACTCCAATCAATGTCAGACAAAAGTCTTGGAGAAACCCCACGATGTGACCATGATCTCATCCCACGAAATAAATGGGCGTGAGATCATGGGGGGCTATTGTAGTGGGGCAAACGCAAAAACAAGTCTTGGGCCTAATTATAATAAATGTAAACACTAGGCCCAACGAGAATATCAGCCCAAGAAATAGGGATCAACCCCACTATGGCTAGCCCATTTCTTAATCAACTCACGTAGAACCTCAGATCCTCGGTTAGGCCCAACATCCACCTAGGCAGCATACAGAGGTCACCTCCGAGGTCTATCCGAGCTAACGAGATAAATAGCAAAAAGACCAAACTTCTACAAGATAGTCCTCTAAAGGTTCCTGGAGATTCCACAACCGCCTCCGCATTGAGATAGGTCGCCAGCTTGACATCACCGCATTTGCAGAGGGACAAGTTTGAACAGTAGGAGGAGCCCCAGAAGTCTCCATCCATGATGAAAAACCTGCAAAAGAAGAGTCGGATAACACTAGGAGTTATACAGGTGGACATCTGAACAATGAAAAATACCTCAGAAGTCTCCGTTTATGATGAAAAGCCATGAAAAGAAGAGCCCGACGAGATCAGAGGCAATCTAGGTGGACTGGGACAAAAGATGAAAAAGAAGAGGATGGCTCATATAAAAGGAAGAAAATAAGACTCAAAAAGGGGATGATGTAACATATGACATTGAAATTAATAAAGGAGATTCTGGTTTTTTACGTGTTCTTGTCCAAACTTCCCATTGTGGTTCAATATCACCCATATCATAAATTAATTGTAACACGTGTTCCGCTTAGTATCTTAATCCAAGAGAAGCAGGGCAACGCTCCTACAGGCACTAAAGCAATTTCCAATTATAACTTTTTTGATAATTCAATTGTTGGGGGGTGGGGGCATTTGAACCCTAGATGCCTTCGTTAGAAACACCGGCTCTTGGCAATTTCCAATCGTAACTAAATAGACATCCATCTTTTCCCTCTATCTCTGCTCATTTTGGGTGGGCACAATGACGTGGGCCAAGCTGGATTTCCCATCTCTCTGTGTCATTACCATCTCATTTCCTTCCCTTGAACCAAACAAGGGAAACAAATTCCTTTCCTTCCAAAGTTTTCCATTCCCTCTTATTTCCATCAAACCAAACAAAATGTAAATGTTACGTCATATATGTTATCTCATGATGTGGCACACTTAATTGAGTAAGTTTTTTTGCATGTCATGCTGGAATACAATCTCAAAATTCACCTCATTAGTATCTTATGATTATAATAGTATTGTGAAAATAATGTGTCTTATAGCATCCCCTACCGATGAAGAACTTTATTGTCTTTATAATAATATCCTAATTAAATTATTCTTGTCTCAAAATGATTTTCTTTCTAAATTGTATTCCATACTGACCTGATACATTTCCTTTGGTACAATGATAGGAAGTGTATTCATATGTGATTTAATTAATTTTTTAATGATAGGAAATGTATAATTTAATTAACCCCTTGCTAACATTGTTTTTGTGTGATTTTATGAAGCAAATCAGTACACTTGCTGGAAATCAAACTCCAAGCTACTATGTTTGGGAAGTCCTTTTCACCATGGCCATTATTGGGCTGGGCCTCTTGCTCTTTGCTCTTCTCATTGGAAATATGCAAAATTTTCTTCAGGCTCTTGGGCGGAGGTACAATTTTTTTACTATGGTCGTATGATATATGCTTCTTAAATCATTGTGCGTGCAAACGCCACTTAAAATATTAGGGTTAGGTGTGAAGAGAGAAGAATTAAAGGGAAGAAAGATTAGAAATTAGGCTTAGAGCTTTATTAGTTAGTCCTTTCACGGTGGCATATATATATATTCTCCTTGTATGACACAATTACAATTATATCCTCAAGTTAATACAGTAATCACAAGCCAATTATAAATAACCACATAATAACACTAACAATAACTTTGGTACTACTTTAGCCGTTGAAGCAATATCCAAAAATCATGACTTTTTGTGCACAAGTTTGATCATTTTTATGATTATGTTTCTTTCACGATCTACATGGACACCTATCTTTTGGTGTGAAGACCTCCATAGGGAGTAATTTTTTTTGTCATTTTCCTTCTTTTGCATTATGTAACCGCTACCTTTTCTCTACCCTTCTGGTTCTGAACATAGTATAAATAAATTTCTTAAATCCATTGGCAAATTATTGTTAGAAACAATTAGTTTTATATTTCTCTAATTTCCTGTCGGTTAGACTATCCATCTCATTGCATCAGGTTCAAAGTGTTGCAATTAATTAAAATAGCACACAATACACTTTCTCTGTTGCTCAAACAGGAAATTCATTCTTCCATTTGTTTTCAAGTTCAACTCACTTACACGTAATAAATGAATAATAGCTGTCATTCTGTAAATAATCCAAGTGTTTCAATTATAGACATCTATGTTTAGTGTCTCATTTATACTTTTCAGTAAGTCCAACTGTAAAAATAAAAAATAAAAATCATTGATTTAATTTCAGAATTTATAAATCTTCCACCAAAGATTTGAACTTCTTTAACTAGTTTCATATTTTTTTTCCTCCTTTTGGTGGTTTTCCCGTAGGAGGTTAGAAATGTCTCTGAGACGTCGTGATGTTGAACAATGGATGAGCCATCGACGCTTGCCAGCAGAACTAAGAAGGTATGCCATTCTTGTCATTTGTTTACATTCTTGGCATTTTAGAGTGAATGTGGCTAATAGATGTTACTCCAAGTCACCTCAAAAGGAATACTGCAATTGAATTATTTGAGGTTCTTGTTTTCTCATTGTTAAGTTAAATATTAGATGTTTCTCCTCTTTATCCGTGCACTCTCTAAAGTATGATCTATCTCAAGAGGGTATTATACATATCATAAGAATACTTTTATTGGACCAGTTACGCCCATCTTTTTTTCCTAAAACCGAAGGAATTTTAGTATTTTTTTAATGCTAAGAAAGTGTTAAAAGGACCATTTCTTCCCCTTCTCTCTCTCTCCCTCTCTCTGTTGTAGTACATCCATGGAAACCAAAAAATAGTGATAGACATTGCAAGATGAGTATCTCAAGTTTACTTAATAGGAACATAAGCAAATAAATTGAAAAAGACACCTAACTTATTTGATTTTTGATCAATAACACCTAACTTATTTGATAATTGTTTGCTAAACCCAGTAGACATGGAAAAGATATCAAGAGGAAAAATTGAAGGAGAAAGGCCATCATTTGTGCAAGCCCAACTCCCATCACAGCCCTTCCCTTGGATATTCTTATATTTAGGATTCACTATAGCCAAAGGAAACTAATTGCTTGATAAATTTTTCTACTGTTAGTCACCTCTCAAACAGCTCAAATCAGTAGACCAAGAAGAACCCATCTACCGATTTAAAATCTGGATAGATTGCATTTGAGGTTGTTGCACACCAGTTCTAGGCAAAAGCATATTTGAACTTTTGATTGCCCAGCATAGAACAATCACTGAAGATGAAATGGTAAAACAATAAATCATGAAGGAGAGAGAGTGAGAATTCAAGCTTTGTATTAGTCAAAGGCAGCCCACTGTTTAAACAGTGAATAATGGTGGTAGGATCAACTGTGGATGAGAAGCAATTTGGTTTTTGGTAGCGGGTATTAAAAATTTATAATACAAATTAGAAACTACTTAAAAATGCAAGTTATGCTTGTTATTGGTTCCCTTCTTTTTTTCCCTGAGGTAGATGGATAGGAAGGCTAGATTTTTGTGTGATGGGTGGATAGGTTCAGGCATCAAAAGTATTATTACCCTAATCTACTTTCCGAGAGTAGGAAAAGGAAAAATGATGTGATTTTTTTTGTCCCTACTCTGTTCATTGTGGGTTTCTCTCTCTCTCTCTCTCTCTCCTTCCCTAGTTTGGTTACATGGACACTCAAGTGAATTTTGAACACATGACTTCATCTCCACCTTGTTCTTACAAGGGAAGGAAACACTATCTGAGCTAGAGTTTATTGGCTTTCTTCCACCCCTCACCCCCTGTGGTGGATATATAAAATAGTTTTATTTGAAAGGAGCTATTTCAAATACTTAGGGCCCGTTTGGATTGAGGGGGGAGGAAGGGGGAGTAGAGGAGAGTTGGCTGAAAATAGGCTAATTTTGGGCTAACTCTACTCTACTCCCCTTCCCTCCCCCTCAATCCAAACGGAGCATTAGTGTTTATTAAACCACTACTGAGTGTGTGTGTTTCTGTACATATAGGTATGTTCATATATTCAAAGCCTTTGCAGATAACATGCGCATGATGGATTTCACATTCTCAAATTGCCTTTTGATGCAGGGTTTATTGGCACTCTGACCCATGTAATTGGCTTATCTTGTAGGCAAGTACGGCAAGCTGAACGGTATAATTGGGCTGCTACTAGAGGAGTAAATGAAGAAATACTTTTGGAGAATTTGCCTGAAGACCTAAAGAGAGATATAAGACGCCATCTCTGCAAATTTGTAAAGAAAGTAAGCATCAATATGTCTGAACTTCATAACATGACTAGTTTCTTGAATGAATATTGCATGTTTATTAATTACTCTTAGAATTAATCTTGTAGTCAGATCCTTAATCCTATGTTTGGATGGGAGGGGAAAGATGGCCTTACATGTTAAGTAGATTTCCTTGGAGAACCTTAAGAAAATTTGATTATTATATTTTTTATGAGGACGAAAAAAATCAAAAGACCCTGCAAAAAATAACAAAACCCTTATCTCAAAATCTCCCCAGAGCATCAAAATCCTCAACCACCACAGTACAGCCAAACCCATTTCCCTAACCTTACTACTAGAAAGCCTTTGAACGTATTATCAAACCTTGTCACAGATCCCAAAGCAATGGAAACCTAACCCATGCCACCAATAGATTGCATAATTTTCAACCTGATCTCCAAGCTATACCAGTTAATTTTCCCACCCCATGACTTTGATAACCTTGAACAACAAACTATACACGTTTGAAAGATCAAAAATCCATCCAGAAATATCCAAATGGCTGATCCATGCAGCAAAATGCATTAAACTGATTGGTTGAAAATGCTAGAACACAAATGAGGCCCTGCGAAAAATTCTTTACAATCAGAATCAAATTTCCTTTGCAGTCTCTCAAAAGTTTCAAGCCTTGATAGGTTCATTGGAGAACTACAAGAGGAAATCCAAATGATCAATGGGGAATTGGGAATGATTGCAATTATATTCAAAGACATCTTTCTAATCTCCCAGCTTATTAGATAAAAAGGATAAATAAAAGCACATACAGTCCCAGTTAAAGTACATAGAAGCTGTTGAATTTTAGAGAAAAATTGTGTGTTAAGTTAATATGATTAGCCCTAACACCAGTTTCTTACACTTGGACAATAATATGCATGTTAAAAATATACACTCAGAAGGGTTAAAATAAAAAATTTAAATAATTTTTGGCTGTGGTAATTATGTCCATCTAATTTGACTGTGGTAATATGAAGAGTGGGGTTATCCGTGGCATGTTTCTCTAGAATAGTCATCAGATGAACAATATAAAATGCTAAATAGTCAAAGGAAAAATACTAACTAACTAATATACTCCTGGCAGAAATAAAAAGAAATAGGTGGTGGCACAAATTAAATGCATATAAGCCAATACAAGGAACACATGGGCTGGAGCTCCATTAGTTTGAAAGGAGTTTTGAAGGTATCTCTTCAAATCATCAATGCCCTTCTTGTCATCACCAATGATTGGCTACATCGCAATCCAAACTTTGACACTGCTTCACTGAATTTACTAAACCAAGCTCAAGGAGTTTGTTTTAGACCATATGCAACCTACACACCTTTCCAGACTCCTCCCTGAGCAACAATCCCAGTCGTTGCTCCATTTACAGCTTTTCCTTGAAATCTCCATTCAAGAAGGCATTTTTAACGTCTAACTGAAATAGTGGTCAACTCAAATTAGCAGTTAAGGAGATCAAAATCTTGACAAAAGAAATTTTAGCAACATGCAAGAATGTCTCTGCATAGTCAACGTCGTATGTCTGGGTATACCCTTTGGCAACCAAGCAAGCCTTCAAATGCTCAATAGAACCATCAAGCAAGTACTTCACAGTATACACCCAACGACAACCAACAATAGTTTCCCTGGAGGATGAGTAACTAAAGACCAAGTAACATTTTGAGATAGTGCAGACATTTCTACTTCTATAGCAAACTTGCAACTAGGGATGGACATAGCCTCCTGGATAGACTTAAGAACAACAACAGAATTCAAGGACGAGGCAAAAGCATAGAGAGATAAAGACAAATGGACATAAAAGACAAATTGAGAGATAGGATGAGAGGTACAAGTACGCTTACCTTTGCGTAGAGCAATTGGAAGAGTTGGGGTCAAGAGGCGGATCACTAGGCAGGGAAGAAGTCTCAATGGGAGATTTCTACCAACACTTGGAGTGGTTTATGAGGAGGAGATTCAGTAGGAGACACAAGTGGTAAGTGAGGAAGACAAGGAAGAGAACTGTCACTACCAACCAAAGGAAAAATAGGATTGGGACTCATCCAAGGTGACATTAGCACTAAAACAACGACAAAGAGAAGGTTAGTATCATCAGTATCCCTTCTGAGTGTGAGAATACCCAAGAAAAACACATTTAGTGGATCCAGGATTAAGTTAATCACTCCTTGGACCTAAGATATAAACATAGAACACACAACCAAAGTTCTTAGGAGGTAGATGAAACAAATGTGCATTAGGAGAGAGCACAATATAAGGGCTTTGACCACCTAGAATAGTGGATGGCATGCAATTAATCAAGTGACAGGCAGTCAAAACAGCATCATCCCAGTATGATTGGGGAACACGCATATGAAACAATAGGGCATGAGCGACCTCTAACAAATAACGTCATTTTGTTGTGGACTATGGGGGCATGAAGATTGGTGAATTATACCATGATCATGAAAAAATTGAGACAGAGATCTATGAAAATATTCACGAGCATTATCAAATCGAAAAATATGAAGTGAAGCAATAAATTGAGTCTTTATTTACATAAAAAAAAATGATTTGAAAATTGAGTACAATTCAGACCTTTCTTTCATAAGATAAAGATAGGTGACTTTAGTATAATCATTAACAAAAATGATAAAATATCTAAGCCCCAACAATGAGTGAGTGTTTATTGGGACCCCAAATATCAAAATGAAGTATTGACCTGACTCTCACGCCTAGTGAGAAAAGGCACCCTACGCTGCTTACCCAATTGACATGCTTTACATTGTAAGGATGCAATTTGACGACATGTCGGGACTAACAACTTCAAATTCTAAAGAGAGGAATGACCAAGGAGACAATGATGCTAAAGAGGTGAGATAGACAAGTGAGAAGCCACTAAACTCGAAGAACCACGTTAATCTAGGTAGTATAGTCCACCAACTTCATGCCCTCCTGCAAGAATCTTCTTCGTCTTGATATCCTAAAAGATGCAATGAGTAGATTAAAAAAATGGCGGCGCAATTCAAAAGTTTAGTAATCTTATTAATTTACAAAAGATTAAAAGGAAAATCAGGAATATATAAGACAGAAGAGAGAAAGATTAGGATTGAGATTACTAGTGCACAAACCAAAAACTATAGTGGTTGAGTCATCTGCCAAAGTAACATTGGGAAGACTGCTAGAGTGCTCAATGTTAGAGAGTAAACCTTAGGTGCCTGTCATATGATCAAAAGCACCTAAGTCAATGACTAGGGTCGTGAGTGGCAAGACAAGAAGTGGAAGTACCTTGTTGAGCCAACGTACCTGTAGAGCTAGACCCAACAAAATCAGAATGCATAGACATGAGGCAATTGTACTCTTCATTATGGATAGAGACTACTCTGGATATTGGTGGAAGTGACTATGAAGTCAATTCTTCAACCTGAAAACTAGCTTGGTGAGCCAAGGGTTTACCGTACAACTTCCAACAGAAGTCTACCATATGATTCTCACCATGACAATAAGTGAACTTACGAAGGTCACGTCCTCTACCACGACCCCCTTGTTCATGACCTCCACAACCTCGGCCCCCACAACCACCTCTACAACTCCCCATAGAAGTGGCAAAAGCAGATTTATCTCTTCAAATTGTTATAATAGTCTTCTAAACAAAAATCACTGAGAGTCAGGGAGAAATAAGCTTGATGAAGATCATAAATTCTCTTCAAATTGTTAACTCCAAAATAAAGTTTCTTGGCCTGTTCCTACACAAGTGTAGCAGTTAGTAAGAAAACCAAACCACAACTAATCTTATACTCGATGCTCTTCTACAAGCAACTTCTAATTTGTGCATCTTTGACTCTCCAATCAACATATTTTGAGTTCGTAGATGCAGGGGTCAACTATCACATAATCAAACTTCTTTCTACCAAGAAGAAACACTTCAACTACCTAGAATCACTTAGCATAATTACTTACTTCCATTAAGACGAATGGAAGTAAT
Organism: Notholithocarpus densiflorus; assembly: GCA_030021035.2. Classification (NCBI taxonomy): domain Eukaryota; kingdom Viridiplantae; phylum Streptophyta; class Magnoliopsida; order Fagales; family Fagaceae; genus Notholithocarpus; species Notholithocarpus densiflorus. Next base: position 544,040 of record JARYZH020000066.1, on the reverse strand, counting down.
AGATAACATGGTTGGAGACAATAAATAATTAGTGGGTTGAACACTATTTTTGGTCTCCATAGCAGCAATCTCAAGCTTCAACAAACTCACAATAAACCAATAAACTAGTGGACTGTAGAAAGAAACTCCAATAGTGAGTCAACTAACCACAACTAAACAAATTCAACACCAAAAAATCCCAATAATAAACAAGTCCAACAACCATTCACCATAGCCACTCCAAAAAATCCAAAAAAGAATACCTCAGTAACATAAATAACATCAGGATCCAAGAAAAAAAAAAGACCAAATCAACAAAAAGGGGTTCCGGCAAGGATTACCCACACTGAGAATCAAGACATGTTAGACCAAAGACAAGGAGTTGAACCATAGAAGAGCATATTGGTAACCAAGAAAGAAAATCTGATGGAGGCATGGTGGTCAGAGCTACGGTTGGTGGCTAAAAAGGGTGTCTGTGGGTCGCCAGTGGAAGCCGACTAGAACCACGATGGAATCGCGGTCAGGCAACAATGGAACAATGTCGCGAGACCCACGAAGCAGTCGTTGGAGCTAGTCGACACCTCCAGCCCAGCAAACCTGGATTTGTTGTGGTTGTCGGAGTTGGAATGAGGGATTGGCGATGGACAACAACGACAAATGTGATCTCCGATGATGGAAGTTGATGGGTTATGGTTGTGGGGTTAATGGCAGAGGGTGGCCAGGTTTCTTACTGTTTTGCCCCTAGCTTTATACCCATTTACAGTTTTCAATTGTAGCCCCGCTCGTAATTAGTTTCTCCTAAAATTATTAAATTGCGTTGAGCTCTGTTCCATTCTCTTCTTGATCATGTGTCCTCCCTCGATTCTTTCCTCTATTCCAGACATTAATGCCTTAAGACAATCTCACCAATGATATTCGCAGATCAGTGTGTAAAGCAAAGTTTTGAATACTATTTTCGGTGGCTGTTTCAGATTGGATTGAGATCAATTATTTCAGTATTTGTGTGTGTTTGTGTGTGTATAATTATAAATACTCCTTATAAAATATATAAGAACTATATGGTTCATGGCATCTCATCACTCAATATAAAAGGTTTATAACATGAAAAGGTCATGAATAATAACCAAGGAAGCACGGGTGCGCTGCTTTTGTCGGCACACCAGTGTCGGACTCGGCGGGACGCGCTGTGCTGCCTAGATACAACTGCACGCGCGTCCCCTGACGAATTTTTTTTTTTCCCTACGCGGTTCGATTTGGTCCGAAATAGGAGCCGATATATTGGCTGAAATATAGATTTATAATTATTATAGATTTATCATTTAATAGTTATATATTCACTTTATTATCCATTATTGCTCTTAAATTGATATATATATATATATAATATTATTTGAGAAAAAATGCTTAATAATATATACAAAATATAAATATAAATATATTTTATAATTAATTAATAAACGTATCCCACCGCACCCGTGTCCTATTTTTTCAAAAATTACCGTGACACCGCACCGCACCCACACCCACACCCGAACCCGAATCCACACCTATGATTCCTAGATAATAACCAAATCATTTTTTGTACCCGTAGTGGAATTATTCTAAAAAGAGAAAAAAAAATTAAAAAAAAAAAATTAAATTGAGCAATTAAAGATAGAAATGTACCTGACGTCTGATTTGGGGAGGAAAATTACCAACATGCACAATTTTTTCTTTAAAAAAAATTACAACTTAGTCCAAATTCTACTCCGGGTTAAAATAGAGTTTTGCTCAAAACAACCTAAGTACCCAAAACACCCCAACACGGTTCGGTATTTGAGCTGATACAGAGCCTGCGTTTTGTATACCAGTTTATACACCAGTACATTAAATATTGGTTGGTAGGGGTGGCAATTCGTGTTCATGGGTCGGGTTCGTGTCGTATCATGTCGAACCATAAGTATTCGGTTATATGGGTTGACCCAAACCCGACCTGTTTAGTAAACGTGTCAAAAATCTTCAACCCGAACATGACTTGTTTATTAAACAGGTCGACCCGACCCAACATGATTAACTCGTTTAATTAACAAGTCATGTAAAAATCAATATAAATCACCCGTTTAATAATCTATTTGATTAATAGGTCATACCTAACCTATATAATTTTTATCAATTCTCATATATCTAAAATTGAAATATAATTACAACCATAAATATAGTAATAAACATATAAAAACAACTATAAATTAAGCGATAATATTAAAATAACTAATAACTTTATAAGCTAAACAGGTCAGGCGGGTTTAAATGTTGAACACGAACACAACCTGTTTATTAAATAGGTTAGCCGTGTCAACCTGAATATGACCCAAACTTGTTTAGCCTCAACCCATAACCTGTTTATAAACGGGTTAGTCGTGTCGGGTTCGCGAGTAATGTCAGATTTTGCCACCCCTACTAGTTGGTATGGCATTTTTTGCCATTTGGCCTGATTTTGCTAACATTTTCGTTATGTAGTAGAAAAACCAAAACAATTCTTTAATTGGCATCTCAAGTCTTAGATACTCGAGTTCACTTAAGCAACTCAAGTCTCTAAAACTCGAGTTCTAAGAGGCGCAGCTGATCTGGCACATCTAATGTGTAAATAAAATAATAATAAATGTCACATGGAACTCGACTTTTAGAGGTTTTGTATCTTATTTTGAACAGGCCTGCTCTACCAACATCATAGAAAAATTCGAATGTTGTCAATTCTGGGAATAACTTGCTCCACATCATCAATCAAAACTTCTCTCTTATTGGAATCTTATCATATGATAAACTATTACAGTTGATGTAAACTTCACCTGGTTCTTACCAAAAAATTTAAATGCTCTTAGTCAAAACCAAATCTCTCTCAAACTGCACATCAAGGGTCATCTAAACTTTAACAATTGAGTCATGCTTGTCATGATATACTATATTTTCAGGGATTTCCTGACAATGAGACCATCTTTTCTAGAAAGTCCAAAACTTTTCATGGTTTCCTTTTTTGTTCAATTCATAGATTATGGTTTTCCTTTTTTGTGTTCCTTTTCTTTCAAATTATCAGTTTTGAAGATGAATTATCACTGGTCAGTCCAAGTGACCACAGTAATAAAAATTTTAGGATCAATTTGTTTATATGCTTCTTGCTGCATACCTGTTGTGCGACCATTAGTAGAAATTTCTCTGGGATTGAATTATATGGCTCTACTAACCAATTCTCCCCTTTTACTTTAGTTGTTATTCTGAATAGTGAATCTGCCCTCATCCTTTCTACTCAATCCAGGAAAGAATTTTCTTGCATGTTCAAGCTTCAGTAAGTTAGAAGCTTTAAAAAGAGGAAAGCCTAAAAATCACCTTGAGATTTAGTGAAATCCTCACTTTTGTCCTTGTAATTTTAAGCCCTAAAGTTTTGGCCTTATTAGAATTATCATATGAACAGAAGTAAAATAACCATAATCCTAAAGAGAAATGACCAAAGGTCTATTAACATAAGAAGGGTCAAGTGGGTCTCTCACGCCACACACTCTAGACAAAAGTCAAGAGCGGTCTCTCAAACCACACCTTCTTTCTCCAAACTTGGTTAAAAAGACCTTAATCAAACTCTAACAAAATATTGTTATTGAAATAAACCTCTCTATCATCATATTGCCATCATTGAAATGGAGAGTTAAGAGGAGGCTTCATCTAAAGGACACTAAAATTGAAAAAAACAGTAAGTGAAGCCTAGCTTAGATGTGTGGATTTTTGGGGCTTCTAGTGTTTCTTATATATGTACCCTGATTTTGATGGGGGGGAAAATGGTGAAAAGGAAAGATGTTTTAGATAGCTAAGTTGCTTAGAGAAAAGAAAGAATAAACTAGCTCTTCAAGAGACACACTCTTGGAATAATACCTCATAGGTAGATTTTTTGGATTCAAATTCAACTAGTTACATTGAGGACAACCTTGCTTATTTATAGATACATAGGGAAGCTACTGATTGGCTAGAAAGTTACAAGAACCTACCATGTGGCTATCATGTGATTAGTCAAAGCCTAACAAACATCTCTAACTAACTAATAGGCTATTGCACTTATCACTAACAATCTATCAACTAACTAACTTTCTGTTACAAGTGAAAGGATCTACTATCATGCAACATAAGCACTAGTAAACAACTAGCTTTAAAAATGAACTACATCAAGACTGTCCCTCTTTAGAACACACTTGTCCTCAAGTGTGGCTAGTTGTAAGATGATCTGGTGCATGACAGGGCAGCAAGTGATGCACATTGAAATTGTTGGAGATATGCATATGATCTGGTAGTTCCATTGATCTGCATTCTCATTAGTTGCTGCATTAAGCTGCTGCATCATGCTAGAGATTAAGGTCTGTTGTTGCTTTGTGTCAAGGCTGCAAGTGTAAGTAGCCATGTAGATGCACTTGCATCCAACCTTCTTCATTTTGACCATTGGTTTGGGACTAGCTTTCCCCTTCTTTGGCTGCAATGTGTAACGATCTCCTTTCTTGTATAAGTTGGATGTGTTGCTCCTTCCACCCGAAATGGTTTGATATGGACATAATCTTTCGCACCCAAGTAAGAGATGGCAAACATTCATGGTTTTCACATCACAAAGAACATAATCTTGAAAGTCATTAATTAAGAACACTAAGCACTTTCTAGAATCTCTAACTTCACCTCCTTTCTTGAAGCAAGATAGCTTTTGTGGTTGGGGCTAGTATTGATTCTTCAATTCAAGATTGTTAAAAATTTCTTGTGACACCATTTTCTCATAACTACTTCTTCTAAGCCACTCGTCATCCTCCATTTCTTTCTTCGGAACTTGCAAGACGTTTGTTACTAATGATAAATCCTTTTCTTCCTCTATATGAGCATCTACTTCTTCTTCCACGTATTGATCATATACAGGTTCTTGAATGCATTCCCCTTCTCTTTTGTCTTCAATTATCAATACACTATCACGCATTTCTTCTTCTTCTTCATATATTGGAAATTCTTCATCTTTCTGATCTTCACAACCTTCAATCATGAAAGCTTTGCCCTTGCCTTGAGCATTAACGCCCCTTTTCTTGCAATTTGTGGCCTTGTGCCTAGCTTCTCCACACTTGTAGCACTAAAATTTTAAGCTTTGTGCTACTTTAGAGATTGGTTTGACTGTACCAGAAGTTGAAGGCAAGCCTGCACTGTCAATCTTGAAAGGCTGTGGATTGTTAGTAGTTGGCCTTCCTTGAGTGCTGACTTGGGTACTTTTGCTACCACCATAAGCATGGAACTGCAAAAAAGTTTTTCTTGCAAGTTGCTTCTCAAACATCAAAGCTCTATTGTAAGCTTTGGAAACAGACCACAGTTGGTGCAATGATAAGGCATCTTGAATTGATGGTTTAAGACCGCTCAAGAACCTTGCAATCATCTGCTCTTCACTCTCATTCAAGTCTACTTGATCTACCAGTTGATAAAATGCCTCTGTATACTCTTCCACACTGCTATGTTACTTCAAATTATGCAGTTGTTTGTACAAGGACTGCATATAATTGAAAGGCAGAAACTAATTTCTCATTTTCTGCTTGATCTTGCACCAATCTTGGATCTTTCTTTTACCCCTCATAACTCTTTGAACTTGGAGTTGTTCCCACCAAGCTAAAGCTCTCCCTCTCAGCTTGATAGAGATCAATTTCACCTTCTTGGAATCTAGTACCTCATGGAAATCAAAGATTCTTTCCGCTTGGTTAAGCCAATCCATGAATTCTTCATGATTTAAGCTACCGTAGAACTTAGGTAACTCAATCTTGAAGTTTGATTCCCATTTTGGTTCTCTACTTGGGAGGACTAGGCACTTGCCTTGGAACACCTCCTCTAAGCTGACCAATTGGGTTACTAAAGTTGCTGTGACTGTCAGTTTCAGCATCTTCAGCAGGTTCATCATCATTTCTAGGATGATAACGCTGGTTTCTTCTCACTTCCTCAGTCAAGGCAGCAAGCTGCCCCCTTAGCAGCTCCACAGTCTGCTCCAATGTCACCTGGGGTTCTCTTCTTGGTGTGGTTGCGGCTGCTGCCTAGGATGAACCTGCACCTCAGGTTCATGTGCTGCAGAACCTTTCTTGTTCCTTCTATTGTAAACTATTGCTGCCATCTTCACAAATTCTTAGGCTCACTAGTAGAGGATAAGAAAAATGAAATCAAGATAGGATCTTGATAGGTTCTTGATGACAGAAAATGAAGAAACAGATTGCAAACCAACTTGAATCCTAAGGATCTCAAGCTCTGATACCAAATTATGATGGGGGAAAAATGGTGAAAGGAAAGATGTTTTAGATAACTAAGTTGCTTAGAGAAAAGAAAAAATGAACTAGCTCTTCAAGAGACACACTCTTGGAATAATACCTCATAGGTAGATTTCTTGGATTCAAATTCAACTAGTTACAATGACAGCCTTGCTTATTTATAGATACATAGGCAAGCTGCTGATTGGCTAGAAAGTTAGTTACCAGAACCTACTATGTGGCTGCCATGTGATTGGCCAAAGCCTAACAAACATCTCTAACTAACTAATAGGCTATTGCACTTATCACTAACAATCTATCAACTAACTAACTTTCTGTTACAAGTGAAATGATCTACTTATCATACAACATAAGCACTAGTAAACAACTAGCTTTAAAAATGAACTGCATCAGATTTGCCATTTTTAATTTGTTAATTTCCAGTTCCTTTTTGGTTTAGTTGGCTATCACACTATGTTTGGTTGGGGTGAAAAGTGAAAGGATGTAAAATGGGATAAAGAAAAGGGAGAGGAAAATGTGATTTTCCATTGTTTGTTTGGAGTGAAAAGGGAGAGGAAAGAAAATGGGGTTGACAGAATTTTCCGCCCGGGCCCACTATTTTTTTCTTCTCCAAATTGGGGAGAAGAGGGCATTGAGAAGAAAAGTACAAAACTACCACTTTTTCATTGTTCCAATTTTAATAATAAGGGTATAATAGTAATTTACTCTTTATCCTTTTGCTTTTCCATCCTCTACCAATCACACATGATGGAAAATGCACTTATTTTCTATCCTCCAACCTAACAGGGCCTTAGGGTTTCATGTCTTGAGTTTTTTTTTTTTCTTGATTTTCTGCTTAGAGAAAATCCGTCTCCCTAGACTAACATGCTTAAGTTGAGCCCATCAAACTACTACATGCTTAAGTTTGATATATTCATAAACTATTGAGAATTTAAAAATATACCGCAGGTTCGGATATTTGCCCTGATGGATGATCCTGTCTTAGATGCCATTTGTGAGAGACTAAGGCAAAAGATATACATTAAAGGAAGCAAAATTTTATATCATGGTGGTCTGGTTGAGAAGATGGTTTTCATTGTACGTGGAAAAGCAGAGAGCAAAGGAGAAGATGGCATTGTAGTTCCCTTATCTGAAGGGGATGTTTGTGGTGAGGAACTTCTAACATGGTGTCTTGAGCATTCTTCTGTAAGCAAAGGTATATAGTTAATCATTAATTAACTTTATAATTTTCAAATACTACCTAGTGGACGTGAAATAGCCAGAATTTTGGCTTTACTATATGATTCCTGCATTTGAAAGGCAGCAGCATATTTTATTGTTAGATTCATTAATCAACCTTTTCCTAATATCATAGACTTTTGGAACAACAGTAATTTATAATGGTATCAGAGCAGGAGGTCTTGGGTTCAAAACTTGTCTCCACCTTACCTTCCATTTAAAAAATTCCAACATGTTGGGCCTCACTTAATAAGGGAAATTTAGGCCCATGTGTAAAGGAGTGTGTTAGATTAATTGATTAAATTCACCATTTATCAACATGGTTTCTATTGCAGATGGAAGAAAAATAAGGATTTTTGGACAGAGATTGCTTAGCAACAGGACAGTAACATGCTTAACAAATATAGAAGCATTTTCACTCCGAGCTGCAGACATTGAGGAAGTCACCAGTCTTTTTGCAAGATTCTTGAGGAAACCACGTGTTCAAGGGGCCATAAGGTTTTTGCTTTCAACTTTTATCTGAAAGCTTGATTCAGAAGCGTGCTTTGATAAATACAGCTTCACAAATATTACAAAGCTGCAGTCCTGCCAAACTGAGCCTAACTAATTCACATTTTTTTTGGCAACATGATTTCTTAGGTAGCACTTATTTTTCTAGGATGAATAACAACACATATTGTAAAAGCAAGTGATTTTCTTAGTTATGATGATTAGAAAGTGCATTTTCTAATGCCTCATATAATACTGTGAAATTTGCTTTATTGCAGGTATGAATCACCCTATTGGAGATCCCTTGCAGCAAGCCGAATTCAGGTAGCATGGAGATACAGAAAGAAACGTCTAAATCGTGCAGATACCTCTCAATCTAATAATTCATCAAGATAGTGATTCCAATTATTGCATCATATACATGCACAGTTTTATGCGACTCCTTGTAGATCCTGACCATCACATGAAGCTATAAATTTTGATATACTAGTGCAGTCTCGTAATGACTTATGGCTGCCCAAAGACCTGGTCATGGTGTATGTGCAGTAATGTTGCCAAGTAGGCATGTCCAACTTCAGAAATTAGATCTTTGGCTACCAATGGCAAGTGGGCGATCTCTACAAAAATTTATTATTTGTTGGGAAGAGATTAGTATTCTGTAATATGTACACTGACAGAAATACCTTCAAAAATACCAACTTAACAGACAATGGAGGATATTTTTTTTTTTTGGGGGGGAGTTGGGGGAACTAGGTTAAAAGTTTCTTGGATGATTTGTAGACAGGTGTGAAGCATTTTTCATTAGTATTGTTAGCTTGCAAGTTATGTGGATATGCGTCCATGCTGAGTTTGCATTGTACTTTTTCGTTTTTAGTCTTACAAATCAATGGGGGTATTAACTTGTTTTACGTTCTAAATCGATTATAAATCATGTAGTATATTAATGTTGTTAATTACAAATCAAAGTATGTTTTCTATTCATTTTTTCTTTTCTTTTCTTATAAATAAAATATCCTCATTGTCTCTAATGTTATTTAATTACATTATAATTTTTGTAATAAACAACTCTACAATAATACAGGATGGACGATCCTGTCATTTGGGGTTTCAAGAGTTTTCTCACCTCTAATTTTGCTCGATGGGTACTTGCTGTTGACGACATTTGCTTAGTTTGTTTAGCATCAACTTTAGTTTTTAGTTTTTCTCTTTTAGTTTTTATGTACAGCTTTTTAAAATCTCGTTTTTTTCTGTCTTTTCAATTTTTTTTCAAAGTACAAGTATATTTTAGCACACTTTCAACAAAAAGTTTTCAACAAAAAACTAGATAAGTTGTTTCCAAATAGACACGAGAGAATCTTTTTTTTTTTTCTTTTTTTTTTTCTTTTTCTGAAACTAACAAGCCTTAGAGTCTGTTTGGTTGGGAGGATAGAAAAGTAAGATAATAGAAAATAAGGAGGTGGTGGAAAAGTGAGAGGATAGAAAAGATTTTAATTTCCCTCATTTGTGTTTGATTGGAGGGGTGAAAAAGTTGACGGATGGAAATTTTTTTTTATTTGGTTGAAAAGAAAGATGAGAGGATAAAATGTGTAATTTGTATAAATTTACTCCTATGTCCATATTATATAGTATATATGAAATAAGAGATGAGTTCAAGTTATACCTAGTGTAACTCTTATAAATTTACACATTTTTTACACCGTAGATTTCTAAGAGATCTAACGGTTAAAAAAACATCATTAAATGCTATTGTTTTCCACCTTACTACCTAATTAATACTAGCATTCTCTCTCTCTTTCTCTCTCTCCTTATTTATTGCTTTCCACTATATAATATTTTCTTCAACACAATCTAACAAAAAAATTTTTTGAAAAATAATCCCATAGTCATTGATTTCACAAAACTACCCATAACAAGAGTCAAATGACTTTCAATTTGCTCCTTAAAATAAATAAATAAATAAAGGTAGTTATTTATAGTTTGTAAATAATTATTCAATATACTTTGTCCAGGCTAAGGATACTTATTTTTTTCTCCTTTTTTCAACAATCTACGGGCTTATAAAAATCAACTTAACTTCTTTGGACTTGCATGTTATTGCCTAGTCACTGCCAAGCTTCCACAGACTTTATCTCAATTTTTTTGCTAACCTTACAAAATTTTGAAACAGCATTAAACCCTCCAAAATATAGCTTTACGTACTCTTTGTACTAAAACCCCTAACACAAACACTACACTAGTGTCTTTTGGCAACCACAAAATGGCTTAATTTCTTATATATGCTATTCTAGAATGCACAAAAGGGTGCATGATCCAACCTATTTTATCTATAAATACTAAGGCTTTTTGCACTCTCTCTTCATCTTCTCCTTGGTATTCACTCTAGGCCTAGAGTCTGAACATATACCAGAGAAAAAAAGAAAAAAAAAAAAGAAAAAAGGAAAATGAGCATCAATGGATTTTTTCACTATTTCAATGTTTTATACTTGGTCTTAATCTTTGTGGGCTTCCATGGTTTCGTACAGGGACGGTTACTCACAGAAAAGAAACCTGACCCAAAAGATATTGCTGCCAGAGCTCGTTGGTTGGTCTCTCAGAATTTCTGGGGAGTCTTAAAGTATGCTCTCGCTCTCTACTCTCTAGCTTGTTAGCTCAAAATGGGTATAGTTGTGTTGTATAGAACCTTATGTGCACATAAGAAGATAGAGCTAAATTATCAACATTACGGGATTAATTAGTGATGTCAATGAGTGTGTGTATATACGCACACTACAGTAAGATAACAACTGAAGTAATATTATTTAAATATTTTAAGTAATAGTTTTTTTATTAGATAAATTAAGGAGGGAGAGAAAGAGAGAGAGAATGCTAGTATTAATTAGGTAGTAAGGTGGAAAACAATAGCATTTAATGATATTTTTTTTAGCCGTTAGATCTCTTATAAATCTACGGTGTAAAAAATGTGTAAGTTTATAAGAGTTACACTAGGTATAACTTGAACCCATCTCACGAAGTAATTTATTTTATAAAAGTTTTTTTTTTTAGAAAATATATTTGAACTAATTTGACAAATTATAAAAATGATTAATTAAATTGGTTAAGATAATATATTAAAAAAGAAGAAAAATCCCAGATTTAAAGAAAAATTCAAATAATGATATATTTTTAAAAAATCCAGTAGAAAGTTCAATTGAGATATCAATGGGCAATGTACAGCTTTAAAAAAATTAATTAATTAAAAAAAAAAAAAAACCCAATGCGTTGCAGCTTTGGTAGGTCCTGCTGGTACGTTAATACTGGACAAGAAGGAAAAATAAATAAAGAAGAAAAGTGTGAACATGACAAAACAAAGGCCATAACGTCACAATGAGCAAAATAGACTTTTCCTCTTCAATCCTCCTTCCTCCAAAGGTAAATTTTTTTGCCTTCACGCTGCGGTAAACAGCCAAGAGCAGCTGTTTACTATAGCTCAGGGCATTCACATTGCCAAGGTCATAAATTTAGCAATTTAACTTCACAAAAAGTTATTTTATTTATTTTACCTCTTTATTTTAAAAAACACCCAATATTATTAATTTTATTTTAATTTTCATCATAATAAAATAATATATCCACTACAATAAAATAACATATACTACACATTAGGATAACATAAAAAAATTACAACAATATAAATAAATACAAAACATACAGCCCACCATCACCCTGGTCAACCACCACTTTACACAGCCCACCACCACTACCACTATCAACAACCTACTCTTACTGCCACCACAACTACCAAAATCAACCCACAAACTACCCAAGAAAATTAACCCACAACCACAAAAATAAAACTCACGGCACAACAAGCCACCACAACTCTAATTTAAAAGAAAAACAAAAAAAACAAAAAACAAAACAAAACAAAAACGAAAACAACAACAACAACAACCACCATCACCAAGCTTAGGTCTTTGGAAAGAAATTTCAGGCTCTGGTTGGCGGCGGCTTGGCTGTCCGCTTCGGTGAAGTGGTGGTGAGAGGAGGAAGAGAGGGAGAGGGCTTGAATTGGTGAAGAAGAAAGGGAAAAAATAGAGAAAGAGAGAAGATTCTGTGATTCGGTGAAGAAGAAAGAAGAAAGAAAAAAAGAGAGAAAAAAGAGGGAAAGAGAAAATATTATTTTAATAAAAAAATCTACTTGTAGAATAAAAAATTAGTTTATTTTATACATTTTTTTTTAGAGCATTAGTATTGGTGGTGATAAAAAGCTAAATTGCTTTTTTTAGCAACACCAATACTAATTTTGTTATTCTATGAGTAGATTTTTTATTAAAATAATCTTTTCTCTTTCCCTCTTTTTTTCTCTTTCTTTTTTTTTTTCATTTTTTTTTCTTCACCGTATCGCAGAATCTTCTCTCTTTCTCTAATTTTTTCTTTCTTTCTTTTTCACCAATTCAAGCCCTCTCCCTCACTTCCTCCACTTTCTTTTTTCTTTCTTCTTCACCGTATCACAAATCACTTCTCTCTTTCTCTATTTTTTTCTTTCTTTTTCACCAATTCAAGCCTTCTCCCTCTCTTCCTTCTCTTACCACCACTTCACTGAAGCGGAAAGCCAAGCCATCGCCAACCCAAGCCTAAAATTTCTTTCCAACGACCTAAGCATGATGGTGGTGGTCATTTTTTTTTTTTTTTAATCAGATTTGTGGTGGCTGGGTGTGGTCGTGGGTTTTATTTTTGTGGTTGTTGTTGGGTCCCAAATAATATTATCAAAAATATTATCAATTCAAAACAACAATCACACACAATAACACAAAATTTACGTGAAAAAACCCTTTCTCTATGAAGGGAAAAACCATGGGACAAACTCCGAATAATTTCACTATTATCAAATCAATTACAATAATTCTTGCGTGCGTCTCACGGCTAAAGAAAAACCTCTCTTGTTTTTCTTTACTCTCACACACACTAATTATCGCTCTCAAAGGTGGCAACAATTTGCTCTCTCCTTTCTATTTTCTTCTCCACGCACAGCTCTCTCTTGCCTGTCTTCTTTTCTCTAAGCGGCTCCCACTTGGCTGCTCTCTCTTTTTTCTTGCGCGGCTTCCTCTTTCTTTGTTTTCTTCAATATGCGACACTCCTTTTTGGCACACCTCTATGCGGCACCCACTCCTTGCTTTATATAATAAGTGTGCCACCCCACATGAATCCTAGGAACACAAGGATTCCTAACACTACTCTAATTATAGTTCTTAAAGAGCACTACTATTACTATTTCCTAATTCTAATTGAATTAGGAGAGTTCAACTTCACGTGGCTTGAAAGTCACAAACATAAGCTCATTAAATGAGCACTACTTTGGTGTGGGTTGGACATTGGTGTCCACGTGCACCCAACAATCTCCTCCTCCAGCCCATCGATGGGAGGAGATCTTCATTCTATCTTTTCAATTCAATTTCATGTCGATCAAGCCAACTCCAAGCTTGACCATCTTCATTATCTTCACCAACACTGAGAACACCTCATCAATGTCAATACCTTTCATTCTCAAAGAATTTATCTCATTTTGGATTTCTTTACTCCAATCTTTTGGCTCCCCCTCATTAGATGCCCAATTATTCTTGAAGCTAACAATTCGATGTTCTCTAGTAGTCCTCTTCTCGTAAGGTTTAACGATCTCTAGTGGAGGATATTGCTCCCCATGCTCAAGACCTCTAGGATCTTTCACTTCAACATCATCCCATGCAGCCTTAACATCTTCATATTCTTCATCACCCACCACTTCCTCTTCTGAAGTATTATCAGGTAATGAGAATTTCACCCTTTTGGTATCAACACTATTAATTCCAACTCTCAACTGTGGAGTCTTCTCAAAATTTTTAATCTCATTGAACTTCTTCTTATAGGTCTTCATATGAGTCCTGTACATACCACAACATGCATGTCCTCTTGCAACAACCAATGGCCCTTTAGTAAGTTTCCATCTTCCATTACCAAGGTAGTTACAATAACCAGCTCAATCCATAACCAATGTAGAAAACACATTCATCCTTAAATCTGAAACATGTCGCACATCCTTCAACATCACAGTGCTACCAACATTTGTTTTGATGCACACATCACCAATTCCCACAATTTTTGAGTAACTAGAATTACCCATCTTCACTGTACCAAAGTCTTCTTCTTTGTACGTGGTAAACAACCCCTTTGTAGGGATAACGTGGTGGGATGCTGTAGAATCAACAACCCACTCAACATCATTATTAGCAACATGCTCACACTTTTGCTCTTCAATAGAGAGCACCACAACATCCTCAACAATCATAGCAGCTGTAGTATTTTTCTCACTATCATTCTTTTCATATTTTCCTTTGTTTTGTTCCTTATTCCATTGCCAACAATCTCTTCTTAAGTGACCATTTTTTCCACAATGGAAACATTCTCTAGTTTCCTTGAACTGAGATCTATCTCTTGATTGTAACCTACCATTGAATTTTCAATCATTAGGTCCTCTGCTTCTACTTATGCTCTTGTTCTCCATGACAAAAACTTGATCTTGTGTATTGTCTATATTTGTATCTCTCCTGCAAACCTCTTCACTTAAAATCAAATCTCGAATATCATCATATTTGAGTTTGCTTTTCCCTGCAAAATTACTTACCTCCATTCTCATGGCTTCCCAATTGTTCGGTAAAGAAGCCAAAAGAATCAATGGACGAACCTCATCATCAAATTCAATTTTCACCGTGGATAATTGATTTATGATTGTATTGAACTCATTCAGATGCTGCGCCACAGGAGTGCCTCCTGCCTTCTTCAAATAAAATAATTTCTTCATCAGATGCACCTTGTTATTAGCCGACGGCTTTTCATACATGCTAGACAAAGCCTTCATCAAATCTACTGTGGTCTTTTCTTTCACAACATTGTGCGCAACTGATCTTGAAAGAGTTAATCGAATAACTCCCAATACCTGTCTATCAAGAAGGTTTCAGTCTTCATCCTTCATAGTATCAGGTTTCTTCCCCAAAAGAGGCAGATGCAATTTCTTCCCATAGAGATAATCTTCAATCTGCATCCTCCAATACCCGAAGTTTGTTCCATCAAACTTCTCAATTCCTGAAGCCTTGCCTTCTTCTCCGGCCATCGCTTCTACTCTAACCTTAGCTTTGATACCACTTGTTGGGTCCCAAATAATATTATCAACATTATTAGCAATCCAAAACAACAATCACACACAAGAACACAAAATTTAAATGGAAACCCCTTTCTCTTTGAAGGAAAAACCACGGGACAAACTCCAAATAATTTAACTATTATCAAATCAATTACAATAATTCTTGTGTATGTCTCACGGTTAAAGAAAAATCTCTCTTATTTTTCTTTACTCTCACACACACTAATTATCACTCTCAAAGGCGGAAACACTTTGCTCTCTTCTTTCTATTTTCTTCTCCACCACAGCTCTCTCTTAGCTGTCTTCTTTTCTCTAAGTGGCACCCTCTTGGCTGCTCTCTATTTTTTCTTGCACGGCTTCCTCTTTCTTTGTTTTCTTCAATATGCGGCACTCCTTTTTGGCACACCTCTATGTGGCACCCATTCCTTGCTTTATATAATAAGTTTGCCACCCCACATGAATCCTAGGAACACAAGGATTCCTAACACTACTCTAATTATAGTTCTTGAAGAGCACTACTATTACTATTTCCTAATTTTAATTGAATTAAGAGAGTTCAACTTCACGTGGCTTGAAAGTCACACAAACATAAGCTCATTAAATGAGCACTACTTTGGTGTGGGCTGGACATTGGAGTCCACGTGCACCCAATAGTTGTGGGTTAATTTTCTTAGGTAGTTGTGGGCTGATTTTGGTGGTTGTGGTGGAGGTATGAGTAGGCTGTGTGTAGTGGTGGTGGTGGTGGGTTGTGTAAAGTGGTAGTTGATCAAGGTGGTGGTGGGCGGTATGTTTTGTATTTATTTATATTGTTGTAATTTTTATGTTATTTTAATGTATAATATATGTTATATTATTGTAGTGGATATATTATTTTATTGTGTTGTTTATATTATTTTATTATATCTGTAAAGTTGTGATTTACAACTATATTTTTATGTTGGCTTTAATTCTATGTCAAATTTGATTATAATTTAGTTCAATAATTTCCCTGTATTTATTGTGGGATTTAATGTAAGGGTTGTGTGTGAGAGTTTGGTGAAGATTTGTGAAGAAGGAGATTTCGCGACTGGCTTGCGAGAAGCACATGCTGGAATTTGAACAGTCTCATGCCATGCTGGATTTCACGAGTCACTTCGTGACTCAGGCCAAGACGCGAGTGACCCGCGAAACTCACTACCTGGAGCTTTTTAAAGTGTGATTTTCTCATTCCTTTACCAACACTATATAAGCCCACATTACCCATGAAATTTTAAGGAGTTTTTTCAAGGAACTTTTAAAAGAGAAAACCCTAGCTATACACTTGAGAGTTAGAGATTGTAAACCCACAATCATCTACATCATTTCTCTAAAGTTTTGCTCTACTCCTACCTCTCCATTTACACATCCGTGAGATGTTCTTAGCCTAAACACTTACCTCACCCATTCTGAGTGTTGAGAGAAGTTTCGGTGCGTATGGGAAGCATTGGAAGAAGCCATTGATTGGCAGATGCAATTTAGAACTAATTGCAGGGTCCGGATAATTAGTGAAGACATGGCTCCGTGAAGCCCGTTGGTAGCTGGAACTTGGAGAGTTTAAGTACATTGAATAGATTAGGCTTAGACGGTCTTTTTGATATTCGTGTACTCCAACTTTATTCACTAGTGGATCGATTTTGACTTGGAGGGTCTCAGAGAGGTTTTTTGCCGAGTACTTTGATTCCTCTTCGATAACACGTCTCAGTGTTATCTTGTGTTTGCATCTCTCTTCCCTTACTCTTTAAACTTTATATTTGTTATTGCTTTCTTATGGTTATGGCTTAGAGAGTAGTTCCAGTTATTGCGTATCATTTACTCTTGTTCCGCACTTAAATAAGTTAGAGTAAAAACTATTTAGCCGTAAGTTTAAAATTGAGTGTCTAAACAAGCTATAGTGTTTTACACTATTTGAGTTTTCAATGTTGAAAGCTAAAATAAGACCACTGATGTTGGGTGTTTTGTAAAGTGAAGAGGTATAATAGATAAAGTAACTTTTTGTGAAGCCAAATTGCTAAATTTATGACTCTACCGGTGTGGATGCTCTAATTGGGGAGATTCATTTTTAGTGGGCCTAAAGAAAAAACTCATGGGCCCCACCAAAATCCACCCTCATTTTCACCTCCTACCAAACAGACCAAAAACATGTTTTCTCTTCCTTTTTCTCTTATTAGTTTTCCATCCTCCCAATAATCACCCCAACCAAACATACTCTTAAGTAGTACATTATATTCTAAATTGTTTTTTCATTCGTGGATTAACCAATGTAGTTACGTTTGTGAGGCATTAACTAGTTGTTACTTCATATTGATTTTTCATTCGTGGCTTCTTCGATTTTTCATTCGTTTTGCATTCTAAACCAAGCATCAGCTAGTTAATACTAAAAGCAAGTACCTTTAAGCTTTTCTCTCTATTCTCTATCCTTTGTAGTGTAGTAACTATTTAGTAGGCATGTCTTATTGTTATCTATGAAGCATTGTTGTGGCAGTGGTGGTCATTAAGAAACTTAAATTATACAAAATCTAATAAAAAAATTCACATATTGACAAAAAAAACACAAATATATAGGTTATGTTTGGTAACAGTTTTTTTTCTTTCTATTTTCAAAAACTTGTTTTGGGGAATATAAATAAAAAATAATTTTCTTGTATTTTTAAAATCAAAAACATGTTTGGTTAGTTGAAATTAAAAAAAAAAGTTTTTTGAAGAAAAAATATAAAATACTAAAGTATGTTGTTACTAGGATTTGAACTCTAATGCTAACTCATTAAATGAGACAGATTCATTAAATTAAATGCGTGTTTCCATTGACTTTTGAAAATTAGAAATTGAAAAAAAAACATTTTGTATATTTTCAGTTTCCTTAACAAAGAGTTTTGAGAACAATTTTTGTTTTTTGTCCATTTTAGGTTGCCAAACAAGTTTTTTAGTCTCAAAAATAGAAAATTGTTTTTGGAAACAGAAAATAAAGGGAAAAACAGTTACCAAACATACCAATAAAGTCTTACAATTTCCTTTTACAAGTTTTCTAATTTTGAAATTATTGTATGAGAGTCTCATTATCAATTTTGCAAGTTATATCTCTTTCAAAGTTTTAGTTAAATAAAATCTTTCTTGGGGTTTTTTTTTAAGGGCTTAATATATTGTTAAGGACAAAGTTTAGCTACAAACTTAGTTGTCTCACTAAACAAATTAACATTACTAAGAGAAATAATATGAGAGAGAAGAAATGCACTAGGCAGTGAGTTGGTTTATTCTTCAATGATAGAAATGTGATTACAAGTAGGTATTTATAGAACCATAAAATTATTCTATTGGCCCACATGGCCATATCCTAATGGTCCTATTATTCTCCATGTGCATTAATAATTCCTACATGTGTTAAATGCAATTAACATGCTTGGAATTGTAACTAACTAACTAACTAAATGCATTTTATACCCAAATGTGTGTTCCTAACACATCATCACTCAAATATTTTTAATTGGATGATTTTGACAAATCCACTATTGGATTAAATTATCTTCATATACCCTCTTTGCTTGTAAATTTTCAATATAATATTTTTAAATTATGCATAAAAGATAAGTTTATAAATAAACAGTAAGCAATATTCCATTGGCATGAAATTTGGTAAGTGCGTTAAAAACATAGAGAATATGTAATCCAGATATTCAAATATTAATCCAATAAAAAGTTATTAGGTGGTTAAATGCTTAAAGTTTCACCAATTATATATTGGGTTGAAGTTATACTACCCTTTTTTATTGTCATTTTTAAAGAATTATATATAAATTTACATCATAAAAGAAAATTTAATCATTAATTTTTATTTTTTAATTTAAGTGCAACCCATCTCCTCACCCTTCAAATTTCCCAATAATAAGGAATATAAAATGAGAGGTTTGAAGGAGTAAGAATAATAAGATATCCATACAAATTAAGGATGATTTTTATGTGGTCCAATCAGTTTTTTTTAGGGGGGGGGAGGGGGGGTTTATAGAAAGAACTACATCAGTTGGTCAGAGGGGACATGGCATCAAGATTAACCACACATTCTGCACCCTTGCACCAAATTAATTTAGGTCGATTTGGTGTGGTTCAATCAAGATTCTGGTTTTTGGTCTTTGTTGGTAAGAGAGAGAGGAAGAGAGGTATTACCAACGAGGTTGCTAATTGGGTTGCTAGCAACGAGATGACGAGAGAATTTTTGCCAAATAACATAATTTTAGGAATAATTTAGGAAAAGAGCACTAGGTCAAAGTTATTTAGTTATGTAGCATCTTTTTGGAACTCGAGTTTGTCAAACTTGAGTTCCAAGTGAAACTTAAGTTTACCAAACTTGAGTTCCAAGTGTGAGAGACCACAACGGGTGCTCTCAAAAAAGAGATTCAGGTGCTTTAAGGCACCTCTCTTTTTAGATAAGTGTATGGAGTCGCCACTTGTTTTTTTTATACAAAAAAATAAGAAAAAATAAATATAATTACATGTTCAAAATACTTCGAGTGTCATTGATAAAAAAAGAGCACAATTTGGTAGATTAACCTTACAAGGCTTTGGTCCTAGTTACAATCTATGCAAAAGTTACAAAGTTTTGGTCCTAGTTACATTCTACCAAAATGAAAGACAAAACACTAATCTACCTATCCAAAATTCTAAGTTCGAGTGCTAGGTTACGGAATTGGAAGGTGTTAGGCACCCATTCCGCCCAGACAGAGTCTGGTCTTCTAGACTTTAATGACTATTATATACCCTTTTTATATGATGTTGAATAATATGTTATAACACACATGACAAAGTTAATTTAAATAAATTTGTCTTATGGATACGGCCTATTTTAAAAGAAAAATCAGATCTGTTTTTGAAATTTAAAAAAAAAAAAAAAAAAGATTTGATTTGTAAAAATCAGATCTATTTTTGTAAGTCAAAAAAAATGGGATTTGATTGGTAAAAATCATATCTGTTTTTGTAAAGGGTAAAAAGAAAGATTTGATTGGTAAAACTCAGATCTGTTTTGAAAAATAAAAAATTAAGATTTGATTTGTAAAAAAATCAGATCTGTTTTTAAAAGTTAAAAAAAAAAAAGAAAAAAAAAAGAGATTTGGTTTGTAAAAATCAGATATGTTTTTGTAAAGTAAATAAAAAAGACTTTTAAAAGAGGTTTCACATTCATAAGACAAACTTACTATGCATGCATCACATATTAAAAAGAAAGACTTTAACTTATCTCTTAATTTTTTCTTTGAAATTCCAAAATCTGCAATTTTATAAAAAAGAAAACTTTTTCAGAAAAAAAAATTCAGATCAATTTTATGACCATAAAAATACAGATCTATATGAAAATACATATCAGTTTTGTGTTTGAAAAAAATTCAGATTTGCATCTAAGGAAGATACAAATCAGTTTTACGTAAAAAAAAAATCAGATCTGCATCTAAGGAACATACAAATCAGTTTTATGTTTGAAAAAAATTTAGATCTGCATCTAAGGAAGATACAAATCAGTTTTATGTTTGAAAAAAAAAAATCATATCTACATCTAAGGAAGATACATATCAGTTTTATGTTTAAAAAAAATTCAGATTTGCATCTAAGGAAGATACAGATTTGTTTTATGTTTGAAAAAAAATAACTTCAAAAAATTCAGATATGCATCTAAAGAAGATACAAATCTGTTTTATGTTTATTAACAGATTTTGAAATCAAAGAAAAAAAAATTAAAACAGACAATCAACTAAAGAACATGTTAAAGAAAATTTCAACTAAATATCTAGGCATAGCAAATATGAATTTAGAACAAGGCACAATAAAACATATAAACCATATTCATGCAATGAACAACAACATGCTAATTAATGGAAAAGAAGAGAAAAACAAGAGACATAATTAAATTCCTCTTGCATGAGTGTGCTCTTCGATGGAAGAATATTTTAAAAATCAAAGAAGTTTTCACCTCTTTGAGGTCTAAAATATTTTACTTACAAAAAAGAAGTTCTTAAAGCAAAAACTTCCAAAACGTCTTTAATGTAAGGGGAGCAAAGAAGTTTGAAAATAAGAGCCCTTTGACAAGGGTGTTTTTAGAAAGGGATAAACCCACTACATGCAAAGAAGTCGACGACCCCATTAGGACCGTCAGCTTCGCATGCACGTAAGAAAGTATGAAAATGATGATGCCATAGGCCGAAGATCTCACCTCCATACCTGACGGTGTCTACACGGGACGACGGGAAAAGAGAAGGCCGATGGGAACAAGAAGAGGCCAATGAGAATAAAGGGCGTAACGGGCCCAGCATGGCCTTGCTTGATCTCCATGAATATCTGTGCAAAGAAATATATTGTACTCCACGATTAACCCTAATTAAGAGAGTCCCCACAAGGAAAGGATCCCGCAAGATACGTGTATTAATAAGGATCTTCCCTACAAGGAAAGACCCTCTCTGCCAAGAAACCAATGTCAGCTCTACGCCACTATAAAAACCCCAAAGTCCTCATAAACCAAGGTACGCATAATTTACCCTAGCTCTGGCACTCTAGAGTGGTGAAAGTTCTCTAACTTAACCTTCGGAGAGTATTTGGCCGATACCACACCAGTACTCTTTGTGAGGTCTTCTTCTTCTTTGTTGTGAAGGTCTTGTCTAGAGCATGTAAGGACTGTGTGACTTACTAACGATTTTCAGCATCATCAGTTGGCACCATCTGTGGGAAACGCGTAGCAACAACTTCGTTTCGACAGAAGCTATACTGCCACTTCCAGGAAAAAGAGTTGTATGGTACTCACTCGCTCGATGGCTACCACTAACAACCAAGGAGATGAGCCGCGTATTGTCGCCCTCGAAAGATAGGTACAGACCCTAGCTGCAGCCGTGGAGCGCCTCACCAAGCAAAACCATGACTTAGAGGAGCAACTACGCCAAAAGAATGCAAGACTCAACAATCATGGGGACAAGCAAGAAGATACCAGCGCTGAAAGAAGGGACCAAAAAGGACCCGACGGAAGCAACGCCCCAAGCAGACAAGAGCGATAAGACATCAGCTGTCCGTCTGTCGTGAAAACGGCACCACCATGCATGGTCGCAGAGATGCAGATGATGAAGGAGCAGATGGACTTCATGATGAATGCCCTTAGAGGACGGGTGTCAAGCGACCTCGACGAGTTAGTCCACCGGACATACTCGCCTTTTACTGCACCCGTCATTTCATTCCCCCTCCCGCCAAAGTTCTGTATGCCGCAAGTAGAAGCCATGACGGGTCAAAGGACCCCTTAGATCACCTAGAATCCTTTAAAACCCTCATGCACTTGCAAGGCGTGGCGGACAAGATCATGTGTCGAGCCTTCCCAACTACACTGAAAGGCCCCGCTAGGGTATGGTTTAGCAGATTGACACCCAATTCCATCAATACCTTCAAGGAGCTGAGCGCACAATTTGCCTTGCATTTCATCGGGGGACATAGGTATAAGAAGTCTACCGCTTGCCTGATGAACATCAAACAACGGCAGGACGAGACGCTGAGGTCTTACATAACTCGCTTCAACAAGGAGGCCCTCTCCATTGACGAAGCTGATAATAAGATACTTGTTGCTACGTTCACCAATGGGTTGCGAAAAGGGAAGTTTTTATTTTCTTTATACAAGAACGACCCAAAGACAATGTCGGATGTACTTTATTGAGCTACTAAGTACATGACTGTGGAAGACGTGCTATTGGCTCGGGAAGAGAAGCCCAAGAAGAGGGAAAGGCACGAAGACACCCTGCAGGACAGAGGATGGAAGACGACAAGGACCGGGGACAAACGGGAGGATAGGCGCTCCAAACCCCCCGTTGGGAGATTTGCGAACTTCACCCCGCTGACTGCCCCTATCGATCAGGTCCTGATGCAGATCAAGGACGAAGCAGCCTTGATGTGGCCTGGCAAGTTAAAGGGAGATCCCGATAAGAGGTTCAGAGATAAGTATTACTGTTTTCATCAGGACTACGGTCACGACACGTCTGAATGCTACGACTTAAAGCAGCAGATTGAGGCCCTTATCAGACAGAGGAAACTACAACGATTCGTCAGTAAAGAAAGGGTGGATCCACTGCAGGAGTAGGCTGCTAGAAAGGATAACGAGCGCCCCAGGCCACCTATAGGGGACATAAGAATGATTGTAGGGGGTACCACCACGTCTGGTTCATTTAAGAAGGCCCGTAAGACTTACCTTAGGATGGTTCAGAACGTCCAGCTAACGGGCTTCGTCCCAAAAATGGCACAAGTCGACAACCCTATAATTGGATTCTCGGAAGAAGATGCTCGACGTCTCCACCACCCACACGACGACGCACACGTCGTTAGCATACGAGTGGGGGACTATAACACTTATCGGGTCTTAGTTGACAATGGAAGCTCTGCCGACATCCTATACTACCCAACGTTCCAGTAAATGAGGATCGAGAGAGAGTGACTCATACCGACCAATGCACCGCTTGTCGGGTTCGGAGGAACTAGAGTGTACGCCCTTAGTGTGGTCACATTACCCGTGACGGTCGACGACTACCCTCAATAAATTACTAAGGATGTTACATTCCTTGTTGTCGACTGCTCGTCCGCTTACAATGCCATCCTAGGTCGACCTACCCTCAACTCTTGGAAGGCCGTGACTTTAACCTGCCACTTGATGATTAAATTCCCTACCGAGTACTGAGGAGGAGAGGTACATGGGGACTAAGTGGCTGCACGCGAGTGCTACATAGCGATGTTAGCGATGGACGACCATCTACAGACCATGAGCCCGTTGAAGGACAAGAAGAGGTACTCCTTAATGACTTCAGGCCCGACCAAATGACTAGGATCGGCACCCTTGCCAACCCGCCACTTCGCCAAGCGCTACCAGCATTCCTAAAAGAAAACCAGGATGTCTTTGCCTGAAACCATGAAAACATGCCCGGAATCGACCCATCAGTCATGGTGCACAAGTTGAATGTGGCACCCTCTTTCCCCCCTATTCGCCAGAAGAAGCGAGTATTCGCCTAAGAGAGAGACAAGGCTATAGCGGAGGAGGTCCATAAACTACAAGAAGTAGAATTCATCAAGGTGTACTACCCCGACTGGCTGGCCAACGTAGTGATAGTAAAAAAGACCAATGGAAAGTGGAGGATGAGTGTAGACTTCACCGACTTAAATAAGGCGTGCCCCAAAGATAGCTACCCCCTCCCACGAGTTGACGTCCTAGTAGATTCGACAGCCAGACACCAATTGTTGAGCTTCATGGACGCTTTCTCTGGTTACAACCAGATCAAATTAGACGAAGCTGATCAGGAGAAAACCTCGTTCGTCACCAGCCAGGGCCTCTTCTACTACAAAGTAATGTCGTTCGGTCTCAAAAATGCGGGTGCAACATATCAAAGGCTCATGAACAAGATGTTCGCGCATCAGATTAGACGAAATGTCCAAGTTTACGTTGACGACATGCTAGTAAAAAGCTGAAGGGAGGACGACCATTTGGACGATCTCAAGAAGACCTTCGACTCCGCTCTTACAACATGAAGCTCACCCGAGCAAATGCGCATTCGAAGTGACGGCTGGAAAGTTCTTGGGATTCATGGTGTCTCAGAGAGGCATTGAAGTCAACCTAGACAAGATCTGGGCCATAATGGAGATGGCACCACTAAGAAACGTGAAAGAAGTACAAAGTCTCAACGGCAAGGTAGCTGCCTTAAATAGATTTGTGTTGAGGGCAACGGACAAGTTCTTGCCTTTCTTTCGCACGCTGAAGAAGTCCTTCAAATGGACGGCTGAATGTCAACAAGCTTTTGATGACTTGAAAGCATACCTCTCTTCCCCATCATTGCTAAGTCCCTCCAAGCTAGAGGAAGAGCTATTTCTCTATTTAGCCGTCTCCCCAGCTGTCGTCAGTAAGGCCCTAATCAGAGAAGAAGATAAGGTGCAGAAGCCAGTGTACTACACTAGCCAAGCGCTCTAGGGCGCAGAAGAAAAGTACCCACCAATGGAGAAGCTTGCCTTTGCTTTAGTTACAGCAGCTCGTAAGCTCAAGCCATACTTCCAGGCCCACACTATGGTCGTTCTGATTGACAAGCCTCTACGACGAGCAATGAGTAATCCTGAAATTGCCGTACAATACCACCCGCGTGCTACCATAAAGGGACAGGTGCTCGCTGACTAGTGGTAGGACTGGATCTCGCCAAAGCCGCAGGGGCCATAAGTGTGATTGAGTATTGCGACTCTCAGGTGGTCATGAGTCAGGTGAACGGTGACTACGAATGTAAAGGGGAGAAGATGAAGAAATATCTAGAACAAGTAAGAAAGCGGGCGGTCGAGTTATAGGCCAAGTTTGTTCAAATCCCTAGGGAAAAGAACAAGCAAGCTTATCGTCTTTCCAAAGCTGCGTCAGCAGAACACATGCTCACCTTCAGTAAGGTACTCCTCTTCGTTCAACTTTCACCTCTGATAGATGGCGTCAACATGCAAAACATAGACTTAGGAATCAACTGGACCACGCCCATAGTTTCTTATCTGAAAGACGGCACACTACCTGACGGTAAGGAGGCCGCAAGAAAGCTGAAGGTCCAGGCAGCACGATTCATCCTAATAAAGGGTGTCTTATACAAGAGAGGTTTCTCCCACTCATACCTAAGGTGCCTAGGTCCCGAAAAGGTAGACTACGTCATGAGAGAAGTCCACGAAGGGATCTGCGGGAATCATTCAGGGTCACGGTCGTTAGTGCACAAGCTAATTCAGGCCAGATACTATTGGCTTACGATACAGAAGGATGCCCAAGCCTATGTCAAAGCCTGCGACAGGTGTCAAAGGTTCAACAACGTCATTAGATAGCCAACAGAAGAGCTCACACCAATGACGGTCCCATGGCCTTTCGCTCAATGGGGGTTGGACATCATAGGCCCATTCCCAATAGCTATGAGACAATTGAAGTTCCTAGTGGTCGGAATAGATTACTTCACCAAATGGGTAGAAGCCGAAGTCTTGGCCACCATCACAGAGAAGAGCGTACGAGGCTTCGTCTGGAAAAACATCATCTGCAGGTACGGGATCCCTAGAGTCCTTGGCTCAAATAACGGGAAGTAATTCGACAACGACTCCTTCAGTGACTTTTACTCCCAATTGGGGATCAAGAACCACTACTCCTCTCCTGCCCACCCTTAGACCAACAGAAAAATTGAGGTCACAAACCGATCCTTACTCAAAATTATCAAGACTCAGTTCAAAGGGGTAAAGGGTGTATGGCCAGAAGAGCTGCCAAGCGTGCTATGGGCATACAGGACAACAGCCAGAGTGCCTACAGGAGAGACGCCGTTTCGTCTGGCATACGGAAGTGAGGCAATTATCCCAGCCAAGGTCGGGCTCATAAGCTACAGAGTGGACAACCATGATGAGAATAGGAACGATGAAGCCATGCACCTACAGCTTGACCTAGTGGACGAAGTCAGGGTGAGCTGAACAAAGGTTAGCACGATACTAGGATCTCATGGCCAAGCATTACAACTCCAAAATCAGACACAGAAACTTCCAAGTTGGAGACCTCATCTTGAGAAAGGTAACGGGCGCCACGAGAGATCCTTCCTAGGGAAAGCTCGGACCTAACTGGGAAGGACCCTACAGAATTACTTCATGGCAGAAGAAAGGCACCTACCACCTAGAGATGCTAGATGGACAGAAGTTACACCACCCGTGGAACGTCGAGCATCTCAAGAAGTACTACCAGTAGATGACGACATGAAAAACGCCACTCCTCAATTCTAGTTTATTTTCTCTTTTAGTTAATTTTTATCTACAATACTTTTTAAGCACAAAGGGCAGCCTTTTTATTCTTTCAAGAACCATTTTTTACTTATGCACGTATATATCACAATAAAAGGAGTTATTCAAATTTGACATGTGTGTGCATGCGTCTCTATGCAACTAAGTCCTTAAGTGGACGAAGTCCTTAAAGGGACGAGTTCATTACGAAGTCCGCAAGTGGACAAGCTCATCCTAAGGGATGCCTAAGAATCACTAAGTCCAAAAGTGGACGAATTCATTACAAAATCCTTAAGTGGACGAACTTATCACTAAGTCCACAAACAGACGAGTTCACTACTAAGTCCATAAGTGGACGAGTTTATTGCTAAATCCTCAAAAGGACGGATTCATCATTAAGTCCATAAGTGGACGGGTTCATTCCAAGGAATGCCCAGAAACCATTAAGTCCATAAGTGGACAGAAATATTAAGTGCACAAGTGGACGAATTCACTAAGTCTACAAGTGGACAAGTTCATTACTACGTCCACAAGTGGGCGTGCTTAGAAATTATTAAGTCCATAAGAGGACGCATTTTCCAAGTCCCCAAGCAGACAAGTTCATTACAACGTCCATAAGTGGACGAATTTGTTACTAAGTCCATGAATGGACGGAGATATACAAAAGAACGAATTTATTACTAAGTTCGTAGGTAAACGGAGATATTAAGTCTTTAAGTAGACGAGTTTACTACTGACTCCTTAGGAGGATGGGTTCATATCCATGGATGTTGTGAATTTATTAAGTAGCTAACGGATTAATGATTCAAATAGGAAAATACTTAAGATACTACAACTTACATAGTCTTTTCAAATTGATGTGGCATTAAATATTGTGGAGAGTGGGATAAATACAAGCCCATGGGCCCAAAAACCATGAGAACGAGAATAAGGAAAGGGAAATATTAGATCCAGCCCAAGGTAGTAGTAGAAGGAATGAGTTGGACACCAAGGAAGGAGAAAACAAAGAGACCTCGTTGGGTAATAAGGCCCAACCCACCAAGGGGCCCCACTCTTACTAGGTACATGAGCGAGGAAAATCTTGTCCTTGGCCTGTGACTAAGGAGACGATCAAACTGTGGAAGAGCCGAGAAGTACTTGAAAAATAACAAAGAAATGCTACAAATGAACTAGAGAAGGTAGTGCCTAAATCCAACAATTTTCACCTCCGCATTATAAATGAATGTACCTACCAATCAGACCACACTTAATACCAAATGACTCATCACAACAATGCTTTTCACCCATTTAACCACTTACTCCCTCAAAAAGATGGAGGATACCTTTGATGGGACAAGTATCTTCCTCCCTACCGCACAAATTATTAAAACGCTCCGTTTGTTTCGATGGAAAACCTTGTGTAAAGATAGTTTTCCGTGTTTTCCAGTGTTTGGTAGCATAAAAAAAAAGATAAGTCAAAGGAAAACTATCTTTGGTCAACATAAAAAGTACGGCTTATTTTTAGAAATTGTTTTCCATTAATTTTTTTTGGAAAACAACTATATCTCACAGCAAACTAAATAAGGGAAGTTAAAATATTGTTTTTCAACTCATTTAAAGTTGCTACCAAACATTGGAAAATGAGATAATTTTATAGAAAATGCTTCTTGGAAAATGACTCATTTTCTAGAAAATATCACTGCTGAAACAAACAAAGCGTAAAGAGAGAAAGGAATAACCTGTATAAACAAAACCCACCCCCATTTTGAGAAGAGAAAACGTTCTGTCCGGAGCTAGCAGAAAAGTGAGGTTTTACGCCACCAATGAGAAGCTGCCACGTCAGATATTCAATGAGGCCTCAGTACACTCTATCACACAGGATTGCAGCTCAAATAAAACCAAAATCACCAAACAGAACGTGTTCAGAAGCCCTTACCTGGAGAAAACAGCACTAGCACCAACGCCTCCTCTCCTCTGACCAATAGAGCTCCTCCCCGCCGTTGGAGCCGCCGCGGCGTCGTTCTGAACCGGCACCCACGCACCCAAATACTGGGTTTGTTCCGATTAACCCTTTATTGTTTGATTAGTTATCTCCCCAATATTTAGGTTTCGAAATTTTGATGGGTTTGGTTTTTTGGACGTTAATCACTTGCTTTGGTATGGGTTTTGCTATATTTTGGTACCTTGGTGCGTTTTGATTGGATTCCAAAGTGGTTAAGTTCAGCCCTAAACAAATCTAATTTGTCTATTATGAGAATCTTGTTTTCTTGTTCCAGCTAATTTTGTTTGGATTTCAAATCATGATTTTTTTTAGGATGAAACTTTTTGGGGTTTTTCTTTGTATTTTATCCCCGGTCTTGGCTGCTGTGTTTGTTCTTTTGATAGGATTTATTTAGTTAGTATTTCAAGTTCTTACATGAATAAATTATATATTATGTGTGCATTAAGATCTTTGGTGATATTAACCATCAGAGTGACATACTTATTTTCTGCATGTCCCTTAAAGCTTTTGGATTGTCAAGCTTCTATAGCTTCAGAAGAAAATGTCATTGTTATTCTTCTATGTGATGGCTAGTGGGAATTTTTGGGGCAAAAAAAGAAAAATGAAAGTTGTATTTTTTAATCAGTAAGGGCTAGTGGTGATTTGATTGACAGTGTTTTGGCAACCTTGGTAGAGAACAAAGTTGCTCCTGATCCTTCTTTCTATGGGCTGCAAAATGAGAAACAATTATAGATATTGCTGATTTTGGGAGAGAGTATTACACTTACACATTCTGGTTTTTTTTTTACAACTTTTTAGAGTAAGCTGGTATGCAATTCATGAAATAAGACATAAAATTAAGTTTCCCAAATTTGCAAGGTCAGTATAATGTGATCCCCATAACATTCTTTGCTGGTCTAATTTTAAAATTTTGAATTATGTTATGTTCTGAAAGTCACTGTGCTCCATCTTTTTGCAAAATAGGTATTAAGTGCAGGCAAAAATAACTATTTCTAGGTTGCCCCGTCGTGATTATACTGTCATATTTATTTAATTTTCAGTTTGTGTTTTTTTTTTTTTTTTAAACCTTGACTTTAATTTTTTGGATTTGCTTTTCTTGGGAGCTTGTTCAATTAGGAATCCAACACTAAAATGAATTTAATTGAATGGGAATCTTGTTTTTTGTTACAGGTGCCTTTTCGACAAGTTTTTTTACTGTGGTTGTTGAATTCTCCACCGTGAACCTAGGCCTCTGAGACACAGCTGGTATCATTTATTTGATAGATATTATCATATAATTTTATACTACTTGTAATTTCAATTTTCTCCTACTTGTAATGTCAATTTGCTCTCTATATGTACCAGAGTGCAATTAAAGATGTAGTTGGAGCTGTTTTATGTAGTGTTTATTGAGTTGTTGAGCAGGGTGTTCAAATGTACCCTGCCTTTATTGTGCTTATGTGGAATTAATTTGAATTTCTAAAAATTTAAATTGGTTGTTCGGTTTTGTATTAAGTAGTTGGATTTACTCTTTACTTGTATCCTAAAACAAGTCTGTAATTAAACAATTTTGCCAAATTGGGCAAGTTTGGTATTGTAATAGCACAATATTTGAATTTATTCTTAATCGTTTCTTATGAATTTTTCTTCTCTTTTGTTTTTTATAGGTTATTTTGAAATTTAAAATTACTTGAATTGAAAATATGAGTGCGAGCAATGAAGAACCTGAAACAATCTCACTTTATGATATGGTGGATGATGAGTCAGAAATAAATGAAGATCAAAATGATGTAGACTTGTCATTGAATGATTCAAATCAACCTTTTGCATGCAATAGGCATTTGGAACCATGTCTCAATATGGTATTTGATAAGTATGAGGATGCCAAAGCATGTTATAATGCATATGCAAGGTGAAAGGGGTTTGGCATACGAGTAAATCATACTCGAAAGACTAAAAATGATAGAATATTGGTTGGTATTGAATATGTTTGTTCAAAGGAAGGGTTTCGTCGTAGACGTGATGAAGACACAGAAAGAATAGGTCCAGAGCGTGCAGAAACAAGAGTGGGATGCAAAGCAATGATAGGTTTAAAGAAAATTGAAGATTCATGGGTTGTGTGTAAGTTTGTGGAGGATCATAATCATGAGCTTCTTACTCCTAAGAGTACAAGCATGCTTTGTGGGCATAGAGTGATAACAAATGCCCAAAGGAATCTTATAGATACACTCAATGAGACAGGTATACCTCCAAGCAAGATAATGTCTGTGTTAAGTAAAGAATCCGGTGGTGATTATAATGTTGGATGTATTCTGGTTGATATTCAAAATTATTTGGGTAATAAAAGAAGAAAGTTGTTTCAAGATGGAGATGCTTAGGGAATGTACAAATATTTTATTGAGCAGCAATGTAAAAATCCAGGTTTTGTTTATGCAGTTGAAGTTGATGAAAATGGGTGCATGGGTAATTGCTTTTGGGCAGATGCTAGGTCAAGAATTGCATACCAATATTTTGGAGATGTCGTTACTTTTGATGCTACATACCAAACAAATACTTATAAGATGCCTTTTGTTCCTTTCACAGGGGTTAACCACCATCATCAATCTGTGATGTTTGGATGTGCTTTGCTTGTGAATGAAATAGCTAAATCTTATACATGGTTGTTGAAGACTTGGCTTAATGCAATGCTTGGAAATCCTCCTTCTACAATTATCACAAATGATGACAAGGCTATGGCTAAGGCAATTGCAAATGTATTACCTAATGCAACTCATAGATTGTGTATGTAGCATATTTTACAGAAAATTCCAGATCAGTTGTCCCATATATATAATAAATATCCATATTTTCAAGGAGAATTTCACCATTGCATCCATGATACACTCACCATTGAAGAGTTTGAGTTAGGATGGAGTAAGATTATGGAGAATTATGGATTAGGGGATAACGATTGGTTGGGAAATCTCTATATGCGGCGTGAAAAATGGGTTCCCACTTACTTACGAAGGAAATTTTGTGCTGAAATTTTGTGAATTTCATTATATGGAGTGAAAAATTTGACCCCCCCCTAAATATGGTTTTTTATTTATAAGGAATGAAGAGTTGTAATAATAATAATAAAAAACACATTTGAAAGGTGACTTATACCTTCATTGCCAAAGAAAATACACATTTGAAAGGTCACTTATGCTGAAACAAACACTCTAAAATGTTGCCAATGCTCTCTTGTTGTCCTACAAAATTTTTTACTAAACGTTTTTTTTTTTTGCAATTGTTTCTTGAGTGAACGACCCTTTTTACTTGAGTAAACTCTTCAATAATAGAAAAAAAAAATTCAACAAGGTCTTTACAGAAAGTTTGCTTGTCCTTTGCTGGAGCGGAACTTAAATCGCTTGAACAAAACTAAATTTTGCTAGAGAAAATTTAAATCTTGATCAAGTGAGATTTTGAAAATTTCAATTTAATTTTACATTAAAATATTCTCTATTCTTCTAATTACAACCATGTATAACTTCAATGTGGTAAAGGGTAGGAAATATCTGTCCAGGATAGATTATATTATTATACAACTCTTTCATGTGATTACATAATTAGCATGCATTTGACAATAAACAGAAGAAAAATACCAACTACATCACACTAAATATCATGGTCCATCCCAACAGATTTGATTACAAGGGAAGAAGTATATTGTTCATAATCAATGACAATGCTTTATGTGCGTCCTATCATCAGTCCTTTCCAGCAACACCAATAACTGCTCCAACTTCAGTCTTTCCTATTGCAAATCAGCATAAAGAAATAACACAAGTTAATAAACAAAAGTGGGTCTAGAAATGGACTTACATCTAATTACGAACATCAAGTTTAGATTGAATTAAAACTCAAATTCAAATTGACTAAGCCAGAACCACTTTTTCTTAATTAAAGTGGCATACATATGAAATCAACCAATGGTTAGTTCAAGATAATATAGGATACTAAGGATATTGTATGCAGACTTTGGAAAATTTGATCGAAAAGAAAGTTAAACAGAGCAAATACATCAATTTGGATATGATAAATTTTTGGTAACTGTTAAAAGTATTTGTCCACCAAAATTTCGAGAAAAAAATTATACATACTTAATACACACACACACAGTAGATTTTATTAGAATTTTGCCCCCTGGCCCTAACATAGATCTGCCAATGCAGATGCCATTGTTTTAGCAAGGGGGTTGTCATTGTAATTTACCCTTTAGGCAAGACCCTTGTCAATTCACAAAGTACAAAGAGGTGCACATTACTGCTCAAAATAGTACATCTCTCTCAAGCCCAATTCATTAGTATGGCATTTGGATAGCCCCTAGAACGAGTTCAAATGCTCTGCTCTATTGAACATAGCAAAGTCCATCCCCCCCCCCCCCCAATAGTACATTCATTTTATTTCTCATAGCATTTGGAAGGACCATTAACTATAAATTTCAAAATTAATGAGAATTTGGCACAAGAAATGGAAATGATAGCGAACATTAATTATTTTGTGATGACTGCTACTCCTATTTTGATAATGGACTGGTGCCTCCAAATGCTATGGAATATGATATGGATTCATTTGATTCCAGAAAGCCCAAAACCCTTTATGAGCAGAACTTATCAAGCAAAGTTTATATATCTAGACAAAGTAGTTGTAAATGGAATATGTGAACGCATACCTGCAATTGAGGCCAAACTAAATGCAGTAGGCACATTGGTCTCTGCCTCAACAGCAGCTTTGGCTGCCACAATTCCAACTGCCACACTCTGCATAAAATTTAAACCTGCGCAAATGGAAGCAAGCATCCCACCAACCAAACAATCACCAGCCCCTGTGAGCCTAACAACTGATGCAGGAAGTGCTGGAAAATGCACAGTAGTGCGCAAAAGAACAAACACAGCAGCGCAAGACCGGGGATAAAATACAAAGAAAAACCCCAAAAAGAAGAATAACAATGACATTTTCTTCTGAAGCTATAGAAGCTTGACAATCCAAAAGCTTTAAGGGACATGTAGAAAATAAGTATGTCACTCTGATGGTTAATATCACCAAAGATCTTAATGCACACATAATATATAATTTATTCATGTAAGAACTTGAAATACTAACTAAATAAATCCTATCAAAAGAACAAACACAGTAGCCAAGACCGGGGATAAAATACAAAGAAAAACCCCAAAAAGTTTCATTCTAAAAAAAATCATAATTTGAAACCCAAACAAAATTAGCTGGAATAAGAAAACAAGATTCTCATAATAGACAAATCAGATTTGTTTAGGGCTGAACTTAACCACTTTGGAATCCAATCAAAACGCACCAAGGTACCAAAATACAGCAAAACCCATACCAAAGCAAGTGATTAACGTCCAAAAAACCAAACCCATCAAAATTTCGAAACCTAAATATTGGGGAGATAACTAATCAAACAATAAAGGGTTAATCGGAACAAACCTAGTATTTGGGTGCGTGGGCGCCGGTTCAGAACGACGCCGCGGCGGCTCCAGCGGCGGGGAGGAGCTCCGTTGGTCAGAGGAGAGGAGGCGTTGGTGCTGGTGCTGTTTTCTCCAGGTAAGGGCTTCTGAACACGTTCTGTTTGGTGATTTTGGTTTTATTTAAGCTGCAATCCTGTGTGATAGAGTGTACTGAGGCCTCATTGAATATCTGACGTGGCAGCTTCTTATTGGTGGCGTAAAACGTCACTTTTCTGCCAGCTCCGGACATAGCGTTTTCTCTTTTGAGAAGGGGATAGAAAAAATATAGGGTCAGTTTGGATTCACGTCCACGCTTGCGTTTGGGGCGTTTTTTTTTTTTTTTTTTTTTTAAACCAGCGTGTTATGTACTGTTTATTGGCCATGAATAGTGAATTTAGGCCAATGAACAGTGCCAAACAGTAATAAACAGTAAAAAAAATTATTTTTTTATTGTTTTCAGTTTTCAGTTTTCAGCAAAATAAGCTGTATCCAAACGCACACATAGAGTAAGAGGTAGAAAGGAGAGCTAAGTGTTGATCATTTCTTGTAATATGCTTCATCGGTTAAAAGAAATAAAAGTAAAGATCATTATGATAATCTTTATCTATATAAGCCTTACGACTTGTTTTCTTTTCTAGTTCTCCCATCGTGAATCTCCTTCCCATAACTTATAAATTAATTGTGACGTTCATTTTACTTTTCTTTTTTATTTTGAACCATATAAATGGATTTTATCAATGCTACTCAATGCATGTTTGATATTTTTTTATTTTTTATTATATATATATATATATATATTATTTTGTGATTGGTGATACATAAGTATCATGTTGTAAAATTTGTAGTATCCTTAATATCATTCATTCAAATACTTCGAAATGTTGTTGATCACATTCAAGCAGCATCAATTTATAAGTTTTAACTAAAATTTAATATATATATTTAGCATTTATATATATATATATAACCAAAGTTGAGAGAAAATCCAATTAGATCTCAAATTGAAGTCTAATTTTATGCTTTGTGTTCCATTCAATTTTCTTAATTTTGGTCAACTATTTACTACACTAAAAAAATAGTGGAGTCCAATTTATTTTTTTCTTTAATTTTTTTGTCCTAAATGAGTTATTAAGTGAGAAATCATAGTCTTCTATAAAATAAATAAAAAATGTGAGAAACCGTAGAATCAAAATTAGTAAACCTTTAAAAAATCATCAACATTGATTCATTTTTCTTATATTATTATACAAATAGTGGTTGGACAAATTAAAATTTAGAATTTCATGAATAACAATTTACATGATTTTTTTCATTTGTTTGAAATAAACTTATATTTATTTTATTAGTAGTTATTTTATATTTTCAAATATACAAACTTTATAAATATTATATTCAAACTTGGTAAAATTTTAATCCACATTTAGTTATGTTTATTTGTAAATGTATCTAGTATATATGCATGAGGTTGAAAGCTACTATATATATAGAAATTTACCTCAATTACCATCACTGGAATTCGTCATATTAAAAAGTAAGAATAATAGAATTTTATATAAAAAATAATATAAAATACTAACTAAATATTACTTTAGTGATATTTAAATATAAAATACTAATTTAATCATGGGTCTTTGAAGTTCCAAACTAGGTTTAGGTTTCTCTTGTCCTGATTTGTGCTTCTGAGGAGTTTTGACTAGGGTTGTGCACGGTCCAGGTCGGGTTCTCACCCAACCCACAACACAACCGACTAGAAATTACCTGAAAGGCTGAAAGCCCTCTCACTTGAAATTCGCACATTTCAGTCGGGTCGGGTCGGGTCTTGGGCAAGTGATTCGGGTATTTGGTCAAATCAGCACTTTGTCTTATATTATTTTTATTTTAAATTTTAGAGTGTTATTCATTATGTTTTCTTTCCTTCTTGAATGTAGTTGACATAACATGTTTCTTTCCTTAGACATCTGTTTTGGGAATTTGAATCATAAAAAACCAATATGGAAAATATAGGGTTTTAATGAGTTGTTTGAAAAATGATACTATTTAATTTGCATTAGGAAAATTTCTTATTTCCTTCATTTATTTTCCTCCAAATCAGCAACCAAATTTCAAATTTAAAGACCCTCTGTAGGAGGAATTATTAAGTCCAACAATCCTCCTAACTAATGAGATAATGCCATTTATGCAAATGTGTGAGTGAACTTCCTAATTAGCACAAGAAATAAAAAATAAAAATTACCAGGTGATGTCACATTTGCATAAATAAAAACATTTTATTGGTTAGGAGATCAAGGAGGACCACATCAACAGTCCTCCTGGTAGACCTAATAATTTCTTCTGGAAGTATGCTGATTATATCATTTTGTTAACTTCCTAATCTAGCACATTTCATTTAGACTTTGCCTTTTTGAATTTGCCAATCACATGAGGTGGAATCAGCCTTAATTGAAAAGTAAACTATGAAAGTTCAAAACATTTAAGTCTACGACAGGATTATGTATGAGATTTTAAAACAATTTATATTATCACCTATTCATTTTGCCAAAGAGTCAAACTTAACCAAAAAAAGCAATTGAACTCATTAAAGCTTCAATTTCAATTAAAAAAAAAAAAGGAAATAAACGTATACAATTTTGGCAAGCTCATAATTATGCCATAATTTTCATTTTACGAAATAATTTTTATTTTGTTAAAAATTATATCAGGTGGTATTTGAAATTTAAGAGATTTAATTTAAGAGTCCGAATTTGGTAAGGATGTGGTGTAAAACCCATGTTTTATACCATCCAATAAGAGATTGCCATATTAACATTTTACTTAAAATTTAATACATCCTATCACACTTAATAACATATTAATAAACTCTCAATTTGGTTAGATTTATATATGGGTATTAGAATTGATTGAGTGTGCTTGTACTTATTCTTAAATATGTGGTAAGATGATGTGGCATGTTGGAATTAGAGAGATAAAACATGGGTTTTACATCACATCCTTACAGAATTTAATTTCTTAATTTAAACTTTACCTCTACTTTTTTTTGAGTGGGAGCATATAATTGATGGGTTCATCAAAATCCAAGAAATTAATTTTTCAATATACATTACATGAAGGATTCTTATTTGATCCAAATTAAATGTGATGGACCCACAATTACCTTTTGTCCTTTACTTGAATTCGTATAATCTATGCTAGAGCATTTACATCGGTGTGGCTATTTTAATATTTTAGCAAATATATCGCTAAAGACTTAAAAATGTACTCGTGCATTAGTCTCAATATTTTATCCTACATCAGTGGACCTCATTCTATGTTCAACAAGTTCTAGGAATGAAAAATCCTGAAGCTGCTATCTTTGATGGGCAGTTTGCGGGTAAATTGGTAAATTCATATTATGTTTTCAAAATAGAATTGAGCTGTCAATGTTTGGATTTTAAATTTGAATCCTAAAAATCAATTAGGAAAATGCAAAGGCTTTAATGAGGTGACTAAAGATAAGATTCTTCCATTAGAATTAAGCTCTCAGGTTCAAATTCCAATTCTGGTCAACTCTGTTTTACTTCCCCTTTCTCTCTTCTCAATCCAAATAGGCCATAAAAGATTTCCTTTTAAGGTTCAAATCAAATTTGAATGGGAAATAAAAACATGGAAAGTATAAAATTTATTGGGTCTTAAATGGGGAGATTTGGTCAAAGTTTTAGATTAGTAAAGGAAATGAGAGGGAAATCTATAATATGATTTTTATTATTATTTATAATTAGAAATAAAAGTATATAATTTTCAAAAGACAATTATTATTATTATTTTTTTTTTTTTGGGTTTTGAGAAGGGAGAACACTATATTAGGGAATATAACATAAAACCCAGCAAATGTGTAAAATTCAAAAGAAAAGAAAAAAAATAGAAAAAAGAAATTTCAAGAAGAAGCGGGTCGGGTTAAACCCGAGACCAACCCAAAACCCAAAAAGGTATGAGCAAGAGACCGCCCAAAGGATTGTCCCAAGGAAACTTGATGAGGCAGAGTCAGAACTTGACGTTTTGATTTCCATGGGAAACATATAGAGAATTGCTTGAGACAGAAGTTGTTGGGAAGACTTTAGAATGAGCGAAAGGATTATGACACTCAAAGTTGGGCACAAGACTTAGTAACATTCTTGCTTTCAATACTGCTGTAACTATATCCTCAAGAGTCAAGAGCTTGCATTGCATTGGTTTTTGGAGAGAAGTGCAGAAACGGTGTTAACAAGCTGCAGGAGCAGAGGCAGCGGGTTGTTTCTTGTTTGTTTAGCGCATAATAATTAATAAATAAGCATAACTTAAAAAAGAAAAAGAAAAGAAAAAGAATAATAGTATATGTTTGCATGCATCGAAGATAATAATAATAATAATATTATTATTGAGACACAAACATATCCCGTGCTCTATCTCTAATTTGGATATTATCCTCAGCTTCTTATTTTGGAGGCTTCCAGCTTTGTTTATAAATTCTTATTGTTAATAATAAAAGTTTTCTTCTCAGCAAAGAAAAAGAAAAAGAAAAAGAAAAAACCACCGTCTTAAATTGTCCCGTAGTGGTCCCACCAACAACTACTACAAGGAAAATTATGTGGCAAATGAATTATGAAATGAAATGGGCCAATGATGCCTTTTTTTTTTTTGTCAATCTCAGTCTCAGTCTCACAGACGACAACTGACTTTTCAAACTCTTTAAAGTCACCTCTGTCTCTCTCTCTCTCTCAGCCAAACTCGGAGGCAGTTTGGATCCACGTCCACGGCTGCGTTTCCACGTTTTCAGTTTTTTTTTTTTTTTTTTTTTTTTCCTTGGACGCGCTTCTGGTACTGTTCACTGTCCATGAACAGTGATTTTAGGCTTATGAACAGTAAAAAATAGAGTAAACAGTAACTTTTTACACGTTAAAAAATTATTTTGCTACAGTGTTTTCAGTTTTCAGTTTTCAGTTTTCAGTTTCAGCAAAAATAAGTTGTATCCAAACGGACCCTCAATCTCAGTCTCAGACTCAATTTTAATTGCTGTCTTTTTCTTTTTGAGTTTGAAACTCCCTCCTAGCAATAGGAATTTAGCTCTTCAAACAGGTATGTAAAATACTTTCATTTCTTTTTTCTTAAAGATCTTTTATTTTTTATTTATTTTTTTAAAACAGGTATGTAAAATTGTCTTCAACTTGTTTATTTTTTCTGGAATCGGACTACAGACTTTGTTATTGCACAACCACATACACATATGAACAATATGCCAAAAGCACGGTTATTGCTAATGGAATTTGGTGAGGTTTTCTTAGAATGCATACCCCCCCCAAAAAAAAAAAAAAAAAAAATCTTATTAATTATTACTTTACAATGGTAATCTTGTATTTGGAAGAATACCACATCCACATGACATACTCTTGCTAATGGTTGTTTCTGGGTCCTTTGCTTACTATCAGCGTGTGTTGTTAATCTTTTAGTATTTACAATTGGCCTTATATGTTGGGTGATGTTAGAACAGGTTTATTCTCGCACTTGATTGCAATATTAATAGCAAATGATTTGCTTAAGTCAAATTGGCCTTGTGGGTTGCAGTTAGCTCAACTGGTAAAATCTCTGAGATTGAATAAGACATCTGTGATTTAAACCGTAGAGAATCATTTCTTTTTTTATTTTTTATTTTGGTACTGGGTTTTGAGCCCACAACCTCATCCTCCCTTTTACAAAGGGAGCAGGTGCGTTTGCTGAATCATAATCATGTCTGAAATGTAATATTGTTAATCCTTGCATTTTCTAGAGAGAGAAAGAGAGGAAAATTACTAACAATCAATCTATCAATTACAATAGGATGTGTATAAATATTTGAGTGATACCATCATTCATAACTAACTCACATTTATCAGTTTCTCAAAAAAAAAAAAAAAAAAAAAAACTCACATTTATCACATGCTAGATTTAATAAAGCACACAAACAACTTCCTTAAATCTAGCAGGTGGATTTGCCTTTAACTATTTTTCCCTCTAGTTTTCAAATACTACAACAAACTTGGCACAAGTGGATTTAGTAACAATAACCATTTGACACCTGAAATTCAGCTGTGCCATATCATTCCACCTTTCCCACACGGCACACGCTGCTGTGTCATCCCCATGCCATGTCATTAGTTTCCATATATGCATCAACCACCCCTTGTTTGTGACTATAAGTTTTGTTCTCCAATTTTTTTATCTATGTTTTTCATTTCTTTAGTGTTTTTTTATTTATTTTAAAAATATAATTAATTTATTTTTAATTATGAAAAATGAAAAGTTAGGTTGCCAAAAAGAAAAAAGAAATATACAAATTTGAGCTTTAATATGTGTTATTAGAATATGGGGGTTTCTATGTTATAATATATGCATAATGCAGGATAACCTGATGCTTTGAAATATTGTTACACTTAGTGGGCTGAAGGGCAAAATATGTTGTCCTGAATATCTTGCATATACAGCATTTGAGTGATATATTGTTGAAGAAGAGAAACACAAAATTTGAAAATTGCATTGCATTACTTGAGAGTAAACAAAGAAGATAGAATTTTATGATATCTTAAGTAAGAACTTAGATTGTGAGGATTGAATAAATAGCCTTCGAATATGGTTTTGTTTTCTTCTAGTTGGAAACGCATTGGTGCCAAGTTACTGAATATCTATATGAAAAGGACAAATACTTCTTGTGGTGGCATGACAATATTTTTCT
Organism: Notholithocarpus densiflorus; assembly: GCA_030021035.2. Lineage (NCBI taxonomy): Eukaryota > Viridiplantae > Streptophyta > Magnoliopsida > Fagales > Fagaceae > Notholithocarpus > Notholithocarpus densiflorus. The sequence continues at coordinate 502,984 of JARYZH020000066.1, read as the reverse complement.
AGCTATGCAATACTTGCAGAACTAGCATGTGCACGTATGCATTCTGACTTTTACATTCTTTTGTAGGTCTAGTTGATGAGAAATGGCTGGTTATGAAAATGATGATATGCCTATGCTTTTAGACACACACGCGCAGTTCTTGGATGAACATCCGGATTCTCGATTTCAGAGATTTGTATCCACAAGGAGTGCATCGATTTCCATTCCTATGAACTCAATGGATTCCTATGATAGTGAAACTAACCTTGTGGGCTATACTGGTCCCTTACGGAGTGAGAGAAGGACTCCATTCACACAGATGAGTGGTCCATTATACATTGGCCGTAAACCCGAAAGCCTTTTTCCGGTAAATCAAGGTGTAACAGGTCATAAAAAAGTGGAATCTGTGCCAGAAAAGTTTCCTTCTTCCAGAGGAAAGGATCAGAATGATTGGCCGAATGACAACTATGCAGCCAAAAATGAACATTTGCTGAGGTCTGGGCAGTTGGGAGTGTGCAATGATCCTTATTGCACAGTTTGCCCAACATATGACAATTTCAGAGCCGCTCAACAAAAGAACTCAAAAGCTTCATCTGTATTTGATCCTAAGGTGTTTTTCTTTCTTAACCTTAAGGTTGTTCTTCCTGTGTTATTCTTTGAGTTTACTGATATTTTATGTTGCCTTGTATTATATGCTTTGGTAGTCCACATTCTTAACCACATGCCTACATCATAGCTAAAAACTTCACTCTATGCTAACTTCTTGCGTAGATCTCAAGTTTGGCGGTCTTTAAAAAAAGAAGAAAAAAAGGATTTCAAGTTTGATGGCTAATTCTGTATCATAGTAGCATGTAGCCTTTCTGTGGATTCTATGTTGATGTTTGTACCTAATTTCATTAGTTATACAACAACTATTATTAGCATCTAGAAATTTCAGTTGGAGTTTGAGATGTCCAATGCTATCTCTGCATCTGACATTCAGCTCTTATGTGGTTTAAAATTTCTATAGATGATTGTTCAACTTACATTCTCCTAGGCATAGCAACAGCCTTCTTTTATTCTATGCTTGCATCAGAACTTGAGGGCCCAAAAGAGATAAACCTTCTAGTAAATCATTTGCACACATTAAGCACCGTCCAGGTCAAAATTTTGTTCTTATATATTATGATGAATTCTGGAGCTTAGTCATGCTAAAAGATTTATTTAGTACATGTAAATCAGAAAGCGTGTTATACTGGCTTTCCAATTTGGCATATCATAAATAGCTTCCTTGTAGTGGAAGATCAAGGATTTTGGTCAGCAGGGGATAATGTAAGACAGACATAAGAAAGGGAAATATGATGATGAAAATTCATCTACATCTGCCATGAGGAAACCAATATATGATGTATGGAATTTAGCTCTAAAATTTGCAAGTACAAATCTCCTAATTCCTTCTGTAGTTTTTGGTAATGAGATTATTAAGTTCAATGCAGAAGTATCATTACATGATCTTTAGTTTTCACAAAAGCAATAACCAATGATCATCAAAACATACTAAAAAATTCCCATCAATTAGATTAGATTATGCATGAAATAGATAATTGTTGAAACCTCTAATGGAAGAAGAAAACTTTTTCTGGATTATTAAAATAACAAAGAATATGTTCTAATCATCATAAATAGATATAGGCCAATGTGATAATATACTGAAAGCCCCAGTGAATTTCAAATTTGATGATGCATTGGGTTTGTATGTTATACATATATACAGGCTGACCAAGTTTTGCTAAATTTCGATGGAGGAACTTCTTGCCAGCCACCTTGGCTCCATTGTTGGTTTTATAGTTTATTTTATTTTTATTTTAAATTATTATTATTAGTTAAAAAAAAATCTTGGCCCCTTGAAAGCATATGTTGCTTCTAAATATTGGGAATCAAAGCCCCAACTTAGCCTCTTGTGGAAAGCCTACGTCATTTGCAGTTGAAGGACAAAATGCTTGATGTTTGTTCAGTTCTGTAACAGTCTGGTTGAATCCTCTTCTTTATATATATTTTTGTTATCAGTAATGTATGTGGGGAAGATTCTTAGAATGTATTTAAATTTAATTTGAAATATGTGGTGTGTTAGGGTAATTAATTTTAACCCTACACGCTTCCTGAAGATTAATATGCTATCAAAGTCGAACACCACCCATTGCCACTAACTCCGGCATTTCATATCATCAACAATCACAACCAACAAAACTCATGACACCAGTGATCACATTTAACCAAATTCCTCATGCTGACGACCACAACTACACCGTTCAATCACCAATCATAACTCCAATGACCACGATTCACTCGCTCGGTGAGTCAGCTGGCTCCGACAAGTGACTTTGTGGTCATCTCAACACCAAAACAACATCAATTGTTGAGGTTCACTTGCCGGGTTTAGCTGGCTTCATTGGGCAACGCAAGGAGGTAGTTTTCTTGGTCAGAAACCCCATTTTCTTGGATCAATAGACTCTGATACCAAGCTCAGTTGTAAAATATGAGGTAGTAGGTTTGAAGGAGAGAAAAGAAGAGTGGAAAGTCATATTTGAGAAAAGGTTTGGGGCTTTGTTAATCAGTTCCTCACCTTAGCACATATTTATATTAGGGAGGTATGGAAAGATTATAAGAATACTTATATGCTAATATAAAATAATAGCATGCTAATATAAAAAAATAATAATGGTAATTCTAACAAATAATATGTATTGTGTTAGATTAATTAATTTTAACCCTACACACTTCTCGAAGATTAACAGTTTTATCTTGAGTTTTATTGTAGATATCAAATCAATTTACTTTCTTGCTCTATGGATATAAAATTGTTCTTCCTTTTGGAAACCTGGTTATCCCATTAAATTGTTAATTTTAATTTTGCATGCCATGTTTTCATTCAGAGTTTTGTCCAAGCTGAGAGTGCAAATAGATCCCCAATTGCAAATTTTACTGCTAAAGCACTTTTAACAAAACTAACCAATTAAGTTGAGTATACGTGATTAACCAAATTCACAATTCATGGTTTGCAATAAACAATATAAAGGAATAAAGGAATATAAAGTGCAGAAAATAAAAAGCAAACCATACAAAAGCACCGGCAAGTGTTTTTGAAGAGGAAACCAGAGCCCCCCGGTGAAAAACCTGTTGATCCTTCAAGTCGGAACTCCACTATAGAATAGATGAAGTACAAGATTAACTATAGACCCTCCAAGCCTATATCTTCCTAAGTACTTGAGCCCTCCAAGCTCCTGCTAGCATCTGACTTTGCTGAGTCCTTTCTTCTATGGAGTCTTGTCGGTTTAACGACCAACCGCTAGTCACCAAGTGGAACTTGGATTTAAACATGGGCTCTCCAATGATTCCCAATACTGATCAGCTCTCTAACACTCAAATAAGGTGTAGATAGTGATGGTAAAACCCCTCTCAAGGTGTAGGCATGGTGAGAGGGAAAGAGAAGAGAAAAGCTATGGGTTCACTCTATGTGTGAAGGTAATTTCTCTCTAAGATTGAGCACAAGAAGCTCTATAAAATCTCACTCTATCTCTGTTAGGATTTTTTGATTTCTGGATCTGTAGAGATATGAGAGGATGGGTGTGCATGTTCTTTTCTTAAGCTGGTTGTGGATTGGATCAAGTAGCTGGAATCTGTCCACGATGCAAAGTCGCGAGCTGCTCGTGGGGTGTCTAGGTCGTGAGCTTCTTGTGGCTCACATTGAGAAAGCTTTCTCCTTTATGTGACGTGGCGTTTTTGCGGGCAGCCATGACGCGGACAGGTTGCGAGCAAGTCGTGACACCACTCTCTCGGCAGCTTTGGCCAGACTTTGACTAGGCTCAAGTACACTAACTAACTACATGTAATCCCCCCCAGAAAATGTCAGAATATAGAGAATTACATGCAAATTTGGCATGGAATAAAGCCAATACAAATATAAGGAAAGGCATAACTTAACACAAACTTTGGATGATCTTAGAATGATAACTGTGGTTATGTTGTGAAATATCTGAATGTGTTTGTAAGGAAGCGTAGGCAGGTTTTGCTCTTGGTCTTTTACTTCCCATAAATATTTGTGGTGGTCCAGAATTTTGAGCTAGGTGGTTCCTTTGATTGTCATCCTCTCTGGTGATCTGCTCAATTTGAGAATTGATTGCTGATTTTGCCATATTTGTTGCTAGATCTACTTTAGTACCGCTACTTCATGCATCCCATAGTACTACAACAAAGTGGCCACCAAAGCTCTTATTGAACTTCTGCAAAGAGCTGATGTGCTTTGCTTTTTTGTAGAGGCACCACTTCCTTTTCCTTACTTTTTTTTGGACTGACAAGGGTTCAAAGCATGGTTTGAAACTGGACTGGTTCGACTAGTTCAACCAAGGACTGGGACCTATGTTGGTCTGGTCCAATTCAAAAAACCAGAAAGTCAGCTTTTGCATTTTTTTTTTGCTTTGCTTTGTGCTGAATGCAAAAAGAATGTTTGCTAGATTGCTATGCTGTCTGTAGAAAGAAAATTGTTTAGGCCTGGTACTAACTGTAATAGTAATAGTCTCGGTGGCAGCGGCAATACTTTCTGTGATAGCATTGACAGCTCCAGTGATAACATTGTTGCTGTTGCAGTGGCAGTGGTCAAATGCAATTGGTAGAGCTGGTGGTGATTTTGTTATGGAGGCAGTGGTAGCAATGGTTACGAGAGCAGGAGGTTGAGATTATAGTCCTTTTTAGTGAAGGTAGGTTTCAGAAAGGGCGGGGGCTTGTGCAGATTTGTTGGTAACTAGTGTTACTGTCTAGTGGTGGTGCTGTTAGATGTCATGCATGTTGATTGTAGTTATTATGTTTTGATATGGTAATGTACAAGGAAAAGCAATTCTAATGTTATGTTTTCCTCTTAGTAACAATAATAAGGGTTTTTAATTTTATATTTTGTTTAAATTTAACTGTTTTTCATTCTAGCTGCATTGTAGTTTATGTGTTTTCTTTTTTCCTCGCTTCTAAAAGAAAGAAAGTCCTCTAAGTTGTTATCCAAACACTTTGTTATTGTTCTGTGAAAAACTTTCTTGAGGCTGCAAAATCATTTTGTTGTACTATTATTTTCCTATGACTTTTTCATGTTGTGTATTTTAATAGTTTTTTTTTAAGCAGAATAATGTTTTACAAATACACCAATGATCTTATGCTTTTTTGTTGTTGATTTCTTTAGTTCCATAATGTTCTCTATGGGGATGCTAAAAGCTGGGCTAGGAGAACTTTTTCCTTTCTCCAACAATATATTCCTGGAGTCATGAACCCTCATACTAAAGTTGTGCAACGATGGAACAAATTTTTTGTCATTTCTTGCTTGGTGGCAATTTTTGTGGACCCATTATTTTTCTTCTTGCTGTATGTACTAGAGGTATGGATCTTGTCCTTGAAGTATAAAGTTAAATTCATTTTGAAGAGTTTTGCTTGTGCATGTGATAAGGCTATAATCACGTCTCTAAATTTTTAACATGTGTCCAACATCTATTATCGTGAAGTCAATATTTTTCAGTATTTTGGGATTATTCTCAAATCTCATTAAGTCCGACATATGTTTTCATTGCCAAAGCATTGCACTCAACCTTTTGAATATTTATCCTGTCACAATGGAAAGATAAAGAAAAGGTAAAGACTGGGTTTTGGCAAATTTTTGGGAAGGTGTCCTAAGCGGGCTTCAAGGAGAAGGGTATCAGATTGTTCATGGTAATCAAGAATAGTTGGAGGGCTACAATGTCACCAAGCTCACAGCAGAAAAGTCAAATCCAGTATGAAAGGGATGAGCTCAAGAACTTGGTCTCTCGACAATAAATTATGACACAAGAGGAGGGGGCTGCAATAGTGCTGGTCAAAAGAATAGGGTGCTTTAGTTGACATCATAAATTTATGACTTATCACGTGGAATGTGAGAGGTTTGAATGACTGGGAAAAGAGGTTGATGGTGAGGAATGCTCTTAGAATGTGGAAGGGGGATATTATTTGCTTACAGGAGATAAAAATGGAGGGTAATTAACTGTAGTGTGGTCTGGAGTCTGTTGGGGAGTCAATTTGTGGATTGGGATTGTTTGGAGGTGGAAGGGGCTTCCGGGGGCATTTTACTACTTTGGGAAAAGAAAGTGGTGTAGAAGAATGATGTTGCGAAGGGGTTATTTTCCTTATTGTGTAAATTCAGGTGTCTAGAGGGGAATTTTGAATGGATGTTTTATGGGGTGTATGGTCCCAATTTGGAACAAAAACAGGCTATGTTATGGGGGAGTTGGCTGGCATTCACAATTGTTGGCAACTTCCATGGTGTATCGGGGGAGATTTTAATGTAGTAAGATTTCCTAGTGAAAGGCTTACAAGGGGCAGAACCACTCTGGCCATGTGGGATTTCTATGAATTTATCTCTGATTAGGGGGTTTACTAGATTTACCACTTGAGGGAGGATCTTAACATGGTCTAATAATCAAGAAGTGCCGTCAATGTCGAGATTGGATCGTTTTCCCATTTCAGCAGATTGGGCAGAATAATTCTCTCTTGTGAATCAGAAGTGGATACTTTTTTTGTATATCTATTGTTAAATTCTCTATTCTTATTAATATCGGTCTGAGTGGATTTTTTGAGAGCTCTCAGGGATTGAGGTAAGAGATCTGTTGTTGCCATTATTATTTGCCCTAGTTATAGAGGCTTTGAGTAGACTGTTATCTAAAGCGGTTAATATTATTTGTCCTAGTTATAGAGGCTCTCAGTAGACTGTTATCTAAAGTGGTTGATATTATCTCTCCTAGTTATAGAGGCTTTCAGTAGATTGTTATCTAAAGCGGTTGACGGGGGGTTACTTAACGGGATTTTCAGTTGGTGGTAGGCAGAATGTTCCTTTGCTGGTGTTTCATCTTTTGTACAATACTTTAATTTTTTGTGGTGATGAGAATGAGCAGATTGGTTATTTGAGATGTGTATTGCTTTGCTTTGCTTTGAAACTGTTTCGGGATTAAAAATAAATTTTGGCAATTCAGAGATGGTTCCGGTAGGGGATGTGCATGAGATTGAACGTCTAGCTAGTTTGTTGGGATGTAAGATCTCTACTTTGCCTTTAAAGTATTTGAGTCTCCTACTGTGGGAAAAATGTCCAAGGCTATATGGGATCTGATATTAGAAAAGATGGAAAAAAAATTGGCGGGGTGGAAGAAGTTCTATCTATCCAAGGAAGGACAGCTTACTTTGATTAAGAGTATTCTTTCTAGCCTAACTACTTACTACCTCTCTTTGTGGGATGGGTGATTGTGTAAAATTCCATTTGGTGAAGTGGCAGACAGTTTGCAAACCTGTCCAACAGGGGGGTGCTTGGGCTTTCATAGTTTGGTATGATTTAATCAAGCTCTATTAGGGAAATGGCTTTGGAGATCTGCTTATGAAAAAGAGGCCTTTTGGCATACAATTACAAAGTATGGAGTTCTTGGGGGTGGGTGGACTTTGGGGTTGCCTATGGGTGGTCTCACATATGTATCTTGGGGAAACGTATCAGGAGTGGGTGGAATAATTTTGCACAATTTTCAAAGTGGGTAGTCGTTCAGGGATTTGTTTTTGGTGTGAATGCTGGTGTGGTGATGATTTAAGTATACTTTTCCGGACTTGTATTGTGTAGCTCGAGACAAAGAGATTATGATGGTAGATTATTTACATATACATTATGGGGGTGTTTTTTGGGATGTAGTGCTTAATCGTGCTTGCCAAGATTGGGCATTGGAGATTTTGCAATCCTTTATTACTCAGTTATACTTGGTTAAAATTGGGGATTTTCTGAGGATCATGTCCAGTGGACCTTTACAAAAGTGGTAACTTGAGGTAAAATCTTTTTACAAAGCTCTCTATTCTAGGGAATTTCAGTTTTTCCGTGGAAGAGTATTTGGAAGGTGTAGGTTCCATCTATGATGGCTTTTTTTTTTTTTTTTTTTGGTGTGTGTGTGGACTGCAGCTAATGGGAGAATCCTAACAATGGATAATTTGTGTAAGCGGAGGCTGTGTGTGATAGATTGGTGCTTTATGTTAGAGGAGCGGTGAGACTATTGATCACCTGTTACTACATTGCGCCATTGCCTATGATTTGTAGTCTATGGTGTTTGGTTTGTTTGGAATAGCGTGGTTATGCCTATAGAGTGTTTTGGCTTTGTTGGAGTGTTGGAAAGGGGGCTTTGGTTGGAATCTTATGGCAGATGTTTGGGGTGCTATTCCATTATGTTTTATGTGGATTATTTGGAGAGAGTGTAATAATCACATGTGTGAAGGGGTTGCAGATATGAAGATGTTTTTTTTTTTTTTTTTTTTTTTCCCGCACTCTGTATGACTGGATAGCAGCCTCAAGTTGTCATTCTTTCTCTAATATGCTATAATTTTTGGATTTATATACTTTCATTTGATTTTTAACAGCCCCTGTACACTGCCTATGCACTGTGGTTGTGCTGTACTTATTCTTCTCTAAATAAAATTTGCATTTACTGATCCAAATATATATATTTATATATATATATATATATATATATATATATATATATTGGTTAACTATAGCAAAACTTTACTTGCTTTCCCCCACCCTTTGAGTGCAGGATAACAAGTGTATAATTATTAACTGGCCCGTGACCACTACAATTGTGGTTTTCAGAAGTATGACTGATCTGGTATACTTCTTTCACATGCTTCTTCAGGTGAGAAGTCAAATCGATGCTTATTAGCTCTTTATTCCATAGATTATCAGTAGATTAGAATTTTTAGATTCTTTGTATATTTGATACTTCTCAGGGGATAATTGAGTGTGTTCAAAACTGTTCCCAAAAACTGTTTACTTAATATATATATATATATATATATATATATATGTATGTATGAATATAATTACTTATTACTTATATAAAAGAAAAACTTAAATTATATTTTTATTCTATTTTTTCTTGAAAATACCTGCTATTTGAGTAAAAGTGTTTAGGGTTTGTTAAATTAACCCTAACACATAAAATATTATTTGTGTATAAAGAGAGTACAGTGGTATTATTATTATGCCCCTAGCTTTGAACCTTGGAGAGTATATATCATAAAATTCTAGCTTTTTACATAATAAATCCAAATGAGTTTTACATAAAGTTTTGGTAAACATATCAGCAATTTGGACTCTTGTAGAAACATATAGAGTAGTAATTACACCATTTTCTACTCCCTCTCGAATAATGTGACAATCTACTTCTATATGCTTAGTTCGCTCAAGAAACACAAGATTGGAAGCAATGTGAATTGTTGCTTAATTATCACAATGCATACTCATAGGCACCTTCAAAATAGATTTTAATTCCTCAAGTAAGGTTGATCTACATAAGTTCGCGTGGTGTGTGTTCCATGGCTTTATACTCAGCCTTTGTACTAGACCTATCTACAAAAATTTGTTTCTTACTCTTCCAAGTAATCAAGTTTCCTCCTAGAAAAGTGCAATATATAGTAGTGGATTTCCTATCTAATAGTGATCCTACGCAATTGGCATCAGTAAAGGCTTATACTTGCAGGCTAGGTTGCATAGACATAGACACGAGTGCGAGTACAATACGGGTACGGGTACGGGAGTACGACATTTCTTGAAAAACTAGGGTACGACATGTCTGGAGTACGACAATTAATTAATTAATATTTATTTTAGGTATATTTTATATATTTTTAGACATTTATCTTTTTTTAGGTTTTAAAATTAAGTAATTGCAATAAAATGTTTTAAAAAAATATCTACAATTAATTTAAAGACAAATCTAAAAATATTTAATATAAAATAAAATAATATAAATGCTTAGGAAAAGGCAATTTCTTTACCATTATTTATAATGCCATAGACTAGAAAGGGCAAAAAATAAAAAAATAAAAAGTAATACGTGGGTCACCCCTCCCAAATATCTCTTGTCATCTTGCCACACCCATGCCTCGGAGTTGACACCCACAAGGAGATATAAGGGTTTGTTTGGTTGGAGGAGTGAAAAAGTAGGAGGACAGAAAATGGGGAGGGGATAGAAAAGTGGGAAGATAGAAGAGATTTAGTTTTCTCCCATTTGTGTTTGATTGGGAGGATGGAAAAGTAGAGAGATGAAAAATTTATTTGTTTGGTTGAGAAGAAAAATGAGAGGATGGAAAAGCGAAGTTAGTATAAATTTACAATTATGTCCCCATCAAATAAAACAAAAAAGTAACATTATTTTAGCAAAAAAATTGTGCCTGTGCAAGTGGACGAAAAAAAAAAGCAACTGGCTGAAAAAGTAGAAGATGATGATTGCTCTTGTTCCAGCCTATGCGAGAAGAAAAATAAAAAGAGGGGTGATGGTGGTGATACTATTGTGGTTCTAGACTGAAGAAAGTTGTGGGTTTAGAAAGAGAGGGCGTGAGGGAGTGAGATCTTTTTTTTTTCCTCTCTCGTGTCCGGGAAGTAACCAGTGTGTCTTGGCCGTGTCCGCCCGTACCTAGAAAAAAAAAAAAAAAAAATTTTTTCTCTGGTACGCGTTGGGTACTTTTGCAGCTGTGTCTTACTGGTACCCATGTCGAATACATGTCCAACATGGGTACTTGGCCATTTTTTGCATGTTTGGGCAACATAGCTTGCAAGTGACCGTTAGCTTTATTCAAAAGATCACAACCTAGATGTGCTTTAAGATACCTCACAATTTGAATAACTGTTTACCAAAATCCCAATGTGGAAGATGTGGAGCTTTCATGTACTGGCTCACAACACTAACTGCAAATGATATATCAGGGAGAGTAATTGTAAGATAATTTAGCTTACCAACTAGATGACGATATCTCTTAGGATTAGACAACAGCTCCCCCTGATCTTCATACAATTTGGCATTAGGATTCATAGGAGTCTCCACTGCTTTAGATCCTAACAAAGCTAGTTTCTTCCAAAATATGCATCACATACTTTCTTTGTGATAAACTAGTACTTTTTTAGATCGTGCTACCTCAATACCCAAGAAATAATGAAGTTTGCCCAGTCCTTAGTTTGAAATGAGTTTTGAAGGAATGTCTTCAAATCATCAATGTCCTTGTCATCACTAGTGGTTATAATATCATTTTTACACACTATCAACATAACCTTTCCTCATTTAATGGGTATATATGGTTGATTGTTCCCCATTGCTTATTGTGGTGTCTTTGGAGGGAAAGAAATAGTAGGTGCTTTGAAGATAGGGAGAGATCCATATTAGACTTGAAGCTATTTTTCTTTAGAACTTTAATGGATTGGTTGGCTGCTTTGTGGAACCAATCATTTTTTTTAATCTTTTCTTGATTTCTTAGATTCTTGTAATTTTTGTTCTTGATTGTTTGACCCCTTGTACACTCCTTGTGTACTAGGGTGTTCCCCTTTTTGATATCAATAAACTTATTACTTATCAAAAAAAACCTTTCCTCTTTTAGAGTGATTAGAAACCATAGAGTGATTAGATTGGCAATGCCACAATCCAAACTATAACACTATTGCACTAAATTTACTAGGGAGATTGCTTAAGACCATAGATGGCTTTATGCATCTTGCAAACCTTCCCAGACTCCCCTTGAGCAACAAACCGAAGTGGTTTCTCCATACACAATTCTTCCTTCTAATCGCCATTTAAAAATGCATCTTTAACGTCTAACTGAAACAATGGCCAACTCAGATTAGTAGATAAGTAGATTAAAATCCTGATAGAAAATTTTAGCAACATGAGAGAATGTCTTTGCATAATCGACACCAAAAGTCTTGGTACACCCTTTGGCAACCAAGCAAGCCTTCAAATGTTCAATAGAACCATCAGGCAAGTATTTCAAAGTATAGACCCAACGATAGCCAATAGTAGTTTTCCCTGGAGGAGGAACTAAAGACCAAGTAGAATTTTGAAACAAGGCAGACATTTCTTCTTCCATAATAGCCTTCCAACCAAGAATGGACATAGCTTCCTGTAGAGACTTAGGAGCAACAACGGAGGACAAGGATGAGGTATGATATTAGAGCAATGACATATGAAAATATTCAAAAGCATATCAAAAAAATATGAAGTGAAGCAATAAATTTATTCTTTATTTCCATAAAAAATGATTTGAAAATAGGGTAAAATTCAGACATTTCTTTCATAAGATAAAGATAGGTGAACCTAGAATAATCATCAACAAAACTAACAAAATATTTAAATCCCAACTATGAGGGAGTTTTTTTGGAACCCAAATATCAGAATGAAATAAATGAAAAGGACTACTGACACGACTTTCACGCCTAGAGACAAAAGGCAATGGTGCTTACTCAATTGACATGCTTCACATTGCAAAAGCTTGATGACACGATGGGATTAACCACTTCAAATTTTAGAGAGTGGGTTGACCAAGGCGACAATGATGCTGGAGAGGTGAGATAGACAAGCGAGAAGCCACTAAACTCGATGAACAACGTTGATCCAAGTAGTAGAGTCAACTGGCTTCATGCCCTCCACCAAGAATCTTCCTTGTCTTGAGATCTTGAAAGATACAATGAGTGGATAAAAAAAGGGCAGTGCAATTCAGAAATTTAGTAAGCTTACTAATTGGCAAAAGATTAAAAGGAAAGTCAGGAATATATAAGACTGAAGAGAGAGAAAGATTAGGACCTAGATTGGCAGTGGCTAAACCATAAACTTTAGTGGTTGAGCCATCTGCCAAAGTGACATTGAGAAGACTACTAGAGTGCTCAAGGTCAGAGAGTAAACCTGAAGTACCTGTCATATGATTAGTAGGACCTAAGTCAATGACCCAAGGTTCCTGAATGGCAAGACAAGCAGTGGAAGTACCTTGTTAAGCCAAAGTAGCTTTAGAGCTAGACCTAACAGAATTAGAATGTATAGACACAAGGTGAATGTACTCTTCCTCCGGAATTGATACTATTGATGTTGGTGTGTTGGTGGAAGTGATTGTGAAGTTAGTTCTTCAGCCTGAAAACTAGCTTAATGAGCTGAGAGTTTTCCATACAACTCCTAACAAAAGTCTAGTTTATAATTCTCTCTATGACCTCTTGCTCAAGACCTCCATGGCCTTACTATAGTTTTCAAACTCGGACCGTTCAAAGAACCAGAAAAGAGAGAGGTTCAAGGTTTTTAAGGTTGGACCAAGGTTCAACCGAGGTCGAACCATGATGACGTCATAATTAATTTAATAATTATTTAAAAGACAAATAAATATATTAAATTAGTAAAAATTGAAAAATTAACTAAAATAATCCAAATAAATATAAAGAACTATATTTCAAATACATTTTTTATATCATAACTTTCATAATGCAAATAAAAAATATTAAATTCTAAGCAAACATAATTATGCAAATAAAAAATATTACATTCTGAGCATAATTGACAATCCGATATTTTCTTTTTTATGCCCATTTGAATAGTCAACCATTTGTGAATTAAAAAAAAAAATACAAGAGTGGAGTGGGCAGACATTGGTTTGTCCCCCCATTAAAAAATGGGTTAAATAAAGAACAAGTTCTCATAAAATTTAAGAAGTGCTTGACAGCAAGAATAATTGGGTAACAATGCAGATACTGAAGAAGAATACTCTAGAGGCAAAAATGCTGATACAGCATCTGCAAAAACGCAGAGAGAGAGAAGAACAACGAAGAAGATGGCGGTGTGGTCTCAGGTCTGATAGTCTCACGGTGGGTGGTTGAAGTTGAAGGCTTGAAGCTTCAACAATGGCTGTAAGTAACAAAAAAAAAAAAAAAAAAAAAAAAAAAAAAAAAAAAAAAAAAAAAAACTCAAACGGTCTGACCTGTGAGAACCGCTTAAGGTTTTTAAAACTGGGAGGTTCAACCGCGGTTCTCACGATTCACGGACTTTCTTGTAATGGCTGGTTATTATGGTTAAAAGAACTGGCTTTAATGAACGGTTTTCCGTTAATTCGGTTGGACTGTATGGTCTGGTCCAGATTTCAAAACCATGGGCCTTACCACTCCCCATAGAAGTGGCAAAAGCAGATTTATAACCGGAAGGTAATGTAGCAGTATTAGAGTCAGATAATGTGGCTTGTCTAAGTCTACCAAAGCTTCACTTAATGAATGGAGGTCTTTACAAGCCAAAAGTTGTTAGTTGTGATTAAACTGGGGAAATGATGTCGCGATGCGGAAGCGTCAAGAAGCAAAACATATCTACTTTTAGAAAACAATAAATAAAACACATTTACTTCTAAAAATAACCTTGAATCCACAAGGAGAAAGGTTCTAGAATCCACTAAAGAAACAATAGACAAAAGTCTGAATTTTTATTATTATCAATAATACCAAAAAACGTTTACAAACTTGGAGGCCTATTTAAGGGCTCCATAAAACTTGACTAACAAGAAAATATATTCTAGAATAAATCCTAATTAAAAGCACCTAAAAACAAGAAAATAAAACCCTAAACCTAAAATTCCGAATATTACATATTGAATACCAAAATTAATAAATAACAAAAGTTTACTTGTAGATTCTATCCTACATCAGGAAATATATCGTACCAGCCATTAAACTGGTATCGGTACTCTTCCAAAATGTATTGGAAAAAATATCGGGTTGTACCGGCCTATACTGGGGATATTTCGGGCATTTTGGCCAAAATTATTGTTTCGGTCAGTACAATTAAAAAAAAAATGTTAAAAAATTGAAAAAAAATATTAAAAAACATGTTATTTAAGTTAATATATTGATTAGTGTACTTAGGCTAATATTTAGTCTTATAAAATATGTGGATTTTAAATTTTATGTTGATAAATGTAAAAATTAATAAATTTATACTTACATAAGTAAATACAAACATATATTTATGTATAGAAATATATAAATAGCGGTAATCCCGAAACGGTGCATCATTATCAACCGCTACCGAAATATTTCGTTCTCTTGGCCAAACCGTAATAGCCTCTGGTATGAAATTGACTCCCTTGGGTTGTTTGCTTTCCCATCCTGTTTTTCTTTTCTTATCTTTTTTTATTGGGAAGTTACACATTCATTTGGCGGGTTTGGAAACCACGACCTCATCCTCCATCCAATTGTTACAAAAGTTCCTAGTAGGGAAGATTAAATTAAGGGAAGTGGGGTTGGGAAAATTTGAACTGGGTTAGGATAGCCATGAACTTGCTGCTAATTGTTTGCCATGTACAATATATATGTTATAAGCAGGTTTGAATTAAAACCCAATAACAAACCAATTCAGTCAATAGTGTCAATGCAGAATTGAACTGACTCATTGCCCTCACAAAAACTGAATGGCTTGGGCAGCCATTTCACAGCCCTAATTTATAATTTCCTTGAGCCATTTATTATTATTTATCATTTATTAGTTATTATTATGATTATTATTGGTATATCACTCAAGTTTCTCACATTCAATGAATGTAATCGAAAGGTAGTGGATAAAATGATTTGAAAATAATTTTTATTGTTTTGTGGGTCTATTTAGTCACTAAACAGTGTTATGCTTTTTCATTCATATTCACATTAAAGCAAGCAATGATTGTTACACTTTTCTCCATTATCTAAAATGCTATTTAAAATCTTGGCATTGTATGTATGTATGAATAGATGATTTTATTAAAGGGAGTGACTTAGGTGTACAGGTTTTATACAAAAGCTCCTGCGCTTAGTAACAATTACAAATACTAGGAATCCAAGAAAATCCATGAATATTTTTTTTTGTACATATGCATCTTCATATATTTATTTAAGTATACTGTATGCTATTGAAAAAGAATATAGATATAAGAAAGTTAAATATTGTGATAAGAGAATTTTATAGGTTTCATCTATAATAATTCACGTCTTAATTTGAGAACGTGATTCATAATATCCAATGCCTCCAATCATTATCCCATTGTAATTTTCTTAGTTTTGATTGAAGCCTTTCCTCTAGCCTTGGAATTATATAATTTGCTTTTGTGCAGTTTAGGTTGGCTTATGTGGCCCCAGAGTCGCGAGTGGTTGGTGCTGGAGAGTTGGTTGACCATCCAAAGAAAATTGCTCTTAATTACATTTGTGGATACTTTTTTATTGACTTGTTTGTTGTATTACCTCTTCCTCAAGTAAGAACCATCTCTCAATCATTCTCTTCCCTTTATCAACTTTGTTTACCATCTACATATGACATGTCCGTACACTTAATGTGTTACAATCTTCTTATTGATTATTCAATTTTCAAGCTTGTTGTTTCGGGATGTAATTAGGGTTAAAAACTTAATTTAACACTTAAAAATTCTAATTTATATACGTGGGTGATTACGATGTTATTGTTTAATATTTTTCCCCTGACTTAATACAAACTTATAACACTTACCCTCAAGTTGGGATGTATATGTCATGCAATCCTAGCTTGTTACATAATAAATCCAAATGAGTCTTACACAAAACTTTGATTCAAACATATCAGCGAATTGGGCTCTGATAGAGATATATGGAGTAGCTATTACACCAGTTTCTACTCTTTCTCGAACAAGATGACAATCCAGCTCTATATGCTTGGTTTGCTCATGAAGCACAAGAATAGAGGCAGTATGAATTGCTGCTTGCTTCTTACAATCATATTCATAGGCAACTTCATGTCAAACCTTAATTCCTCAACTAGATGCTTAATCCACATAAGTTTGCATGACGTATGTGTCATGGCCTTGTAATCATCCTCTAAGCTAGATCTGGATATTATAGTCAACTTCTTACTTTTCCAAATAATCAAGTTGCCTCCTAGAAAAGTGCAATACATGTGATCAAGTTGCCTTCTATAAGATGGTTGCATGTATCGATCAATCGGTTTAAATACCTTTATGATAGTATATGTTTTATTTAAATGATAAGTGTATTTCGAATTTCTGTCCTTTTGTCATTAATTATTTTTATTATTACTTTTTAAAATGCAGATCATAATATTGTTAATTCTACCAAAATCTTTGGGAGGAGCAAATTATGCCAAAAATCTTTTACGGGCAGCTGTTCTTGTTCAGTACATTCCTAGATTGTATAGGTTTCTACCTCTACTTGCTGGTCAGTCTCCAAGTGGCTTAATATTTGAGTCAGCCTGGGCTAATTTCATCATAAATCTTCTCACTTTCATGTTGTCCGGCCATGTTGTTGGGTCATGTTGGTATCTGTTTGGGTTGCAGGTAGGTGGAGGTTTTTATATCACTAAAGATGCTTGTTGACCTTGCCTTCTTTTTGACAAGTTTCTTCTTCTTTCTGTTTTTTGAAGTTTCTTTGAACTTTACACTTCCTCTTGTACATGCAGTTATATTTAGTTGTTGAAATGTTCATAATAGTGAAGCATCTTCTTGTTCAAATTACCTTTTGTGAAACACAAATTGCAGACATAATGCAACCTTGGCGAACAATTTCCTGAAGCAATATTAAGTCAAACATTCCTTTGCCTGCCAAGAAAAGAAAAGAAAAAAAAAGAACCCAAACATTGCATCATTCATGTTCTCAGTTTAGTTTATAATGTTTTGATTTATTGTTGACATGGTAAAAATATTTGTGACATGAAAAAAGAAACACCATGAAGATAATAATTTGTTTCATCAATGAATTAGTCATTCAATAGTTTTTATATATTATATATTTATATATTTATATTTTAAAAGAAGAGAAGCTTTTGACATTATGGTCTTATCTTGGCCAGAACCCAAACATTGCATCATTCATGTACTCAGTTTAGTTTGTAATGTTAGTAAAATATTTGTGATAGGAAAAAAAAAATCCACTACCAAGAAAATAATTTGTTTCATTAATGAGGTAGTCATTCAATATTCTTTATTTATTTATTTATTTGTTATTTATTTAAAAAAAGAGAGAAGATTTTGACTTTATTTTCTTATTGGAAGTCATTATATTGGCTGTGATGCTTCAAACATGAGAGGGTTGATTATACCAACTGCTTCTTATTTCTACTTTGCCAAGTATTCTGTTTACTACATGCATGAAGTCTTTTGTTCAATGATTCACTAATTTTCTCATTTTACCTCCTCTTTATTTACCCAGAGGGTTAATCAATGTCTTCGGGTTGCCTGTGAAAACTCTGGACTTGCGTCATGTACGAGTTTTATAGATTGTGGGGTTGGAAAAAATTCTAAACATTTTTCCAATGATCCCAATTCAACATGGAATAGCTGGAAAGATAATGTGAATGCCAGTGCTTGTTTAACTGAAGATGGCTTTACGTATGGGATTTACGGGACAGCTGTCTCTCTTACTATGGAACATAGCATCATAACCAGATATATATTTTCATTATTTTGGGGATTCCAGGTATTCCTTTTATGTATTTCTTCATTTTTGCCTTATCTTGTATATGAAGTGTCTTGAACTTTCTCCTACAACTTGAATTTCAGTCGGAATTTTGTTTTACATAGTTTTTAAATTAACTAGGGATGTGCTATAGGAAAATACATTACAAATTTTGTCAAGCCCTTTTGGCGGGAGGCAAACCTGAGGCACATGCTTGCCATTGCTTTTGGTTTCTTCCACTTGATTTCTTATCTTGCATTAAAAAAAAAAAAAAAAATCTGATTTGGCTTTGTTTATTACTTCATATTCCTACTTTTAAAAAAAAAATTTATTTATTTTATACCTGGCAAAGATATCTGGCAAATAGTACGAAACAGTTGTCAAAAAACAATATATGGATATTGAGTTGCAGCCTGGATGGCCACTTTTCTAGCTTCAGGTAATATTACATTTGAAACACCTTTAGTAACAAGTCTAATCTGAGCTTGGGTTCCAATATATTATATAGCTTCAATGAGGTTGCGGCATTGCCTGTGCCAGTGATCTTTCTTCTACCAAAACTGTGGTATGTCCTTCTTGCTGATCAGTACCACCATGTTGGAAAAACCCATGTCTTTCAGAGTATTGCTTCTCTGTTTATATAAAGTCTAGCTACTTGCAGCTCCTGTATGCCAATGCTCTGTCCCTTGGCCAGAATGTTGTGCCCTTCTCTGTCCTTAGCTATTATAGCCTATCCTCTTCTGCCCTTGTGCATTTTCTTTGTGACCTCCACCTGAATTAATATCTTCCACTGCTCATGGAAGGGCCATGCAGGTTGATTGTGCTCCTTGTGCATTGAAAACCCCTGTACTAGCAGCACCTGCATCCACATTGTGAAAAGCCTCTCCATACCTTCTGACCAGAGCTTGAGAAGTCAGTAGTGTTTCCATGGTATTGGGTTGCTTCCCCTCAAACTGAACTTGATTTCTATGGTACCAAATGCAGTAGAGGGTTCTGAGTACAGTGATTAAATAAGGTTGAGTGGGGGGCAAAACTTGGCTGTTAAGAATGCAATGTCTAATCTAATTTTTAAGGGACGGGAATTGGAGGTAAATCAATGTTTATAGTCAGGTTACTGCCCTGGAAATTCCTATTCAACAGATTTCTCCAAATCCAGGAATGATGTTTGTTTGGTTTGTGTGAGTAAAGTGGCTCTCTTGGGCAGTATTTGGATGTGAGTGCTTGTGCTAGGAGTGATTGGGGTTTATGCATGAGTCTCCAAAATTGTTTAGCTATCAAAGCTTGGTTCATAAGCTTAAATATTTTTACAACAAGACCTCCTTCAGATTTGGGCCTACTAACAATGTCCCATCCCACCATGTGAAGTTTTCTAACCCCACGTTCGTTCATGTCCCCAGAGAAAGGCATTCACAATGGAATCCCTTTTGGAACAGACTTTGTCAGGAACTTTGAGACAGGAAATGGAATAAATGGGTAATGATTGGAGGACAGAGTTGATGAGAGTAATTCGATCAGCCTGAGACAATTATTTAGATTTCCACCCCTGTAATTTTTGTTCAAGTTTTTCAATGATTTCCTCTGTTTCCCTTGAACTTAAAATTAATTCCTAAATACCTGGGTTCTGGACTGCCTGGGCAACCTTAAGACCCAAATTTTCACCCAGCCGGTTTTGATCATCAGGAGATGTACTAGGGGAACAAAAAAGCTCAGATTTTTGCATATTATGCATTGTCCAGACAGTTGGCAGTACCAGTCAAGAATCTTTTTAGTAGTGCTCACAGAGGCAATTTCATTTTTAAAAAAGAGTAGGGAGTCATCAGCAAAAAGCAGGACGGTAAAGGAAGGACCAGATTGACTAATTTTGATTCCCTTTCTTATGCGGTTTTTTTTTTTTTTTTGGCATTTAACATAATTTTTGGATCAATTTAGTTAGTTGTCAAGTTAGCAAAACTATTTTGTAAACTAGCATCTCGAGGCTTTGAAACTCAGGGAAGGAACTCAAGTCTCTAAGCCTCGAGTTCCAAGTGGTGGCAATTTGATGTGGAAGAAATATTGCATGTTGGTTTGTGCGTGTTGGGTTTCTTTAGATCTTCTTCGTCTTCTTCTTCAGATCTTCAAATTTTCAGATCTTCATATTTTCTTCTTCTTCTTTGTCAGATCTTCCTCTTCAATTTTTCTTCTTCTCCTCCTCCTCCTTCTCGGTCTCCAAAGCTGTACACTCTATGGAACTCGAGTCTAAGAGACTCGTGTTCCACGTGGATTTTTTATCTACATCAGCTTGGAACTCGAGTCTCTAAGACTCAAGTTTCTTCACTGAACCTGAGCCTCAAAGGCTCGAGATGCTAGTTTACTAAAATGTTTCGAAAACATGCCAACTAACTAAATTTTTCCAAAAATTATGTTAAATGCCAAAAAAACCCTCTTATGGGTATAATTCTAAGGGCAAAACAGTAATATCACTGTATTCCTTTTATATATAAATAATATTTTATGTGTTAGAGTTTAATTAACAAACCCAAGACATCTTTTTCCCCACAACAAGGTATTAGAGCTAGTCACCATCTGCCGTTAACACCACCAACCACAACCCACCACCAAAACCCACCCACTTTCCACCACCGGAGACCACAATGAACTCGTTGTCCATCACTGGTCCTAACTTTGATGACCACAACGAATCCAGGTTCGCTAGCTAGAGGAGTAGACTAGCTCCGGTGACTGCTTCGTGACTCATGTGACGCTATTTCGTCATTGCCTGACTGCAATTCAGTCGTGGTTCTAATCGTCTTCCTTTGGCGACCCATAGACACACCTTTTATGCCACCAGCTGTCACACCGATCATCATGCCGCCGCTAGATTTCTAGCCTTTGGTACCGATCTGATCTTCTATGGTTCAAATCATTATTTTTTGGTCTGATGTCTTGATTCTCTGTATGGATAATCTTGCCGGAATTTTTTTTTGGTTTGGTCAATTTCCAATGCTGGTCTGATGTTGTTTCTGTTGAGGAATTATTTGTTGGCCTTGTTGGAGTGGCTGTTGTGAATGGCCGTTGGACTGCTTATTGTTGGAACTATTGGTGTTGAATTTGTCTAGTTGTAGTTAGTTGACTCATTGTTGAGGTTTCTTTCCACGGGTCCACTAGTTTATTTGCTTATTGTGAGTGTGTTGATAAGATTGCTGCTGTGGACTAAAAATAGTGTTCAACCCACTAATTATTTATTGGCTCCAGACTTGTTATCTATTACCTCTTTTGTCTTAATGGAAGTAATTATGCTAAGTGGCCCAAGTAGTTGAAAGAAGTTCAATTACGTGATTAATGAACCCCCTGCTTCTATGGACTCTAAATATGCTGATTGGAGAGTTGAAGATGCACAAATTAGGAGTTTCCTGTGGAATAGTATGGAGTCTAAGATTAGTTGTGGTTTGGTTTTCTTACCGATTGCAAAACTTGTTTGGGAACAAGCCAAGGAACTGTACTTTGGTGTTAGCAATTTGAAGCGAATTTATGATCTTCATCAAGCTTATTTTTGCTTGACTCTTAGTGATTTGTCTTTGGAAGACTATTATAACAAGTTTAAGAGTATATGTGAAGAACGCAATATTTACCAACCCATCTCCTTTGAGATTAAAACTATGAAGAAACAAAGAGATTATATGTATGTTGCTTGCTTCCTCACTGGCTTACCTGCAACATTGTACCCAGTAAAATAACAATTGTTGGCTAGTTAGGACATCCTTTCATTGAGTGAAGTTTTTGGTAGACTTAGACAGGCCACATTATCTAGCTCTAAAACAGCTACATTACCTTATCCTAGTACTGCTACATTACCTTCTGGTGATAAATCTACTTTTGCGACTTCCACGGGGAGTGGTAGAGGTGGTTGTGGAGGTCGAGGCCGTGGACGTTGTGAGCAAGGGGGAAAAGTGGTAGAGGACGTGGCCTCCACAAGTGCACTTACTATCATGGTGAGAATCATACATTAGACTTTTGTTGAGAGTTGTATGGTAAACCCTTAGCTCATCAAGCTAGTTTTCAGGCTGAACAACTGACTTCACAGTCACTTCCACCTTCATCCAGAGTAGTCTCCATCCCTGAGGAAGAGTACAATTGCATCATGTTTATGCATTCTAATTTTGTGGGTTTGGCTCTATAGCTACTTTGGCTCAACAAGGTACTTACATTGCTTGTCTTGCCACTCAGGAACCTTGGGTCATTGACTTAGGTGGTCATCGACTTAAGTGGTCATTGACTTAGGTGCTACTAATCATATGACAAGTACCTCAAGTTTACTCTGACCTTGAGCACTCTAGCAGTCTTCCGAATGTTACTTTGTTAGATTGCTTAACCACTACAGTTTCTGGTTTGGGCACTGCCAATCTTAGTCCTAATCTCTCTCTCTTCTGTCTTATATATTCTTGACTTTCTTTTTAATCTTTTGTCAATTAGTAAGCTTACTAAACTTTTGAATTGCGTTGCCATTTTTTTACCCATTTATTGTATCTTTCAAGATCTCTAGATGGGGAATATTCTTGGTGGAGGGAATGAAGTTGGTGGACTCTTCTACTTGGATTAGCATGGTTCTTCTAGTTTAGTGGCTTCTCACTTGTCTACCTCACCTCCTAGTATCATTGTTATCTTGGTCATCCGTCTCTCCAAGATTTGATTAGTCCCGTCGTGTTGTCGAGTCCTTACAATGTGAAGCATGTCAGTTGAGTAAGCACCATGGTCTTTAAACCCGTACTATTTAAAGAATTGGACAAGGGAGATGTTCAAGGTTTTTGAGATTGGACTGAGGTCGAACTAAGGTCAAACTATGATGATGTCATAATTAATTTAATAATTATTTAAAATATAAATAAATATATTAAATTAGTAAAAATTGAAAATTTGACTATGATTAATTACTTAAAATTGAAAATTAATTATTTAACATATTTATTTTATTTTTATGCAAGCTTATTATATGATATCTAAATTATTTAAGCCATGCCAAAGCCCATTTGACTACCCAATAAACTTTTTGAATGAAACCCAATAAAAATGTTAAGAAAAATATTTCCCATTAAATTAATTAAAAAAAGCCTGAACAGTGGCGGACATTGATTTGCCTGCCATTTAATTTTTTTTGTGAGACTGAGACCCATTCCTCATGAAATTTAAAAAATAATAAAATAAACAAAAACAAAACAAAAGCTAGCTAGAAAGCCTAGAACAGTAGGATAGTGGATAGCGTAAAGCTAACTAGAAAGCCAAGAAGAGAGTGACAGTGAGTAAAATTCAATTGTCTTGTCCGCCCCATTTAAAAACGTAGTCCAAGAAAATAGGTTGAGTCTAAGCAAAGCAGTGGGCGAAACCGCATAAAGAACAAGAGAGAGTGCGAGACATTGACAGTCAGGCATTGAACAAACCAGAGGACAAAACCACAGAAAGAACAAGAGAGAGAAGAAGAATAAGAAGAAAAACTGAAACAAAGAAGGAACGAGAAAGAGAGTGAGGCAGAGAAGAAACTATGATGCAATCTTAACGTTTGACAACATCTCCTGGTGGTTGAAACTTCAACAATGGCAATAAGGTGATGTAAGCTTGTAAATACCATTTTTTTTAAAGCTCTGACCTAAACCATGAGAACCGTATTTTCAAACTTGGGCTGTTCGACTGCGGTTAGAGTTAAAAGAACCGTATTAGTGTGAGGTTTCCTATTAATTGGGTTGTACGATATTGTAATACCCGGAATTTAATAAAATAAAAAAAGAGATTTAAAAGGAGAGGTATTTAAGTAAATCTTTTTGTGGGGTCAATTTTATAATTAATATTACTAAGGGGGTTTTTAGAAAATAAGATTGAAACACTAGCTATATGTAAGCTAATTAAGTCAGCATATAATGACAGATATTTTGAAAGAGGAGACTACCCAAAATATCTACGCTTTATTTGGAATTAGAGTATTTTTGGCCAGTAGTGAAATTATTTAAATATTCAAAGAGTTTTAATGATGCAAAGGAAGAAAGGTTTAGATTTATATTTTCGGTAAACTAGACGCTAGGTACCTGCAGATTTTTCTATGCTCAGTAATTCAATATTTTTCTATAGCTTTGTGGGTTAAGCCTAGATAGAAGCCGCAAAATTTTTTAGGCTTAATGGGTTAGGTTTCTGCACAGATTTTCTTTAAGGAGCAGTGCCCGAAGTATGGGACTTGATGAAAACAAAAAGCCTATTGCGCCTAGGCTTTGAGTTCTGACATGCTATCACAAAAAAAAAAAAAAAAAAAAAAAATGAAAAGAAAGAAGAAGGAAAGAATGGTTGTATTTCCGTAAGGCCATGTGCCTAACTCGAACTTGGAGTTATCATCATCTCAAAAGATGATAACGGTGGCAGGTGGCATGAGATTTTGAGATGATAATGGTGGCAGGTGGCAGAGATTAAAAAAAAAAAAAAAAAAGGGAAATAAAGGTGTTAACAGGTGTCTTTGTTTTTCTTCTAGTATGATATAGTACTAAGAGTTTTAGCCTTATCTCTAGGGCATTAATGGTGGCAGAAAAATAACGAAGATTATTAAGATATGAGGATTTTTGGGTATGAGATATTAGCGGAACATTATTGGATATTTTTAGTAGTTTCTCTTTTGGCCGGGTACTGTTATAAGTTTTTCTTGAATTATTTGATTATTGAGTAAATGGTGCCTGAAAATTGTTTAGGTGATATCTAAGGATTTTAGAGGAAGTGTTAGGGAGAAGTTCTTTTGTGGTGAGCTAGTTAAGGTAAGTAACCTTATCCTAATTAGTTTTATTTTGCTTATACTACTGTATGTTAACTACTGAAATTTGTTTATAATTGTTACAATTTTATTTAATTGTTTTACCTACATTGATTTAAAGTAAAGAATAGAAAATTATCACAAATATATTTGATTACTGAATATATAATTTTATATATATGTATTTGAATGAGATATATTTTTGTTTGAACTATGGTTTGATATATATGACTTTGGACAATCTGACTATGTTTTGACTCTGATACCCAGCTAATGGTGGTTATTCATTGGTACTGAAACTAGTTCTATTTAGGGCATCACGAGCCTATCGTGTTTCTGGACCCAGCTAATGGGGGATATATATTAGCACGGAACTAGTTTCATCTGAATTTGATGCCCACTTACGAGGATATAGCGTGACCATAGTCATAAAGATTGTTAAGAATATGAATTATGTTTGATTATTTGAACTGTTTTAAGTCCTTGAAACTGCTTATGTGTTTTTGGAACTTCTTGTAAATTATAGCTTTGATATATGGAAAACTGATTATGTTCTAATCTATCTATGATATATTTGTAGGATTAAGATATTCGATCTATGTACAACTTATTATTTTACAGATCTATTTGCTTGATAGAACTTATTAGAATTTTGGTTATTTATTGAGTAGCATATGTTTGGGCTTCCGTTGGGATGTGCGTATGAGTGAAGTTTAGGAAATCATTGGAATAAGATTTGGAATTTTATGTTTAATATTGTCTTTTATTTAGACTTTAGTCTTAAAAGATTTAGTTTATTTTTTATTTGTGATGTTGGAAGATTATTATTTTGGAGATTCTTTGAGAATTGCATTATCGAAGATATTTTTGGATTTATTGATGAAATTTTCTTTTGAGGACAAATTCTTAGTGATTAAGAAGACCTTTCACACTTGTAGGGTATAAACCTTATAAGCATGTGACTGTTGTCACGTGCCTAGCTCTTACTTGGGTTTGGGGCGTGACACATACAGTCCGGCCCAGGTCTAAAAACTAAAAACCATGGCAAGCACTATAGGGTGCCTTTTGTCTCTAGGTGTGAAATCGTGTTAGTATTTTCATTTAGGATCCAATAAACACTCCTTCATTGTTGGGATTTAGATATTTTGTTATTTTTGTTGATAATTATTCTAGGATCACCTCTTTTTATCTTATGAAAAAAAGGTCTGAATTGTTCTTCATTTTCAAATCTTTTTATATGGAAATAAAGACTCAATTTAATGTTTCACTTCATATTTTTGATATGATAATGCTCGTGAATATTTTCATACATCGTTGTCTTGTCTCATTTTTTTGATGATCATAGTATAATTCACCAATCTTCATGTCCTCGTACTCCACAACTAAATGGAGTTGCTAAATGAGAATAGCATCATTTGTTAGAGGTTACCCGTGCTCTTTTATTCCATATGAGTGTCCTCAAATTCTATTGAAGTGATGATGTGCTTATTTCCTGTCACCTAATCAATTGCATGCCTTCTACTATTTTGGGTGGTTAGATCCTCTATACTGTGCTATCTCCTCTATACTGTGCTATCTCCCGTGCTCTTTGGTTGTGTGCGCTATGTTCATCTCTTAGGTCTAAGGGGTGATAAACTTGATCCTAGATCAATTAAATGTGTTTTTCTTGGGTATTCTCGTAATCAGAAGGGGTACTAGTGTTACTCACCTACTCTTCGTCTTTCATTAGTGCCCCATGTCTCCTACTATAACTCCTCCTAAAAAACCACTCCTGGTGTATCATCGTCGGCAACAAGAAGAAATGTATGCCTTGTCTCAAAATGCCACTTGGTCTTTAGTTCCTCCTCTAGGGAAACTATTGTTAGCTGTCGTTGGGTGTACACAGTGAAGTACTTGCCTGATGGTTCTATTGAGCATTTTAAGGCTCGCTTGGTTGCCAAAGGGTATACATAACATATAGTGTTGATTATGCAGAGACATTCTCTCCGGTTGCTAAAATTTCTTTAATCAGAATTTTAATTTCCTTAGCTGCTAATTTGAGTTGGCCACTATTTCAGTTAGATGTTAAAAGTGCAATTTAAATAGTGACCTGAAGGAAGAGGTGTAGATGGAGCAACCACCTGGTTTGTTGCTCAAGGGGAATCAGGGACGGTATAAGGGCTTCATAAAGCCATTTATGGTCTTAAGCAACCTCTTAGAGCTTGGTTTGGTTATTTTAGTGTAGCAGTGTTAAAGTTTGGATTGCGACGTTGCCAATCTGATCACTCTGCATTTTCTCATACCTCTAAAAGAGGAAAGATTATGTTGATAGTGTATGTTGATGATATCATAATCACTGGTGATGACAAGGACATTGATGATTTGAAGACATTCCTTTAAAACTCCTTTCAAACTAAGGATCTGGGCAAACTTCATTGTTTCTTGGGTATTGAGGTAGCACGATCTAAATAAGGCATTTGATTATCACAAAGAAAGTATGTGCTGGATATTTTGGAAGAAAATGGCTTGCTAGGATCTAAACAAGTGGAGACCCCTATGGATCCTAATGCCAAATTTTATGAAGATCAGATCTATTATCTAATCTTGAGAGATATCGTTGTCTGGTTGGTAAACTAAATTATCTCACAGTTTCTCGCCTAGATATAAATTGGGGGGAGAGAGAGGGTTTCCCTGTCTAATACCTCTAGGAGGTATAATGGTCTGGGAAGGTCCACCATTAATTAACACACGATAAGATACAGTGGTAACACATTGCAAGAGCCATTGGATCCATTTATCCCCGAATCCTATGGTAGATAGGACAACTTTGAGAAAACCCCACTCCAGCCTACCATAGGCTTTGTGCATGTCAAGTTTAAGGGAACCAAACTCTCCTTTAATATTCTTCTTTCTTCTTAATAATGACATAAAATTCATGTGCAAGGATGATATTATCAGAGATATGCCTACCGTGTATGAATGCATTTTGGAAAGGGGAGATAAAGGAGTCAAAGCAGGCATCTGAGTTGATTGACAAGAATTTTATAAATGATCTCATAGACTAGACTACATTACAAAGCCTGAAAGGGCAAAACTGGGAGACATCTTCTGGACTAGCAGATTTTGGAGTCAGTGTAAGGAAAGAGTGGTTTAGGGATTTCAGAATCAGATCTGAGTGGAAGAAGGAATGTACAGTTGCAAGCATGTCTGGTTGAACCACCCTCCAGTACCTCTGGTAGAATGCAGCTGGTAACCCATCTGGTCCAAGGGCTTTGAACGGTCCAATTTGAAAGAGTGCTTGAATGATTTCTTCATTCTGAACAGGCTCCTCCGGCTTCATTTTTTTTCCCATTGACACAGCGGGCAGAGGAACTATGCTTAGTTGTTCTTGGATCTGGTTGGCCTCATATGTCTGTTGTGATGTATAGAGTCGCTGGAAGTAATTCTGGAAACACTGGAAGATACCTTCTTGTGAATCCACCCAACAACCCTGATCATCCTTTATCTGCTGAATTCAGTTTCATAGCCTATGGTTTCTAGCTACCATTTGGAAGTACTTAGAATTCCTGTCCATCTTGATTATCCAGTCTCATAGCACTTTTTGTGTCCACACAGTTTCCTCTCGTTGGTATAATTTTTTCCAACTGAAAGTGCTAGTCTTCAGCTTTTCTAACATCTTCATGGGACCTTATGTTACTTTGTATTTCCTGCAATTCCATCATTTTGTTTTCAATGTCCACTTCTACTCGCCCAAACATATTCTTGTTCCTCTCCCACAAATTGCCTTTCACTTCTTTGATCCCCTGTACCAACTGGTAGGCATGAAAACCGGCCTTGTTACTGTTCCATGCTTCACTTATAATGCTCTGGCAGTCAGGCTGATTGGTCCACATCCACTCAAAATGGAATGGTTTCGCTTTGAAGATTGGGCTCAGTCCATGTCCAGTGGAATGGGCCCATGATTTGAATGCAGGATGAGGAAATTTCTTACCACATTGTGGGGAAAGCCATGCATTTAGTCCATTGTGACAAAGACACAATCAAGCTTTCCATAACAAAATCTTCCCCTAGTCTGCCATTCTTCCAAGTGTATGCAAGTCCCTTAGAGTTGAGTAGAAGAAATCCTTCTTCTTAAGCACAAAAAATAATAATCTCAAAATACACTCTGATTTATTCAATCCAGCCAAATAGCTTTTATAGAAGCTTAGAATAGCCCTCAAAGCATGGGAGAACGAAAATAGCAATTAACACATTAAATTTTCAAGACCATAGTCAAATAAGACTCATAGAGACTAGAAACAAAATAAATGATTGGTCTGCTTAGGAGTACTGAAACATAAAGGCTGATTATTTCCTAGGGAATACTAAGTAATGCTATTTGACTTCTTTGAGAAAATAATCATTAATGATCTAATTTGGAGGGAAAATTCGTTCAAAATAATGGGCTTTATTGTTGGAATTCAAAAACATTTGGGCCAGGCTTTTTTAGCATCAGATTGGGTTGGCGGGAACTTGGGACACTCTGGTGTCATCTTCTACCCTAGGGACTATGATATGATTGTGTCCCAGTTGTGTCCAAAAGAAAATAAAAAAAAATTAAGCATCGTAATTTAGGCACTTAGTAAATTAGTATTCCCTCATTCTTATTGTTAACTTGTGCATTTCATAAAAAGTCTGATTAATTTAGGTGCTTCCCCGACCCTAGACCCAAATTCGCAAAGTCAGATATTTGCTTCGAGCCAGGTGAACATCTCACGATCTACTTTGAGTAATCTGAAAACATAATTAAGAGAACAAGGTTAATATAAAAATTGGTTTCTCCTCCATCAGAGATGAGAGACTTTGTTAGAGTTGGGTTCGATGATTGACTTTCTGTTTGCGAGTTCTGGCCTTCTGGGTGGTCGTTGATGGTTGACTTTGCTGGTTTCAGGTAGCAGCAGTTGATTGTGGGTTCTGGTGGGTTGACAATAGTCGACTATGCTGGTTAGGGTTAGTGGCGGTTGGATTGTGGGTTTTGGAGGTCCACGGTAGTCAACTAGGCACGACGGTTACCTGTGGTCGGATTGTGGGTTTATGGAGGTCCATGGTAGTCAACTAGACATGACAAGCTGGGATTGTTTACATTGGCACTCTGATACAACATAGAAGTTAATTGAACAATTTTTATTGAGAAGAAAAATTACATTAGCCCTAATACACATGTATTATTTATAGGTTAATCCCAAAATGCAAAATTACTCGTTTTCCCTCACAACTTAAACAATATTACTCAGTACAGTACATATGCTAACATCAGTACATCCTGTCATTTGAAAAAAAAAGAACTCTGTAGATTGTTAGTGCATTCTAGGGTTGGATCAGGATGTTGTGATACCAAGTTGAGTTGTGAAATATAAAAAATTAGGTTAACACAGAGAGAGAGAGAGAGGGGTAAAAAAAGGTTTAGGGCTTCATCAATCAGTCTCTTACTTTATCACATATATTAGAGTGATATGGATGATTACAAGAGTAGATGCGAATATAAAAATAACATGCGAATATAAAATTAACAAGAGTAACACATTCATATAAAAATTCTAATTTTTTTTAGAGGTAGATGTCCCACACTTGAGAGCTGACATTAAAGTTGGATAAGATAAATAAAAAGTGTAATGAAATTTCTGTATTTAAATAATTTAAAAAATACATGTAATAAATAAGTAGGATGTCTCTGTTAGAGACACCAATGAGTGCCAATTGAGCTACAAGGCTCATTAAAATTTCCGATTATAACTAAATAGACATCAATCTTTTCCCTCTATCTCTGCTCATTTTGGGTGGATGCAATGATGTGGGCCAAGATTGATTTCCCATCTCTCTGTGTCATCACCATCTCATTTCCTTCCCTTGAACCAGATGGGAAGCAAATTCCTTTCCTTACAGAGTTTTCCATTCCCTTTTATTTCCATTAAACCAAACAAAATGTAAATGTTATGTCATATATGTTGTCTCGTGATGTTGTACACTTAATTGAGTGAGTTTTGCATTTTTGATGCTGGAATACAAGCTCAAAATTAACTACATGAGTATCTTATGATTATAATAGTATAATGAACTTGTGTCTTATAGTGCCCTGCCAATGAAAAACTTTATTGACTTTATAATAATATCATAATTAAATTATTTGTCTCAAATGATTTTCTTTCTTGATTGTATTCCATACTGACCTGACACATTTCCTTTGGTAAAATGATAGGAAGTGTGTTCATATGTGATTCAATAAATTTTTTAATGAAATGTATAAATTAATTAATTCATTGCTGACATTGTTTTTGTACGATTCTATGAAGCAAATCAGTACACTCGCGGGAAATCAAAATCCAAGCTATTTTGTTGGGGAAGTCCTTTTTACCATGGCCATTATTGGGCTGGGCCTCTTGCTCTTTGCTCTTCTCGTTGGAAATATGCAAAACTTTCTTCAGGCTCTTGGGCGGAGGTACAATTATTTTTACTATGGTGATATGATATCTTGTTCTTAAATCTTTGTGCATGCAAAAGCCACTTAAGATTCTTGACAGTATATAGAGTGTCTTATCAGTGTTGGTCAATATAAATAATATTCTTGTTTGAACCCTCTGTTAATTATATTTCTTCAAAGAATTGAGTGATGGACTAGGTTGAAGAATCAAGTGTGGGTGGAACTATTTGAGAGAGAGAGAGAGAGAGAGAGAGAGAGAGAGAGAGAGAGAGAGTATTGAACTAAATTGGTTTACCCTTTCTCTTTGGCAATTCAATGGACTGTCATCACTCTCAGAGGGAAAAGTATGAATACGGAAGCTCCTCTGCCATTCAGATCAAAGAATGTATGGAGGACAGAGGATTTAAAATTTCAGAAACCACATGATTATATAGCCAGAGTGAATATGTGTCTCTTCAATGGCATGAATGTCTTTCTTCTTGGAGCAACCCAAACCTTAGCCCTTTCTCTAGTCAGAGACTTTTATAACTTAGGCAAAACCTGAAGTACACCCTTTAAGTTTGGGCATTGTCATGGCTTCAAAAATTGCAAAAAAATCACCACAATAATTAGGAGAGAGGTGAGTCAATCCATGTAATCGTCAGACTTTGGTGACCGTATGTCAGCACCCTCTTTCATTTGACAATGAGCTCCAAAAGTTTTTTACAGGGAATTCTAGGGTTGGATCGGTTGCTCTAATGCCAAGTTTAGTAGTAAACTTTGAAATATTAGGGTTAGGTGAGAAGAGAGAGAGAAGAATGAAAGGAAAGAAAGATTAGAAAATAGGTTTAGGGCTTATTGGCTTATTCTCCTGATATGAAATATATATATATATATAAAAGCTGAAGTATAGTATTTATTGTTGTTAGGCTTCTATTGAGCCACATTAGCATTCATGTCATTATTTTCTTTCCATTAATAAACAAAATTATTTTACTTCCATTATTTTTCTATTAGTCTTTTAACGTTTTCACAGTTTTCACTTCAGCTTTTATAACACCTATGACTCTCTATTTTCATTGTTTTCAACTTTCCATGTAAGCTCTTTAATGCCTCAGACTCTCCCTCTCCTCATTGAACCCAACCAGTTCATACCTGTTTAGTTGCCACCACCCCTATAAAATCAAAGAGATGATATGTAAACCATTAGACGTCCTCTGTCCCTGTTAACCGTAAGGGGAATAGTTTTGGATTTAACTCTTGCCAGAAACGAGCTCATTTTAGAGCAGCAAGCCTATATTCTTGAATGGGGATATTGCTCTGTTTCTTAAAACCATATGGTATGTCAAGCGTGTTTTATATATTGGAGTATTATGTGTTTTTTTTGTTTAGTTTTTATGTCTCTTTTACAATGAATTGTTGCCAAGCAAAGTGGTTTGCTCTTTGTTTTGATGCTGAAGATAATCCCTATATTTGCAGTTCTATGTTTTCATGTTTTTGATAAAATGACTATAAGAAGGTTAAAAAAAATGGTCATGTTCGTGTAGAAGAACAAATAGGAAGAACAAATATTGAAAAATACTATTATATTAGAAAACTTCATTCATAAATGGGTTTTCAACACTCAAGAATAAAAATCATAAGTTGTGTTTCATTGGATTTATTGCAGCAACGAAGGTAGTAAAAATAATATTTGACAACGATAATTTTGATTTACTATCCTTTTCTCCATTAACATGTTGGTACCTCACTTTTGCAACCATTGACATCCTAAACATCCGGTTCCATAAAAAGATTACATTATCTCCAAAACTGAGCCCAAATTCTTCTCCAATTAGCTCCAATGAAAAGAAAGCAAAGAACCAATCTTTGATCGAAAATTCAAATGTCCTATCAATTGTGGTTTTTTTTTTTTTTTTTTCCTTTCTTCTTTCTTCCTTTACCACGTGGGTTTCAAAAGTTGATATAAAGAACAAAGATTTGCATAATGTAGACTTCATTTATGTAGCCATATAATGTCCTATCATTTTTTTTTTTTTTTTTTACTTATCAAAAAAAAAAAAAATGACAAGACATATAATATACTTAGAGCATCAGTATCAACTGTTGCAAAAAAGTTCTATTGTAACACATCAAAAATTAGTTTTGCTACTTTAATATAGCATTTGACAACACATTCTACATCACATGTTCTAATTTCATGTCCTATTTCTAAGATGAAGATAGTGGGACAGAAGAATTGGTAGTGAGTGTATTTGGGATTTGATATTTTGAGACTTTAGAAAGAGAGAAAAAATGTTTGAGAGTTTGGTTTGAGAGAGGGAGAGAGAGGAGGGAAAAAAAAAACGTTTTTAGTTTTAGCATTTGGGATGCTAAAAATTTTGGCGTTTAAAACATCTCATGTAGCTTGTTTTTTGGTGTTTGGTATGCTAAATGCTAAAAAGTTAGCATTTAGCACACTTGGTGCTAGTGCTCTTATATTACAAATAATCTTTATTTTCATTATCCATGTCATCTTTGCCAAAATAGAATAAATTATCTACAAATTGTGACTCTGATACATAATAATCAAAGTCTTTTCTAAAACTGTTCACTGAATATATAAGTCATCAAACACTATAAGAATGACTATTTGATTTTTGTTTGCCTATAGGTAATAGAAATATATGACTATGAATATGTTCTTTATTGTTTTAATTACTTTTGTTAGACTTATGGTTAAGTGATTAAATTTATCATTTCTTAATAGTTTAAGTTTTTGGGATAATCAGTAATTTAACATAGTATCAGAGCAGGAGATTCTAAGTTCGATCCCTGGTTTTACTCTACCTCCCATTTAAAATGTTAAATTCCCACTTGTTGAGCTCCCACTTATTAAGGGGAAGTTTAGGCCCACAAGTGAGGGGGAGTGTTAGACTTATGGTTAAGTGATTAAATTCATCATTTCTTAATAGTTTAAGCTTTTGGGACAATCGGTAATTTAACAACTTTAAATGACAATCAATTTCCTCCCCCATTTCCTATCAAAAAAAAAAAAAAGTCCTCCATTATATTAGAAAAAAATACTCTTTAGGTTTTTATTAATTATTATCAATAGATCACGTTAATCATTCAAATAATAGTTACATTCAACCGCACAAAAATTTACATTTAGGTTTGTCTTTTTTTTTTCTATTTTATTATTGTGACGCAGGACAACCAGAACAAAATTGAAACAACAATAAAATAAAGGGATATGACCTAGGAGTCAGCACCTAGGTCTTGCTTGGAGTCAGCACCAAGCGGAGAAACCACTAAGAGTCAGCACCTAGGGTAGACCTGGAGTCAGCACCAGACCAAAAGAAACCAAACGGCCATTTTTTTCATTCATCAAAATATCAACTAACTCCTCAAGGGGTACAATAGGTTGCTTATAAAGGATTGCTAAACTCTAGTTCTAATTGGCTAGGAAACCCTAATTGCCTTATTACAAAAATAATCTTGCTTCTAAATTAAAATACTAATAGCCCAATAAACTAATAGGACCTAAAACATAAAAATACAATTGACTTGCAAACATAAATAATACTAAATAATAATCTTCTTGCGTCTCTCGCACTATTTTCCTCTGGTTGGAGAAAACTCGACCTCGAGTTCTAAAGCGTTGAAGGATTAGGATGCTGACAAGTAACACTTGCTTTAAGTCTGGAATCACCCTAGGGAGCATAGAGAAAAGAAAAATCTTGAATTTCACCATGTCAAATTCTTCTGGAATAACAAAATCAATGTGTGGAATCAACATAATCTTATTTTGAGCCATTGGAAGCACTATGTTATCCACTTTCTCCACTTTAGCAAGCTGTTTGTCTTCATGCACCATGGAAGGCTGATGAAAAGCAGATTCATTAGCTTCCAATATCACATCATGTGCACCCTCTAACATAATACGCTTTTTAGACACCATCTCTTCACCTTGTTGCTCTTTAATAGATTCATTTTCTTGCACGTACGTCTGTGTCAACATTAGGCTTTGGTGTTGCTGGAGGATTCTCCACGACCAAGATATCATCATCAATGTTGTCTTCTATTGGGGCAGCAATAAGTTCATTGTGATCAAGTATCCTTGGTTTCCCAATTGAATCGGATTGAGTCTTCTTTTGCTTCATTTGAGCAATCCTGTGTTGAACATCTTTCATGAGCTTTACAGATAATTCCTTTAATTCCTTGGTAGATAATTCCTTGATAGATTGTTCAAAAGTGCGCTGAGGACATGAAATGGGATGAGGATGAGGATGAGGATTCATCGTATTTGCTTCAACTTGAAAAGTACCACACTGAGATTGGGGTAGATACTTAGCTCGATAGTATGGTGACAAATACTCATCACAAAACTTTTCTTTCATATCTTCCCACACACTAATGGCAGGTTCATACCTCATATAGCGAAAATATTCAAGATTCTCCCAAAACCTTTGTGCTTTACCTCTTAACTTCAACTTGGCATACCTAACCTTCTTGTTATCTGCAAAATTTGCTTGCTCAAAAAATTGCTCCATCCCATTCATCCAGTTGACAAAATCTCGTGAATAAGTATTACACCCATCAAAATAAGGTGCTTCGGATATTACCATAGCTCACTGGGCAAAAAGCAACTTGACTTGCTATGTATGGCCCACTAAAGAAGGGATTGTCATGGCATTAACCAAATAAAGCTTCACTGTTTGAAGTTTGAACACCAATAGAAAAACCGTGGACTGGACTGAAGGCCTAGAAGGCTAGACTTGATTTTTTTTTTGGGTACCCACGTAAAGAATATATTGACAATATTTCAAACTAGCAAATTAAACCAAAAGAGAAGAAACTTCTAACCCAAAGTGGCGTGGCCCACTTAGGGCTGATGGGTTGGCTTTGTAAGTGA
The DNA here is from genome assembly GCA_030021035.2 of Notholithocarpus densiflorus. Lineage (NCBI taxonomy): Eukaryota > Viridiplantae > Streptophyta > Magnoliopsida > Fagales > Fagaceae > Notholithocarpus > Notholithocarpus densiflorus. Next base: position 466,668 of record JARYZH020000066.1, on the reverse strand, counting down.
ACTCACGTGTCTGCCTTGTCCTGAGGTGACTAATAAACACAAACAGCAAAACTTCAAAACACAATATAGGTTGTGTAGACTCAAGTGAGGCTCGCAATAGGTCTTGGCGAGAACAACAGTGAGCTTTGGTCAGATCTGCATCGAAGTTTTGTCCGGCAGTGGCGCACTAGATGAAGGGCTTCTGGCGGTGCAACAGTGACAAGGATCAGGATCGGGCTCGCGGGTCGACGGAGATGGTCTGGCTTCGATTGGAGCAGGTGAGCAGATGGCGGATTGAAGGCTGGATCGTCGTCGTGGTGGCGCTGGACAACGAAATTGGAAGTCGCCGGTGTGATGGGGACGCTGCTGGTGATGGAGGCTGATGGCGGCGCTGACTTCCTGTGGATCTGAATTGTGATTTGATGGGATGAGAAACACGGCAATGAATGAATTTTTTTTTTTTTTTTAAATACTTTTCTGGTTCGTGACTGTGGTGATGTTTCAAACAGATCGGTGTTTGCTCTATACCAAATATGACGCATGACAACCGAAATAAAATTGAAACAACAATAAAATAAAGGGACCTAGGAGTCAGCAGCGCTTAGGGTAGACTTGGAGTCAACACCAGACCAAAAGAGACTAAACGGCCATTTTTTTTCATTCATCAAAATATTAACTAACTCCTCAAGGGGTACAATAGGTTGCTTATAAATGATTGCTAAATCCTAGTTCTAATTGGCTAGGAAACCCTAATTGCTTTATTACAAAAATAACCTTGCTTCTAAATTAAAATACTAATAGCCCAATAATCTAATAGGACCTAAAACATAAAAATACAATTGACTTGCAAACATAAATAATACTAAATAATAATCTTCTTGCGTCTTCCGCATCATATTGTCAATTTGAATTCATTATTTTTGTAAAAACCATATTTACTCTACACTATATTTAATTATGAAGTTTCTAGGGTATGTCATATATTTGATGCTTGATTTAAATGATTTATTAACAAAATTTTGTTAGAATAATTTGATAAGTTATGTTATATATCTTTGGTTATTTGTTTTTTAGTAATGGTAGTTTATTAACTTATGTGGTAAGAATTTTCTTTTGGTGATTCACAAAATGATCCTTAACGAATTATTGTTATAAAATTTTACTTTCAAATAAGTTTAACTACAAAATTAACTACAAAATGATCATTAATAATATTCCCACACATTGCGTGGGTTTGTGAATAGTTATTACAATAATATTTTTAAGCTAAAAAAGTTAAAACCTTGTTCTCCCAATTTTCAGTAAGTCTGCTAGTATAACTAATGCTAGAGTTTAATTGGTAGTACTTTAGCCGTTGCAGCAATATCCAAAGATCATGATTTTGTGCGCACAAGTTTGATCATTTTTATGATTATGTTTCTTTCACTTTTTGGGTCTATGAGGATACCTATCTTAAGATGTGAAGACCTCCAAAGGGAATAAAATTGTGCTTAGGTGTCGATTCTGATTAATTTCTTCATTTCCTTCTTTTGATTACCCGCAACCTTTTCTCTACTCTGCTGGTTATGAATATAGTATGAATTGGTAAATTCCTTAAATCCATCGGTAAATTATTGTTAGTGATAAATTATCGATTGTTTCAGAAGTTTAACCTATTAGGAAATGGTGAATTTATTATTTAACCATAATTCTAACATTTTCACTCACGTGTGGGCCCAAACTCCTCTCAATAAGTGACGCCTAACATGTGAGATTTTTAGCATTTTAAATGGAAGGTAGAGTGGAGACATGGATCAAATTCAAGACCTCCTACTCTAATACCATCATAAATTACCTATTGTCCCAAAAATTTAAATTGTTGGAAAATTGTGAATTTAATCACTTAACCATAATTCTAACAGTTAGAAACAATCAGTTTTATATTTCTATAATGTCCTGACTGCTGGACTATCCATCTCATTGCATCAGGTTTATAGTGTTGCAAGTGATTAAAGCACACAATACACTTTCTTAGATGCTCAAACAGGACATACATTCTTCCATTTGTTTCTATGTTCTAGAGTCGAATTTACATGTAATAAACGGATAATAGCTGTCACCCAGTAAATATTCCAAATTCTTTCAATTATAGACATCTATGTTTAGGGTCTCATTTATACTTTTCAATAAATCCAACTGAAATTAAAAAATACATAGTAATTCATTGATTTACTTTTGGAATTTATCAATATTCCACCAAAGTTTTGAACTTTTTTGATTGGTTTCATTTATTTATTTCATTTGGTGGTTTTCCTCTAGGAGGTTAGAAATGTCTTTGAGACGTCGTGATGTTGAGCAATGGATGAGCCATCGACGCTTGCCAGAAGAACTAAGAAGGTATTCCATTCCCGTCATTTGTTTACATTATTTATTTATTTTTTATTAGTTCATTTGTTTACATTCTTGTTGGCATTTTATATAGGTTTATTTATTTATTTTTTAATACTAAGTGAAGAAGGAGATAAGTGAATGAAGCTTATGGTGTTAGTCCAAGCTCACCTCAAACGGAATACAATTATTTGAGGTTTTTGTTTTCTCATTGTTAAATTAAATATTTGAGTGCCCTATGACCTGGACTAATTCTGTCAGACATATCTTGATTCTTGACAGTATGGATCTCTGGAACTTTTAATTACCTTTCAAAATTTTTTGTGGTAGGCCATTGCCAGAGATTTACATAAATACTCTTTGTACAGAGTAATCTCTCTAGCAGTTTTCAATCTCAAATTTTGTCAAAAATTTCTCATGCTTTAGTCTTGCTCCAAAACTACACATTTTAAGAGAAGACGAGAAAGTGATTTAGGTTTAAAATGACCAAGGATGTCATTAGCATAGCCATTTCACTGGCTCCATTCTTTTCTTTCCTGTTGTTCAGTCTTCTCTCTGTTATTCATATTCTCTCTCTCTCTCTCTCTCTCTCTTCATGCTCTCTCTAATTGATGATCTATATCAAGAGAGCTTGTGATACATGTTAGGTGCGTGCCAAGAGGGTAGTATATGTATCATAAGAATACTTATATTGGATCAGAAACACCCATGTTTTCTCTAAAACTAAAAGCATTTTAGTATTTTTGTAATGATAAGCAAGTGTTAAAAAGGGCCATTTCTTCCCCTTCTCTCTCTTGATCTCTGTTATAGTACATCCATGGAAACCAATAAAATAGTGATAAACATTGCAAGATGAGTATCTCAAGTTTATTCAATAGGAACACAAGCAAATTAAATTGAGAAAGAGACCTAACTTATTTGATAATTTTTTGCTAAACCAGGCAGACTTGGAAAATATATTATGAGGAAAAACTGAAGGAAAATGGCCATCATTTGCACAAGCCCAACTCTCATCACAGCCCTTCCCTTGGATCTTCTTATATTAAGGATTCACTATAGTCAAAGAAAACTAAATGTTTTTTATACTTTTTTCTACTGTTAGTCACCTCTCAAACAGCTCAAATCTGTAGGCCAAGAATCATCCAGTTACCAAATTAAAATCTGGATACCATGCATTTGAAGTTGATGCACACCAGTTCACACCAAAAGCATATATGAAATTTTTATTGCCTAGCATAGCACCTTCATTGAAGATGAGATGGTCAAATAATAAATCATGAAGGAGAGATAGTGAGAATTCAAGCTTTGTATCAGTCAAAGGTTGCTCACTGTTACGAGCATGAATGATGGTGGCAATTTGGTTTTTGTATCAGTCAAAAGCTTACTCACCATTAAGGTTACTCTTTTTTTCTTTTTCTTTTTCTTTTTTGAGGGAGATGGATAGGTAGGCTAGATTTTTTAGGGTGATGGGTGGATAGGTTCAGGCATCAAAAGATATTATTACCCTTATTTTGATCAGGTATTTTCTGAGAGTTGGAAAAGGAAAATTATGTGAATTTCTTTTGTCTGTACTCTGTTCATTGTGGGTTCTCTGTCTCTTCAGTTTGGTAAGTTACACGCCCACTCAAGTGAATTTAGAACTCTTGACTTCATCTCCACCTTGTTCTTACAAGGAAAGGAAACGCTATTTGAGCTTGAGCTTATTAGCTTCCTTCCTTTTGGATAATAAAATAGTTTTGATTGATTGAGATGCTAGTTTGAATGCTTAAAGTGTGTATTGAACCACTCCTAAGCGTTTGTGTGTGTCTATACATATAGGTATGTTCAAATATTTGAAGCCAATGCAGATAACATGTGCATGAAGGATTTCACATTCCCAAATTGCCTTTTGATGTGGGATTTATTGGCAATCTTACCCATATAATTGGCTTAATGTAGGCAAGTACGGCAAGCTGAACGGTATAATTGGGCTGCTACTAGAGGTGTAAATGAAGAAATGCTTTTGGAGAATTTGCCCGAAGACCTTCAGAGAGATATAAGACGCCATCTCTGCAAATTTGTTAAGAAAGTAAGCTTCAAAATGTCTGAGCTTCATTACATGAATTTTCTAATATTGTATGTTTATTAATTAATCTTAGAATAAATCTTGTAGTTTTGATCCTTAATCCTATGTTTGATTTTTAAAAGTAGATTTCCTTGGAGGATCTTCTGGAAAAATTGATTATTATGTTCTTTATGCGGACAAAAAAAATCATGAGACCATAACAACAAAATCCTCATCTCAAAATCTCCCCAAAACATCAAATTCCTCAACAACCACTGGACAAAACCATTTCTCTAACCTTACTACCTTTAAACATTTTAATCAGACCTTGTCAAAGATTCCAAAGCAATGGAAACTTAAAATGTTTAACCTGATCTCCAAGCTATACACTTAATTTTGCCCATGCCATGACTCTGATAATCTTGAACAACAAAGTGAGCATGCTTGAAAGATAAAAAAATCCATCCACAAATATCCAAACTGATCCTTGCTGCAAAAGCTGCATTAAACTGAGGTTGAAAATGCAAGAGCACAGAATCATCTCTCAAAAACTTTCAAGCCTTGATAATTTCATTGGAGAATTACAAGGGAAAATTCAAATGATCAATGGGGAATCGGGAACGATTGCTATCATAGTCAAAGACATTTGTCTATTCTCCCAGCTATTAGAAAAAAGGAGAAAGAATAGAAGCAAATAGAGTCCTAGATAAAGTTTCTAGAAGATTTTAAATTTTAGAAGAAAAAAAAAACTGTGTTTAAGTTAATATGGTTTACCCTAACGTTGGTTTATTATACTTAGATAATAATATGCAAGTTAAAATTATACACTTAAAAGGGAAAATTTTGACTATTGATAATTTACACTTGAAGAAAGTGTGGTTTCTAGATTGGTGTTACATGTGTAAAAGTAGTGGGGAAATAGTAGACCATCTTTTACTGTCACATTGCATTTGAGCTATGGTCTATGGGGATCACCTTGTTTGGTATCTATCGGGTAATGCTAAAGACTGTGGTTGAGATTCTAGCATGCTGGCAAGAAAATTTTGGTCGTCATTGCAATGGTGTCATCTATATGGCTGTCCCTCATTGCTTGATGTGGTGCATTTGGTGAGAGAAAAACAATTGGTGCTTTGAGGATTATGAAGGACAGTAGTTGATCTAAAACTGTTCTTTTTTAGAACACTATCCGATTGGATGTCTATCATAGAAAGCTACTCTATTTATTTAATTTATGATTTGATGAATGTTTGTAATTGTTAATGGGTATAAAGCTCAGGGTAAAACAGTAATATCATTATACTCCCTTTACATATAAATAATATTTTATGTGTAGAGTTAACTAATCAACCCTAAACACTTTTACCCAGATAACATGGTATCACCCAACCCCTTGCCGTTAACCCCACCGACCCCAACCCATCACTATTCCGCAGCCGGCGACCAGAATCGTTGACTTCCTTCACTGATTTGAGCTCTGACAAACCTAACAAGCCAAGATTTGCTGGCCGGAGGCATTGCCTAGCGCCGGTGACTGAATCTCGGGCCTCACTACACTAGATTGACGTTGCTTGACTACAATTCCGTCACGATTCTAGTCTTCCTCCTCCAGAGACCCATCATAGCCCTTGAGCCAACGCACCTACTCTCGCGTCGTCGCCGGATTTTCAGTCTAGGGTTTCATCCACTCATTGTTATGGTTTGAATTGTTATGATTTTCTTAGTTTAGTTTGTTTCTATTTTCTGATTGGGCAGCCTTGAGTTGATTTGTTGTGCTGGAACTGTGTTTGGTTGATATCTAGTGGTGGATTGGGTAAATTGGTGTTGGTATGGATTGTTTGAGTGGCTGTGGTGAATGGTAGGGTTGATATTTGAATGGTATCTTGTTGTTGGATTTGCTTCCTTGTTGGACCAGTTTGGTGTGATTTTTGATAGATGTGTTGATGTTGGATTTGCTGACTTGTTGGAACAGATTGGTGTTGAGTAGTTTAATTGTAGTTAGCGAGGTTTCTTTCCACAGGTCCAATAGTTTTTTATTTGTTTATTGTGAATTTGTTGATTAGGTTGCTTCTATGGAGATCAAAAATATTGTTCAACCCACTAATTATTTATTGTCTCGGGACATGTTATTTATTACTTCCATTCGTCTTAATGGAAGTAATTACGCTCAGTGGGCTGGGTCAGTTGAAGTGTTTCTTCTTGGTAGAAAGAAGTTCGATTACTTGATTAATGAACCCCTTGCGTCTACGGACTCTAAATATGCTAATTGGAGAGCCAAGGATGCACAAATTAGGAGTTGCTTGTGGAATAGCATGGAGTTTAAGATCAGTTGTAGTTTGGTTTTCTTACCAACTACTAAATTGTTTGGGAACAGGCCAAGGAACTTTAATTTGGTGTTAACAATTTGAAGTGAATTTATGATTTTCATCAAGCTTATTTCTCCCTGACTCTCAATGATTTGTCTTTGGAAGACTATTATAACAAGTTTTAAGGGTATATGTGTAGAACTCAATATTTACCAACCCATCTCTTTTGATATTAAAACTATGAAGAAACAGCAATATTATATGCATGTTGCTCGCTTTCTCTCTAGCTTACCTATGACTTTGGATCTGGTGAAATCACAACTTTTGGCTAGTAAAGACCTCCCTTCATTGAGTGAAGTTTTTGGTAGACTTAGGCATGCCACTTTATTTGACTGTAGTACTGCTACATTACCTTCTTGTGATAAATCTGCTTTTGTCACTTCAATGGGGAGTGGTAGAGGTGGTCATGCAGGCCGAGGCATGGGGGTCGAGGCCGTGGAGGTCGTGAGCAAGGGGAGAATGTTGTGATGGAGAATGTGGCCTTCTCAAGTGCACTTATTGTCATGGTGAGAATCATAAGTAGACTTAACCATCATCAAGCTAGTTTTTGGGCTGAAGAACCCACTTCAGAGTCACTTCCACCAACATCTAGAGTAGTATCTATCCCCGAGGAAGAGTACAATTGCCTCATGCCTATGGATTCTAATTCTGTTGGGTCTAGCTCTAGAACTACTTTCGCCTCAGCCATTAAAGTTTGACAAATGGCTCAGCCACTAAAGTTTTGGGTTTGAGCACGACCAAAATCAGTCCTAATCTTTCTCTCTCTTCTGTCTTATATATTCCTGACTTTCCTTTTAATCTTTTGTCTATTAGTAAGCTTACTAAACTTTTGAATTGCGCTATTAGTTTTTTATCCACTCATTGTATCTTATAGGACCTCAAGACGGGGAAAGATTGTTGATGGAGGGCATGAAGCCGATTGACTCTACTATCTGGATCGGCATGGTTCTTCCAAACTCATAGGGAAACAATCAATTAGCCACAACAAGAGAAATGAATTAACAAGAAGAGGATTTAAGAACGTCTAAAGAAATTCCCCATACACAACACAAAACTCTGTTTTGGACAGAAACAGTAAAATAGCCATTCCCTTCAATTCTCCTTCTAACTTCCCATTTGATCAAGGGAAGAATATTTTCTTCAACATAAATTCTCCCTTGATGTAACACACCATTTCTCTGCTACCATATGTGATATACAGTAGACCCTAAGGGTAAGCGGAATACATTGAATCGAAGGCTCTTACCTTTGGCATGTATTTCACCCCAAGCCATGATCTCATCCCAACAAAAGCTTGGATGCTTCACCAATCTCCAATTCATGAGAGTCCTCCATAATCTCCTAGAAAAAGAGAATTCAAAGAAGAGGTGCTCCCTATTTTCAATTTTATTTCTTCATGGTACCCATTTAGTATCTCCATTAAAGCCTTGTTTAAGCATTCTTTCCTTGGTTGACAATCTATTCAACATGTCCAACCAACCAATGAAGGCATGCTTGGGTATGGCTCATGAATTTTCAATCTCCTCCAGCTAACCTCAGCTTTTTTCTCTCTAATGGCCTCCAAAGTTTCTGCACAAGAGTAAGAACCGGATTTGGAAGGGATCCAAATTGGTCTATCTTCCACAACTAAATCAACAAGTCTCAGTTTGCTTTGGATTGAGACTAGGTTATAGGATCTAGCTGGTGACCAAATCTAATTACCCTTTTGCTTTGGATAGAGAATAGGTTATAGGATCTAGCTGGTGACCAAATCCAACTACCCTCTTGCAACACACTGTACAAAAGAGCATTAGAAGAGCTGACTGCATCATACATTATTTTGTGGCCATATTTCAAGAACCAGACACCATCTAGATGCCACCAATCATGCCAAAGATGGATATTCCTACTTGAACACATCGAATCTAATGAAGGGCCTAGCAATCTCCTTGAGCTTCTAGATTTCCTCAAGTATAGCTTATGCCCTTCTTTCAATTCAACTCACATATTCCTTCGCTCCCTATTGTCATTTGGTTGATAGACCCCCAGAGAACGTTCATTCGAAATGTTCTTCTAAGCTTCAAATGAGACATGATACTGAATAAAACCTAATGTAGCAATCTACTTTTCCACTACTCTCTTGTCTCACATCAACCATGTCCCCTTGCCAATTGCACAACTTGAAGAGCCTCCCACTACACATAGGGACCTTGCCGAATGCTCTTAGCAATTCCATGAATCATAGATTCAACCTTTGAATACACACAACCTTCCAACCATGCAAACAATTTTGATAACTTCCCTTATTTATGGGGTTTGTTAGCAGCCCTACAAGCTACAACAATCTTTTATTTCAGTCGCTTACTAGCCTCTTTTCTCGTTGCATCATAATTAATTGAAGACTCTAGGTTCTTAATCTCCGTCACACCTTTTACTGAAGAGCTTGAGCACTTCTCACCATCTGTTCTCAATATTAACTCACAAACAAATGTATAGCTTTTGATCCTCAAAGTCCTTTGTTAAAACTCTCTACGATTCTTTGGACCCTTGAATTTAACATATCTTTCTTGCTGAAACGTCCCATATCTCCCTCTCTTGCATTGTCAATTATTGTGATGTGCTTGCTTACAATGTGACTACAATCATAATCCCCTTCTTTCTGAAAATTGGCTCCTCATCACTATTAGCATAGCTATCACCTGGGTCCTTCCCAAGCACCAATTGGAGTTCAATTTCATCCAAGAGTGGCATTAGCTCTCAATGGACTAGAAGCTAGCCAGAGTTTGTCCGTCGGGCTAGACTGCCTCTTCTCTTTCACTTCGCTTGGTATTGCACAAGTTTGTATTCCTGTTGAGTTCAACCTTTGACGCCCATTGCATCATATAATTTGGCCATGCATCATTAGGGAATATGTTTGGGCATGCATATTGAATTTCCAGCACTTTCGGTATAGATTTGCATTAGTAATTTCATCTGGTTCCTCTTAGTCTTGGAGTACTATCATCTATGTCATTGCTCAAGCTCAATCCAATCTCTAGATTTTGTCGAATTGAGTCTTATGTAATCTTATGCATTCAAAAATAATAATATTGGGTATACATACGTTAGACAATGTTGTTTGTCTCATGTCATGAGAGCTTTAGTTTGGTCACTTAACTGGAGTTCCATTTGATTATGCCCATTAGAGTTATGGGCTTTCTGCCCTGGGTCCTCGTGTGTCAATTGGAATCCACCATATTATGATTTTGGGCGTATTTGACTTGTACCAATTGTTGTATGCATCATTTTAAGTTGAAGTCCAGCTCATAATTAGTTTCTCCTAAAATTATTAAATTACATTGAACTTTCTTTGGACAAAGTTTGGTTTTAAACTGGTTTGAAACTATTTTTTCTAGCCCATTATGTGTCGAATTATAAGACTGTCCATATGTACTATTTAAACAAGTCACATGACTCATTAAAAAAGTCATGTGACTAAAATTACATATATATGATCTCTTCAATTGTCACATAATAGATTGAAGCAAGATAGCTCCAAATTGGTTTGGAGCCAAACTTTTTCCGCTTTCTGCCATTCTCTTGGTCTAGAAAACATCTCAATCAACTTTTTTTTTTTTTTTGAGAATCGCATCTCAATCAACTTAAGTTGCTTGATTGGTTTTCACTTCTTCTATGTGATCATTAACGATACACTTCAATACCACCAACCCAGTCCATAATGACCCAGCGATTCTATTTCCCATTATCTTGAATATTTTGAAAGGGCCTGCTCTACCAACTTCATAGCACGAAGTCCAAATGTCTTTTGGTCAATTCTAAGAAGTACTTGACCCCACATCATCAATCAAAACTTCCCTCTCTATTATTGGAATCTTTTTATATGATAAACTATTACAGTTAATGTGAACTGCACCCAGTTCTTGCCAAAAGTCAAAACCATATCTCCATTAAACCCCCCCATCAGGGGTCCTCTAGCTTTAACCATTGATTCATGCTTGTCGTGAAATCCAATATTTTCAGAGCTTTCTTGACAATCCAAAGAAAAGTAAGGTTAACCATGAGAAAATCTATACTAGAAAATCAAAAAATTTTAATGGCTTCCTTGTTTTGTTCAATTCATATATTATATATTTTTTCTTTTTTGTATTCCTTTTCTTTCAAATTATCAGTTTTCAAGATGAATTATAAGTGGTCAGTCCAAGTGACAGTATTAAAACTTTTAGGAGCAGTTTGTTTGTATGCTTCTTGCTGCATACCTGTTGTGTGACCACTAGTTGAAGTCTCCTTGGGATTGAATTTTATGGCTCCACTAACCAATTGTCCCCTTTTAGTTTAGTTGTTATTCTGAAAATCAGTTCTCATCCTTTCTACTCAAGAGTAAGTCTACTACCACAACAATTTCCACAACTTGCCTATGTGGTGAGTTAGTAGTGGAAAAATAATAGTGGGTCCACAATTCCACTACTCATAAATCACCACGTGAATAAGTTGTGGCAAAGTTGTGGAAATGATTGTGGTACCAGACTTACTCTTCTACTCAATCCAGGATAGATTTGTCTTGCATGTTCAAGCTTCAAAAAGTTCGAAGCTTTAGAAAGAGGAAAACCTACAAAAATACTTAGAGATTTAGAGAAACCCTCAATTTTGTGCTTTCTAATATTAAACCCTAAAACTTTGACCTTATTAGAATTGTCATGTGGACAGAATTAAAATAACCACAACCCTAAAGAGAAATGACCAAAAAATCTATTAACATAAGAAGGGGCAAGAGGGGTCTTGCATAAGTACCCTAATTTCCCACTTCTAATTTGTTACTTCCCAGTTCTTTTTTGGTTATTATTGGCTTTTAGGGCTCATGTATTGATTTTTATTTTTATTTTTTTCCTTGATTTGCTGCTTAGAGAAAATCCGTCTTCACAGACTAACATGTTTAAGTTGAGCCCATCAAACTAATACATGCTTAAGTTAAACCTGTTTCTATGCACGTTGTGAGGATTTAAAAATATACTGCAGGTTCGGATATTTGCCCTGATGGATGATCCTATCCTAGATGCCATTTGTGAGAGAATAAGACAAAAGATATACATCAAAGGAAGCAGAATTTTGTATCATGGTGGCCTGGTTGAGAAGATGGTTTTCATTGTACGCGGAAAAGCAGAGAGCAAAGGAGAAGATGGTATTGTAGTTCCCTTGTCTGAAGGGGATGTTTGTGGTGAGGAACTTCTAACATGGTGTCTCGAGCATTCTTCAATAAGCAAAGGTATAAGGTTAATCATTAACTAACTGTATAATTTTCAAATAACTGTATCTAAAAGATAGCACCATATTTTGCCAACATGTTTCTATTGCAGATGGAAGAAAAATAAGGATTCCTGGACAGAGATTGCTTAGCAATAGGACGGTAACGTGCTTAACAAATATTGAAGCATTTTCACTCCGAGCTGCAGACCTTGAGGAAGTCACCAGTCTTTTTGCAAGATTCTTGCGGAATCCACGTGTTAATGGGGCCATAAGGTTTTTTGCTGTCAACTTTTATCTGAAAGCTTGATTCAGAAGAGTACTTTGATAAATACAGCTTCTCATATATTAAAAAACTTTTGTCCTCCCAAACTGACTGAGCCTACATAATTCACATTGTATTTGGAAACATGATTTCTTAGATAGAACGTCTTTTCTTTTGGATTTCTAGGATGAATAACAACACAGATATTGCAAAAGCAAGTGATTTTCTTAGTCATGTAGATAAGAAAGTTCATCTGGGTTTCTTTTTAAATGCCTCCTATAATAATGTGAAATTTGCTTTATTGTAGGTATGAATCACCCTACTGGAGATCCCTTGCAGCAATCCGCATTCAGGTAGCATGGAGATACAGAAAGAAACGTCTAAATCGTGTAGATACTGCTCATTCTAATAATTCATCAAGAGTTTGATTCCAACTATTATATCATGTATATGCACGGTTTTATGTGACTCCTTGTAGATCCTGACCATCATATGAAGCTATAAATTTTGATTTACTATTGCAGTCTTGTAATGACTTGGTCATGGTGTATGTGTGTAGTAATGTTGCCAATGACGCATGTCCAACATTGGAAAGTAGATATTTGGCTACTAATGCTAAGAAGGTGACCTTTGCAACAATTCATTATTTGTTGGGAAGGGATTAGTCTTCTGGAATATGCAAATCGACACATTTGGTGGGTCATAGGCATTTTGTTTTATTGGTAAGCTTGCGAGTTGTGTGGATATGCGTGATCTATGGTTTGAGTTTTTGCATTCTACCCTTTCAGTTCTTGTGTTTATTTACATCGCTTCTTTTTGTTTTCCTGCAAAATCCTCGAGTGTGCTGTGCTACATCAGTTTTAGTGAGCTTGTCTGTCAGCACAAGATTTGATCTTTAAGACTTTTCCATGACAAGATTTTACTGGTTGGGATGGTTGATATCTTACCGCTTGTATAGTCAATAGTCTATTCCTTCAATCTTCATCCGCCCATCATGAATTCGAATTGCTATAGTTTATAGTTCAACTTCAACACCCTAGCAACTAGAAATAATCACAAATAATTCAGCAGAAAAAAAAAAAAACCATCTGTACCACTAAATCAAACATCGTCTTCTATCCCAAGATTTTTCCTAAATTGTTCACTTGTGATAGTTTGTTATTGATTTGTCACTAGAACTATTTCATACTCTTGTACGAACTCCTATATATTCTCGCATAACAAATCATTGAAATATACCAAAATTCTCAAAGGCCTTCTTTTTTTATTTATTATAAACAGATCATTCTGTCTTCGAATCCAGAACCTCTACTAACCACAAGAAAGCCTTTAAATGCTTCTCTATATGCTTAACAATTTCCATTAGACAAATGGGAATGTTAGTCCTGTAAACTTGTATCTCGCATATTACAGATTAAATTACATTACATGCAAAGTAAAGCTTCTTATGATTCCAAGAGGTGATTCTTGAGGCCTAACAACAACTTGAATTCATTTAATACTTAAAGTGACTGAAGAACTATATGGGCTACTTAAAACACCATCAAGTCATGTGTAGCTCGATTCATAAACTTTTGTAAAGACATCTATTTGCAATGACAAAGGGAAATAAGAATCTTTCTGAAACCCAGAATTTATTAAATGTCCTTTTCCTTTTTGGTCTACACCCAAAAACAAAAAACAAAAATCAAGTATTCATGGCCAAATTCAAGTATATGAAATGAAAATCTCATCCCCACTTGTCAATGTGGCCAGTCCATCAAAATCCCTCTCCATCTCTCTTTTCTACGCGTACATATATTCTATCTCCTTTATTGGAATTTACTCTCACATTATTAAAATGCGTTATTGGTCCAATTAAGTATAGGAAATGAAATTATTTAAGTTCATTCAATAACACTTTCAATTATAGGACTCAATCTTTTCTTTCAGTATTGGATAATGCATTTTTCTCAACAAAAAAAAGTATTGGATAATGCATAATAACTAAGTAATTAGTTAGTGAAAATCACTTATATTCAGTCATCAACAACAACATACTCGTGAATGCTAAATGGGGTGTTTTTGAGATCACTGTACTATGAACTCTCTTATCCTTCTTTCCTTCTTCTTTGACATGAACACAACAAGCAATATCATTGTCACTTCAACTGCCACTGTGTTATCGTTCTCATTACCAACTCCATAATTATCGCCAATGTTTCGGTCATTTCCACAGTTACTATTAGAATGGTCAATGATTTAATGTTACCGCAGCCAAAGTATCTAGCTATTGACTATTACTTTAACTAGTCGCTAACCCATGCAATGCACGGAAAAGTTATTGACTTTGAAAAAAAAAATTCAACAATGAGTAAATAGACATTTTGCTAGTTAGTATTTTTTTTTTTTTTTTAAATGAAGAAATATTTAACTTCTATACTTTTCCATAGTTTAAAAGTTGTGTAACATTGAACGTTATTGAGATGCAAGTGCATAGTTACCAAAACCTACAAAGTAATTTACAATTCTTAAATTAATAAAGCAAAACTCCTAATAGTTATATATACACACACACTCAAAACTAATATAAACTGTAAATATATAAACAAAGACCATGATATGAGGAAGACACACTAAGTTTCAAATTTGAGTAGCAATATGACTTTCTCGTAGTAGTAACAATATAGACGATTCAAAACATGGAACAATATCAAAATTATAATACCTAATTCCATTATCTTTTATGTTGAATCCAAACAAATAATTAATTGAAATTAATCCAAACAAATAATTAATCAACCAAAAATCATAGCTTTTAATAGGAAAACAAAAAATCACATGAACCTAAATAAAAAGCATTTAAGGTGAAGAATTAAGATCAATTTATGGAAACGCAAATACCAAAAACCCCAAGACTTAAAAATTTATAGAATCTCTAAATTCTACTTCAAAACCAAACCAAATTCAACAAATTTATATATAACATACCAAATGAAAATTTATCATTCCTTAGGCTGGAAGACATAGGTTGCAGCTTTGATTTTTCTCCAAAAAAATAAAGATGTTTTATTTGCTATGTACAATAAAAAAAAAATT
The DNA here is from genome assembly GCA_030021035.2 of Notholithocarpus densiflorus. Lineage (NCBI taxonomy): Eukaryota > Viridiplantae > Streptophyta > Magnoliopsida > Fagales > Fagaceae > Notholithocarpus > Notholithocarpus densiflorus. Next base: position 451,355 of record JARYZH020000066.1, on the reverse strand, counting down.
AGTAGAAATTTCAACCCAAAAACCAAACCGACGAAAACAATGTCAATATAAATATGGAGATTAACACAAATACTCAAAAGAAAATCAATTCTGAACATAACAAAAGAATAAGATAGAAAGAAAATCTTAGGCACATATGAAAGCAAATAAAAAATTTGACATAAAAGATAAAATTCATTAATAACAATATAAACAAATATCTACATATGTTGAATTGAAATTTTATTAATAATAACGATATAAAAAAATTTGACATAAAATTCATTAATCAAAGAAGAAAGTTGAGTCAGATTGCTTGCGTTTTTTTTTTTTTTTTTTTTAATATCATAAAGTGAAGTTAAGTTTAGGGTTTTGAGGTGGTAATTACTAAGGTTTTGAGGAGGAAAAAGAGACTCCTAATAGGAGTCCTTATTTTTTATTTATTTATTTATTAATCCTAACTCTTTTTAAATAATGCTGATGTGTAAAATTGTGGAGGTCAACCAAAATTTCAGTTTTATATATATATATATATATATATATATATATATATAGAGAGAGAGAGAGAGTGAGCTTGGACGTCCCTGATGGCTCGCAACGTTGCTTCTCATATTACGTTATCTCTTTCTTCAACCCGAACTCGAACTACTTGAGGTTGCGCTGGTAAGTCTAGATCACTGTCTTAATTAACCTACCAAAACTCCAAGAGCAGTTAGAGTTTGGGTTCAGGTTCTATTTTGGAGTTTCGTCCTTTTGGGTTTGGTGTGGGTGGCGGCGAAAGCAAAGGTTGGCTGTGTGAAGTGCGGCAAAGGTATAAAAAACTGGACGTGGGTTGCGGTATGTGAAGAGAGAAACTGATATAGATTTAAATTAAGAATAATAAGAAATAAAGAGTTGAGTGTGTGGTATATTTAAAAATTAGCAGACATTGAGGGGTGTTTGGTATTTCAATACAAGAATACAATGTTACATTGTTTAGGAAGATGATGTGATTAAGGTGATGTAATATATTTTGTAATTTTAAATTATGGTTATGTTAGAAAAAATAAAAAAAATTCTTAATGTCACATCATCGTCATGTATATCACATTAAGAATACATCACAACGAACCAAACGCCTCCTAAGAGCTTTGCAACTATTCTGTGTTGTTTTTAATGAAGATGTCTTGAGTTTAAGTTCTCTTTTTCTGTTGTTCTAAATTGTAACTATCAAATTATTATTATTATTATTTTATAAAAGGTGTGTTGGAAAAAAAAAGGTAACTTCTTTATGTTAAAATTTGTCTAGAATTTTGACTAAGCGGACATGGATACTCTTACTAGTTACGAGTTTGCAATACAAATCAACTTGGCCCTAGCAAAATGTAAAGAGGAGTTGCCGAGTTGGTGAGACCATCAGAACCCAAGCTTTTAGGTATCATGGCATAATAAGGATGCATTACGCAACAAACCATCCAGATTCCTGACCAAGCTAGCTCAATCAATTTCACCCCAAAAGATTAACATACGTAATAGATCGTGGTGAATCTGGAGAATTTAATGATTGGGTTTGAGGAGGAGAAAAAATGATTTTTCACAAATTTCTGTGTGAAGTTTAATGGCCCATTTGGATTGAGGGGGAGGGAGAGAGAGTAGAGTAGAGTAGATTTGATAAAAAATTATCTTATTTTGAGCCAACTCTACTCTCTTTCCTTCTTCCCTCAATCCAAATGGGCCCTAAGGAGTAGGCATTGAATATGAAGCATGATGGGATGTAATGGCCAATTGCGGTGAGTTGGTGTGACTTCTAAACACACCTGAGTCAGGTCAAGAAGAAAAAAAGACTTAGGTTGATAGTGAGGGGAAAGATTAGTGAACAACATAATGGCCTACAACTAAATACTTTTTAAAAACAATTTAACAACAATGATGATTCCATTTAAGGAAAATTACATTTTAATAAAAAAATCCTTATTTTAAATTAGGGCTCAAATTTTTAATTTTATTAGTTGAAGTACCAAACTTATGAAACCATTTCATTTGAAGCTTTATTATTTTTCGTTATTTTGTCTAGTAACAAAATAGATAAAAGTGAAAAATCATTGATTGAACTTTGTGTTTCACTTTGAGGATTTTACAAATCAACTTGACACATCCATTGAATAGCGAAGGTAGGTACAGAGAAAGTTTCGTTTAAAGAGAAAATATTTCACTTATAGTAAGAAAAATAACTGTTAAAAAATCAAAATTGGTTACTTAGGTGAAACACAAAGTTCCATCAACGGTTTCAATGTAAATGAATAATGAAGATGAACACGGGCTTCAAATTGAAACAGTTTCATAAGTTTGAGACTTTAATTTTCAAAATTGAAAACCTAAAACATGTTGAAAAACTCGTTTGTATCACATACAAAACATATACAACAGAAGACAAAAAAGATCTACTTCTATCATACGAGAAAACATGTAATCTTTGAATCTTAGAATATTGTTTATAGAATACATACATTGATCCAATGAAATACGAGAACAAAACAAAAAAGAATGTTTGATCTTGAGAACACTCTGATCTTCACCTCAATTCCACAAGAACTCGAGATTGTGGGCTATCTTCCTTGTCAATAACCCTTGAAGGAGAATTTTTCTTCTTCTTTGTTTTTAGAATGTATGGTTGTCTCCAAAACTAGAGAGAACTTTTCTCTATTGAAAACTTACTTAAAAACTAAAGTAGCATTTTTTTTTTCTTTTTAACAAGGAAGATAAATAAAACTCTAACTTTAATGGGCTTTGAGCCTCTTGTCAACTCTTAACAAGTTCAAAGTTACCATTAATTCTATTAATTCCACTGTAATAATATAATTACACTTTGGGTTTTATTAATTAAATTAAATCCTAAGACTCTATTATATATATTAGCATTACTTTGTGTTTGGGGGCTGTTTTTCGGTGCATAGCCATGTGTTGTCCACTGGAGGGGTGACCTTGCTAAACCTGGATTTGTATGGGGAGTTGCGTCTAGAACTCGACATTGGGCCAAGTAGTCTAATGGCTTCCGGCGTATTTTTAGGCCTATAACATGGGTAAAGCCCAAAGTCGAAGAATTATGATAATGATTGAATAAATAAATAATATGTGTTTGATATAATAGCTTTGATTAATAGTTGTAGTAGTAGTTGAAATAAAGTAATATGTATTTAAAAGTGAAGTAATCATGTATTCAATAATGTAGATTTAGAGATATGGAAACGTAGTGACTTATCTTTGTATGATTTGTAGCTCCAACTGTATAGCGTCAATCAATTGATAGTATTCTAGCAGAATGACTCCAGCAGTGGAGAGGCAGTTTGCCATGATAACTTCAAGATTGAAGAGGAAAAATGGGTGCAACTGGAGGGAAAGAGAATATGTCCAGCTGTGTGTGGAGGCTGGTTAAGTTTGTCCCCTTTATCATGCACTTAAATGAATTTTCCCTTGATAATGCTCTTTTAGTTATTGTGAAGCTATGAATAGTATTGCCTTCCATGGGAAGGGCTTTTGTAAAAAAGGTTTGTGTCTTCTAGGAGAAGGGTTTTAGTATTAGAAGTTTATGCCTTCCATGAGAAGGACTTTTAGTATGAGTGTTTGATATCTCTTGAGAAGTATAGAGATGGTAAAAGATATAGATGTTTTGTGCGATGTAGTATCTGTAATTTGTAAGATACATGGAAGTATGAGAAATATGGAGATTAAAGATAGTAAATATATGAGATTATAGCTACTGGAGAAGTTATAGTGATAACTTGTGTTACTTTCCAAGAGGAAAGATTTTGTAAGAGAAGAGGTTTTGTAAGAGAAGTGAAGAGGGAGAGGTCCTTAGAGGATATAGGTTGCAAGATAGATGTATTTTCTGAATATGGAGAGTAAAAGAATGAGCATAAAAAGAGTAATGGTGTTGTAGTTTGTTTAGCAATGTTGCTGAGATTTTCTGCTAGAGGATGGATAAAGGCTTATGAGTAGTGATATGAGGTGTAGTTGTGGGCTAAGGGCTGAAGAGCTTAGTTTCTAATTTGGAAGCTAAGAACTCATAAGTTTAGAACCTCATTAAGAGCTTAAGAAGATAATTAGAGGGAGAGGGAAAATAGAGAAGTTTGTGAGAGTGTTGTTCTTCTCCATTGATGTGCCTTGGTGTATTGATGAGGGGCTCTACTTATAACTAAGTTTAAGGGAGTATTTAGCAAAAAATCTCAGCCAAAATCTGTCACAATCAGCAATAAATCTTCAGAAAATCCATCCTAGGATTTGGCTGAAAATGGTACGTTCAGCTTTAAGGGATTTTTGCTGTTTTTGGTAATATCAGCTAGAGGAAAGACCAGCAAAAAATGAAAGGATTTTAGCAAGAAAAATATATTTTCTTTGGTTGCTTTTGGTTTTTAGCCAAATAAGGAAATTCTGTAATATTAAGGCTGTTTTGAAAAAGCTGTCACAGCTGTCTGAAAAAGTTGTCACAGCTGTCATAAGACAACTGTTGCGTGGGGTTGAAGTAGATGAGATCAGCTGGAATGATGTTAGGCTGCTGGAGAGAATATTCAGCATTTATTTCATGGATTTGGCTGAAAATCATAAGATCTCTTTTAAGGGTATCTTGCTATTTTAGGTATAGCAGCTGGCTGCTCGGATTTGAGCATTAAATGGCTGGGGATGTCACTTTCAGCCAGGTGTCAAGTGCTGAACACACTGCTAGTATTCTGCTGGAAAGGTTTCCTCTTTTGGGTATTTATATTTTTGGTCCAAGATTCTATTACAATACATTTTAGTAAATAATAGAATGATTGATTGATAGTTAATGAAGCTTTAGATATCTAGTCAATGTCTCATTGTGTTGTGACTTACGCTCCGTTTGTTTCGAAGTAAAATATTTTCAGGAAAATATTTTCATATTTTACGGTGTTTGTTTTGCAGTAAAATATTTAGTCAAAAGTAAAATATTTTCAGTCAACAAAAATAACCAAGGCAAATTTGTGTAAAATATTTTACACTTGAAATATTGGTAAAACATTTTACATTTTGTTCTCTCTCTCAGCCCGATGCTCTACCTATCTCTCTCACTCTCACACTATCAGTATTTTCTCCAAAACTCAGTCCACCACGGTCCTTCTCTCCCACCTATCATCGGCTTCACCTTAGGCACCACCCATCACTGGCTCCTCCCTTCGCGGGCGCTACCCATCACCAGCTTCACCTGAGTTTTTTTTTTTTTTCCCTTAATCCTCCATTGTTGTTGTCAGCTCCACCATTTCTTGTTCACCTCCACTGTCATCAACTCATCCACAGGTTCTTAGTTTTAATTTTTTCCCTTTACTGTCGAGTGGGTTACCGATCTAGGTTTTTGCTCCGTTTGGGTCTAGCGTGGCTACTTTTGTGGGCTGCCGTGGATGGTTGGAACAGATTGTGGCTCATGGTGGTGGCTCATGGTGGCGGAGGGTGGGTAGCTAAGATGGTTTGTGGGTTGCTGTGTTGGCTATGTTGTGGTGGTGGTTGGTTGTGAGAAATATGCCAACAACGATTTTTGTGATAACTCTGTTGAGAATTTTGCACTTTCTTTTCTTTTGCAATCATCCACGATTCTATACTTGCATTTTAAAAAATTTTAAAACACTCAGATTCTTTATTACAATTTTAGGAATTCTGCATTGTTGCAGAGGAAGAAAAAAACGGCATTTTAAACAACAAAAAGAAGCCTCAAAGCCTTTCTCTTCAAAGTTCTCCCTCTGTTGGTGTGGGTGTGAGTTTCTGTTAAGTGATTAGGGTGTTTATGTTTCATTTTGATTAGAGATTTCGGGAATTTTTGGCATATTTGTTTTGTTTTGTTTTTTCTTCTTCTAGTGTTGAACTTGATTTTCAGGATTCAAGGTAGTCTTTTTTGTAGTCCTTGTAAACCAAAACTATTTTGTCCTCAATCACAATGGTTTTAAGATAGTCTTTTTTGTAGTCCTTGTAGACTTTGATGCTCCCTCCATCTCTATATATTTTTTGGAAGTTAATAAAATAAATTAGTTTAATAATTTTTTCTGTCCATTTTACATTGTGCCAAGTACTGAAAAATATTTTACACAACATTTTCATATACACAGTCAAACACGGTAAAATGAAAATATTTTACATGTAAAATATTTTACTTTTGCAAATATTTTACATCGAAACAAACAGAGCGTTAATCTTGGTGAGCAAGAAGAGCATTTAATGCTCTGCTCTGGCAGGGGAATATTTGGTTTGATTATGCAGATGGTAGCTGAGTATTAAAGATATCATGAATATTTTATATATTTGGAGATTAAAGATAATCAATCAAATTTAGCCATGTGTTTGAGTTGGATTTTAGCTGAAAATAGTAATATAATTTATGTAGAATAATATAATTAGCTTTCTAAATTTGTATAGCAACGGTTGGAAATTGAATGAATAATTATTTGGTCAACATTTAGATGGCTGGAGATATTGAGTATTTGTTATATGACGAGTATTAAGTTTTAGTCAAAGAGCAATGTGAAGTTTTATCATTTTAAGTGTTTATGTGATAAGAGAGGCTTACCATATGTTACCTGCTACACACTGACTCATCAGAGTTCAAGGAGTTGGAGAAGATACACCAAGCAACATGTTTCTTTTATCAACTTTAAATCGCTAGAACTTTATTGAGCATACCTTTTGGCCCTCCAAACCACAACTCCCAAAGTTTCCCCAAAGAGACTCATGAGCTTGGATCATAAGCCGAATATGAGATGATGTACCTTAGGTTTTGTTGTCATTTTGTGTAAATATGGGCTTTTGTTGGAGAAGCTGCTTTAGAGTCCTAGTGAACTTGAACAGCCAACATAGAGGCTGTGTTTCTACGTAAAATAATGGTCACCAAAAATTGTGTTGAACATGAAGTTTTGTGTGTTTAGAGTTTAGATTATGAGTAAAAACTAAAAATCTTGAAAACTTCAATTGTTTTTTTTTTTTTTTTTTTTTGCTAATAATATTATTATTGTATTTAAGTTGGACTTGTTAGAGAGATAGAGTTTCACTTCTTATTAAGTTTGGATTAAACAAAAATAATTTTGTTTAAAAAAAATGATAATGATGAGTTTGAATTTAAATTGGATAGAGTTTCACTCTTTGTTAAGTTTGGACTAAAAAATAATAATTTTATTTAAATAAAATAATAATTTTATTTAAATATTGTGCTTATTTAAATGAAATAATAATTTTATTTAAATATTGTGCTGACATGAAAAATTGTGAGAGTTTTAGAGGCTTCGGTTTTATATATATGTATATATAGGTGAACCGTGAAATTATTTAATGCACTTGGTGACTACACACAAGAGCATTATATCAATGTTTTTTAGGGTTCAAACGTTATAAAAAGAAAGGGAAAAAAGAAAAAGTTTTAAATCAAGTGAAAAGAAAATACAAAAAGTATTGTTATTTTTCAAAAGTGTTAAGACTTTAAATTCTTATGTATTAACTTATTATTTTTCATAAAATTTTATATAAATAGTAAAATTTGGAAATAAATATATAATAAAATTATTTTTTCTTCCAATTAAACTCTATGATTTTATACGTCCAAAATGAGCATATATATGATTTAAAATTGTTATAGTTTAATTATTTTATAAGTTTAACAAAATTCAATATAAGTTGCAGTTGAGGTTTATCTAATTTATAAAATCATTATATGAGAGTTAAAAGAAGAATTTTGAATATGAAAAATTATAACACAACTTATTTAGATTAAAAAAAACTATCAAATAGATACAATATAATGGTATGCTACCTTTCTATGGATAACAAAGTGAAATTCTAGTTCTACCACTGATTACACATTCTTCTCACATAAAAGTGGATCATAGGTGTAGATCTTATATATAGAATTCACATTATGTAGGGGGAGAGGTGTAATATAGTGTGTGCGGAAAAAAGTTTTTCCATCAATTATCACTGTTAACCATTCACCATTAGGATGAACCACCGTTAATTTAATGTAGTTTACAATGTCACAAAAATTATTACCAACAGATACAATCTTATGATATCTCATCATCCATCTTGTTACTAGTAACCTTTATTTTAGAACTTTTTTTTCTCTCTCTCTCGGGGGAATGTGTAAAATAACAGTGAAAATAGGTTGAATATAGTTAGTTAGGCAACGTTTGAAACAATAAAGGAAAGTAGCATCTCGAGTTTTAGAAACTCGAGATCCAAATGACTGAAAATGCCACATAGATCTCGAGTCTTTAAGACTCGAGTTCCATGCAAAAAGAAATTTCCCTATGGTGGCGTTTTTAAGCCTTACAGTGACGTTTTAAAGCCCTATAGCGGCGTTTTCCTGGAAATTTTTTTTTTATAAGTGATCACCCCATACCAGGTTTAGGGAGCCCTATAGTGGCGTTTTTAAGCCCTATAGTGACGTTTTAAATCCCTATAGCGGCGTTTTTCTGCAATTTATGGAAATCGAGTCTTTAAAACTCGATTTTCATGTGGATTTTTTTCCGAATCAGACCCATTCTCTTACAAATCGAGACTTAAAAACTCGAGTTTTATCTTGGAACTCGAGTTTTAGACACTCGAGATGCTAGTTTTCAATATTGTTTTGAAACGTGACAATTAACTAAATTTTTTTATATTTATTGTTATTTAGAAAGGGAGTTCCTCTCTCTCCCTTATGTGTGTTTCTTAAAATAAAAAAAAATAAAAAAATTCAGGAAAACAATTCCGGATGTTACTAGTAATCAATCAAATCAATATATATTCTTCTCAAAAAATCAATTCAATCAATCATCAATATCAATCAATCATCAATATTATATATAAAAGCAAAGACCTCGTGTTGGAAAGTATGAGGTTCTGGCAAGTGGCGCATTCTATGCAAAGAGAATTAAAATATTATCTCAAGTGCCACATCGGAGATAAGAACAAATTAAATATTGACTTTTTGTTTCATTTTATTCAATGTTTCAAGATTTTTCTAATTAAAAAATAAATATTCTTTGTATCATTTGGTTCAATGTTTCAAGACTTTTCATCCCTCACAGATACACACAATACTTTTTGCATTTTAATTCATTATTTTCACTTCTTGCACTTCTACCCCTTTATATATACCTACTCATAGTCCTTCATGTCATCCCATTTTAAATACACATAGACCAAAAATGATTTTATTTATCTTTAATTTTTTGGCGACACCAACCTAACTTTAACATTATTGTCTCATCTAATCCTAACCTGTATAAGTTAGCTACAATCAAGGAAGAGGGGCTTGCATTTTATATTGAGTAACAATGGCAATTACAATTTTGATGTTAAGGTCAAACGTTGTGGATTTATGAGTTTTGCAAATGATGTAATTGACTGTGAGTGTTTGGAATGTGTATTTTGTTTTAGAATTAAAGAGAAAGAGAAAAACACATTCTATATAAACTTTTATTCTATAATTTTCCTCCAAAGTTTTTTTTTTTTTTTTTTAATTTCTCATTAGTTCAATTGAATACTTATAATGGACATGTGTGTGCAATTTATAATTGTTGCTTTTTATGATGAACTCATTACTAATAAATTTTTGTAACAGTTATGCTATAATACATATGCAACATTCTCCAAAATCATCTTACATAAAATATTATAACATTATCTGTGCATCGCACGAGTAATTTATTAGTATATATATAAAAGCAGAGATCTCATGTGAGAAAGCATGAAGTTCTACCAAGTGGCACATTCTTTACAAAGAGAATTAAAATATTCTCAAGTGCCCCATTAGAGATAAGAACAAATTAAATATTGAATTTTTGTTTCATTTGGTTCAACATTTCAAGATTTTTTTAATTAAAAAATAAATATTATTTGTTTCCTTTGGTTCAATGTTCCAAGACTTTTCCTCCCTCACACAAACACACTAAACTTTTTGCATTTCAATTCATTATTTTCACCTCTTACATTTCTACTCCTTTATATATACCTACCAATAGCCCTTCTTGTTATCCCATGTTAAATACACACAGACCAAAAATGAAATCATTTACCTTCAATCTTTCGACAACATCTACCTAGTTCCAACATTGTTGTCCCATCTAATTTTAACCCATATGAGTTGGCTACAATTAAGGAAAAGAACTTGTATTTTATATTGAATGACAACGGCAATTAGGATTTTTATATTAAGATCTACCGTTGTGGACTTGTGAATTTTGCAAAGACTGTGATTGACTGTGGTGTTTGGAATATCTATTTTGTTTTAGAATTAAGAAGGAAAAAAGGACACATTCAATATCAACTTTTATTCTATAATATTCCTTCAAATTTGTATATATATTTTTAATTTCTCGTTACTTGAACTGAATAATTATAATGGATATGTGTGTGCAATTTATAATTGTTACTTCTTATGATGAACTCATTACTAATAAAGTTTTATAACAATTATGCTATAATATATGTATAAGACTCTCCAAAACCATCTTACATAAAACATTATAACATTATTCGTGCGTCGCATGGATAACTTACTAGTTAACCTTAAAAGTTAAAATCAATAAAAAGTTAGAATCACATAATTTTGTCAGAATAACACTTGCGGGATGAGGCGGCCACATTGGGCTAGGAACAAAATCTATTCAGTTTACTGTAAACTTAATATTTAACAGTCCTATTTTAGTGAATTTATTTTATATTTATTAGTTATATGAATCTTGCTCTTCTATATTAATTTGTTTTAAAATTTTCAAAATTATGATTTATGAATTACCAAAAAAAGAAAAAAAAAATCTAAAATCTTTCTCCTTATATTCACCTTATGGGAAGTTAAATGCTTTTTCTTATGTTGTCCTTTTCAAATTATTACTATTAAGTCATAAAAACTTACTCTAATAAAAAGAATTTGTTAAAAATGAAAAACCCATTAATTTCATATTTCAACATTGTTTCTAATTAAACTACTATTTTTTTATTTATATTTCCAATTCCCAATACATTTTCTTTCATCACCAATAATTCAATATAATAATAAAAACAAGCAACACGCAAAATGATCCTTCCTTTTAACATATTCCTCCAGCTAAAAGCTACAGAGGTAGCCAGCCGAGCATGTAGTACTATACAAACTTTGCAAAATGGTCCTACTCCTTCCTATAACCTAAAGAAACGCTCAAAATTGTACTAGTACTTCTACTTCTTCTATGTGTAATAACTCAATGAGTTAGTATTCTCTCAATTCACATACGCCATTGTTAAAAATTGAATTCACTTGGTGTGAATATTCATATCCCTAGCTAACTGTGAATATTCATATCCCCAGCTAACTAAATTATTATATATATATATATATATATGTATGTAGGTTCACCTGGTGGGTAAGAAGTAATGCAACTTCACATAAGTGCATGCTAAACGTGACTGCCAAAGAGGTAGCAAGAGAATTAATATTTGTGTATTTAGGTAAGGCAATGTGGCAGAATTAATCTAAGTCAACCGCCAATATATATATGGTCACCAACTGAGGCATTTAAAACTGCTATACCATATAGTTGGACCATCAAAACTTGTTTTGGTTTTTAAGTAACCTTGTTAAAACCACACGGTTACCGCCACCTGCCTCATCCTCCTTTTCCTACTTAGGTTGATATGGCTAGCTAGGTTAAGCAATGAGACATGGACACCCCCTACTTTATTTTCATTCTCTCAACTTTGGATTTTAACTTGCTATCTTGTTAATTCTTAAAGATCTTACTTTTAACCTCTCTCTCTCTCTCTCTTTATATATATATATCTGTGTGTGTATATTGGTGTTTGTTTGGTAACATATTTTTCTTTTAATTTTTTACTTTATTTGATTATCTATTATTAGTATATAAAAGTGATGGGTGATCACCCAATAATATTAGTACATTTTGGATAAACTAACATGTTCACGAAGAGAGATGTCTTTTATCAAAGGACGTGTAGGATAGGGATGGCAATGGGGCGGGGCCGAAGGATGGGGTCTTCGTCCCTGCCCCGCATGGTTTCGTCTTGCCCCATCCCCGCATGACGGGAAAAACTTTCTCACTCCATCCCCGCTCCTTGGGGCCCCGCGAAGCCCCGCCCCACCCCGTAAAACTCTACTTTTTGTTAATTTGCCCTACAACTAGTACATATTTTTAATGAAAACTATTTCATTAATAAAAATATACTTGAAATTACAACTAAATTTATCCCATTAAATCAAATCAATTTTTAGAAAAAAATTGAATAATATATCTAAGTGTTTAACAAGACAATCATAAAAAAAAATAAAAAAATAAAAAAATCTCATAGTATAACACATAACAAAATAAAGGCAGAGAATCACATTGGGTAGAATAAAATAAGCTAATATTGATATGTTTATTTAAATAGTAGGGTTTTAGGATATGAAAAATTTACAATTATAACCCTTAACAATGCGGGGCGGGGTGGGTCTAAAAAGTTTAAACCCATCCCAACCCCACCCCGTGGTGCAGGGCTAAAATCTTGCCCTATCCCCGCCCCACCACCTTTGCAAGGTAGGAAAAACCCGCGTGGAGCGAAGTGGGGAGGGGCGGGTTAAGCGGGGCGGGGAAAAATTGCCATCCCTAGTGTAGGAGTCCATAAATACTAAGATTCCTCGTTCATTTTATACATTAGATATTACTCCCTATTGTTACATTGGTGATTCCCACCTTAACAGGGTTACCATTCACACTATTATGTCTTTTTAAAATTTCACTTCTTCTAAGTTCTAAGAATAACTTTAGAGCATTTATTAATGAACCATTTTATGAAAGTTTTAATATAATTTTTATGAGAAAATATAAAAAGTTATTTAAAAAATCAATTACTTTTTTATTATCCAATAAAAAAAATTCTAAAAATCCTTTCTACATCAATGTCCTTAGGGTATGCCCTTTAACTAATTTTCAAAAATAAGCTTTCACCTTATCTATCTATTTATAATATAATATAAAAGTTGGATCCTAAAACTGGTGAATGCATGTTGTGATGACACTTATTTGTTTGCAAAGAATACTACAATGACATGTGACAAGTTCCTATATTTAATTAGTATGATATGGCCAAACAATGGAATGTGTCATAAAATTATTTGAACATGTCATACATGTCATAATACTAGACATGCGGCATATAACTAAAGGTTTTGAATTAAGTAAATGCATTTCTTTACTATGCTATTTATGTTCATGTTTTAATTCTTATTTATGACCATTAATTTTTCATTTTTCATTTGCTGAATAATTTTCCTAACTATTCTCCTTCCAGCTATTCAATTATTAATGTATTACAATTAACTTCTTCTAATATTTAAATGTAAATCAATTTCTTCCATTATTTAATGTAAAGAAATCCCAAAGTCTTTGTTTTTTCAAGATTGTAGTAGCTCAAATCCAAATTATCTTATAAATCCACTTTTACCCGCTCTCAAAATTATATTGATCCTTTTTTCTTTTTCTTTTTTGCACACTTAACTTTAGACGTGGACTTTTCTTTTTCTAAATTTCTTATTTGTGTCGGTGCATAGCAAACTTGAAGGCAAATGCAACAGACCAGTCTCCTTTCAATTTAGTTTGCAATGCAAACCACCGCACACCCTTGGTGCGATGGTCATTCTACAAGTATAAGTGCTTGTGGGGTGTGGGGGATAAGGGCCGGGGTTCAAGTCTCCAGGAGGGAGCTTCACACACATATACACTTAGATTAGGCTAGAGTAGAATTCTATCTTGTAAAAAAAAAAAAAAAAAAAGAAAAAAAAAAGGTTTGCAATGCAATTTCTACCTTGACTTTTGTGTGTGTATATATATTAAGGAATCATTGAATTTTCTATAGTTAGTTCAAATATTAAAGCCACATGGTTATCTTCTCATAACATGTTTTATGTTTTGTTTCTAGATGAATTATTATACCTTTAAATAAGATTGACATCATCAACCCTGACATTGGGAAAGAAAGTTCATCTAAAGAGTACATCCAAATTATTCCAATTGATGGTTATGATTTTTGGTTCATGGGTTTTTGTTTATTATCAAAAAGCAATATAATCAGTGGTGGTGTATTAGAAGAGTGACAATAATTGTTAAATTTTTGTTTACCTTTATCTTTAAGTATCAATATATCCGTAAGCATTATATTTGGTGGTGGTATATCAAGAAGTAGTATAATCGGTGGTGGTGTATTATATTTATTTTTTTGCTTTCCATTTTTTTAGAAAGAATTTTTTTTTTCTTTAAAATAAGCATCATTAATTAATCATTTTTTTTTTAATAATAAAGACGTAACTCTATTTTCATTGTCATTTTTCTTTCAAATCAAAACTTCCCATATTAGATTGATAACAAATCTATGATTAATTGGGAAAGATTTTATTAAAATAAAATATGAAAAAGAAATATAAAAGGAATTGACTATCTTTGACGTAAAAAGAAACAACCGTTTTGCTTTGTTTTATTATAATATTTTTTAATAGACACTATAATTTGTTTTAGTTATTACAAAAACTTTATTAAAAAAAATTGTGTAACCCATGGGTCAATAGCGTCACAAAAAAAAAAAAAAAAAAAAAAAACAAAAGGGCAGTGGCTTTAGTCAGTAGAAGCTTGGCTAAAAATTTGAGAAAATGTGTTTGGTTATTCACAACTTTCGAAACCAATTCTCCAAACTAAATGGTTCATAATGATGCAAAAGGACATACAAGTTAATGTTAACAATGAATAGCTTTTAAGAGTAAAGAAAAAAATAGGTAGAAAGAGAAGATAAAGAGACATAATAATAAAGAACAAGTCTAAATAATTTAACAGCTACATAAATTACTAGTGTATAGATAAGCACTACTTTTCTAAATCGACAACGCATACCTTTTATGTTGAAAATCTCCTCTACCAACTCATTAGTCATTTCTGGGTAGCTAGGATCGTCATAACTCATAAGAGATCATGGGACATGCATGGTTCATCCTCATATAAGCTAATCTATTCTAAGTGCAAGTTGTAATGTCTGTATAGTGAAAATATACTTATTTGGTCGCTTTTGTCAAAACTTTAAGTAGAGATGTTTAATGATATCTTTAAATAACCCGAGACCCGATACTGCTACGCCAATAATTCTTCCTTATCACACTAAGCATTGCACAATTTATTAATAGCCATATGACTAACTGCAAAGTCATGTACAAAAGCTTCAGCATCACTCGATAGTTGAAGCAATCTTTTCATTACTATTATTATTGAGTCATGTTAATGGATCCACTTAAGACAATTGTTAATAAATCATTTTTAGAATGTTTTTATACTTCTTTTATAGAAAATTGAAAAAACTGTCAAAACATGAATTACTTTTTTTCTTTTTCTATAAAAATTTTCTTAAAATAATTAATTAACAAATGCCCTTAAGATATCCGTTAACATTCTTCATTGTTATTAACCATTTTTTTTAGCTCATTTATGGACACCTAGTTTGTCTGTTAAGAAGAAGTGAAGTAATCATGACTTGATAATTTTCTCGTTTGGTTTTATTCACTAAAAACAACAAAATGGTTATTAAATAGGATTTATGACAGCACAAACCATTAAAAATAGTTCTTAATCTAGTCCAAGTCAAAATGGTGTAGAGTGTTTATTGAGCCATTGATTGGGAACATACTAATTAAAGTAACTCCAAGCTGGGGAATTGCTCCTTTGATGGGAATTGCAAGGGCTCTATTTGTGATGTTCCAATTATTATTTTGAAAAGTTTATAATTCTTTCAATTTTACTAGAAAAATTTTCTATAAATTAGATTCAGTACAACTCTAATCTCTCTCTCTCTCTCTCTCTCTCTTATGGAGATAACTTGCATAACTTAAACTACAAGTCATCCTGAGAAGGATTTATCACTTGGTAGCTCAAGTGGTCTTTGCCATTTATTAACCATTTTTTCAGGTCATTGTGTTGACATGTAGTTTATCTTTCAAAAGATAAAATTTCATACTTAGGGGTCATTATTTAAGAAGTAGTTTTCTGTCTTTTACCTTCAAAAAAAAATAAAAAATATTTAATTAAAAAGTAGGTAGAAGACCACAAACTAACCCACAATTTTTTACACAATTATATATCTATGTAGAAGACTGTAATTGAGAGCCTATCACTTTCATATGAACTCAACACTTTTTTTTTTACCATTTACAATCAGACACATAAATAGTTGTGGGTTAGTTTGTGGTGCTAAATTTTTTGTTTAAGAAGTGAAGTAATCAAAAGTCAGCATGATTTGATAATGTACTTGTTTGATTTTATTCACTAAAAACAACAAAAATTGTTCTTAAATAGGATGTATGACTACACGCACTATTAAGAGTAGTTCCAGATCAATTCCAAGACGAACATGTTTATGATATTTATTGAATCACTGACTCAATATATGGTAAATTAACGTTCCATTTGTTTTGATATTAACGTTTTCTAGAAAATGAGACTTTTTCCAAAAAATATTTTTTGAAAAATTATTGTGTGTGTGTGTGTTTGGTAAGACCTTGAAAATGAGCTGGAAAATATTTTTTGGTGTTTGGTATGCACAAAAACTTATTAACAATTCGTGTATAATTCAAAAACATATATAACATGTATATTGTGTAAGCCAACTAATGTAATCAATATCAATTGAAAAAATAAGTATGAATTTGGTTTTCCAACTAAAATTTAAAAATAAAAAATGAAAGACTTCTTGTTCTAAATTCAAATACTACAATAATTTGCAAATTTTAAGTTATTAATAAACTAGATACTATCAAAATTAGTTGTCGAATTTTGTGAACTTCCTATCTATAATATATTATAAAAGTTGGATCTCTAAAACTGGTGGATGCACAAAAAGGTGTCACCTTGCTAATGCATAAAACAATTAGTAATTCTACGGCCATAAACTATTTTACAACATTTTTATAAACTGTTGATGTGTCCAACTTCTTATTGGTTTCATTTAGGTCCATCATTAACATAAAATTTTCATTTACTAATATCCACTCACCACATTAGGTAGAATTTTTTTTGTAAAAAAGTTTATATCTCTAGCATTACTCTAAAACAATAACTCATCATCTTTTTAATTGTTTTGATGTCCATTAATTGCTTTTTAATTTTTTTTTTCATCCTAGCCGTAACTTCCCCACAATTTGCAGTTTCTTTCTTTTATATTCTTCAATTAATAACCACAATTTTTTTTTTTTGAGAAACAAACACACACACACAAAGAAGAGGGAAATGGGTTCTAATACAAAGGCACACCACAACTCCACTCAAAAGCCACAATTTGACTCACGTATTCTCCAATCTTTTTATCTTTTTCAATTTAGTAATTGTAACACTCAAACATCTTATGGTCTTACACAATTAATACATCTCTTGTGATCCATGTCTCTTCATTTTCTTAAAAAAACATAACTAATTAAATAATATTAATAAATAAGAACTTTCTTTGATTAGCAAATAATACTTGCACATATATATTACCAATTACACATTGGATTCCATTTTCAGCAGAAAATAATCTAAGAAAGTGTTGATAGAGTTCTATGTAGCTTTATCACAAGTAACATCTACTGAAGGACTAAACGAGTTGATACAGCATAAAGATGGAGAACCACAAGAGTACACTTTATAGCATTCTTCCGAAGGTAAATTTCTTTCAATTTTAATATTTTTTATTCATTCTTAACTAAATTGCATTTGCTATTAACAAAAAAGTTTTTATTAATCTTCCTAAGGTCATCAATTATATTATTTTTGAATTATTCTTTACTAAACTCAATTACCTATTAACTTATCTTCATAATTTTACAGATCCAAATTGGGTAGGGCATCTCCATCATCTCAAAATAAGTTCAAAAAACTATGGTAAGGGTACACAAAAAAACATTGTTTACAAAGAAGTTTATATCAATCTTCCTAAAATAAGTTTCTTTCGGTTATACTATTTTTTATTCATTATTAACTAAATTACACTTTCTATTAACAAAAACGTTTTAACAATCTACCTAAGGTAATCTATTGTAAGGACGCTATTTGGATCCTAAGCCCAAAAAATAAGGGGATCTAGGCCCAATGAGCCCAATACAATGAATTTGTAGAGAGTGAGTTGGAAAATTAGGTTATAATGAGTTGAGTAACAATAATAATGGATCCAGATGACAAGAAGATGAAGATAGACTGATTTTATTTAAAGAAAATCTTCCTCGGCAAAGTCCGAGGAGATCAGTTTTTATATACTTCTCTCAAGTTTGATTACAAGTTCAATTTTTGATTGCTACAGTGTTTTTCTCTTAATTTCCCGGTCCTTCCTCCATGGAGGGTCTTTTACATTATATATCTCCCTTTGAATGATCTTGGCTCTCCACTTGTCAATCGTCTAAGCCACTACTTGAGAGCTTGTCCCATCGGACACCCTCTCAGGCCCTCTGTGAGTTGGGGCAACCAAAGCAGCACTGTTCAGGGGTCTTCTCTACATAAATGCGACCAGAGAGTTAGCTGTAGAGCATTCAATACGATGGTAGTAGCTTTCCCTTAGATATTTCCTAGCTCCCACCCATGCTGTACGTTCATAATGCATGTCCCTATCAATAGGACTTCCTAGAACATCACCCTAGATGATAGGGCACACCTTTTGATCTTCGCCTTGTTTAGCTGAGGGGATATTCCTCCTTGACCCACCTCCCCCAGCCTTTACAGCCATAGCTTGCTTGTGAAGTTCAAAGTCTTACGTCTTCCTTACTATTGATCTATCCTCAGATCATTGAGCCTCCTCGGACAAGGCCCAAGGTCCAATATATATATTTGGGCCTGTATCCCTACAATAGCCCCTTAAAACTCCGATTTTTCCCTCTTATCTGAGGGGAAAAATGGGGTTTTGATGTTTGAATAATAAGTCCCACATGTTCCTTTGATTTCCACACGTGAGAATGTCGCTTTGCGTGTCCCATAACTGCTCCTGACACTTCGGAGCCTATGTCTCATTAAATGCTCCAGGCGGCGCTTTGTTCCCCGTATCCTACGGTGAGATGTAGATCCTACGACTGGCATTTCTCCTTGAATTTTGAGCGAGATAACTCCCACTCAATTTCGCCTTCTATATAAGGCGCCCGGGGGAATCATTTTTCCTCATTTTATAAGTCTTTAAGCTCTCTAGAAGTCCTAAACTTTCAAACCTTCAAGGCTTCCCAAGTTTCCAAATCTTCCAAGTCCTTTTCTTAATTTTTTTTTAAAAATCTTTAAAAGGTTCAGGGATCAACACACGTGCTTATTCTCGTAAGTTTCTTCTTCTTTAGGTTCTTTTCTCCGCGGCCAATCTCCTCGGCCTTCTATTCTTTGTTTCCTTTCCTTGAAAACTTCTTCCACATCCCTTTAGCAAGCCTAGATGGGTAGATTTAAGCACCTTGTAGACTCTTCTGCCGGTATGGAGGACTTCAGGGTTAAGTACCACATCTCGTAGGGAGTAGCCCTGCGGTGTTATGCTCCAGACTGGATAGTTACAGATAGAAATGAAGGGGAGGTTGTCATCCCTATGATCGCTTTCATAGAAGGAGGAATGACGCTTCCTATGGGTAGGGTAACCCGAGACTACTTAATTAACCATAGGTTGTGCCTTCACTAGTGTGTGCCCAACCTATTTAGGGTCTTGGGTAGTGTCGATACTCTCAACGAGCAGATGGGTTTAAAACTCACCTAGCACGACGTCGTCCATATGTACGAGTGCCATTCACTTGCTGACGCGGGGTATTACCTCAAGTCCAGGTCCAACGTTGTTAGGCTTGTATCGTGTCTTCCCAAGTCCAACAAGGGTATGAAGGACGACTACTTAATCGCCTCTGAGGAATGGCACGACGGTCTTCACTGTCCAACCCAAGAGGGAGAGCCAGGTGGGGTACCTTAGGATTAGGTCCCTTAGCATTGGATTTAGCTCTTTTAGCTTTGCTACTTTTTCCCTTTTCACATTTCGTTTTCCTTTAATGATGGGTTTCATTGGTCTGACCATGATTTGCTCCTCGGCTGTTTTTGCAGATTAAAGGAACGTAGCGCCCCGCCTCAGTTTGGCCAACGTCGCGGACCTCAACAGAGTCCTAAGGTCCGAGGTGTTTGTGAGTGAGGATAGGCAGTTAAGAGCAGTCCACCTCATTTTGGAATTTGAACCAATCTCGGACAGCTTCCAGGAAATGGGCCACGCAATCAGGGCAGGCGACCCCAGGCTCCGTAGGATAGACGTCTCTGTACCTGGGTTTCTTGCCCGAGAGGATGTCGTGCTCGTTGAGCTGCCTCCCACTCTTGCTCTCCTTGAAGCAGTGGCTCCGAGAGAAGAAATTGCTTCCTCACACCTATCACTCGAGGAGGAGATAGACCAATTCCAACTCGAGGAAGAGAGAGAGGAGCATGAGGATCCTGTCATCCACATATCAAACCCGGAGGATGAGTTTGATAGGATCTCAGGTGTTCGCATCCTAGGCCTCGTGGTAGTGCGTGTAGTTGACAGCTCCGATGAGGAAAAAGAAGAAATGGCCCTAAACCTGAGGAAAGGTTTGAGGGACCTTATAGCTGGGAGGAACAAAGGGTCATCATCCAAAGAGGTCCCTAAATCCCAAGTTCCTGCCAATCTTCCCCTTCCCCCTTCTCCTCCTTCAACCACACTCGGCCTGCTCCCCACCCCCAACCTAAAGAAGAAGAGGAAGGAGCAGGAAGTGGAGGAGGGTGAGATGGTCCCTCAGAAGGAGGCCAAGTAGCAAAAGACTGCCAAAGACAAACGGACCTCTTCTGCGGATAGTAGGGAGGACCCAAGTGGGGTCGAGGTGCGCCAACAACAACGCACTTGGGCTCCTCGGCTGGATCTGGATGGCACTGTTATCCTATGGAACTCCTCCGTCAAGGAGTTTTAGAGGGGGCACTTTGCCTACGTTGTTGAAGCCCTAGAGTAGCCCCTCCTCCTGCCGAAAGACATGGATGCTCTAAGGCGCATGAGGTAGCCAGACCTCTTTATATCCCTGAAAAGGGATCTTGCCATGGTAAGTTCACCATCATATCTTTTAGCTAAATGCTAAGGTGCCCCTTCCATTCTCTCCTCTTTTTCTTTTTTTTACATGGGATTCCTTTGTCATTTTTGTGGAGGCTATTCAGGAGGTTTTCGTAGCTGAGGAATGTGTCAAGGACGCCCAGAACGAGGCCAGGGTTGAGGCCAACCTCCGCGCCGAGGCCAACAAGTCCTTAGGAGCCATGAAGCATGAAAACCAGGAGCTGGCCACCAATCTGACTACTGAGGAGAGGGCAAGGAGGAGGGCTGAGGCTGGGCTGAAGAATGTCCAGGACTAGGCTGAAGATCAGCGCAAAAAGCTCTATCTTACTGAGATAGAGCTGGCCACACAGAAGCAGCTGGTCCTGGACCTTAAAGCTGAGTTGGAGAAGGCCAAAGCCGCCGCTCGGATGGCCAAGGAAGCTGTGGAGGCCTCGAGGCAAGCGTTTTACAACCTCGGGGTAGAAGAAACCGAGATTTGGCTGGTTGAGGAGCTGGCCGAGGTATGTAGGGATTACTGCAAGGAAACGTGGATGGAGGCCCTCAACCTTGCAGGGGTCCCTACTGCCTCGAAGTGGAGGTAGGCTGGGAGTGTGTACTATCCTCCTGACATCTGTGAAGCCCCAGCTGCCTTCCCATCTCTCTCTGCCCTCGCTCCAGAATCCTCTGAGCAGCCCTTGACTGCTCAGGCCCCTCTTCCCCCTTCTAAGGCTTCCAAAGGATCCAGCCAAGCTGGTGATCAAGGTCAAGGGGCTGAGGTGGCCAAGGATAAGGGCAAGGGCAAGGAGACCAAGCCCTTCTCAGAGGCCTAGGATGCTGCCAAGGCCAAGGATGTTGTAGTAAAGGCGAAGGAGGCCGAGGCCAAATCCAAAGAGGCTGATGCTAAGGCCAAAGATGCTCCTGCCTCTCAGCCAGTAAGAAAGAAGACCCTCCTCCTCCCAAGGCCAAGCCTTAGTATTAGGATTTTATTTCCTCTTTCCTTTTTTTTTGTAGTTTTCCTTGCATATTTTTCTTTTGTAGTGGCAGTCTGCCATTGTACGTATTGTACTTTCCTTTTATTCAATGAAAAGACTTCACTTTTCACTTTATGGATCTTTAATCTTCCTTATAATATTTATTCTTTGGTTGGTGTAGTTATTATGTTGCCCTTTGATTAAATTTAAGATTAATGATGTTGCTAACAGTATTGAACTGCTGCTATCCATACTTTAACAAGAGCTAATAATAATGCATGGCTGCTAATTTAGATAAATTGAATAAATATAAACAGTAAAAAGAATGGTCACATGCTTGTACTGAGAATTGGGCCACCAACAGGGAATGCTGAATCCTATGGGAATGAACAAAACACTTAGTAAAAAATAAACAGGTACTAACTTGTCCGAGGGGGGTGATCTAAGGAACCGGACATAGCCCTTGTTCTGCCCAATACCTAGGCAAATAACCAAGAATATTAACTTACCTAAGGCAAGTGATCCGAGGAGCTGGGTATAACCTGGGATCTGTCTTGACACTTAGGAAAATAAATAGACAGTGTTAATTTACCCAAGGCATGTGGTTTGAGGAGCTAGACATAACCAAATTTCTGTTTAACACTCAGAAAGATGTCATAGAGTGTTAATTTACCCAAGGCACGTGGTTTAAGGAGCCAGACATAACTAATGTTCTGTTTAACACTCAGAAAGATGTCATTAAATATTAATTTACCTAAAGTATGTGGTCCGAGGAACCAAGCATAACTAAGGTTCTGTTTAATACTTAGAAAGATGTCATTGAGTAATAATTTACCCAAAGTATATGGTTCGAGGAACCAGGCATAACTAAGGTTTTGTTTAATACTTAGAAAGATGTCATTAAGTATTAATTTACCTAAAGTATGTGGTCCGAGGGACCAGGCATAACTAAGGTTCTGTTTAATACTTAGACAGATGTCATTAAGTATTAATTTACCCAAAGTATGTGGTCCGAGGAACCAGGCATAACTAAGGTTTTGTTTAATACTTAGAAAGATGTCATTAAGTATTAATTTACCTAAAGTATGTGGTCCAAGGAACCAGGCATAACTAAGGTTCTGTTTAATACTTAGAAAGATGTCATTGAGTATTAATTTACCCAAAGTATGTGGTCCGAGGAACCAGACATAACTAAGGTTCTGTTTAATACTTAAAAATATGTCATTAAGTATTAATTTACCCAAAGTATGTGGTCCGAGGAACCAGGCATAATTAAGGTTCTGTTTAATACTTAGAAATATGTCATTAAATATTAATTTACCCAAAGTATGTGGTCCGAGGAATTAGGCATAACTAAGGTTTTGTTTAATACTTAGAAAGATGTTAGGAGATATCAATTTTCCCAAGGAATATAGTCCGAGGAGCCGGGTATGACCAAGGTTCTGTTTGATATTCAAAATGATAATAATAGGAAGCACAATGAAATAATGTAATAACCGAGAATGTGACAAGGAAAACTTTCATTAATAATAATACATTTTCAAGTTATTTACATTTCAGGTGCGTGGTACAACATTTTCATCTAGATCTTCAAGATAATATGCACCTATTCCAGCCACTGAGGTGATGCGATATGGGCCTTCCCAGTTGGGCCCTAATTTTCCCCATGCTAGGTTCTTTGTAGTTCCCAAAACCTTTCTTAATACCAAGTCCCCAGGCACTAATGGCCTTAGCTTCATGTTGGCATCATACCCTTACTTGAGCTTGTGTTGATAATAGGCCAATTGGACCATGACAATTTCTCTTCGTTCTTCAATTAAGTCTAAGCTCTTCTCCAATAGCCCATCATTGCTGCTCGGAGTGAAAGAACTCGTTCTCAGTGTGGGGAATCTAGTCTCCAGAGGAATAACAGCCTCGGCTCCAGAAGTCATTGAAAAGGGTGTCTCTCTTGTTGACCTACGTGGGGTGGTCCGATATGTCCAAAGGACATGTGATAGTTCTTCCATCCATTTTCCCTTTGCATCATCCAATCTTTTCTTGAGTCCACTCACTATGACCTTATTGACAGTCTTGGCCTGTCCCTTTCCCCTGTGGATAAGCTGAAATGGAATACCTATTCGTAATTCCCAAGTCGCAGCAATATCTCCTAAAGGTTTTACTGTCAAACTAAAGTCCATTGTCCGAGATGAGTGTATGAGGGATCCCAAACCAAGTGACAATGTTCTTCCAAACAAATCTCTTGGCATCCACGTCCCTGATATTTGCCAATGGTTCAGTTTCAACCCATTTGGTGAAGTAATTCATGCCGACTAGTAAATATCTCTTATTCCCTGCTGCCTTAGGGAAAGGTCCAATAATATCCAAGCCCTATTAAGCAAAAGGCCAAGGGCTGGACAGAGGATTAAGGACTCCTCCTGGTTGATGAATGTTTGGGGCAAATCTTTAGCACTGGTCACACTTCTTCACATATTCTTGTGCTTTCTTCTGCATGTTCGGCCACCAATATCCCTACGTAAGGGCTCTGTGAGACAAGGATCTGCCTCCTGTATGACTTCCACAAATCCCTTCATGTAACTCCTCCAGAAGTAACTTTGATACTTCAGGGTGTATGCATAGCAAGTATGGCCCAGAAAAAGAGCGCTTGTACAATTTTTGGTCCTCGGACAGCCAAAATCGACCACCAAATCTGCGAGGACCTGGCCCTTGATAGAGGTGCGAGGCATATACTTGATGTCAAAAGTCGCTAGTATTGTACCCCATTTGGCAATCCTCCTCGTGAAATCAGCACTCCGAAGTAACGATCGAAGTGGAAGTTGGGTTAATACAACAACTGTGTATGATTGGAAGTAGTGGGGTAACTTACGCGTAGCATGCACTACTGCCAAAATGGCCTTCTCCAGGGGTAAGTAACGGACCTTGGCCTTATGTAGTGACTTGCTCACATAATAAACTGGCCTCTGTACACTACTATCAACTCGTACAAGCACTAGGCTCACTGCATGGGAAGCCACAGCAATGTAAGCAAACAAAACCTCATCTACCTCGGGTCTGGACACAATGGGTGGCCGAGAAAGGTATTCCTGTAACTGCTGGAAGGCTAGGACGCACTCCTCGGTCCATTCAAATCCCTTCCACTTATTTAACAACTGAAAGAAAGGCCTACACCTATCTGCTGACCGAGAGATGAATCGGTTTAGGGCAGCAGTCATTCCTGTCAATTTCTGGACCTCTTTGGGATTCCGAAATGGTTGTAAATTGTTAATTTCCCTAATTTGGTCGAGATTGACTTCAATTCCACGGTGAGTAACCATGTACCTCAAGAACTTTCCTGATCTGACACCAAAAGAGCACTTAGAAGCATTAAGTCGCAGCTTGTGTGTCCTCAAGATTTCAAATATATTCCCAAGGTCGTTAACATGCTCGGATTCCAACTTACTCTTGACCACCATGTCGTCTATATAAATTTCAATGTTTTTTCCTAGCTGTGGCTCAAACATCCTAGTCATCATCATTTGATAAGTAGACCTTGCATTCTTCAGACCAAAGGGCATCACCTTGTAGTGGTAATTCCCAATAGGAGTGACGAAAGCTGTCTTCTCCTAATCATCCAAAGCTAAAGGTATCTAATGGTACCCTTGAAAAGCATCCAAAAAGTTCATCCGAGGATGGCTTACCATCGCGTCAACCAACTGATCAATCTGAGGCATGGGGAAGGGATCCTTTGGGCAGGCTTTGTTCAAGTCTGTGAAGTCTACACATACTCGCCATTTCCCACTTTTCTTCTTCACCACTACAGTATTGGCCAGCCACTCAGGATAAAACACTTCTTTAATTGCCCCAGCCTACTCAAGCTTCATCACCTCGTCTTTGACAGCATCAGAATGGTCCTTAGATGAGCGTCGAGGCGGTTGCTTTTTGGGGGTAACAGATGGATTGACGTTCAAATGATGATAGATAAACTTTGAATTGACTCTAGGAGCTTCGTAAGCACTCCACGCGAACACGTCAATGTTTCTCCTGAGAAACTCTATCAACTCTTCATTCTCCTAAGTAGGCAGCTGAGCTCCGACCTGAAAGAATTTCTTTGGATCATCACCTACAACAATTTTCTGTAAATCCTCACACTTTGCCTCCTCGGCCGTCTCATCCACCGGTAACACTGGAGTCTTTGATTGCTATAAACCCCTATCAGCAGAGGCCGATGGCCCGGTTTTAGGCTGATGCGTAATAGCGGCTACCAAGCATTGTCTAGCCACGAACTGGCTCCCAACTAGCTCCTCGATATGATCCCCGGATGGATACTTTACCTTCAAATGCAGGGTGGAAGAGACAGCCCACAGGGCATGGAGCCAGGGTCTTGCCACAATGGCCGTGTAAGGAGAATAAGCATTCACCACAATGAAGTCCACCTCCACTACCTCTGAACCTGCTTGCATGGGTAGTCTAATCTGACCCTTTAGAATGACAAATTTTCCATCAAAGCTTACCAAGGGTGAATCATAGGCTATCAAATCCTCAGGTTTCAAGTTCAGCCCTTTGTACAAATCAGGGTACATAATCTTTGATCTATTGCCTTGATCCACCATTACCCTTTTAACATTATACCCTCCTATCCTAAGGGTGACCACCAGGGTATCGTCATGTGGCTGTATGGTTCCCACCTTATCCTCCTAAGAGAAACTCATCGCTGGCCGGTTTTCCACTCTAGCCCTCTTCTGCTCCGGTCTCGAGTCCTCGACAGGTAGTTGGGCTACAGACATCACCCTGGAGGGGTGAGAGCCGATTCTCCCCAAAACTGCGAAGATGACATTGATGGTGCCCAAAAGGGGCCTTGAAGAAGCGTTCCCTTGAGCCCTTGACCCTGCTTGATCTCCTTGCCCATTGGGCCGATACAAAAATTGTTTTAACCTTCCATTTCTGACCAACTACTCTAGATGATTCCACAAAGTTCTACAATCCTCAGTGGTGTGCCCTCGGTCCTGGTGGTATTGGCAATGAAGGCTTTAGTTGCGCCTCATGGGGTCTCCTTCCATCTTGTTTGGCCATTTGAAGTAGGACTCATTCTTAATATTTTCCAAGACTTGATGCACTAGTTCTCGGAACACCGTATTAACCACCTGAGGAGCCGTAGACCCAGATTGCCCAGCAAAATCCCTTCGGGGCCTGTAATTATTGTAGCGGTCCGACTTGAAATCTCTCATCTCTTGAGGGATAACCTTACCCTTCCCCTTGCCTTGTTGTTGGTCATCCTCAACCCTTTTATACTTATCAATCCGGTCCATGAGATGGCGCACACTGGTAGCAGGTTTCCCAGTCAAAGACTTCCTCAAGCCATGCTCGGTAGGTAGGTCGACCTTGAAAGTCCTGATGGCTACATCGTCAAAGTCACCATCTATCTCATTGAACATCTCTTAGTATCTGTTCGAATACGTTTTCAGGGTCTCCCCTTCTCTCATGGACAGAGACAACAAGGAATCTAAGGGCCGATGAACCTTACTGCACGTAATAAAGCGAGATCCAAACACCTGAGTGAGTTCCTTGAAGGAATCAATGGAACCTGCTCCCAGGACATTAAACCAGCTCATTGCCACAAGCTCCAGACTGGATGGGAATACCTTGCACATCAGAGCCTCGTTCTTGGAATGCACTGCCATCCTCTGGTTGAAGTGGCTTACATGCTCCACAGGTTCTGTTCGACCATTATACGTGGTGAACATGGGCTGAGTGAACCGCTGAGGGAGTCTCCCTCCCTCAATTCTGCGCGTGAAAGGTGATCTGAAAATTTGGTTGAGCGCTCTGCTCATCGCATCATTTCCCGAGCCTCTGGAAGATGAGCTCCTGTTTCTGCGCTCATGGTAATAGTCCTTATCATACAAGAAGGACTCACTAGGAGGTGTCCTTGACCTGGGTCTATAACTATCATCCTCCTCATTGTCAGAAGAGAAGTCAGAGTTTGAGGGAGTTCGCCTTCGCCGTTCGTGACGTAGCTTTCTCTTCAGATGATCACTCTCCAGTTGCAGGGCTTTGGTATCCTCCTCATGAGAAAGGTGGCTCCCATTTCGGGACTGGCTCCTGCTAGTATAGGTGGTATGCACACTAACCCCCCGGTCCCTTCTTAGCTCAAGGTTGACAAAATGATCTTCACGTTGGGACCCTATAGATTCTGCCTGGTGCGGACTTGAACCTACCATAATTGGATGACAAACTCACTTAAATACAAGAATTTCCCACAGACGGCGCCAATTGTAAGGACGCTATTTGGATCTTAAGCCCAAAAAATCAGGGGATCTAGGCTCAACGAGCCCAATACAATGAATTTGTAGAGAGTGGGTTGGAAAACTAGGTTATAATGAGTTGGGTAACAATAATAACGGATCCAGATGACAAGAAGATGAAGATAGACTGATTTTATTTAAAGAAAATCTTCCTCGGCACAGTCCGAGGAGATCAGTTCTTATATACTTCTCTCAAGTTTGATTACAAGTTCAATTTTTGATTACTACAGTGTTTTTCTCTTAATTTTCTGGTCCCTCCTCCATGGAGGGTCTTTTATATTATATATCTCCCTTTGAATGATCTTGGCTCTCCACTTGTTGATCGTCTAAGCCACTACTTGAGAGCTTGTCCCATCGGACACCCTCTCAGGCCCTCTGTGAGTTGGGGCAACCAAGGCAGCACTGTTCAGGGGTCTTCTCCACATAAATGCGGCCAGAGAGTTAGCTGTAGAGCATTCAATGCGGTGGTAGCAGCTTTCCCTTAGATATTTACTTGCTCCCATCCATCCTGTACGTTTATAATGCATGTCCCTATCAATAGGACTTCTTGGAACATCACCTTGGATGATAGGGCACACCTTTTGATCTTTGCCTTGTTTAGCCGAGGGGATATTCCTCCTCGGCCCACCTCCCCCAGCCTTTACAGCCATAGCTTGCTCGTGAAGTTCAAAGTCTTATGTCTTCCTTACTATTGATCAATTCTCGGATCACTGAGCCTCCTCGGACAAGGCCCAAGGCCCAATATATATATTTGGGCCTGTATCCCTACATCTATTATGTTAGTTTTCAATTATATTAGTTTTTTATTGATTAGCATTCTCTCTTCAAATTTTTTAGTAATTCTTTTCCTTAAGATTCACATTTGATTTGCATGCTATTTTTTTAGGTTTGAATTCATCATCACTTGAGAATGAGGGATGTGGGTTCCAGTTAACTCAATTGGTAAAGTTTCTTATGGTTGAATAAGAGATCTGGGGTTCAATCCCTGTTTACACCAAAAACTGATTGGTATCTTAGTTTGATGATAAAGAGCTATATAATGAGGAACCACAACTTTCTCATTTCAAGGTAGAATCTTTTTAGTATTCTCTCTTCAATTCCAAATTTAGTTGTGATTAGTTAATAAATAATGACATGTATGTCTCTTCTTCTTATCTCTTCATTCCATTTCCTATTACTATAATAGGATCCGTTTATATGAATGTGTTTTTTTATCCATTTCACTTCTCCAACCAAGAGTCTAAGACCCATCACATACTCTCCCTCAATAAAATTGCAAAATAGGCTATATAATGTGATATATACATCGTTTATGGGGAAAGAATTGCAATTAATTAATGAGTTAAGCAATTTTGGTGTTTCATATTCTCAAATTTATTGTGGTCAATCATAAATGATATATGAAGATATGATCAAATATTGACATCCGTTTCTGATGATTACAATTGAAGTTATATGTTAAGGAATGATTTAAATATTTTTTGTTATAACTTTTGATAGATCAAGATATTGAATTGATATGTAATTTCACATCAATTAATTTTATATATTATTATGCAAAAAAATATAGATGTTTCTATTGATTATGTTATGGTTGGTAGAGGCCTTTATTGGTTTGGACCTCACAATTTTATTATTCACTTTCAAAATAAGTTTTATGTCCAAAATTGCTACGTATTAATGAATAAAGAAATACTCATATGATTTTATATTAAACAACCATCAGTTGCATGTATCTCCAAAATATGTTAAAATTGTAAATTAGATAATCCACCATTTATTTTATTACACCATATCTTTCTCTAACTATCGGTATACTTGCTTATTTTATCAACAAATATTGAAAATGGTGCTTAAGAATACCATAAATTTTTTTTTTTTTTTGATACGAACAAAAAACATTTGGTTTTTAATGTATATCATAGAATTGTTAAAAAAGAAAAAGAATTATGAAAATTATATAAATTGTTCAGGTTGTGATGTATACACGAAATTTCCTAATAGTACTTCTTTTCGATTTATTGGTAATTATTTCCAATAAAATTTACTAAAACTGTTTATTGGTTGATGCAATTATTAGTTATTGCTAGGGTTTCTCTCTCTCTCTCTCTCTCTCTCTCTCTCTCTCTCTCTCTCTCTCTCTCATTTTTAAGGGCACCTTTTGCAAATTCAAGCATTGTAGCATTGATAAAATCCATTGTCACATAAAGGTTGTGAAATTTTCAAAATTATGTTGATAGAATTTTTTATTTATTTAATATATAGAACTCAAATTTAATACAGAGAAAAATTGAGTGGTTCTTTTCAACCCATTTGGTTTCAAAATATGGAACAAGTAGAGTATATAATGTTACATATCATTCAATTTAATTAACCAATAAAAACGACATTAAATTTTACATTTTATTATATGATCTAATTTGCTTAGTAATAATAATCCCACATATTACACTAGAACTATGCGCATAGCATATATGTGGGAAAAATGGAGTAGCATTGGTAAAAAAAAGTGTAATAAAATTTAACAATTTGATAATACTTATTATATTTCTTAGTAAATATATGTGTATATATATATATATAAATATACTTTGGGTGTCTAAAGACTACTATTTATAAATTTATAAATAAATTACGTGCAACGCACGGGGCAATAACTAGTTACTTATTCAAATTTACAATCATAGATGTTATTAATAATCTTTATTTAAAAAAAATACAATTTTCAATTAGCATTTGACCTCCACCAACACATTTCTTAGCATGCTATTAGTTGAGTTAATTGTGTTTGTTTGTTTAGATCCCTAAACACTCAGATTATTTAACTTAATTAATTAACCAAGTTAGCACTTAGGTTTATTATTCATATCTAGGTTACACAGCAATAAATCATATCATGTAGTGCGGAAAAATAAATAAGACAACGATATGATTACCTAGGAAAACCAATGAAACCAACAGTTTCAAGGTAAAAAACCTGGGGAGGATTTAACCTAGCCTATCCTTAAGGTTAACAAATCCACTATGATAGAATGAAAGTTTACAATAGATTTTCTCCCAAAAATCTAAAGTTACCTCTTGTAGAACTTACTCACACGACCACATGCAACTCCGAATCCACGGACTCTTTTATCTTGAATCTGTTGCACACAAACACCCATGTTTGTGACTTTGAGATCTCACTTAAAGGTTTCAGTTCACCATCAGTAGTTGATCTTGTAGCAGCAACTTCGACATCATCGGATCTTGCATTTCTTCAAAGAATATTGCCCGTAGAAGACTGTAGAGAGCTTTGGGTACAAAAACCCTAGATCTACAATTGGAGGCACAAGATGCACTATTTTCTCTCTAAAAACCACCCATAGGGTTAGCTTATAATGTCCTTTAAATACTGGAAAAAAGGGATCTCGATTTGGGTTTCAAACGGACAAGTTATGAGCTTTTTACGTTTGCTGTTTTTTTGCTGATATGCGACTTTCGATTGATCGAGAGGGGAATCGAACAGCAATCGAACAAAAATCAAGAGAACCAGATTGTATCTCACTTTTTTCACTCGGAACTTGAGTTATTTTGTTTTGGACTTGAAAGTACACCATTCTAACTCAATGAGACTTAGTTTTTGTCATGGTTTACCAACACTACAAACTCAAAACCTAACAAATTGTAGGTAAGTTATCATGGGTTTTTATTTTTATTTTTATTAAAATATATATGTCATTGTTTATACTTAATGGTCAATTAATATAAGTATCATGAAGGCTATGAGTCTATGACTCCAGCCACTATATTTTGTTTTGTCATTTACAATTTTTAAACTCATATCTCGGATCTCTTTATGTATTCAGAAACTTTTTGTTTCTTTTTTTCATTTAAAATTTTTAAACTTCATATCTCTCTCTATGTCTAGTTACTTTTTTTAATAGTCATTTGCAATTTTCAAATTTAATTAATATTATTTTTCTAAAAAAAAATAATTAATAATAAATTAAAATAAATTGAGTGATAGAAAGACCTAAATGCCTATACCCACACAACCTTTTGCTTTGTTTCACTATTTCCACATAATGCCTCTTGGCTTCCTTTATTTTGCGTGGCGTGAGATAAATTTGTTTTCTAAAAAACTTTTGAAGAAAACAACTTCTAACAAATGAGTCATATTTTTAAAAGAGTTTTCTTTTAACCAAATATAATTTTCCTTTAAATAATTTTTTTCAAATACTACCAAATTGCGGAAAACTATCTCCACATACGGATTTCTATTGAAACAAACGAAAGCATTAAGTCCACATTAAGGAAATGACAACTTTAATAATGGCTATTGCAATGAATCTATTTGCAATATTCCAATTTATTATTTTGAAAAATGTAATTCTTCCATTTTACTAGATAAAATTCCAATCAATTAGGTTTACAACAACTATTAAATAGCTTTTCACTACAAAGTGAAGCATTTATGTCATTTTTGGCCCATTATATTTTTTGGTTATCTCTCTCTCTCAGTTATTCATCACTATCATATAGACAAAACTTACATAATTTAATCACTATGACTAAGTATATATAAGAAGTCATTTTGAAAGGATTTATCAATCAATCTTTGCTATTTATTAACCATTTTCTTCTGCTATTATATTGACATGTAGCTTGTGATTAAGTTCCTATAATTAATGATTTTATTAAAGAAGTGTAAGAAGTCAAAAGTCAACATGGTTTGTTAATTTTCTCGTTCGGTTTTATTCTATAAAAATAGTGAAATGGTTCTAAACTATTGTGAAAATTTGTATGGGAATATAAAGGATAAAAGACATCCATTGATAAAATTGATCTCATAGCTAGAGATATCGTGTGATATCTTAAAAGTTCCCCAGAGAACCAAGCATTGTTTGATTATAAATAATTAATGCATATGTCTTGAATTCAGGTGAAGGACTGTTGAGGAAAGAGCATAGGGTGCATTAACCCTAATGTTTGAAGCTATTTAACGAACAATTACGTACTTCTCTTTCACACACACACACAAAAAGATTCTCTCACTCTCTTCACTTACACAATTATTCGTCATTGTCCTATAAATAAATAAATAAACCTGCATAATTTAATAACCATGACTAATAGCAACAAGTGATCATATTGGATAACACAAGTGATCTTTGCTATTTATTGACCACACTTTCTTCTGCCATTATATCGACACATATTGTCTGTAATATGATAAAGTTTTAATACTTATATTAGTCTTTATTTAAGAAGTAAGTAATCGAAAGTTAGCATGATGTGATAAATTTTTTTTTGGTTCATTTGGTTCTATTCACAAAAAGCGAAAAGATCCTAAAGTACTGTAAAGAAAATGTAAAGGACAAAAGCCATCCACCGATAAAATTGATATCATAACTAGAGTTTCTCGAAGAACCAAGCATTGCTTGCTAATCAATGGATATATTTTGAATGCTGGAAACTGTTCAAGAGAGAATAGAGATTATTAACCCAAATATTTAAAGAATTTAATGTGATCAAAGATTTAAAAAGTTATTGGACATTGTAGTACTTTAATTTCTCTGCGTAAATTGTAATAAAATCTTCCACATCAAAGTGAACAGAGCAAATAGTAGACTTGTGACCAACCTGTTTCTTCAAAACTAAGATGTAAATGTAATCGAAAAACCACTTTAATGGAACGGGGTATAAATACAAGTAGTAGAACCTACATTGTTGTTTTAATGATAAGTGAATAATAATCAGAATTTAGAAGTGTGGAAGCTATTGGCGTTGAGAAGTTGACCGCAATCAAATCAGACAATATATGTGATTAAGCCCACCAATACCATATTCATGAATCACATAAAAAACATTCGGGTAATTCTTTCAGACGTTTGAATGAATGAGAGTAAAGAAACTAATTAATTTTCGCTTGAACCAATTTATTATCCCAAGCATTAATTAATTTACTGCAGCAGGCCTTGGTGTTGATGATGCATTAACCAATTCCACCGCAAGTCCTTGATGTGCAATAGTGATATAGAGTACCTAAAATAGATACTATATACATTGAAATTTTAAGAGCGTCTATTTTAAGTATCCAGAAGCTCATCTTTCATATATATTAGTACCAACTAGGGTATAACCCGTATATATGTACAGTACAATTAAAAATAATCACAATTACACATATATGGGTTTAAATTATACCTAGTATAAAAGTTACATATTTTTTAAGTTATATATATATATATATATAGCTTAAAAAATTGGGTTTTTTATTTATTGGGTTTTTTGTATGGTTTATTTATATTAAACTCTTGATTTTTGCATAACATTAACTCACCTAGAACAAATTTTTAAAAAAAAAAAAACTTAAATAGGACACGTAACTCAAAATTAAACACTAATTAGAATTCAATTTAAGGCGATGCCGAATACAAGTACAATATGATAAAAAAAGTTGCTTAATGTGAATGTTTCGTGCTGCAGGCCACTTTTACTTAAAGCAAATACGTGTATATATAACAGAACTCCCAAAATGATAAATCTTAAGTATAGTTCTTATAAGGACTTCCACATCCAACAAATTAGTTTATGTGACTATTATTAACCAATGTAATGTAAACATGCAATATTATCTTTCAAAAGGATAATCAAATTTAACTAAGTTACTTGTTGGCAATATCCTAATACAACTCCATGTTGAATTTAATTAGAGAATCAAATATCATTTAAGAAACTATATCTAAATGTTACCCAAAAAAAAAAAAAAAAAAACACTTAAGATTTTTTGCTAAGTTTAGAAGTAAACTAAATTGGTCAAAGTGAGAAGAGATTGGCTTCATTGTCTTATCGTACCAAAGCAACTGTAAGGTCCATATATTTTGGTATTGTCAAACCGTGTCAAATTACGTGTCTCTTATTGAATTTTGATATGTTTTGAACTGATAATTGAAGATCAAGTTGAAAATACAAAGTTTGTTTACGAACAGCTCAAGAAGAGTGCATTTTAAGCATGTGTCTTGATACCTTCTCAATACCTCGAGTCCCTTCTAGGCCAATTTTTGTCTCCACGATAGCAGGCTCGATATTGATAGCAATCTTGATACCTCCTTGATACCTCTCGATAGATCAAGCTTCACATTTCAGCAAAAATCAGCAAAGCTAAAAAGTCCATAACTTATTTATTTCAAGCCTAATTCTAGATCCATTTAAATTGGAATTTAAAAGACATTATAAGCCATATATTAGAAGGCTTTTTGGGGAGAGAAAAACTTGGTTTGTGCGGTTAGGATTTTTGTAACCAAATTCTCTTAATTTCACCATATCGGAGAGTTTCAAGTAAATTTGAAGTTTGATTAGTGAAGAAGCTGAAGCCATAGCAACCACCACAAACGCTGTTTGAAGAAAACCTTCAAGAAGTTCTTAGAGTTAGTCGGAAGTTTCAATTGTGATTGCGAGTGCGTCATTTGTGAAGGCGTTCATATATTGAAGAATTCAGAGATTTTGAAACTGTAGAAGGTCTTTACTGTATGTTTATCTACTGAGATTGTAGAGTCTAAGGACAAGTTTTGTACTAGATCTTAAAGTTCCTTTTACTATGTGAATTGTCTTTTGGGAAGGTTTCCCCTAGGTTTTTTATTGTGAAATTAGTTTGTTTCATTGGTTTTCTTGAGTTATCATATCTTATCTATGTTACTATTCCGTTGTGCATGATATTAATGTTTGTTTGATTAACCTAAGGCTTTCATAATAGATCTAATTAATAATTTGGCCTTAAAACTGGTTAATTCTATCAATCAGGGTCTAAATTTCATAACAGCAACCACAAATTTATTTTGGCATAAATAATTACATATTCTCTTATATCCAAATAAAACTTAGATGGGGTGGTTTGGTGTGTGTTACTAACGAATAATGTTGTGAATCGAAAGTATGAGAAAAAAAAATAGAGATTGTAGGGATGGTAATGGATTAGGTCAAAGAACAAAATAAATAGTGGCGGCTCTAGAATTATTTTCTAGGGGGTTAATAAGAAACATAAATTATATAAAATAAAAAATAAAAGAGAACTTGAATATATCGGCACAAAAAAAAAAAAAAAACCAAAAAAGTTTTACAATTGCCTTCTAAGAGATTTCATAGATTGAAATCGTTGCATGATATCTTCATTATCAATCTTACGAGCTACGTAGCCAAATAATCGTCCATCCACTGATCTCCCATTTGATTTATTTATTTCATATTTTTTAGATCAAAATGGACTTTTTCTAAGGTTTAATATTAACAAATTTCTACTTTTGTTGTTTTTTTTTTTTTTTTGAGAAATTACTTTTGTTGTTAGTTTTTATTTTACTTTCCAGATTTTAGATCAAATTGGTTTGTTATTAGGCTTTTTTGTGTGTTTAAAAATGCCAAGATATTGTTAAAATGATCATATTCACGCTTATTTCAGCTAGGCTTATAAAGGATTAGGGTTAAGGCGTTCAAAATTTTATTTTACAGAGGTCAAAACAAAAAAAAAATAAAAAATAATTATATATAATATTTTTTATGGCCATTTCAGGGGGTTCATTTGAACCCCTGAGCTTCAAGCAGAGCCGCCCCTAAAAATAGAGATTGCAAGGATTGCAATGGATTAGGTTTTGTGGCTTTTCTAACCCAAATCGATATATTTAGGGTTTAAGATTTTTTAAATGAGTTTGGGTTTACATTTATTTTAAAGCCGCTAGGGCATAGGAAGGATTTAGTTTTATACATTAAAGTATGTGAATCTGACTCAATATGTATCTAAATTACTAAAATACCTTTAGTATTAATTTTCTTTACACACAAAATTTGGGGTTTTAATGTGATTGGGTGAGCTTATCTTTTATTAACTTATTTTGTCTATTGTGCAAAAGTATGATATTGTGTTGAAAAATATGACTTTAACAAGTTGTATATTCTGTTTTAAGAAAAAATTGAGCTCATCAAAATGAATGAAAGTGGGGGATTTTCTCTCTCTTAAAATATTATTTGATTTAGACTAAGTTTGGGGTGAAAAGAAAATATTTTCAATGTATTTGGTTGCGTTCTTGTTAATGTTATAAAAAAATATATATATATATATATTTTACTACTTTCCTATATTTTCTCATCTCCCAAGAACATATATAATAAAAAATGATAATTTTAGATAAAAAAAAATTGTAATCGACAGTTGTCAGCAGTATTTGGCAACCGAAGACCGGACGTTAATGGAGGGTAGTAGTTGGTTGGCTAATAGTGAGGAAAGGAGTTGGAGGTTCAATTGATGAGTTTTGGGTAAGGCCAAAAATGAAAGGATCACTAATAAAAGTGTAAAACA
Source organism: Notholithocarpus densiflorus (assembly GCA_030021035.2). NCBI lineage: Eukaryota > Viridiplantae > Streptophyta > Magnoliopsida > Fagales > Fagaceae > Notholithocarpus > Notholithocarpus densiflorus. The sequence continues at coordinate 413,784 of JARYZH020000066.1, read as the reverse complement.
TTTTCCACCAAAAGTACCTTTATTTCTAGAAGTGCCTTTATTTTACAGTCAATTAAAAAAAAATTCCAGATTACCAACAATTTCAATTGCCCCAAACACCCATAAATGCTGAAACAAACACAGCCTTAGTGTAAAAGTACTTACTTCAATTTTGTTAAATATAATTTTAAATGCTCAATTTTAGGTTAATCCATCTTGATTTGACCCATTTGACTTTACTCATGGTAAGATATATGGATGGGTGTAGATCTTTCAAATATAAATTGGTTGGACTTAGGATGCAATTTCTAAAATTTAATAGGGTTTGGTATATAAAAAATATTTAGACAATTTGGTACAACTTTTTAAAAAATTTATAAAATCTACCGTTAAAAAAAAAAAGTTTAACTCTTGTAAAGTTACACTAATTGTAACTTGAACTCATCTCTATTTAATATCATATGCTATATAATAAAATTTGGATTCTAGAAATCTTGATTGTGTCAAATGACTATCTTCTTTTTTTGCGATAAATGGCTATCTTTTGCATTGATTTGATTAGACAATCGTCTTCGCTTCCTCCTTCAAACTCTATTACCTAAGTTTTAAAAAATATAAAAATTTACATCAACTTAAACTCTGAGAAGTCATTTTATTGTTGGCTTAATTCAGTGAAAAAAGTTGTTTGAATTGCATTTTCTTTTTAAGGTATCTTTCTGGGGCTTTAATATAATTTGGGGTAGATGTACTTGAACCTCTCCCTCAACTTTGGAAATCTACATGGATAGAGATTTCGCCACCTAGAGGCAACTAGGAGGCAACCAAGCTAGCTCGTGAAATCCATGTGGCAGGTGGTCTGGATGAGAGTGCTAACATGCACCTTGCAACCACCACGCGACCTTAGGGTGCGACCAAGTCGCGAGTTGCACAATCTCTATACTCTGTATTCTGGACTGCACCTGTCCAATGCACAATTGCCAGCACACACACACACACACACAACTGTGAGTAATGGCAAAGGCTTTGGATAAGGGTGATACAAACCCTAGAAATTATAAGAGAGACATCCAAGAGAAGCCACATTAAGTGTATGAAAAGAAAGAACCTTTGTTTTGAGAAAAACACAATCCATCCTCTCTTTTCCATCTTTTTCATTGTATTGATTGAGATTTTGTAAACCCTTTCCTCACCCATAATCACAGACCTTGTGAGTGAGAGAAAGCTTATGGAAACTTGAGAAGCCACAATAAAATCCAATCTCTATTGGTGGTGTTTCCATTGGTGCTTCAATGGAGGTTTTCTGGTAAGCTAGATGAAGAAAAGACTTGGTGAAGTTAGTTGCTAGCTAGCTAGAGCTTGGAGGGCTCAAGTACAGTAAGAGAAATAGGCTTGGAGAGTTTATGTTCATCCATGTACTGTAATTATTCATTCTAGTGGAGATTTCCGATGGGTGGTTGGGGGGGAGGTTTTTACGCTTAGGGCTTAGGTTTTCCTCTTCCTAAACACGTTTTGGTGTTTAGTGTGGTTTGATTGCTTTTCCTTTTATTTCCTCTACTCTACTATATTGCCATGTCTTGTGTAGTTTCTTTGTTTGTTTGGAAATTGGTTAAGTCACTTACACTTGGACTAACTTGATTAGTTTAGGTTAAAATTGATTTAGCCACAAAAAGCTTGCTTTAAGGTTCTAAACATTTGCTAGGGTGAGTTTAGCATATTTCAAACTCTATTAACTAATATTTCAATTTCACTTTAATTACTTTAATTATAATCATAATTTATGTTTTAAAATATTAAAATTTACTCACTATGCTTTTACCAAGTAACCCAATATAAGGCAAGACTTAGGTACAGTACTTACGTGTTGTTCCTTAGGTTCCCGTCTTAAGATTCTGCCATGTGAATTTTTTCGTATGGGATGGAAGTGTATTTTTTTTTAATTAAGAGGGAAACTTAAGGAACAATACCTAAGGTACTATACCTAAGTTTTGTCCCCCAATATATGTATGTATTACATATCGTAAAATTAAATTTCTTTTTACATATCAATATTCACTAATTATTAAAATAATTTTGACAATGTTTATAAAATATTTCATTTATATATGATTAATATATTTTTATTTACATATAATTTTACTGAATCCATACATCGTGCTGGTATATTATATTAGAAATAAATAAAATATTCTATCATTAAAATAAAAAACATTATAATATACTATTTATTTTTATTTTAAAATATTAAAATATACTCTAAAGCATAAATTTGGCAGAACAAAACATCGTTATTATAAGGTCCCTAACAGAGCTTTTATTTTTTTATTTTTTTTTATTTTATGAAGACTAACAGATGATCTGAATTGAATAAAATTGAAAGTTAAAGGACTTAATTGAACGAAAGTAAAGTTAGAGGACTAAATTAAATTTTAGTCAAAGTGAGAAAGTGCAATTTGTGATTTAGCATTTTTATTTATTTATTTATAATTAATATTTTTTATTTTACATATAATTTTATTTTATTGTTGCTAATAACATATAATTTTACTTTTCTTTTTTTTATAATAACGTATAATTTTACTTAATCCATACATCATATGTGTATATTATTAGTGATAAATAAAATATTGGCGTTAAAATATTCTATTTATTTCACATATATTTAAAGAAAAAGAAAACCTTCCAATTGGTTTGTAGTTTTCACATTGGCTTCAATCCGAAATTGCCGTATTGCGAACCAATTAAGGTCAGCTAGACTAGCAAAATTCTGTGGCTTTCTCGTTTGGCTTGGCATGTCTTTATTTATTTTTTGAGAAGAAGTTTAGTCCATATTATTAAGAGGGGTTGTTCAAATTAGCTTGAAATACAAATTAAACGTCTGTTGGCACATCTACCATCCAAACTAACAAAAAATGAAAAAAACTGTTCGCCTTGCAAGTAAATGAACAACAGAATTACAATAGACACATAAGAAAAAAGGGTGAAGTTGTAAAAGCAGAGGCAAAGAACTGCGCATCATTTGCAATATGGCCAAAGTCAAACATAGATAGTGAGATGTAGCCTCTTTTCAAAACTTTCATGAGGTTTCATAATCTCCTTCCTTCTAGGATATACGGACTTTGGCATTTCTTTAGACTCTTCACTTTAGTGCAGTGTTCATTTTACCATATTGATCGATATAGACCTATAGTGTAGATGTAGAGAACTATTGTTTGATGTTGGTGGTCAATCCTGAGAAAAAGTTGTGGCTGTGTATACTATTTTGTTATGGAACTAACATTTTTGTCAATCCTAATGAAGATACGATGTTGATGATAATTGATAACAAAGGTGACGACGAAATTTCTGCATAGTACTAATAATTTTGAGATCCACTTCCCAAAAATTCTACACCGCCGTTATGTCAACGTCGGCATGGGCCACGAAATGTACTGCTCAGGGTTTGTTTAGATACTGTTTATTGTTAAAAACTAAAAACTGAAAACACTATAGAAAAATAATTTTTAAATGTGTGAATAGTGCCGTGGGATCCAGTTTTAAAGTTAGATTTACATTTTTTCATACTTGCGGGTCTCGTGAATAGTGCACGGGACCTAGCTAAAAAAAACAGACGCCAGCGCAAACGCAAACGCATTGCTATCCAAACTAACACTAAGTGATAAAATTACCTATTGATTTTCCAAAAGAGAAATGATATGTATACAATATTTTCACAATATTTTTACAACAAATCATAAGTGGCATGTTGTTACTGGTTGTTATTATTATAACAAAAAAGTAATCTTAGTGTTAGGTTCAAATTTGAATAAATAGCAACCAACCACCTATAATTTGTTGTAAAAATATTATAAAAATATTGTGAACGTAACACATTTCTTTCCAAAATGGGGGCATTCCTTATTGTGTAGTAACGGTTTTCAAGTGGATATATGATTCTCGTAACACAGCGAGTAAACCGATATCATCTAACGGCGCACGCTAGATGAATGCCTAAAGTTTAAGCTTTAATTTAAAAATGATTTGATTGCATTGATATCTATTAACTATATAAAAAGGGCCAATAGCTCATGTATAGTGTCTTTGGTTTATTCAATTGTTCAGCTTTCTTTTTCTTTTTTTCTTCTTTTCTTTTTTTCTCTTTAAGTACGCCAATTTTTTGAGCTTTGTTTTTGCTTGAGTGTGTGTGTGTTTTTTTTTTTTTTTTTTATCTTTGTATTTTTACTTTGTAAGCTTATGTTGTAGACATGTAAAAAGTGACAAATATTATACATATTTACAAAAAAAAAAAAAAAAAAAAAATCCATATATAAAATGCATGAATGGGAAAAGCTATAGAAGGTTTGCTATAGTAGTTTTGGTTTGTTCAATTTTCACTGTTTTGCTGGTAGCTTTTTTTTTTTTTTTTTTTTTTTTTGGTGAATATGTAAAGTTGCAGTAGATTTGCAACATTATTTTTTATTTGTCCAATTCACACTAAAATACGTTTTAGTTCCTCTAACTTCCATATTGTTATACATCTGGTCCCTCAAGATTTAATTTAAACAATTAATATCTTTATATATATATATATATCTATATATATATATAATGATACATATTTCATTTATGAGGTAAGAGTTACATCAGATACAACACAAGAGGATCTGGTTCAAGAAGTCAGGCTTTCCTGTCCATATATAGTAATCATTGGTCCGAGTATTAATTGGTTTTCTACCAATTTTGACAATATTAGTTCAGTCAAGTTCCATCCCGTCAGTACACATGGAGAACCAGATTCTTGTATATCCTTATCAATTCCTCCTTAAAAAAAACATTAAGGGTATGTTTGGATACCGCTTATTGCTGAAAACTGAAAACATTGTAGCAAAATAATTTTTAAATGTGTGAATAGTACCATGGGACCTATTTTTAATGAAAGTTTTGTTAAAAAAAGAGGTTTGTGAGTCTCGTGAACAGTGCACGAGACCCATGCGCAAAACGCTGGACGCTTGTCGCTATCCAAACATTCACTAAGGGTCTATTTGGATACTGCTTATTGCTAAAAACTGAAAATTGAAAACTGAAAATACTGTAGCAAAATAATTTTTAAATGTGTGAATAGTGTCGTGGGACCCAGTTTTAAAGAAAAATTTGCTAAAATTCGTATTTGCGGGTCCTATGAACAGTGCACAGGATCCACACAAAAAAATGCAGACGCACAAGTCTCCTGTTTTCAGTGCAATCCAAACATACACTAAGTACACATGCAAAACCAAAATGTTAGACTATTGAGCACAAATGAAGGGCAATTTTAGTACCATGCAAATGCAAATATAATGACTCGTGGCTTCCATGAGAACCATATGTTTTAATATTTTGTTGAACATATAATGAGCATATGGAGTTCAAGTAAAATATTGGTGACGCATCATGCATGGCTCATGATTCATGAACAATAAAGCTCCAATGCAATCGAACTCTCAAATTAAGAGAAATATCATACTAAAAATGATGCATCAAAATAAGAAATATTACTAACTTCTAACACTCAATTATCAAAAATATGAGTTAATCGTGCTTCTTCTTCTTTTTTTGAACTATCAAACAAAAAAAAAAAGGACATTTTCAAAACTCTGTCGGATTATAAAAACATGTTTGTGGTTTTGTACAAGTTCACTGTTTTACTTTTAACAGAGATGGAATCAAACGTGTGCAAAATAATTAGATACTGTTAGAGCAGTGGGGTTTTGGCAGGATTGGAAGGAGACAAGGAAAAAGAAAAACAAGTGGGAGTTGGATGGGAACAATTAAATTCTTTTGTTTGGTATACAACTAGTGATTGTAAAAAGAGATAAATCATTATCCAAATGGCTATTTTACCCACGTACGCTCAAAATGAGCTTATTCGGGTATGTATTGTTAAATTTTTCTAGAAATTGTAAATAATGAATTCTCTAATATACCAACCACTGTAGACATGTACATCAAACCAAATATATTAGTCTTTTATTAACAAATATCTCCCCTTTCTCTCTCTTCAATCATAACTATTGGAATCAATTAATAAAGAATGAATGAAGAAAGAGTAAATAAAGAATTAAAAAAATATTTAAATAAAATAGTAAAAATAAATAAATTTGAAATGTTGGGTGTATTGTAAAGTGAGTTTGTATGATAGATAAAATATAACTTTTTAGATAGTAAAATAGCAATTGCTATACAAACCTAGATCTGAATGCTTATGACCATAATTTGATTTCATATTACTCTCATGTGTTAAACATTAAACAAATATAAAATATAAAAAAGTCATTCATACGAATTTTTTAGTGATATATTAACGATTTATTGTATATGAATCATTAATATATCACTAAGAATGCGTATATCTTGTGTATCTAACAATTTTTCTGCATTAATAAGCAGTTTTCAATTTTTTTTCAAAGTTGAAATTTCACTTAATAAATGAAAGGGTCTTTAATAATTACATAAAAACTATGTAAAACTTACATAAATTTATAGTATATGTAATTATTCCCAAATTTAGTGCTTATACACAATTTTATTATGAATGAGAATAAATTATTACATAAAGAACTTGAGGTCATATTATTATTTTTAAATATTATAAAATCCATGTTTTTGTTGGCTTAATTTCGTGCCAAAATTTTTTATAATTATTCTCTCATTTTAATGTGTAAAGTTGTGATTTACAACTATATTTATGTTAGCTTTATTTCATGACAAAAAGTGTTGTAATTTCATTAATTTATTTTCCTGTATTTTGTGGGATTTTATTGTATTGAGTTTAGTATTAAGTTGGTGAAGAATCAAGCATACAATGAAAATCAGTGCAATTTTGCGACTAGCTCACAAGAAGTTCGCGAGTAAAAGTTCCCGCGAAAAGGCCACGTGAGTAGCACATGCTAGAAGCTGAAGAGTCAAGTGTCAGGCTGTATTTCGCGAGTACTTCGCAAGACAGGCCATCTCGCAAGGTACCTGCGAAACTCTCTGCTTGGAGAATTTTAAGTGTGACTTTCTTACCCTTTACTCATACTATATATACCCTCATTACCCATAAAAGTAAAAGAAACTATTCAGAGAGAAAACCCTAGATAGGTTTCTACAACACAACACATCCACCTTTTAGAGAGAGAGCTACTCATCCTTTAGAGAGAAATCATTGTAGTTTCTTTTCCTTTCCTTCTCCCATTGTCATACCTTGAGAGGAGATTTGTACCTAAATACAACCTACCCCTATTCAGAGTGTAGAGAGTGTTTTGGAGCTTGGGAAGCTTTGGAGATTTGCCAAAAGAAACCAGTGAAGCTTGGCGGATGCAATCGGGCGATATTGCGGGATCTGGAAAGTTAGTGAAAACAAGACTCCGAGAAGTTTGTTGGTAGCAGGAGCTTGGAGGGTTCAAGTACATTGGGTAGACTAAGTTTGGAGGATCTTTTGTTATTCGTGTACTCCAACTTATTTACTAGTAGATCGATTTCGACTTGAAAGGTCGCGGAGAGGTTTTTCGCTGAGTTCTTCGGTTTCCTCTTCAATAACACGTCTTGGTGTTATCTTGTATTTGCATCTCTCTTCCCTTACTCTTTAAGCTTTATATTTATTGTTGCTTGCTTGCTTATGGCTTAGAGAGTAGATCCGGTGATTGCACTTCATTTACTTTTGTTCTGCACTTAAATAAGTTAGAGTAAAAGCAATTAAACCGTAATTTTAAAATTGGGGTCTAATCAAGCTCTAGTGTTTCACACAAATCCGAGCTTTCATAATGTATCTTTATGAGCTTAATTGTATTTGGGGTAGAAAGTACTTGAACCCCTCTGCATTTTGTGAAAGCTGCATTTAGAGTCATCTCCCGACCTCAAGCGACCTCAGGCAACTTGTTTTTGGAGAAGTTGGTTACTACCAGGAGCTTAGAGGGCTAATGTACACATGGAGATATAAGCTTGGAGGTTTAATAGTCATCCATGTACTACAACTATTCATGCTAGTGGAGTTTTCCGACAGGTGGTTGAAGGAGAGGTTTTTTCACCTAGGTGATTGGGTTTTCCTCTTCGAAAACACGTCTTGGTGTTTTCGTGTGGTTTGATTTATTTTCCACATTTACATATTGCTATTTGCATGCTTTAGTTTATTCTTGAACATTCTTGCAATATGAAACTTGGCTAAACACGTATATTGGACTAAGTTGTTAGTTTAGTTTTAAGTATTTAAGCCATAATATTTTGAATAAAGGGTCTAAATATTTTGCTAGGGTTGCTATAGCATCTTTCAAATATTATTTTGAAATGTAAAAAATAATGTTCTTTTTTTCCCTCCTCCCTAACTTATTTATTTCCTTTTTCTTTCTTTCTTTTTTTTTTTTTGTTGTTTTTTTTGTTTTTTTTTTTTTTTGAAGCAATTTCTTTTTTCTTTTCGTTACCTTCATTTTCCTTGTATAAATTTTGAACCTTAAAAGATATTAATAAATAGGAAATATTTTCTTTCTATTTTTTGAATGAATTTCAATATATAAAAGAATTAATAGTGTATTATTTGTAAAAGGGTATAAAAGAAGTATATTACCAAGAAATATATAAAAAAGAAATTCACAAAATAAAACAAAAGTATAATTAGTTGTAGTTTGGGGAGGGGGCATAGTTGAAACTCAAACTATTAGCTTTGATTTTCATGCTACGCCCACCCTCAATCACTTGACTTTGCTTATAGTGGTAAGTTGTGATTGAGATTTACAAGTTGAGTCTGATTAATGGACGCCTTAGGCCATTCAATAAGGAAGCATTTAATGCTATTTGTTGCAATCTTGTTTCAATCTCTTTTCTATACTTTTATGACATAGAAATGAACTTGCAACTCTTTTTTGCTCGATCACGTATTTAAGTATATTTAGTACAATCTTAACGGGTGTTTAAGAGCACCAGCTAACAAAATGCCTTAAATGGTATGGTAGTGACGGTATGATATGTTCATCAATCACAATTAGCCACACAAATAACATATTGTGAAATATGTTATGTCTTTAGCATTACTTTTTTATTCATATAGAAACTTTTAAGTGTAAAGTATATCAAATCTCCTTGAATTCAAAACCAAAAACCTTTCAAAAAAAAAAAAAAACCAAAAAAAAATCCTTGAGATTTGGTAAAATGACCTTCATTTCCAAATTTCATAAAATGACACGCATTTTTAAGGTTTTGGTAGGCAAGGTAATGATATAGCACATGCCTTAACTAAAAGAGTTAAACTTTCTTTTCTCCTTGATGTTTGAATGGAATCTGTTCTTCCAAATATATTTCATGTTTTAAGTGTTCATTTTCCAGTTTTTCAATAAAATTACGTAGAAGGTTTCCTCAAAAAAAAAAAAAAGAAGTTAAAGCAATAAATAAGTTCATACCCCCCCCCCCCCTTGACAAAATATCCCATTATATACAAAATTTTACTCATTTATACAAATAGCAAAACAGAGAGTCATTTGTCTATAACCATCAAGAAGAGTGTCATTTTGCTCAGGTAGGAATCTTGAAACTTAGGATCCACTTGTCTTAAATTTCAACATGAATTTCAGATGATCATCAAGGTGGAAGCACATACTACATCTTGAACGTGATTGTAAAGCTTGGCATTCCTGAACCGATCTTATCATAGAATTAGTTGATTACTGTATCTCGTGTATGACTTAATAATTTAATATATCGCTCCATCCAAAAGGGGCTTTAACATATCGCAGAATTCAACCGAGAGAGAGAGAGAGAGAGAGCATATCTCAGGGGAAAAAAATCTCATTGAATAACATTTTTTTTTTTTTTTTTAGGTTACCAAAAAAAAAAACTTGCAATTTTTTTCCCTTTTTGCCAAAAGTTTGACTTTCCATCGTAATTAACAAACTTTGCCCCTAAAAGGGGTAGTAAATGAAACAATTGAGAGCAGTGATTCTCACGATAATTAGACTAATGAAGCTCAGATCAGAAGCAACAAAAGTTCGACTGTTGTAGGATGGACTGGGATAGTAAACCCAAAACACGTGATTTCATGTTAAGTCATATCATTGGTTGGCACTTGGCAGTGGCACCGTACACCTTTGAATTTGGCGGAAGCAAATGTACTAATGAAAATGATGAAGATTAGAGGCTATTATTTTTATTTTTTATTCTTTTTTGATGGGAAAGATTAGAGGCTATTTGGTTAGCTGAAAAAATTGATATTTTTTAAAATTTATTTTCAATTTTTAGTGGGACTTATCACAAAAAAATTTGTTTGGCTTAAGAATTTGTACTCAATTTTCATTTTTAGTATCCTAAAAATTGGATTTGGATACAAAAAATGAAAATATATTTTCAGCGTTTTCATTTTTATAGAAAATAAATACAGTGACAATTTTGTAAATATTGTAAAAACACAAAGGGTTCCACTTGATTGATGTGAGTGTGTGTAAGTGAAAAAAGTAATTTTTTTTTTTTTTTTTTTTGAAATAGAAAACAATGTCAAACTCGATTATGATGTATTTTATACCCAAATTATGTATTCAAAACAACTAACACCCTCAAATGTGAAAATGAATCATTTTTTCTATATTCAATTTCAGGATTTAAATATAAAAAAGAGAAAATAAAAAGTGAATACACCACTTTTTGGAACCAAACAGAATTAGCCTTTAGAGCATCTCAGCAAGGGTTCGTGTGGTTGGGGTGAAACTGTAAGAATAGAAAATAGAATAAAGAAAATGGGTCCCTTTTTCTATATTTAATTTCAGGATTTAAATACAAAAAAGAGAAAATGAAAAGTGAATGCACCACTTTTTGGAAGCAAACTGGATTAGCCTTTAGAGCATCTCAGCAAGGGTTCATATGGTTAGGGTGAAACTGTGAGGATAGAAAATAGAATAAAGAAAAGTGGAGAGAAAACTGATTTTATGGATGATTGTTTAGAGAGGAAGGGAGGATAGAAAATTGGTTGGGCCCAAGTATTTTCTCCTCGAGTCCACCAAAATTCTATCTCCCCAATTTGAAGAAAAAATTGAGAAGTGAGGAATAGTTGCAGTCAATAACTGAACTACCCTTCCTCCATTTTACGTGCTAGACTTGCTAGTATTTATTTATTTATTTTTGCTCTTATTTTACGTCCTAGATCTTTTTTGTTTTGCAATATTTTCTTGTGCATCCTCAACATGTATACAGGTCTTTTGTTTTGCTTTTTCTTTTTTCTTTTTTTGGGTTTAACTAGATGTGAATTTTTTTTTCTTGGCATGATTTTTCTTTTTTTTAATAAATTTAGTTAATTGCCTGAAGTGATGGATCTTGGAGGTCTTGAGCAGGAGGAGCAATATCCTCCACTAGAAATTGTTGAACCTCGTGAGAAGAGGACTACTAGAGAACATCGAATTGTTAGCTTTGAAAATATTTGAGCTTCTGATGAGAGGGAGCCAAAGGATTGGATTACGAAAATCCAAGATGAGATTAATTATTTAAGAATGAAAGGTATTGACATTGATGATGTATTCTTAGTGCTGGTGAAGATAATGAAGAAGGTCATGTCTGGTGTGGCTTGACTGACATGGATCAGAATTGAAGAGTTAGATTACAGATCTCCTCCCATCGGTGGGCTAGAGGGGGAGATTTTTGGGTGCACCACATGCACAAAGTCTAGCCCATGTGAAAGCTCAATCAATGAGCGTGTTGTCCAAGCTTAAGAAGAGTCCTAACTCAAGTTGTATTAGGAATCCATATACTACTGGGAAAAGAAGTGTGAGGCAGTTGACTTGCTTATAAAAGCAAGGAGTGGGTGTGTTGCATAGAGTGGGAAACAACCAAGGAAAGCTACGTGAAAAAGAGAAGAAAATAAATCTAGAGAGGAGAGAGCAAAGTATTGTCATATTTAAGAGAAATAATTAGTGCATGTAAGAGAAAAGAAAACAATGTGATTTTCTTTAGCTGTGAGACATATACAAGATGATTTATTATTGTATTTGGTAAATTTCAAGTTAGGCATAAACTTGAGAATTATTATTATAATTGATTTGATGATAATAAAATTATTCGAAATTTATCTCATAGTTTTTCCCTTGAAAGAGAAAGGGTTTTTTATGTAAATATTTGTGTTCTTATGTGTGATTGCTTTTGATTGGTAATTTTGGTGATAATATTATTTGAACCCCAACACTTATCAGAGTTGTTATTCACCAGTGTTCAAAATATTAGAAACCCTAGCAACTCCTATATTTACAAAATTGTACACTATTCTATAACCAAATTTCTGAATTAATGGCTGGCTCCTTAGGTTGCTAAATGCTATGTCAAATAAAAATTGTATTCTTCATTTATTTGTCTCATATTATGCTTTAAGAAAGATCATGGAATTGATATGAAATCGAGACCTTATTACGACTTGAAATAGTCTAAAAAGCTCTACTCCTTAATTAAGACGTATTTTCACCAAGCTATCCATCCAAATCAAAACAAATAAAACAAAAAATAAAAATAAAAAAATTCCAAAGATGCCTTATGATTGTAGTTTTGTTCCATCCTTCAAATTTCTTTAATCCTAAGCCTCCTTCCTTGGAACACATGCAGACAATTTTTTTTTCCTTATAGATTTAACATCAATACCAATCCATCGATAGGACTTAAGTTTCTTCTTAATTTGATTAATAACCTTCCATGAGGAGATCAAGGATGCGGGTCTAGTATACTTAAATACTATAGGATGTAGCTTAGATGATTTTCTTTTTAAATTATAGATGAGCTTACATGTTAATTAAGCCTACGGTTCTAGGTAGTCGTAGAAGGTTTTCATTAGCATTTTGAAATGACTTTTAAGTGGGCAATCAAAATATGCATTTCAACATTTGGAAAGATTTGAGTTTCCTTCTAATTGAGCATATTAGAGTTCATTAATATTAACAGTATGATTATGATACCACCGATGTCTTTCATTCAAAGCAATTGCGTGCAATTTCATTGTACGCTAAATTTGCTTTCATGGGTCTCCTTTCGTGAAATAAAATTGATTTTTAGTCCTATTGGTCTACTAAATGAAGCACATTAAAAACTGGGTGTCAAGTGTCAACCCTCCATCAAATCATTGAGAACTTATTACAACAAGCTAGTATATTGTATGAAAGTTAAGCTCAAGGGTGCTATATATGGTTTGGTTCTTAATGTTCTTAATGAGGGAGACACTAATTTCATGGAATTAATATGCTATCAGTGTCCAATTGGTCACAGGTTCTTTAATTTTGATTCCAAAAGAAAATCCCGTTTTTGACAAAGTTAGTACTCTTTATTTGAAGATTAATTTTTGGAGTACACTAACTCATGTCATGTAAAACAAAACGACAAGTGAACAACCAAGCTGGTATTGATTTCACCAAATTGTGGTCACCACTCGCCACCATACCAAAATGCGAAAAGGAATTACGGAAGGGAGCCTCTTACTCTAGGGGGGTCAAAATGGACAAATGCCCTTTTCGCGCAAATTATACAGCCTTCTACCCCATTTTCCAAACTAATTAGGAAAATACCCCTCTTTTGTATCTCGATCTTCTAAAAATCGAGTTTCAACTTAAAACTTGATTTTTGGACAATCGAGTTATAACAAACTGAAAATTAAAAAAAAAAAAAAAAAAAAAATTGCTGGAACTCGAGTTCCATGCAATTTTTTAAACCCCTATAGTGGCGTTTTAAAACATGCAAGTTTTTTTCTTAAGTCTGATCGCTCCATAGGGAGCCCTATAGTGGCGTTTTTAAGCCCTATAGTGGCGTTTTAACATGCAAGTTTTTTTCTTAAGTCTGATTGTTCCATTAGGGAGCCCTATAGTGGCGTTTTAAATACCTATAGTGGCGTTTTTTTATAGAACTCGAGCTCCATGAACTCGAGTTCCATGCAATTTTTTTGTTTTTTTGTTTTTTTTTTTTAAGTTTTACCTATAGCTGTGTTTCATGGAGGTCTATAGTGGCGTTTTTTATGGAACTCGAGTTCCATGCAAATTTTTTTTTTTTAAAGTTTGATCACCCTATACTCGATTTTGAGAAAACCGAATTACAAAAGAGGGGCATTTCCCTAATTAGTTTGGAGAAGGGGGCAGAAGGCTGTATAATTTGTGCGAAAATGACATTGGCCGAAATTCCCTCCAATGGGGGAGATTTACTTTGAAATGTTTGTACAAACTTACTTCAAATTAAAAAATTAAAAAAAAAAAAAAAAAAAAACTTAAACAAGAGTATGAGCTTTTTTTTTTCACCAAAAATCTGGACGAGGATTGTTTACCTAAATAATAAAACTTGCATCAAAATAAGGGTCACATTTCCCTCCTTTTATTGCTTACACGAAAATGCATGAATAGCGTTTTAAATTGCACGATGTAGCTCATTAAAGTTGTCTCAAATCCATCAACTGATCCTTACTAGTCTCGTTTGGCCCAAAGTTATTTCCTTTATAACAGACACGAGTTCAAATACCATCAAGTATTACAATTTTGAGAGAGAGAGAGAGAGAGAGAGAGAGAGAGAGAGAGAGAGAGAAGAAACTAATGTCATAAAAAAATATTAATATTATGTTTTGCCTGAGAAAGACAAATCTATGCCATTGAAAAAGTTCCCAAAACATAATATTTACTTATTTAGATGATAAAAAGATCAAACTTGCTTATTATGGTTCTTTGAATTATGGGAACTTTAAGAATGGTATAGAAGTATAAATTAGATGAATGATTGGGTTTTTGATGTTCCATCTCCTTGTCTTTTGCACTAAATAACTCACTTGACATTAAAAAAAAAAAAGATGGAATAAGTGACACAAATTTAGACTCTAATTATAGAATCTAATTGGATTTTCTCTCAATTTTAAGCTGAGAGATAATCCAATTATATTTAAAATTGGATTCTAATTGTTGTCTAATCTTATGTCACGTTTCTTATCAATTTCTTTTAAATTTTTTTGTTCTAGGTGAGTTAATATTGTGCAAAAGATGAATAGTCTAATATAAATAAACCATCAAAAACCCAATAAACATAAAAAAAGAAAAACGAAAGAAAGAGTAAACTAATGTGTATATATAATATATAAAAAAGAGAGTAAAACTCATGTATATATCTATGGCTTTAAAAAAATGTAACTCTTAGATTAAGTATAATTTGAACTCATATATATGTGTAATTGTGATTGTTTTTAATTGTACATGCACGAGTTATACACTAGTATATTCAAAACGTGAGGGAAAATTCAATTAAATTCCAAATTAGATTTCAATTGTGGGCTAATTTTGTGTCATGTGTCCACTTAATTATTCAAATCTTTGTGCCAAGTGAATTAATGAATACAAAATACTAACTACTAAGAGTCAAGTCCAATATTAATTAACTATAAAAAAAATAAAATAAAACAATTATATATTTACTCAACAAAAATTACTGCACGTTCTATCTTATTAAAAATTAGAATAAAAATGATTATAAGCAGTATTAAACCTAGGCAGGAATTATAACATACATATAATTAAGTTTTTTTTTTTTTTTCTAATAATTTGATTAATTATTTATAATTTTATGATAAAAAATGTATTTATTTTTAAATACATCCATGCCTATACATAGATAACAAGCTAGTCATTATTTATTTTTTATTTTTGAGAAACAGCGGTCATTATTATTTTTAAAAAAAGACGATATACAAAGGAAAATTGGTGCCATTCTTATGGTAATTCAAAATTAATCATGGACCAATAAAACGAGGAAATAATAAAAGAGAACATTTATCTCATCTTGGGCCTTGACGTTAAAGGACGGTTGAGGGTAGTTGGGTCATTTGGCTACAAATTTATCTCGTAATGTCTCGCGCTAAAAATTTCGTTTCCCGCTCTTAGTATTTAAATTCTCCGCAAATTTGACGGACACAATTTGAACGATTATGAAACTCAAAAGTCAAAGAGCAAATTGACCATCAATTCCCCTTCTCGTTGGGCCATGGGCCATGGCCCTATAAATTAAGGGTTCTAGTTCTACTCTTCTTTCTAGACATCCAGTAAAGCTCTGTAAACGAATTCCCATATGGTTTTTTTTATTAGACCACCTTTCAGTCTTTCCATGTTGACTACATAAAGATTAGACCATTACCATATAAAGAAAAATTAAAATGTATTTATTTTTTTGAGAAAAAAATTAGAAATTAAAATGTAATTTAATTAATATATTTATATAATTTTGTATTATATTATTTAAAATTATATAACAGGAAGGAAAAATTCAAATTCTAGTTTTTTTTTTTTGAATAAATGAGAATAAAATATAATACGACTTACACAACTCTTAGTGATAATTACTTATTTTGAAAAGGGACAAATTTTGATATAGTGCATTAGGTTTTTCAATTAATTTTAACACCTAGTTCAATTGGCCAGTCAAACTCAAAAAAATTAAATTCAACGCAGTTATGTGTTTGAATTTAATTGGAAAAGTTAATATAATGCATTTTAGAAATTGTAAATCTGTATGTTTTGAAAAAAAAAAAAAAACCTATTATGAAGAAATTTTTTTTATTTTATGTTTTCCTGTATTTGATAGTATCAAAAAAAATGTCAAATAAAAACTATCATTGCTCAATGGAAAATCTTATTAAACATATAATTTATTTTTAGAGATTGTTTTTCACTAAAATTTTGGAAAACAACTCTATCACATGCCATGCTAAATAAAGGAAGCTAAGAGGCAATATGGAAACTATTTTTTTTTATATAGGAACAATGTGGAAACTATTGAAAACAACTCAACCTCATTTTTAAGGTCGTCACCAAACATAGAAAAATGATATAGTTTTCAAAAAAATATTACCAGGCATAGGAATATGAGATAATTTTCCAAAAATACTTTTTGAAAAATGTATATTTTCTTTGGCTTGAAAAATGTATATTTTTTAAACAATTTTTAATATCGAAACAAACAGAGTTATTTTTAACCTTTAAAAAATGGAAAATGCTATGTCTACAACATTTTCACAACAAATCCTATGTGATAGGTTGTTATGGGTTGTTAATGGTGGGGTAAAAAAGTAATTTTAGTGATAAGTTCAAATTTGAACCAATAACAACTAACCACCTCTAATTTGTTGTGAAAATATTGTGGACGTAGCACATCTCTTAAAAAATATAGTATCATATGTATTTTGTATTAATAAAACTAAAATCTTAACCATAACATAACATTTTATTAATTTCACAAGCATCTTGAGAATTTGAATTTACCAACAGTATAATCCATGCAATGCAAAGTTACTTTTCTTTACTATTCGTCTTTAAATTGTGTTGACAAATATGTAAAATCTCTTGACTGGTAGGGTTATAGCTAAAATCATAATGAAATTATATTATCGTTTGTCAAGAGCCTTGTAGTTTAATTTTTTTTTTTTAAAAAAAATAAGAAGAAGAAAGACCTCGAAGTTTTATTGAAAGAAAAGTTAGCCATAATCAGTTGCAAGAATATCATGTAGGTGGGAGGGAACATACTCCATCCACACCGATAAATTTCTAACATGTCTAGCATGTTTAGTTAGGTTGTGAGGTACAGTATTACCTACTCTACGAGTATAAAAAAAGAAATACGATTGAAAGCCGCTATGGTAGGCTGCACTATTGCAAGGAGATGTCCGAAGGATGCCAATGACTCCTCTTCACTTTTGAGAGCATTAATAACCACCATGGAAATAATGAAATCTCCCTCAAGAATAAAGGAAGAGAGACCAAGATCATAAGCAAAAAGGATGGCTCATATTGCCGCCGCCTTATAGTTTAACTGATTGACACTACCAGGTGTTTTCAAAGTATATGTCCATTTATTATTATCCAAGTCTATGCTAACACTCTCAATGACAAAGTTCTTATAACCATTTTCTTTATTAAATCTCTCTTTGGCAATCACACAAACTGGACCAGAAAAATATTGCTTTCCACTAAATCAAAGTTTGCACCATAATTCTAATAAAATTGAAAAATAAGATGTTAACTTGTAACATTTTGTAGGAAAAGAAAATACAATATCAAATTTGTTATTGTTATAACTTTTAAAAGAGACTTGACTAAACTCACTTGTTATTGTTATAACGTGATAATAAAATCATACTTATTGCTGATCCAACAATAACACCAAGCAAAAAAAAAAAGCTATTTAATTATTCCTTATAATTAAAAAAAAAAGCTATTTAATTATTCCTTATATTCAATTTGATTTGACAATCAAGCTCTTTTCAGGTTGTGATTGAATTGAAGCGTCTAATTAGTTTTTAAATGTAAACTTGAAAGTCGAAGGAAAAAATATATATTAAAGAAAATCTCATACTCCAAGATTTTTAGTTGTAATTGCATTTTTTTTACATTAATAATTAGAGGTGGAAGAATTTGAACTATGGATATTTCTGTTAGAAATACTTAAAGGTGTCAATTAAACTTCAAAACTCTTGGCAATTCTAATTACACCAATTCTAATTACTTTTTATTCCTTTGTTAATTTTTTTTTGTTAGTAAGCCTATTGTAATTCATTTTTATTATATAATATATAATTTTTTTTTTTTGATAATCTATAATATATGATATGATATAATTTCATTCTTTCCTCTTAATATAATTATATATTAACATGCCCTATCTTAGCACAACTATCATATTTAGTTTCCTACGGGCTAAAAAAATACCTAGTATTTTCACTACTTTGTACCATTACTCTTCTACCTCAGGCAAGGGCACGAGGCTCTCAGAGCCCAGAGGTCATACTTGTAAGACGTGACATATTATAAGCGAGCAATTCGCGCCTTCGCAATTTACATTCCTATTTTGCGTTCACACGGAGGACAACAAACTCAACACCAAATGATTGAGGCTAGTTCAGGGTTTTACTTTTTTATTTTTATTTTTATTACTTTAAAAAAAAAAACCAAGGCTTGATCAAAATAATTATCTTTCCTTTCATCCACCCCCACCCCCACCCCCACCCTTCTTTCCAAGTTCCCTCAAAGTAGTCAAATTTACCACAAAAATCAATCGACTTTTGAGTTACAGTTCTAGACCCCAGCATACAGATTTATGGGGACTTCATCATTTGTCTATTGGTTTTCATTTTTCTTCTTGCAAGGTGGGGTGGGGAGGAGAGGGTATCTCACAAGACCACTCTCTCACAGCATGCGGAACCCATACATTCTGAGAGAGAGGTCTAATGAGACCATCTTATAAGATAATTTTTCGGTAGTGGGGGAGCGGGGGATGGAACAAAATATTGTGGGAATTTAGTAGATCACAACTCTTTTAAGTAACAAAACCAATTAATCACATAACAGTCACCAAACTTTTACCCACTTCTTTCCTCTGAAAGTGATAATGAAATAACAATGATTAATTACATCAAGCAGCTCCAATTGTGCAACTTCATTGACATTGTGGTAACATTCTGCAGGTTGGACAATACCACTTTCCTTTGAACCTTGTCTCAGGTGTCAGCCCGACACATGAGTAATGGAACCACTCACCTCCTTGGCACTGTCATTTTATAATAGGTTAGCAAATCCATACAGGAATCTAGAAAACAACAATTAAGTGATACAGAAACTACAAACTGTTAAGTCTGCTTGATATATCATTATAAAAGAATCTAATGAAACCATCCTAACTCATTTAGGATATCATGATAGAAATATGTGTTCATACTTTCAAGAGAGGAAATTTAAAATACATAAAAGTGGTGGTTACTTGCAATAATTTGTTTATGTGGATACGTAAAAAGTTCCAGAAAGTACCTTGCGCAGAGAAAAACAAACCACAAGGTGTTGGTGTTCAGATATTCCAATTTTCTTTCATATCATATTGCTGCTAATAATAATATTACAAGATAAATCTAAAGAGGAAAATGGTTTAGTAGTAGTTAACCCAATGTTCTAATCATATGTTGTTCAGTTTCTAAAACATGTAATTATAGCATATTTTGTAGGATATCCCAAAGGAACTAGATCCAATTACCAAGTGAATCCACAGGCATATTTGGCAAAGTTTTCAAGTAAGCTACAACTGAGGCTTTTTATTGGTTCTGGTTTCCAGTCATAAGAAAATAATATTAACTAGATAATCAGAGAAAAATATAAATAATGCAGAGAAAACAACACTCACATTTTCATTGTCACAGGCAATCATATCTCCAAATGACACCTAAAAAATCAAGAAAATTATTGCACTTTAGTAAATGAGTTAAAGCAGTTGAAGCATAACTGAAAAATATAAAATATGTTCATCCAAAAAAATAATTTACTGAAACAATATGCTAAAAACTTTCAATTTGAAAATTAAAAAATTAAAAACAAGAAGTCAGGACCTGATGACAGACGCAGTAGGTGGGTTCATTGGGATCAATAGGTTGCTCAACATCCATGGGGGCAGCAAATTCCTTTTTATGGCTTCCTGGAGGAGGCATGAGCTCAAAATCCCTATCACGCTCCCGATCCCATTCCCTATTATTGTAATCCAGCCTCTTTGGTTGAGGTGTTCCATAGAAAGGCTTCCGCTTATCACTTTTAGGGACTATAGGTAATGGGGGAAGAATTGCTGGTTCATCTGGGGCTATTTTTCCCTCTGAAAAAAAAAATGGAAAAAGGAAAATAAAACAAACATAAGATAGATAATCAATTAATAAAGTACCTTAGCTTCTAAGATGAAGAACTCTAACAACAACTTTACCACTTCCTCAACATATTACTTTGTCCAACAAATGGGGAAAGTGGAAACCGGAGGGGGGGGAAGCAATGAGGAGGTGGCCGAATCAAGGCATTCCACAAGGGCAAGCCATGTGAACAAGTCATACTTCCAAGCAAGGCCATCTTTTAGAACATGTGCTCAATTATTTTAGGCATGTGCTTAGTTGATTTAGAAGGAAGTTAGTGATATGCTTAATTCATTTAGACATGTGGGATAAATGTTGTATTAGCTTAGGTTGTGATTATTTTAACATATGCTAAGGAATTACTTAGTTATGATGATGTCATCATAACTAACTCTTTGTTGGTTAAATAGCCATGTTCATTGAATCAGAATTTACTCTTTGTGACTTGGATTTGAGGTTGAAAAATACCTCCCTTGGGGTTGAAGATTTCCTCCCCACCCGCCAATCAATGAGTGGATTCTCAAAGAACTTGAATGCTTGTTGATGTGATTCAAGCAATGGCTTGTTAAAATAAGGGACAAGGAATTAAGCCAATTCCAACAAAGATGCAGAAATTCTCTCCTTGCATGGAACTAGAAGATGCTCATCAATCTTGGCTTCAAAAAAATGAGGTTATGCAATTGAGAAGGCAATTTGCTGCCTAGAGAAAGCTGGTGCAATGCTTGGCAAAAAGTGTAGAGCAACACTTGGATTGTCATTGTGCAAAAAGCAATGAACCCATTAATGCTCTCACTGTTTTGAGATTCCCTTTGGATCTTCTATCGAAAGGTGTTAAGAACCCATGGGTAGAACTCACCCTTGAAAACCGGCTTAGAAGGAGAGGGTGCCTAAGAGCTTATAAAACATGGTTAAGCTTACACTTAATCCATGTGGGACACTAGGATCATAACATACTATCACGCTCTGCAGTCGATGTCCACAACGGCTCACTCTATTGACACTGACTCGATGGTAGCCCTTTCTCTTTTTGGCGGCTCCACTCACCTACCAGTTAATTTAATCTAGCCTCTAGGTTGCCCCCTCCGGGATTTGACCATAATGCCGCAACTCATTTGATCCCATACTCATTGAGCTACGTCCGATTACTTGACGTGGTGGTTGGCTATGATACCAAATACTAATTTCCAATCAACTCTACTTTATTTCCCTCTACTCCCCCCTTAATCCAAACAGACCCTTAAGAACCCATGGATAGAACTCACCCTTGAAAACCAGCTTGCAAGGGGAGGGTGCCCAAGAGCTTATAAACACATGCTTAAACTTACACTTAATCCATGTGGGACACTAGGATCATAACAAAAGGTATGAACTCAAGGTGGAAAGACCAAAAAATCCAAGTGTCTCAAAGCCCGTATAGAAGTGCCAAAGTGACTCCAAAGGTGATTCTTCAACAAGCATGGACAAGGAGGCAATCTTGATGGAGTGAAGGGTAAGCAATGACAAGGTTCTTGCGCCTCCACCAACCAAACCTAAAGCCAGCCGCATGGGTTCTGTGAGAGACAGCTCAAGAAGGGTGCGCAAAGTCCTATAATTGTGGTAAACCAAGCTCTTGTTTGATGGGATGTCAAAGAATGATGGGAGCCCAAAATTGTATAACGTTTTGGAAGGAAGGGTGGAGGAGACTTTGAGAATGGAAGGGCCATGACAAAAATGATAACCAAGACTCTACCTATGCCATTGCCCAAGAAGGAGAAAGCGAGTCCTAAACACACAGTCAAGATTAGAAAGATTGATCATTGATGAAGAACAGAGTTATGGTCATGGAGGATCATGTGAACCCTATTCATGAGTTGAATGCTAAACGTGAGGACATGTTTCTTTCAAAGGGGGAGTCCTAATGCAGTACTTTTTAAGCAAGGATTTTCATTTTAAAAAAGCTTGACGATGGGGCCAAGTATGCCTTGATGAGGTGGCTGAATCAAGGCCATTCCACAAGGGTAAGTCATGTGGACAAGTCCTACCTCCAAGCAAAGCTATCTTTTAGAACATGTGCTCATTTATTTGAAGTATGTGCAATTGATTTAGAAGTTACTTAAACATGTGCTTAATTGATTAAGAAGTGGGATAAATGTTGTATTCGCTTAGCTTAAGATTATTTTAGCATGTGACAAATTCATATACATGTGCTTAGGAATTAGTTATTTAGTTATGATGATGTAATCATAACTAGCTCTTTCTTGTATTGAGAGCCATGTTACAGCCTTGTAAAAGGAAGCTTTTGATAATTGACTGAGAATTTAGTCTTTAAGACTTGGGTTTGAGAATGGGGGAATACCTCCCTCTGGGTTGAGGATTACCTCCCCACCCACCAGTCAATGAGTCTCTCTTTTCTTTGAATGCACTGTTATTTAAGTTGGTTTTTTTAATGAGCTATTACAAAATTATACAAGACATGATAGAAGATAATAGAGAAGTTATCTACCTTGCTTTAGATCTTCAGCAAAATAGTTCAGGTCCTCATCAAGTCTTTTTACATGGCTATCTATCTGAAACAAACGCAAAATACAAGACAAACTGTAAGGTAAAAGGAATCCACAAAACTGGCTCTAGATTATGCAGTACAGTGCTTGAACAGATGTCATATATTATACAATTACATAATTGATAAGTAAGAGAGAAAATGTTGAGGCAACTAAAAAGCATCATATAGTGTACAGGTGAGACTCAAATGAAACATATGCAACTTAAACCATTCCTAAACTTCTCAAGTCAAATACACACACACACACAAACATGTTAATTTTATGCAATAAAGTCAAACTCAACAAATTATAAAACGAAATCAAAGAGGCAATAAAGCTACCAGGTGAGGTAAGCTTAAACAATCAGTGAAAGCACATAAACAATGAGAAGTTGGAAAGACATTTTGAAAATTTATAGGAAGCTAGTTATAAGTTGGAACATCATCAAAATCATATCATTAAGATGAAATATACATTTCAGAAACAGTAATAAAGGAATCCAAAGGAAATATACACACACACACACACACACATATATAAAAGCCAGAAATCGAATGGCCATCAGCGGCTATTCTGAATGAGAAAGAGATTTGGATGGTGCCTGCCAAGCTATTAAATCTTTTCCAGATGCTGCATTAATACTGATAACTTATATCTAAGAGAAAGATTTCAGGAAGCCCTAAATCCACTAAATCCTTCAAGGCATATTAGTGTATGAATCTCTTTGTTTATGGCATTTGCCCCCTTCTAACAAAACTATGAATCCTTTTCAAGGTGCTTTTATCCTAGGAAGACACAGGTACAGAATAGTGTCCTTTTTAGGAGGGTTTGGGCTGTTATGTCCAGTTCAATTATTGCCTGGACAAAAAAGAGAAAAGTTACAAAAAGAAAAAAGAAAATAGTTCTTATTGGGTATGAAAGTTGGATCTATGAAGAATAAGAAAAAGAAAAGAGGGCCATTAGTTTTAACGTGTATGAAGCAGCTAATGATTGGCTGGAGTGACTCTCTATGTGATTTTATGGCGATATTAGAGTTTTTCAAGTAGAGTGGGGTATTATATCATGCAATGCGTAAACATGAAGTCTTAACTGGTATCTTTGTTAGCAGGAGTCAAGGATATTTAAGAGTAGAACAGCTCTCTAATTTATATGCTAACATTATGAATGAAAATCTTATAATATATGCTCCATGGGAAAATTCCAGCTAAAATACAAAATCAAAGTTTAAACAAGAAAATTTAATAATAAACACGCCAAAAAGTAATGGGAGGAGGGGGGGAAGCAGTCCCTTGAACAAGTTTCTGGGGACTTTTTTTTTTTTTCTTTTTCTTTTGGTGCAAGTACAGGTATCCAGGGACTCCAAAATTAATATTAAAAAAAAAAAAAAAAAAATAACAACAATAACAACAATGCCCTCACCCCAAAATTTTGGGGTTTGCTATGGATTGAATAGATGAATTGGGTTGGCCACAAGTATTCTTTTATGTCATTTTATCCTATCCAAATTCCAAAATCATATTATCTATAACCTACTTAATTAACATGTTAATTTCACTACTTTACCAACGTTATTTTAGCTCTTACTCCAACTCTTTTCGTTCACTTAACTTGAACCAAGTTATTCCTTTTAACTAATGTATTAATCGCTCTATTTTGCATATGATCAAATTATCTCAAGTGACTCTCTCTCATCTTTTCATCAGTAGGAGACACCATATTTCAATGAATTTCTTTAAGCTCAAGCTATCATCAAGAGTGGAGAAAAAAGCTTTAACTGAAAGCCATACCTACTTTTATGTTCAATTTCTAGTGGGTAGTAAATAATGATAAAAATCAATTCAATATCAAATAAGAAGATCTAAAGATAGGTCAAGTGGTATAAATTCTGGAGCCATGGAGGAAGGTTTTGGTACATAACATATGTCAAAATTTCAGCCTACAAAGCAATACTAGGATACCATATATTGATCAAATAATGCTAATATCTCACCATAAATATTTCTTTTAGTGATAAACAGTATACTTGACTTTTCAACATGTGCAACCTCTAATTCTTTGCTCTCTTATTGAACTCTCTCTTCCTCAAGTAGCAGGAAATTTTCCTTCTCAGTGATAAACAATATACCTGATTTCCAAACTCATATCTGATTTTTCAATATCAAATAGGCAAATCTGAAGATATGCCATATCTACTCATCTTCTGATGATCGTTCTACTGCTAAGATCTGTCAAAAAGCTTCTTGTTTGTACAACCAAAACTAAGTCAGCAATCACTGCTCAACCAAGTTTTCTGTGAGACCATGATGGCCAATCACACAGGTTTTACAATTTTGACTTTCACCAAGTTGCTTCAATATTGTGAACTCTATCAGTATCTAATTGCAGTTAATTTAAAATTATTGACCAAATTTTCTATTTGAAATTTTGATTGGTTAACCTTAATTTTATATTGAAAATTAATTTGCGAAGAATTTTTTCTATTGATTTTATTTTATTTTATATATATATTTATATATATATATATATATATATATACATATTGTTTTTTCTATTGATCTCAGTTGCATCCATATTTTAGCATAAGCTTGCAAGCATATGCGTAGTGGTCGTATAACAAATTCTAGAAAATATAGTGAAAGCCATCCAAGACCGGTTAGCGAAGGTCGAGAAGTTGGACACTAGGTTTGATATCTTGGGTGCTCAACTGGGATCCAAGAAGCCTTCCATCCAGAGACTGCCCAACTAGTCTCTGCCCCCTAGTCTCGAAGGTAAAGTTTCCCACTCAGATGACAACATTGAACCGCCAAAACCTAGTGTTGAAAGAATAATAAAGGTGCCAATAGATGTTGCCACAATGCTAGCACAGCAAGAACATATTGCAGAGTCTAAAGAGCGGAGCTGTAATACCTGGACCATGTGTAGTAGACTTAATACAAATTATTGAAAAGTCAAGTACATTGTTTATCATTGAGAAGAAAGATTTAATCATGTGAGGGTGCAAATGTTGTGAAAAATGAGTGTGATGAAGAGAGAGTTTAACAAGAGAGCAAAGAATTAGAGGGTGCGCATGCTGTGAAAAATGAGTTTGACGAAGAGAAAGTTTACAGGAGGGCAAAGAAATAAAGGGTGAATAGGTTGTGAAAAATGAGTTTAATGCATCTGCTATTAACCAAACCTCCATGATGCATGCAGTAGAAAAGCTTGATACAATGATGCTTTCTATGGATCAAGATAAGGCTATATCGTATCCACCCATAGATTTTATCATTCCAAATGAATTTAATGAGATGGTGGAACACAAAGCTTGTTTGTTCTTAGTGTTGCCAAAGGTGCTTCAAGAATTAATGGAAGAATTCTTATTCTTAAAACACTTTCAAAACTCTAAGACAAATTATCTCCACCCAAGCAAGAATGATGTGGAAAGTGAGAATACAATTTTATGTTGATTCAGTTTTATTTAATTTCAATAGTCAATTGTACTTATTATTGGTACGTTGGGTTTTATTTTAGGTATTACTAGCTAATTAGGTTATTAATATTTTATTTAATTTCTTAGAGTCAAGGTTATTTCGTGATTCACAATTATTAGGTTTTGATCCAGGTAAATAAGGATCAAAGTTTAGCCCTGGTAGCAAGCTATTGTACTCCCATGGAGACCAGTTTATGATGAATAGAATTTCAGTTTGAATATTTCTAATTGTGTGATGTTGGCTCCGACCAACCTTAAGTGCTGATTCCTAGGTTTTCTATCCAGCTTGGTGTAGATTCCAAGCAATTCTAGGTGCTGATTGCTAGGTTTATCTTATTTTTCTATTTTGGATATTCTGAAAAAATTTGGGAGAATTTTGAGCTGCATGAGTTTGGGTATCAAGTTCATTGTTCTGCATCATGCTGGCTTGCTTTAAACAAAAACCATAACATCATGTTTGGGTTGACAACTTTTTGGGGAACAAACTTTTGAACAAAACAATTCCTACTCCCTTATGTATTAATAAATACATACTAAGACATTTAAATCTTAGATTTTTTTTTGGGGGGTAATTTGGGGTAAAAATGTAGACAATTTAAAAGAGCAGTTCTACGGTAACACATCAGATTATAGTAGAGTAAACTAGGCTCTGAAGAATAATAAACAAAATTGATCATTTGAAAGTATTAATTTTGTTTAAAACTACAGCAGGGGCAATAAACACAAATTAGTAAATCCAAAAATGGACATGCATAGACAAACATTTTTGTCACATGTAATGTGTTGTCTATGGCCTAATTCGTAATTTCTAGGTTTTCTTTCAAGTAGAGAATTTCATGAGGATAATGAGAACATAAATTTTCTAAAATTTGAAAGAATAAAAACCAGTAAAGATGTACTGTGCAATAACTAAGAGCATTAGCATCAGGCTCAATGCAGTTTTAGCCAAATTGACCCCAAAAACTCCACTTTTGTTACTTTAACTAATCTACTATTCAGGTACCACTACATCAGCCTCAATACTCTATATCCATTTCATTTAAATAAGGGTAAAATATCATTTTCGCCCCTAAACTTTCATAAAAGTTCATTTTTTGTCCCTAAACTTTCCAGAGTTTGTTTTTCGTCCCTTTTTTTTTTTTGATAGGTAATTAGAAAGCTATTATAAATGAGAGAAAAATGAAAAATACAAGAAGTTCATGATGATGAACAACAAGAAATAAATGAAACAAACAGCACAACAAACAGAGGGTAGTCAGGAAACTAAGCTAAGGGAGGACAAAAACTCAGAGAGAGAAGAACAATCAGTAAAACCCCAACAACGAGACCACTCCAAAAGACTACGATGGCATAAAACCTTTAACTCATCCAACGTCTTCTCTTTGTTCTCAAAGGATCGACGATTTCGTTCCAACCACACAATCCACATTAAGCACCCTAGAACCAAGTTCCAAATGTCCGAATTATGCTTCCCAAGCCACTGATGCCAACAAGATAACAAACCCGCCACCGATCCTAGCATAACCCAATGAATACCAAAGGCCTGAAGCATAAAAGTCCATAGGGAATAGGTAACAGGACAATGAAGAAGAAGGTGGTCTACCGACTCCCCATCACAGCAACACATACAACACCTAATAGCCAAAGGGCGACCCTTAAGCATTAGATTATCTAAAGTGAGGATTCAACCATGTGCAGCTGTCCACAAAAAGAACGCCACGCACTTAGGAATCTTTGGTTTCCAAACACCCTTCCAAAGAAACAAAAAATTCGAAGCACCCCGAATCGCATGGTAGTAAGACCGAGTGTCAAACTTACCATCACCTTTAAGCCGCCAGTAAAGAGTATCTCTCCTATCACCCCAAGGAATACGAGTTTGGATAAGCTGAAGTAGAGAATAAGATGCAGCCAACTCCCAATCTTCAAAAGCTCTATAAAACCTTAAATTCCACACTCTAACAGTACCCCCTTCTGGAATCCACAAAACCTCAAAGATACAAGCATCCTTGTCCGCTGAACACACATAGAGCTTAGGATAGAGATTTTTTAGAGTATTGTCACCAATCCACCTATCATGCCAAAAGTGGATACTAGTGCCTTCACCCACTACAAAAGTCAGATGCTTAGAAAAGCTCTCCCACCCTTCATTAATGCTTCTCCAAAGGCCACACCCATGAGTCCTACAAACATTAGTACTCCACCCCCCTTGACCCTCACCATATTTAGAGGAGATAACTCGTTGCTAGAGATGGGAAACTTCATGACCATATCTCCACAGCCATTTCCCTAATAAAGCTTGATTAAAAGGCACCACACTTCTTATCCCCAAACCACCCATCTCAACGGGTAAACACACATTTTCCCAAGCCACCAAAGGATATTTGAAACTCCCCTCAGAAGACCCCCAAAGGAAATTCCTCTAAATACTTTCCAATCTAGCAGCCACAGCTTTAGGAATAGTAAAAAGAGATAAAAAGTACGTTGGGAGACTTGAGAGTGTATTCTTTAGTAACATGATCCTCCCACCCTTAGATAAATAGAAACGCTTCCACCCAGATAGCTTCTTCTCCATTTTCTCCAAAATAGGATTCCAAATCGAGGCTGTCTTAAAAGAAGTTCCCAACGGCATCCCCAAATATTTCATAGGCAAACTGCCCACTCTACATTGAAGAATATTAGCCAAAGCATCTAGATTATTCACCTCCCCAACAAGGATAATCTCACTTTTCCCTACATTGACCTTCAAACCCGTAAAAGCCTGAAAACAAGACAACACCAACCTTATGGACAGCAGTTGTTCCCTAGAGGCATCACAAAATAAGATAGTGTCATCAGCAAATAACAAATGGGAAATACGCACACCAATAGAGTTCACAGCTCCCACATGAAAACCCCGAATAAGATTACACTCCTCTGTCTTCTTCAAGAATCTACTTAAAACCTCCATTATCAAAAGAAACAAAAGCAGGGATAGTGGGTCCCCTTGTCTCAACCCACGAGAGCTTCCAAAAAAACCTTCAGGGGATCCATTTACCAGGATTGAAAAACGAACAGACGAAACGCAAGCCTTAATCCACCCCTTCCATTTTAACCCAAAACCCATCCGGCCCAACAAATAAAACAAGGCCTCCCAATTTATATGGTCATAAGCTTTTTCAATATCCAGTTTGCAAACCACACCCGGTATTCTGCTCTTCAACCTGCTATCCAGGCATTCATTTGCAATAAGCACTGAATCCAGAATCTGCCTTCCGCCAACAAACAAATTTTGAGTCTCAGAGATGAGGTTATCCAAAACCACCCTCAACCTATTAGCCAACACCTTGGACAGCAACTTGTACACACTACCCACCAAACTGATGGGGCGAAAGTCCTTAATGTTAACGGCATTACACTTCTTAGGAATTAAAGTGAGGAACGAAGCATTCATAGACCGTTCAAACACAGAGTACCGATGAAAGTTATCAAAAAAATCCATGACATCCTTTTCCACCACACTCCAACATTTTTGAAAGAAAGCCATGGTGAAACCATCAGGACCAGGGGCTTTATCACCCTCCATCTCCCTTAATACCTAGATGACTTCCTCCTTCGTGAACTCCTTCTCTAAGGATAACCGCTCATCCTCTTCAATACAAGCAAAATCTAACCCATCCATAGTAGGACGCCCCACCTCAGTTTCCTTATACAACCCTTGATAAAAGAGAACTATCTGAGAGCGCACATCAGACTCATCCTCATAAAGAACACCATCCACCTCAATCCATTTAATTTGATTAGCATTTCTATGAGAGTTTGCTAATCTATGAAAAAACCGAGTATTATTATCGCCCTCCTTCACAAACAAGGCCCGAGACTTTTGCCTCCAGGAAGTCTCCTCTAGAGAAGCCAACTGTTCTATGTCTCATTTGAGTTGAAGGCGACGAATCTGTTCCTCATTTGAAAGACCCACTAACTCCTCTCTCGCATCTAAACCCATCAGCTCAGTCAGCAAGTTCTTCTTTCTAAAAGCCAAATCACCAAACTCCTCTCTGTTCCACTTTTTTAAGTCTGCTTTCAGAGCCTTCAATTTTTGAGCCAAGATGAAACTTGGAGAGCCCGCAAAACAGTATCCATCCCACCATTGCTCAACTCTATCAACAAAACCCTCAGCTTTCAACCACATATTTTCAAATTTAAAGGCACTTCGACCACATCAAACAACACCAACTTCCAACAAAAGAGGACAGTGGTCTGAAAGAACACGAGGAAGCACCCGTTGGGATACATTCTCAAAGTGCTCCTCCCAATCAAGAGAAACCAAAGCCCTGTCAATTCTTGATATAGAGGGAAGACCAGAATCTCTAAACCAAGTGAAGGAGGCCCCCTCTAAAGGTAAATCAACTAAAGAATTATTCTCTATAAAATCCGAGAATGCGAACATGGCAGGGTTAAAAGACTCACAGCCAAGCCTTTCACTTGGGTGCCTGATAATATTAAAATCACCTACTAGACACCATGTCATGGGCCACCTGGCACGCACCTGTGATAACTCCTCCCACAAAGTAGACTGCTGTCCATTGTCATTAGGGCCATACACGCCTGTACAAGCCCAAACAAAGTCATCCACCACTCCTCTCAATAATACACTGACAGAAAACTGCCCAGCAATAACATCCAACTTCTCAAAGACCCTCTTATCCCAAATCAGCAAGACCCCTCCCGAAGTCTGCACAGCATCCAAAACAGCCCAATCAAAGAAACGACTACCCCATAAACTCCGAACAAAAGCAACATCGATAGAAGATACTTTTGTTTCTTGAAAACATACTATATCACACTTCCATTCTTTTAGAAGATTCTTACAAACCTCTCTCTTCCGGGGATTGTTAAACCCCCTTACATTCCAAGAAAGTAGTCGTAGAGTCATTTAAAACTACCAACAACCCCCATATTAGTCAAAGAAGCTCTGCTCCTACTCCTAGAAGAGACACCATCATAATTAACAAAAGAAATAAGCCCCTTAAGCTCCCTGAGACCTCATGACCCTGAGTTTGCAGGTCGCTTAGACACCCCATCGTCATTTACCTTGAGACATTCCTGTTCCAGAATGCGAAAAAGAGCCAAACATTGAGCTTCATGTTTCACAATAGGGAAACCCACCATTTTACAGAAATTTTTCATCAACTTGGACACCCAATCCAAGGGTGGACCAGACTCAGTCACCTATGTTCTCTCTACAAAATCCTGAACCAGCAAACCCTCACTGAGATCATTAGGTACCCACCAAGACAGAGGTTCACATTCCAACACACAATTATCTTTCTCTCCACTGCCACAACCACTGTCAACCACCCCACTGGTCTCCCATGGTAGAATGTGAAGCCCAGAATCTGTCTGAAAATCCCCAACTGAATCCACTAACCTCTGTTGCGTCGTATCATGATGAGGACTACTCCGATCTTCTTCATGAGCTTCCCCTTCCCCAAACTCAGCTTCCATCTCAATACCCAAGTCTGAGAGAGGAGAAAATCTATTAAGCACCACCCATGGATGCCGACAAGGGATCTGCGACACCTCTTTCAGAATCGGAGGCTCAATCCCTGCCATTGCCGAGCTTATCACCATATCACCAGTGAACCCAGAGTCCTGAAAACCAAAACCATGAGTTACCTCGGCACTGGGGCTCGTGAACCCAAAAAAAGCCTTGCCGGAGTTGAGATTAGCTATATCGGAGCTACACCTTGACTCCGATTCTTTTTCAGTCACTGGGTCCACTTGAGCTCGCACCCACTTGTCTCTCTAACGGAAGCGGGATCTCCATCTGCTTCTGAACTTGAGACCCTAGCACTTGGGCAACGAGTTCAGATTTTAAGCTTTGACAGTGGGCTGGGTTAACCAAAGTTTGGCTTTGGCGAGGCCTCCAAATAGATTTGGGCTTGGCTGAATTAAATGGGCTAGAGGGAATAAAATTATGACCAGTGGGCTTTATAGGTTGCTACACTTTTGGGCCCACTTCATTAACCTCAGACCACACTATAGCCCATCTCCCATCTATCCCACGCTCCATACGCATAAAAAGATCCAAGGACAGCTCCGATTTTATCCCGTCACTTTCAATTCCCTTTATCCTTGACAAAACCTTTGCCCCGAGAAGCTCCCTCTGTCCTAGAGTACTTACCTTGCAGGTATCACGGTTATTACGGCTGAGATTTGACAAAAGCTTCGGTCCAAGTTGCTCCCTCTGTCCTAGGATACTTTTCTTGCAAGAATTGCAGCTGAAATCTGACAAAATCTTCACCCCGACCAATGCAGATTTATTCTTTCCTTCAACTCCTCCGCCACTGATGTTTTCCGTTTCCCCGCCACCACCGACGCATAGGATATTGAGGCATCTCTTTTGGGAATACCTGTGGTTGCTTTGCCTTTATTTTTTGCACCGCCGTGGTTATGAGGTCTGTCAACCACCACCGCCACCTCAGCCTTTGGAGCACTCTGTATTCTATGAAACGATCCCTGACTAGTAAGAGAAGTTGGTTTTAAAATTTTCCTCAGGTTTAGGCCAAAGCCGCGCCAGCCACTACCCAACCTTCCCTCAGGTATCACTATGTTACCCTTCCATCGACCATGAAGAAGTTCAGAAACCATTAAAAACGTGCCATGAGCGTTGGACCCCAATTGAAGGATGAAAACAATGTCACCCTCTCTA
The DNA here is from genome assembly GCA_030021035.2 of Notholithocarpus densiflorus. Classification (NCBI taxonomy): domain Eukaryota; kingdom Viridiplantae; phylum Streptophyta; class Magnoliopsida; order Fagales; family Fagaceae; genus Notholithocarpus; species Notholithocarpus densiflorus. The sequence goes on along the minus strand of JARYZH020000066.1, from coordinate 380,515 downwards.
ATCGTTCTTGCATAATGACCAGGTGATTGCTTTGAAATTAATTCCTCCAAGTAGAACAAAAATCGGTTTGCACTCTCCTTCCCCATAAAAACAGAGCGCATTGAGGTAAGGCCTCTCTCAAAGATCCGTAATAAGAAATAAGAACCACCTTCCTCAACTGAAAACTCAAATGTTTTTGATTCAACGAAGAAAAAAACAGAGCCTCCCATATTGAAAAAGAAATCAACAAAAGAAGCATAAAAAAACAAACAAAAAAAAGCAAGAGGACAGAAAAATCTATGGCTAATTCGAGGTAGCCAGGCCTCAAACTCTCTGTTTTTCCAAGCTAAGAATCACTCTGTTTTTTGTCACAAAAACAGAGGAAAGGAAAGAATTAGACTAAGGTTGGAAAAGATGAATATGGAGTTGACTTTTCATACTAAGAAAGGTTAATCATGTTACCAGAAAGCATTTTAGTGGGGGAAGGGGGAAATCTGGGCAAGCAGGCATCTTAACTATTCTAGAGCACATCCTAAAGCTTAACTATTTTTGGCCTCTGCAGTTTTCCTTTTTAGTCCGTGTGTAGACTCTCGTCCCTAAACTTTACAAAACGTAATATTTTTCATCCTTATGTCTATATCTATTAGTTTATGTCCTACGTGGCTTAATGAAGTGCTGATGTGGTATCTGACTTGGACTAAACTAATTTATTTTTTAAATTATAAACACATGGCACACAATAATTGGCACACGTGGATTAAAATTTTTTAGTGAGACAAAATTACCCTCACACCCACAACTTGATCCAAACAACCCAATCTCAAAATCCTCAAATATGAAATGATGAACCCAGGTCCCCAACGCCATAGTCCCACTGGCCTTAATCGGCGACCCCAACCAGCAATGAAGAGTTCAAAGGCAGGCTCCCTCCGCTATTGAAGCTAACAGGTACTAAAGCAACACAAAGGGCTTGAGCGTTCTTGCTATACACAGATGAGAAGACTTTTGAATAAGAAAAGGAATTGCCTTCATGGGTTTGCTCAACAAATCTTTACTAGAGTACCCTGAACTGGTAGTGGTGTAGTAAACCTTTATTAGAAACAAGAGAGGGAAGCTGCAATGTTGGCAAGAAAGCAGAAGACTTATTCTAATTCTACCGCTGGATTATATTTTTTTCTCATACTTTAAATACTTCCAAAATTTCAAAATGATCTAAGATCAATAACTATGTGCATAAAAGATAAATTTCTAAATCAAATAGTAAAATAGTATCCAATTGATACAAAATTTAGCATGCGTTTTAAGAACATAGATGATGATGCCGAAAAATCAATATTCTTCCTCTTCAATAGAAAACATATAATCCAACAGTGAGATTCTTAAAATTTTGATCCATTTTAAAGTAATCAGATATATGTATGACCAAGTTAAGCTTAGTATAACTTTAAGCAATGGTATACCACTTAATAATTTTGTATTTATTTTAATATTTTAAAAATCGCAATATTAAATTATATGTTCTCTATGTTCTTAACACTCATGTCAAATTTTATACGAATCAAATATTGTTTACTATTCAATCCATAACTCATATTTTATACATAATTTTAAAATACAAAAACTTAAATTTTACACGTTTTATAGATGAGATAGTTATTGATCCTAAATCATCTTGAAATTTTACAAATATCGAGAGTATAAAAAGAAAATGTATTTATCTTATTAAAAGAGCCCCATATTGTTATAAGTCTTGACATTACTTGTAACCATCAAAATTTATTTACGAATAGTGTAAAATGGTATAAACATACTATATTGATCTAAATATGCCATAAAATAAAAGTTTCACAAATATTGTAAGTAAATTTTTAATTTGAAATAAAAGAAAAGGGAAAATTAAGTATTTTGACATTATCTTAACCAACACGGCTACATGGTACATGGATAGTATTGCTGGCCAAAGCATCACTATTTCCCTAACAACGACTATCATTGACTTCCCACCTAAAATACGGCTAGACAATTGTATTGTACATAAACCTTACCTACTAACTAAAGTTGTTCAGCCTTACACCACTGTATTATATGGCTGCTGCTGTTGCATGGTTTATTAACAGGCCACCAGATAATTAATGTGCTGTGAGAGAGAGAGAGAGAGAGAGAGAGAGAGAACTGGTTGGAATTTTGGGAGAACAATAATTTTTTAGGGGTCCACCAATCCAATTTTACTCTGGTGATATGTTTTATGGTCCTACCAAAAAAAGCAAAGAGAAAAAAAAAAAAAATACATGTTATATAAATAAAATGACATGTTTTGTAGACTAGAAATATGAATGAATGTATTATAAATTTACACTTAATACTATTTTTTCAATTTTAGTTTTAAAAAACTTCTTTTGCTGAAAAAAAAACTAACAAGTATTGGTAATAAATTCTATAATACATGCATTTGAAAAAGAATTTTGTATTTTTATATAATCAATATTAATTGTATTACAAGTTCGAATATCACTATGATTATTCTCATTGTTATTTTTTTCATTGTATTATTTCATTATATTCTAATTCTGTTTTGATAAATTCTTGTTAATTTGTGAGGTTTTTCTTTCATATATATATATATATATGTGGGGGTGGGGGAGAATATTTCTAGAATATATTTCTAGTATATAATCAAAATTATCAAAGACACCATTAGAAATTCATTTAATAACTTAATCATCTAACAATCTCAATTTAGCAAGAAGACCACCAATTTAATACATAACTTGAGGAATTAATACTAACCAAATCAAGATTAAATTTACATAGAGATTCAAGTATCATAGTTCTTGTATAAAATTTAACAAAAAATAGAAAAAAAAATTATTTATTTATATAATAAAATGAGTTTTAATTAACCTTAAGTAATGTAATACATGGTGAAAGAAAATTGAAATCTAATTTTCAAATTTGATTTTTGTGTAAAGAGAGAGAAAAATATTATTTGGTATATGACCATGTGAAATTGGATGACTAATAATTCGATCATATAATTTTTTTTATTAAACAATTTCAGATTTCAAATGAGTTGGATTTCTATTATCTCACAAATTAGGCCTTAAGTGAGGGAGCTCATCTATTATTATTATTATTATTATTAATTATTAATTTAAAATTTTGGACCTATTTTCTATTGGGGCCCTAGGCAATGGCCTATGTTGCCTTGCCCAAGGGTCCCTACCAAAGTAAAACTTTAAAAAACCCAAATTATAAAGGAGTAAGTGTGCGTTTGGGTTAGAATGAAAAATGAAAATTATTTTATTATTTATCTTATTTTTGCTACTATTCATAGGTTCCACTGCACTATTTGGCACTATTCATGGGCCTCACTATACTATTTTAACTAACTTTTACCTTTATCTACAGTACTTTCAGTAATAATTTTTCAGTTTCAGCAAAATAAGTGGTATCCAAACACATCCTAAGTATTGTATGAGACAGTCTCATGAGACCTATGTCTCAATGACATGTGGGTCCTACGCGGGACCCAAATGTCATTGAGACATAGGTATCATGAGACGGTCTCATACAAGAATTTTCCATTATAAAGATAGACATACTCATATTCACATACATGCAAGCTCATCCGGAGTTATGTATATATTTGCTATTAACTTGAAATTGCGAGTGAATTTTTTCTTATTTTGTTAGAGATAACTAAACTATAAAATTGTAGTAAAATTTTAGATTTCTTTTTAGATTTTCTAATATCATGCATCTTGTTTAGATATTGTCTTTTCTATAAAATTAAATATATCATACAATATTGATTAATTAGAAAATCTATAAGTTTTATATAAAGAATTGAATTTAAATCAAGTATTTATATAGAAAAGTCTAATACATTCTTAGCTTTATTCACGTGTTATGAAATAATTTGTACTCTATTGAAACTTTTAACTTCTTAAAATAAACTTTTGAAATTTTATTTCAAAAAAAAAAAAAAACAATTATTTGTAACCCAAATAACAAAATAAATTCTCTCTTTTTAGGAAACCATCGTTCTAATTAATCTCTAATTTTTTTTTTTTAAAGCTCAACTTTCTTTTGCAATTGGCATCTTATGTGACTTGCACTCTTTCTTGTCTCCCACAAAAAAAAAAAAAAAAAAAAAAATCAAAATAACAATAACTTGAAAAAAAAAAAGAGTATTTAAGAAAATTACAAAAAATCAGAATATTGAACACATAGTCCAAAAAGTGCATTTTGGAACTAGGTTGATAAAACCTAAATCTGTTTGGACAATATTTTATTACACATACCAAACAAGTATTTATTTTGAATTTGAGAAGGAAATTTCTTTAGCTACATGTCTTAAATATAATTTTGTTAGAACTACTAAAGAGTTTTCATTTATTATTTTTACAAAAAAAAAAATTTGAATTTGAGCGGGACTTTTATTAAACTTGTATAATCTATTTGTAATGTTGCCATTTTTTTTATGAGATACTACAATGTTTTAAAGTTTTTTTGTTTTTTTGTTTTTTTTTTAAGTTCATTAAAAGCCTAGTTTATTTTTTTAGGGGGCTAATCATAATTAAAAAAAAAATTGTTTTGAAAATAACACAAATAACTAAAAATTTGGTGGGGTTAGGGACCATGACCCTCCATTATCTCAATGTAGATCTTTGTTGTCCTCCTTTGTTTTATTGAATTTTCTTTTTAAATAAAAAAAAATAATATGAGTAAAAGTTTCATGCAAAAAGGAGTGTGCCTCTGAAGCAAAACTAAGAGGGAATTAAGGTTCTATTTGGTTGGAATCATAGAAAAGTGAGATGATAGAAAAATGGAAGGATATAACTTTTTTTAAATTTTCCATCATGTGGGTTTGGCACATAGAAGATATGAGAAGTTGTATGATAGAAATTAAATTACTATTATACCCTTATTATAGTTTAAAATAATAGGGTAAGAGCATCTCCAATAGATTAGCTAAATCTATATTTTGGAGAGTAAACCCAAAAAACTAGCTCCAACTGATTCTCTATATGCAAAACTTTTCCAAATTTTTTTTGAAGTTGCTACAGTTGTTTACTTGATCTAGAGAACACTATAGCAACTCCAAATGAATTTTTCTACTTAAAAAATTCATACATCTCAATAAAAATAAAAATAAAATTCTCTCTCTCCTCTCACAGCTACAAACACAACAATTTTTCTCTCAAACATCTCTAAACTCAAGCATAATCAGATTATCATAATACAAACTCAAAAATTTTAAAATTAATCAAATCATAACAAAAAAGAAAAAGAAAAAAAAGACAGAAGACAGAAGCCATCTGACCCATCTGGACTGCGTTGGGGATGAAGATGAGCGACGGCACAGTGACCCATCTCTCTTGTTCTTTCCCTCTATGCCTCTTTTCTTTCTTTTCTTATCGCAGAGAGAGCTAGTGAATGTTCTGGAATCAAGTTAAAAAAAAATTAAAAAAAAAAAAAAAGTCAGAGAAAGAAAGAGAGAATGAGAGCTGGATTTGCTGGAATGTTCTTGAATGAGGGAGAAAAAGAAAATAAAAGAAGGGGGGGATAGAAATAGGACACTGGACATGTGTGTGGAGGAGAAAAACAAGAAAAAAGAAATGAAACGTATGGATGAAAATGAAATGAAAGAAAGGAAAAATAATATAAAGAATAAAAAATCCTAATTGAGAAATGTTACCACAATATTTTTACAATATTTTCGCAATAAATTTTAAGTAATAGATTGTTATTAGTTAATATTGGTGAGTAAAAAAATAATTTCAGTGGTGGGTTCAAATTAGAACTAGTAACAACTTTCCACATAAATTTTGTTACGAAAGTATTTCAAAAAATATTGTGGACGTAACACTTCTCATTGAAAAATATAGTTGTTAAAAAAAGAATAAATAATATTTAAATGAGATAGAGAAAGGATAGGGAATCTGTTGGAAGATGTATTTGAAAAACTAGGTAGATAAAAGTTAAATGTCACTGTTCACTGTCCAAACAATACAAAAATATGGAGAAGTTGTTGAAGATGCCCTAAAAAGGGTAGTAATGTCTTTATAACTTTACATCTACTTTTTCTCTCTCTTTTCTCTCCATTTTGTGGGACTGGGTGGAAAATTACCTACCGATTTTTCATCTCTTCCATTTTCTCTTATCCACCAAACAATGAAAAAACACCTATTTTCCTCCCCCGATTTCATCATTCCCCTTTTCACCCCAACCTAACATAGCATAAAGGTTTGCTCAACGAAGAAGAATATGTGCTAATTAAGATAAGTCTTAGTCAATTAAAAAAACAGATATAGATAATCAGGTATAGGTCTTTCATTTTCCTAGCAAAAATAATAATAATAATAATAATAAAAAGAAAAAAGGAAAAAGTAAAGGTTTCTCTTTCTTTTGTTGTTTTTTTTTTTTTATATTTTTTTTGCTGGAAAACATGATCAAGGGGATCTAAGAGTTTTTAAAGAAAAAAAAAAAAAAAAAACGATAGATGCATTGAAAAAAAAAATTCCAAACTTGTTTCTTAGTTGTTTTGAGAATTTGCTCTTAAAAATGGTTTTTGGAGTGCTTTTCAACCTCAAAATCTATTTGTCACTTATTTTTTATTTTATTTTTTTACTCACTCCTCTTCCAATAATAATAATAATAATAATAATAACAACAACGACAACAACAACAACGTTCTGTTTGTTTTGAAGTATTTTTTTTTTTTTTTGAATTTTTTTCCCCATTTGCAGGTATTTAATTGCATTTAAAATGTGGTCAAACTTGTAAAATATTTTCTGTTGATTGTAATTTTTTTTTAATAAAATGTTGAAAAATGTTTTACCTTTAAAATTTTGGTAAATATTTTTACAAAAATACACAGTGACTTCCCCTCACCTTGTCTAGCAACTAGGTCACCAATCTGGTGGGCTAGATAGCCAAAGCTGGCAATTTGGTGGCCAAAGTTTCCACTCCAGCGACTGATGATGGTGGTCTAGTCACCGGAGCCACCGTTTTGATTACCGAGGTTGGCGGTTCGGATGGCTGGAACTGTCGCTCCAGCGACAGGTAATGAGGGTTTGGTCTCTAAAGACATCGTTCCAGCGTTTGGTGTTGGAGGTCCAATAACCGAAGCCATAGTTCTAATCATTGGTGCTATGGACTAGTGGCCAAAGACACCATTATGGCCATTGGTGCTGGCGGTCAGGTCACTGGAGATGCTGCTTCGACGGCAATCTCCAAAGCCCCCATTTCGGCTGTCGATTTTGGAGGTTTGGTTATTGGACCTCCAACACTAATGGCTCTGGTGGTTGAGCTATCGATTTTGGTAGTTTGCTTGAAATATTTTACTTATCATATCAAACACTTGAAAATTTTGTACATATGAAAATATTTTATTTCAAAACAAATGGAGCATAAATTTCTTTGCAGTGGATCTGGTGGTGCTCAGTTGGTCTTAGTCTCACCATGGTTTGGTTGTAGTTGGTAGGGAGAGGCGAATGAAAAAGAGGGAGAGAGAAAGGAACACTAGAGTGAGAGAGAGAGAGAGAGGGAAGGTTTGGAAAAAAATATTCTCAATATAACTAAAACAAAAACCACCCATCCAAATATTTACTATAAAAATGCCATCCAAAACAAAAACCGGAAACAAGAATGGTTTAAAAAAAATGTTTGAAACAAAGTGGAAAACAAGTAAAACATGGTGAGTCTCACATTTTTTGTGTTTCAAAAATTGAAAACTGTTTTTAAATTAAGCTACCAAACATGTTCTAAACTTTCCTATAAATAAGAAGAAGAAAAAGAAAGAATAAAAAATAACAAGGAGCTTGGGAGCTCACTTAAGAGTTAAGAGAAAGGTTTTGTTTCATGCAAAAAAAAAGAAAAAAAAAAGAAAAAAAAAAGAAAAAAACTGGAGAAAAGTTTTGTTGTTGTACTTGTATCCGAAGAAGTGCGGATCCCTATCTTGCACTCCAACGTGTATGAATATTGAATGATAAATTTATAATACTGTAATATATTATATATACTAGTAATATTATTCATAAAATGCTATGTTTTAGATTTGTTTTCCATGAATATTATTCAATCGTCTTGTGGGTGCTTAATACAGGTATAAATATTGATATTTGTAAAACCCATAAATAAATTAATTACAGTGGAACTAAAAAAAAAAAAAATTTACATGCTCATAATGTTAGACAATCTCTTCCACACATATAATATTACTAACAACAAAAATAAAATATTTGGAGAAGCATTGATTCAATAGGAAAAGGGGTTCTACATTCAAATTAACTCAAGCTCAAATGTTAGATATTTAAAAAAAAACATTCAATTGCACATATCATTTTTATTTATTTACTTTTACTTCTACCCGGATTTGATAGTTGAAAATGATTTGAACTACTATTTTTTGGCATGCCCGGGAAAGGAATACCTATCAAATATCATAAGAGATTAAATTTTACTATTCAATAAAATTAATTTAATCTAATAACGTACATATAAACATAACACAAATACAACCTAGAAATAAAAAGATGAAACCCTTGTTGTAGGATGGAATACAAAATTTGATAATTCTTAAATAATGAATAGATAAAGCATAAAAATTATAGAGGTTTATATAATGAATTTCATGAATTTAAAATTGCCTTTTATGAGAAATACATAGTTGTAATGGCGTGGATGGTAGAGTAGGTTTGATAAAGCATTCTACCATGTATTTCACAAAATCCGAATTACATAAGTAATAAGAAAAAACAAAACAAAACAAAAAGAGAGTTAGATTTATAATTAACATAGAAATTATAAGAGAAAGAGAATTATTGATAATGGGGAAGAGAAAAAATTGATTAGAACAATATATAGTGTTTCTATATAAAAAAAAGAAAATAAAAAAGAAGCTATGTGTAGAAATATATAAAAGAAAACACACAAAATGTAGGCTCAAAAAATAAAAAAGGAAACAAAAGAATTTTTATTTATTTATTTAAAAGTAGCTTAGGATGGTTACAAAGCTATGCCATAAAAAATTGTATTTATACGTTAAGGGGGAAATTTTTTTTTATATCAATAATTTTTTTTTAAGGTAGAAATGATAGTAGACTTTATTTATACAAAATCACGTTGTACAATGAGAAAATGAAAATAATGACATTCTTCTAACCAAAAAATGACTTCTTTATATCAACAATTAAGCTTTATGTTTATCCAAAAAACTGATAAAGCAGTAATTGAGAAGTTGATAAGAATTGATAAACTGTTGTTTCTATATATATAAAAAGTTACTACAATTTGGTGAAGCCATTTGGCGTAACCATGACTTCTAAGTCTTCACTATAATTTGATGAAGCCACTTAGCTTAGTCACGACTTCTAATCACAACTTTTTTGATACGATATGATATGATATAGTATGACAAATCGAAAGATTATGAGCTTGACCAAAGTTCGAGCTGACTTGGACAAAAGTTAACCATAATTATTAATCTCTCTTTTTTCTTTTTATAAATTTTATTTTACATATAATTAGGGGAAAGTGATAATCTAGTGGTTATTGGATTATTTGTGATGTTGAATTTCATGTCTATTTATTTAAAAAAATATTGTGGATTTCAGTTAATTCGATTTGTAAATTTTTTTATCATCGAATAAGAGATATTATATTTGTGATTCAGAATCTATTTACATGAAATACTGATTGATGCCTTGCCTTGATAAATATCAATTATCATAAATTGAAACATCATAAGTTAAAATTTTATCGTATCAATAAAAAAATTATATAGAGGTCTTATTATTTTCAATTTTTGTATTTATAAAAATAATCTTGTTGTCAAATTAAAATTGATTTAATGATAAGATAAATTAAATATAAAGAAACCTCATTTTCAAAATAAAATATCAAATAATAAAAATTTAAAAGTGAGAATAAAATCAAATTCCATAAAATTAAGATTCATGTTTTACTCAAACTATAACTATCAAAATTCATCTTCTCAATTAGTAATGTCAAATTATTTTCCTTTACAAATGGTCTCAAAAAACGATTTAAAAAAATTATTTTTATGTATTTATATATATATGTGTATATATATATTTTTTAATGAGGGAGAATGATTACTCTCTTTGAAAAAAGAAAAAAATAAAGGATCTAAATATGATTCTAGTACATTAAATTTTAATAAGTTTTAATAATTAATATTTGTTTGCACATGTAAAAATATATGATTAAGAATGTGGGTCCCGATGTTATAATCAAAAGCTAAATAGTCATTGTGGGTGTGCAGGCTAAATAGCTAAATTCAGAAGATCGGGGTCCCACTTGAAATGGTAGAGTTTAAGTTTGACTTTTGGGCAAATCTTTACCTTGTAGAGTGTGTAAAGGAACCAAACCAAGACAAGAATAGAATGATGAGAGAGAAACTTAAAAATAAAATAAAATAAAATAAAATAAAAGGAAAGCAGGGGCCAGAGGGAGTGAGACAAGGAAATATTAAGAGGAAACCAAACGGAAAAAAAAAAAAAAAGGATAGTTTTGTCATAACACGAAATCCCGCCGGGTAATGTCAGAAACGGTCGCCGGCGACCTCGTCCTCATAATAAATGATGTATTGGTGCACACCTGGCCGTGAGTGTACCCACTCAACACTCTACTCTCTTTAGAGAGAGAGAGAGAGAGAGACTGTTTGTGTGAGAATTTAAAAGCCCAGACTCCGTGTTATCAGAGGCAATGCTTTTAAAATCCATCAGTTACATTTTTTTTTTTTTTTGAGATAGATAGACATTGTATACTACTTATATAGACTTATAGTTGGTACAACTGCGTAAGGAGTAAGGAGAGGTGAGAGAGAGAGAGAGAGAGGGTGGCTGGTCAGGTCTACACTCTACTACACTACTACTGGGTCTATACACTATCTCTCTCTCTCTCTCTTTGCTTTTTTCTTACTTAATTACGCCCCCAAGATTTCGTCTGTTGTGTTATTTGAGAGAGAGAGAGGGAGAGAGAGAGTGTGTACCTTAACTCACTCTCCAAAATCATGCCGATATATAATCTTTGATACTATTATATATTCCTTTTAGCCGTTTCTTTTTTTCAAGTTTTCATCATCAAATTATAAATATAAAAAAACAAAACGGTTCATGGGTTTTGTGATTTTTGAAAGTTTTTTGAGTATTATTTGACTTCTCTTATTATATGCTGTCTCTGTGTCTTCATTTCCTTATAAACGAAGCACCACCCAAAATTCTTGTCTTTCTTTCTTTGTTTGCTTGCTGTCTTTTTTGTTTAATGGGGGATAATAGCTGATTCACACACACTTTGAGAGTGGGAGTGTGTGTTGTTGTACTTGTAGTGAGAGAGCTTATTAGCCCTAGCCAAGTATATATCTATACTATACATTTATATACATATATATATATATATATAGATATAGATATGGAGTTCGGCGGAGGAGGAGGCGGTGGGGACCACCACGATGCCTCCTCCGAAGGTCGGAGGAAGAAGCGCTACCATCGCCACACTGCTCACCAGATTCAGAGACTCGAAGGGTAAACCTTGAAGTTCTTATCTTCATAGCGCTCTTGCATTATAGCTTTCTATAACATTCTTTGTTTGATTGCTTTTTTTTTTTTTTGGGTTGCCTTGGCTTTGTTTGTTTTTGTTTTTGGTTTATGAATGATGATGGGGTTTCTTGCTACTTTCTGAGTCTATTTTTGTGATTTTTGGAATGAAGGATGTTCAAGGAGTGCCCTCACCCAGATGAGAAGCAAAGGTTACAGTTAAGTAGGGAGTTAGGCTTGGCTCCTCGCCAGATCAAATTTTGGTTCCAAAACAGGAGGACCCAGATGAAGGTATATATTGCTAATACTCTCTCTCTTTCTCACTTTCCAATAGATTTTAGTATTTTTTATGTAATATATGCATGCCTTATTGGCTGCCATTGCTATTCAGGCTCAACATGAGAGAGCTGATAACTGTGCCCTTCGGGCAGAGAACGATAAGATCCGTTGTGAGAACATAGCAATCCGAGAGGCACTCAGAAATGTCATCTGCCCCTCTTGCGGGGGCCCTCCGGTTACCGAAGATTCCTACTTTGATGAACAAAAACTCCGAATGGAGAATGCCCAATTGAAAGAAGAGGTAATCTACTTCAACTTGTGTATTATTTCATTACTTTCTCTCTCTCTCTCTCTCTCTTTAATTTTTATTTTTATGGTATTTATTTCAATTATTTTGTTCATCTACTTGATTGTGTCTTAGTTATTTCTTTGGTATATTATTTTGCAGCTTGATAGAGTATCAAGCATTGCGGCCAAGTACATAGGAAGGCCAATTTCTCAACTCCCACCAGTACAGCCCATCCCTATTTCTTCATTGGACTTATCAATGGGAAGTTTTGGAGGCCAAGGGATTAGTGGACCTTCTCTTGATCTTGATCTTCTTCCGGGGAGTTCATCGACTCTACCAAGTTTGCCGCCTTTTCAGCCCGCTTGCTTTTCGGACATGGACAAGTCCCTCATGACAGATATTGCTGCCACTGCCATGGACGAATTACTAAGGCTTCTTCAAACCAACGATCCCTTGTGGATGAAGTCCCCGACTGATGGGAGGGATGTTCTTGATCTTGAAAGCTATGAAAGGATTTTTCCAAGGGGTAATGCTAACTTGAAAAACCCCCACGTGCGGATTGAGGCTTCTAGGGATTCATGCGTTGTTATCATGAATGGTTTAGCATTGGTTGATATGTTTATGGACTCAGTAAGTTCCTTTTATCCTTGTCAGTACACACAAACTAGTAAGTATTAATTGGAATCCCCAAAGTTTTAACCTTTTAAGACTGTATCTAATAAGTTATAACTTGTTTGAGTTTGCAGAACAAGTGGGTGGAGCTATTCCCCACAATTGTCTCAATGGCAAGGACTTTAGAAGTGATATCATCCGGAATGATGGGTAGTCATAGTGGCTCTTTGCAACTGGTACTAGGAACTTTCTTTCCTGGTTTCAATACTAATTATATACGGTACAATCATGTTTGAAGATTTACTCACATGAAAGTTGTTATTAATTGCAGATGTATGAAGAGTTGCAGGTGCTTTCACCGCTTGTACCTACTAGGGAGTTCTATTTCCTCCGTTACTGTCAGCAAATTGAGCAAGGGTCGTGGGCAATTGTAGATGTCTCTTATGATATCTCTCGTGATAACCAATTTGCTTCTCAATATCGATCTCACCGGCTTCCCTCTGGATGCTTGATTCAGGACATGCCCAATGGGTATTCCAAGGTTGTCAAATTAGTCATCAAATGTGTTTACTCCTCAGGTAGTTCCATAAGCATTAGTGTAATTTACTCATACCCTCATCTCAAATGTGGGAATATAGGTTACTTGGGTGGAACATGTGGAAATTGAAGACAAAACTCCAACTCATCGGCTCCACAGAGATCTTATTCATAGTGGGTTGGCATTTGGAGCTCAAAGATGGCTTGCTACTCTTAAGAGGATGTGTGAAAGGTTTGCTTGTCTTATGGTGACGGGCACTTCTACTACTCGGGATCTTGAAGGAGGTAATTTCAGCAACATATTCTGAATAAATGCTTAATTTTGTAGCCTTGTTTTGAAACTGTTACATCGTGTATGTTCTACTTCCAGTAATTCCATCACCCGATGGCAAAAGAAGCATGATGAAACTTGCCCAAAGAATGGTAAACAATTTCTGTTCAAGCATTAGCACATCAAACGGCCACCGGTGGACCACACTTTCTGGGTTGAATGAGGTAGGAGTTCGAGTGACTGTCCATAAGAGCACGGATCCTGGCCAACCCAATGGTGTGGTTCTTAGTGCAGCTACTACTATTTGGCTTCCAATTTCCCCCCAAAATGTCTTCAATTTCTTCAAGGATGAAAGAACTAGACCACAGGTATGTGTATAATTAAATGTTGGATGTCAATCTGTTATATGATCAATAAGTGTGAAATTATTAAGCATATCAATGAAATTAATTTCCTTTCCATATAGTGGGATGTTCTCTCCAATGGCAATGCGGTGCAGGAGGTTGCTCATATAGCAAACGGGTCACATCCTGGAAACTGCATATCTGTTCTTAGAGTAGGTGTTTGAACTTTGAATTGGGTTTTGGTTTCATTTCTCATTTTGTTTTTGGGAGGAATTAAAATGTAGTCCATTAATTTTGTTACGCTATGAAATTCCATGAGCAGGCTTTAAACAATAGCCAGAACAATATGTTGATACTTCAAGAGAGCTGCATGGATTCGTCAGGTTCACTTATTGTGTACTGCCCGGTTGATCTACCAGCTATAAACATAGCAATGAGCGGTGAAGATCCTTCCTACATTCCTCTACTACCATCAGGGTTCACCATATCACCAGATGGTCGAGCCGAGCAGGGAGATGGTGCATCGACGAGCTCTAGCACGCACGGGCACGGGAGGTCAGGTGGTTCACTAATTACAGTAGCATTTCAGATACTTGTGAGCAGCCTGCCATCAGCTAAGCTTAACTTGGAGTCGGTGACGACTGTTAATAACCTTATCGGCACCACTGTCCAGCAAATTAAGGCTGCCTTGAATTGTCCTAGTTCCTAATGACTCTGCTTCATCTGCTACACCAACTGTTTTTGGCTCTACCATCCTTAAATATACTGATCAGTTAGGTTCTCAGTCTCTTTGTGCTGGAGGGGTATTCAATGCTGGAAAAGTATATGGGGTTAGTTGGGAATTTGAATGCCCTCTCATCAAGAGCTGAAGCTGATTATTTACTGCTGCTGTGTTTTGCTGCCAAGGTGCATTACATTTTACACCAACTACAATTTTTAGTTTTTTGGGCAAGGCTTTTTGCTTCTTTATTTCGGTTGTTGTTTTGCTATATTTACCTTGGAAGAGTAGTCTTAAAAGAGGGAGTCAAGAACGCACCATACTTGTATTTCCCGTTGGTTTTTCTCTCACCTTTTACCCTTTTTTTTCCTTTGCATTCCCATCTCTCTTCTTTGTCACTGTACAACACCTCAAGAAAAAAGTATGGTTCGGGTATTGACTTCTGTTCATGGACTTCTCTTAATTCATGTATGAATTAATATTATTCTTGTCTTTTATCTATTCTTGTTACAAAACTCTCTCTCTCTCTCTCTCTCTCTCTCTCCAATAAGAAAGGTTGGGGGTCAAACATTGAAGGTTAACTTGTAGTGGGCTCCATGCTCTTTGCTTGGACAAAAGTACTCCAAACGAAATTAAAAAGATATAAATATAAATATATATATTATTTTTTATTTTTTGCATTTGCCTTTCACATTTTATAGGGAAATGCCCTTTTTTATTCTTTATTTTTAATTATTAAATCATAATAATGCCACAACGACATACTTGACAAAACCTGTAGTGGTTTTTAGAGCATCCATTTCTGGATTTACAAACCCCAGCCCACACCCAAATTTATTTGTTTATACTAAAAAACCACATTTTCAAAACTACAATTTCCATCTAACTACTTTCAAATATACCAGCATCCAAATTTATTTGTTAATACATTTAATTAAAAAAAGGATAAAGCTCGTGTCCAGTGCAAAAAAGCACTGGACACAAGCTGTATCCATTAAAAAATATTCATCATAATTATTTTTATTTTTATTTTTTCATAATTATTTTTATTTTTATTTTTTATTTTTTTAATACAGAGAGGAGAGATAGAAAGTTTGAATAATAGAAGAAAAAAAACTTTGCAAAACACAACGCTCTCCAAATTTGTTGAACACTACGGCGTTTTGCAACAATTTGAGAATACGGCGTGAGACATTTTTATTGGTATGCTCACATCCAATCCTCCCAAAAAAAAAACAAAAAAAAACCAAATTAAGAGGTAAAATCTATAAATATATATATATTTTCTATATATATATATTTTTAGAGAGTTTAAACCTATGACGTCCATACCTGATGATAGCTCTTTATCATCAGACTAAGATACTAATCAGAGATTTTACACACTTTTAAAATAAACTCTACATCTTGTTCTATATCCTCTCCATTCTATTAAAATATTCATTCTCATTTTCTCATTTTCACTATTCAAAACATTACATCTACCACCCAAAACATCCACATGTCAGTTTCTGCTTGTGATGGGTGATCATCCAAAGATCATGGCAGTAGAGAATAACTAGTATTTTGAGTAAGCTTGTGACTCTTGGGGTTGTTATATCTGTTCATACAATTGCGTCTCTTCCCAAAGGTTAAATGCTTGCATATAAACACTTACGATTCATTTGTTTTGAAGTAAAATGTTTTCGGATATTTGATATATTAAGTAAATTTTTTCAAGCAAATTACCAAAACTAATGGCTCAACACTGAGGGTCCGTTTGATTGGGAGGATAGAAAAGTGAGAGATGATGGAAAAGTGGAAAGATAGAAAAGATTTTAGTTTCTCTTATTTGTATTTGGATGGGAGGGTGGAAAAGTGAAGGGATAGAAAACTTTTTTGTTTGGTTGAAAATAAAGTTTGTATAAATTTACCATCATGTCACTATTAAATAAGACAAAAAGTAACACATTATACTTTTAAAAAAATTATGTATAGATGGACACTTCATTAAAGTTAAAAAAAAAAAAAATAGCATAAGAATTTAACCCAAAAATGTTTCTAAAAAAAAAAGGAAAAAAAGAAGAAGTCAACATGTCTAGACAAAATCAAAGAAAAAAAAATAAGCCAACACATTAGCAGAGAAAGAAAAGATCTAAAAAAAAAAAGGCAACACGTTAACAGAGAAAGAAAAAAATCAAAGAAGAAAAAAAAAAGGCAACACGTTAATAGAGAAACAAAAAATCAAAGAAAAAAAAAAAAAGCCAACACGTTGAAGGTGAAGTCCAATGTGAGGGGTATTTTTGGAAGCCCCTTTCAGTTTTCTCCCTATTTTGGGGAGAAAACTTTTTGGTAGGTCCGGGGAGAAAACACCTGGGCCCATCATTTATTTCCCTTCCTCACTACCCAACTAAACACACTCAAAAATTTTTCCTTCCCATTTTCTCTCCAAAGTTTTCCATCCACTCTATTTCACCTCCAAACAAACACACCCTAAAGTAGTTAGTGCCAGAGCGGCAGTCAGAGGTGGCTTTAGTGACTAAACTGTCAACAATCACCTTCGGAGCAGTATCTCTAGTAACTAGACCACCAACACCGGTCGTCAAAACGATGTTTTCGGTTACCGGACCTTCGACACTGGTTGCAATGCGGTTTGGCCATCAGACCTTTGACACCGGTTGCCAGTGCAGCATCTTCGGCCATCAAACCGCTGACACCAATTGTTGGTTAGGCATCTCTTGGCACTGGACCGCTAGAGTGGAGTCTTAGAACACCAGACCACTAGCACTGATCACGAGCGGAGTCGTAGGCCATTAGACCGTAGGCACTAGTCCCCGGAGTGGAATCTCCAAACATTGGACCAATCGCATCAATCGCTGGAACAAAGCCTCTAGCCACCAGATCGCCATCACCAGTCGCTGGAGCGAAGTCGCTGGAGCTAAGTTGCTGGCAATTGGACTGCTGTCACCGGTCATTGGACCAGAGTCTTCATCCACCGAACGGTTGGAATTGGTGACTGGAGCGGTGTCTCCGACCATTGACCTAGTGACTAGACAGGGGAGGGGAAGCTATTGTGTCTTTTTGGAAAATGTTTTACCAAATTTTCAAAGGTAAAACATTTTGCAACTTTTTATAAATGATTTTATGGTTAACAGAAAGGATTTTACAAGTTTAACTATATTTTACCTACATATAAACACTTGAAAATGGGAAAATAGTTTTTGGAAAATATTTTACTTTAAAACAAAAGTAGCGCTAGTCAATCATTGGATCATTACAAAATTAACTCTCTTAAACAAACACAAGACTAAGTTTGTGATCACCACCTTAATGTGATTACCATCCACATTTGGAACCAATAGTTGTATTAGAGCATGTTGAGGGACAAATTTTTCCACATGCCACATGTCCCAATTCCACTTAATCTCACTTACCCGCTCATCCAAAAAAATCCAAATGACCTTTATAATTTATTTTGGGCCTCTACAGTAATTTCTCATTCCATCACCAAATTGGGCCACAAGGAAAACCGATCCACTATAAAAATCCCAAAACTGGTCATACAAGCCCAATATACACCATTCCATTCAAAAGTCCATGACTCATAGATCATGGCACACTATTGTTACAAAGTCCACGCTGAAAGATCATGGCACATTATAAAGCCCATGACTCAAAAATTATGGCACATTATTATTATAAAGTCCATGACTCAAAGATTATGACACACTTTTACTATAAAACCCATGACTCAAAAATCATGGCACATTATTATTATAAGACCCATCCCTTAAAGATCATGGCACAACATCGTTATAAAGCCCATGACTTAAAGATCATGGCACACTATAGAACACAAAACTCAAAGATCATGACACACTATTATTATTAAGCCCATGATTTAAAGATCATGGCACTATTATTATAAAGCCCATGACAAAATCATTTATGGCAAATGATCTATCAAAAAGTCCACGGAAAGCTATTTCGTTAAAACCCATGAAAATTATCTCTATTTTACCAAAATCCTATTTACTAATACTTAAATTTATTATTATTTTATTTCTTATGTGTATAGGCCCAAAGGAGCTACATCACACATAAAGCCCAAGGGAGAAAGCTCCTAAGGCAAAACCATTCAAAGTTCTTCAACTCGTATGTCAAAACCTAGCAAAATAACCAACAAATAAGGCCCACATATGTATACACCCCATTTTGTTCCGACATATACTCGAGGTCCTCAGTCTCAATGATGAGAAATCAATTTATTACCAAAATGATCAGTATCGTGTGTGAAACCTGTTGATATCGTATTATTTTTGGCCCCGATTAACGTACCCAATATAGTGATTTAAATCTTAAAAAAGGGTGAAAATCATGTTTTGAAAACCAAAGGTTGGGAAAAAAATATCCAAGATTAAAAAAAAAAAAAAAAAAAAAATCCTATTTAACTAGACTAGATGACGGAACAAACCATCCAAGATTTTACAAAATTCAAACTTTCCGTTTCTGGTAAAGTTTGACCAATGATGATTAAACCTTAATCGGAATTGGTCAAAATGTTGATTTTTTGATCTAAAAGTTCGATTTAGATAAAGTTATAACTGTTGGAAAAACAGATGTTTGTATCGTATACAAAACATACGCAGCGAAAAATTAACGGATCTACTTCATTCGCAATTGATAATATGTACTATGTAAATTTCAGAATTTAAGAATAAGAGAGCGCACCTTGGTGCAGTGAATTTCAAAACCAAAGATTAGAAGTACTTGGAAACACTTTTAGTCTTCACTCCAATTCCACTAATGCCCAAGAAGTGTGATCTCTCAATCAGTTTATATGTATGTGTTCAAGGGAGAATAAGAGAGTGGCTTACACTCATATACACACCGTTTCATCCATCATAAAATTCTGTATGTTTCTCTCCTTATATATAACCGATTATCTAATTGGGCTACCCTTTTGGGCCAATCCAATTGGGCTTTTAGTATGTGGCTTGGAGTGGGACCAAAATGGACAAATAAGACACTAGCTCCAATGGGTTTTGGGCCTTTCTGTCAACTCTTGATAAGCTTAAAATTACCATTAATTATATTTAATACTACTATATAAATATAATTGCACTCTAGGCCTTATTAATAAATTATATCTCTAGACTTTATTATACATTCAACCCCTACATTAAAATATTCGTAGTAATACAAAGTCATGAATGTTGACTACCACTTTGAAGATTACTACATCTTAATCCTTGAGTACCCGGTTTAATCCTTTAAATTATTCATCATATATTTATGAAATTCAATTTCATAAATATATACTTTAGTAACTCCTTACTAAAGTGGTTAGGCCTAACACTCTGAATAACCAAACCCATTAAACTTATCTCAAGGGAATATTTTATATCTCCATTAAGAGATTATGAATTTCATCTTGAGAATATATGTTCCTTCAACACTAAATGTGGCTGTCCAACATACTGAGGTTTTGATCGTGACTTTAGATCTCACTTCTGATATATGAAAGCAACCTACACTTCATGATCAGGTTCATTATTCTCTCAGAATTAAGAGTTGATGTAAATAGAAGTCGTGAGATTTATTATTCATTTGACAGTTGTTAGTAGAATAATAAATCTCACAGCAGTCTAGTTCAATATGTCTTAATACTTAAAACATATTAACATATCAACTAGAACTCTCTACTTCCATGATCAAGACAAATCATCTTAATTGATATGTTATAGTTTTCGCAGATAAAATGCCCAATTTCATCATTGACTACGAACTAAAATTTTGAGTTTACAAAGAACTTGTGACTTATATCTTCTGTGACTAAATCACATAAATCACATATTATGCATCTCATGAACTATATGATAATGTCCAAATATTCATATTACCATTATTTTAGATAATAATAAAACAACTTTAATCACAACATAATGTCATACATAGCATCATACAATAGGATTTAAAGGGCACATATCCTAACAATAACAATCTTAAAGATCATGAAATTCCCTTTAAAACAACACTTCACGAGCCAAAATCGGAGTTAAGACGGATGAAATATCAATAAAATACCAAAACCCTAATTAAATGTATTATTTTTCAGGTAAAAAGGTTATTTTTTTTGGGTGTTTTCACGCAATAAATTGTACCAATCTAGCCACAAATGGTGTAAACTTCCTAAACCAGATTGAAGCATGATGGGTTTGCTTCCTTCCATAAAAAGGGCTTGACGATATATTCTCCGGATTGGGAGAATAGTGCTATTAAATTTCCTCCACTGTGTCACCTCCCTTTTAGACGCAATATCTCAACAACCGTAACTCCAAATTATGTGAGGTTAGAACCAATGGAAACTAGACATCCATACCTTTTTAAGGACACCAAGTTTGAAGAAATATGAGCTCTTGAAGACCTTCAAACAGCAGCCCAAAAATAAGGTTGAAAAGAGGAAAAAGCTGAAAACTGAAATTGAGTGAGCAAATGGGCAAGATTGGTGAGATGTTTCGGAAACATCTCACCCCCGCAGCCCATTGCAAGTGGCGGCTAGGGGGAGATGTTCCCAAAACATCTCCCAATCCCCATAAATAGACCCCCTCCCCCTCTTGGAAATTCATGCACAAAAATCCCAAATATTCCCCTCTCTCTCTCTCTAGGAATTTCTTTAGATCTAATTTCTCTTTCTTTTCCCCTTGGAAAACACCCCTAAACAGAAACTCTAGACCCTTTTTCCTCCATTTTCACACCTCAAAAGTTCATAGGTAAAAGAGAGATGGTGAAACTTCTTCCATAGCTACACCATTCTCTCTCTCTCTCTCTCTCTCTCTCTCTCTCTCTCTCTCTCTCTGTGTAAAATACATTTTTTAATATATTGTAATGCTCTTTTATCTTGTTCATTTTCTTCTTTATTTATTTTACATATTGTTCTATATCTCTCTATTTGTGTATATTTATTGTTTATGCACCTTACTCTTTAAAGAACTTTATACTTGCCAAAAATGTTTTCTACCATTTTTCTTTGTTGTCTTCTCTCTTTAAATCGCTTGGGTTTAAAGAGAAAAAAACTCAACATTTTTGATAAGTCTTCATCTTCCTAACTAGAAAGCTTGTGGCATCTTCCTAACTAGAAAGCTCGTGGAGGAATAGTCTCGTGCACGGCCAACCTTAGTGGAAAAATGAAGATTTACCATGGATGAGTTTCTCTTAAATGGATCTTAAACTTATTCCTAAGCACAATATGGGTATGCTTCCGGGAAAATGGTTGAGGTCCCCAAGCCTCCATTTTTCCAACACGGAAGAGAATCCATAAGCTTGGATGTGACAAGAGTTAGGGTTTATTTAAGAGAAATTTCCTAAAAAATAATCTTAACACAACCCTTTAAATTATGTCTTTGGTTTTAAATTCCTTTACATTCAAGTCTTTCAATTATGTCTTTGCTTTTAAATTCCTTTACATTCAAGTCTTTAAAATATGTCTTTCTCTTAAATTCCTTTATATTCAAGTCTTTAAATTATGCCTTTGCTTTATATTCCTTTACTTTTAAGTCTTTTAAATATTGTTCTTCTTTGCTTTAACTTAAGAATTTTACCTTTGAGCTTGCTTTATTTTCCATATTTCCTTTCTCATGTGTAAAAGCGTTTAAGGGCTCTAGCTCTTTTAGCTAGCACTATAAACCCTAGATTACCAAAATAGAAATAGTTTGGGTAAATAAGCCTCTAAAAAATGTGATTTCAAAAGATAAAAAAAAGGCTCAAATGGACATCACTTTTTTAAAAAATGAATCTTTTTCAAAGAAAGTTTCCCTTTAATTTCTTAAAAGCCTTCCAAATGGGCATTTTTCAAACCCACCATTTTCAAAACCTTCCCTCTTTCAAACCAAAGAATTTAAGTGTTCTACCCTAAAAAGATGAAAAACAATGGTTTTTTTTTTTTTTTTTTCAAAACCATGGAAACCCTTTTCTTAAAACCATTCTTTGCTTTAAAATGATTTCTACTCAAGTTTTGGGCTTCCATTTTTTAAACGCTTGGAAATCCCCTTTTTCTAATAACGTAGCTTCAATCTTAAAACTTTTAATTCTTACAAAAATCTTTTTCTAAAAACCAATCTTTTCTACCTTACATAAATGAATAAAAACCATGGTTTTCACTAAAACCATGGAAATCCTATTCTTTAAAAAAAAAAAAAAAAAAAAAAATCTTTTTCATAAATGACTTTGGTTGCAATTTGGGGATCTATAAATTCTTTTCCTAAAATAAGTTTGGATTCTCACTATTATGAAAGCCCTTTTTCAAAAGCAACCCTTTTTTTCAAATGGCCTAAAATCTAGTGTTGGGTATGTTCTTTCTAAAAGGTTTGAGAATTTTTCTTCTTAAAAAGGCAAGTTTCCAAAAAGGTTTTTAAACCTTAAAATTTGATTTCCTTAATGTTTTGTTCATAAAAATGATTTTACTTTCCAAAATTCACCTTCTTAAAATTAGAACATTCTTTATGTTTTCTCATTAAAGAAAAACCATTTTCATGTAAAACCAAGATAAGCATTTTTTTAGGTCTTTTTCCAACAAAGTTTAAGCCTTAGTTTCAAAATAACATTTTCCCTAAAAAGTCATGAGTTTTCCTAAAAGAAATTGCTCATCTTTCCAAAGGTAATATTTAAGGCCTCTTTTCATACCCATTATTTTTGAACCTTTTTAAAATGCATTGTTTTGAGGTTTGTGTCTATAGTTCATTTCCATTGAACCAATAGACCCCTATCAAGCTAATATACTCCCCCTCACCTTTGCACTAATGTTTTGGTTCATTGTGTTTGTGCATGGGAATGGAAATTTGGAGAATAAAGTGCTAAAAGGTGATATTTTTCCTCTCCACTCTTTCCATTTTATGTATATATTCACTTGTAAGATACATAATAAATAAATACTCACATGTTAAACTATATGTATTATTTTTTTGCAACGTAGTATATTCTTTCACATGCTATATATTGTTTGTACAATTTTTTTTTTTTTTTCAAAATCAATTGCCAAGTATTTAATTTGTTTTTTCCCCTAGAATGTTAATGTTAGAATTAAATTAAAAAAGGTACTGTGGGGGCTCGAGGACTGAGGAAGGGTTTGATGAGCTGTTATCGTCATTATTAAGGCATCGTAAGCCCGAAAAGGGGATCCACCAGAGGATGGGAGGGGAAGAGACAAGAGACTTCTGGGAAGTCTAGACGAGTAGAATGAGGTGTAGAGAGAGAATCATGGAAAGTAGGGGAAGTCTCCAGTGAGAGTTATCCTACTGCCTCCGCATTAAATGACTGGTAACAGCTTTATCAGCTGCATTGATGAGGAAGTGACCTGAACAGTGGAGTTCATAGCTAAACAGCTCCTTCTACCACCTTCAACAGAAGTTTAAGGGGACAAGTGTCATAGTGAGAGCCTGGGTAGGTGGAGATGGAGGGCCAAGATGTAAAGGGCTGAGAAGTATATAAGGTAAAGGAACTTCCATGTGAAAGAGATCGAGAAAAAAGAAGGGAAAGAGAGAGAAACCAGAACAAGAGTATTGAGAGAAGAAAGTGAACAGTGTATCATTCTGTGTAAGAATTTCCTCCTCGGGCAAGCTTGTGATAAGCCTTATATATACTTAAACTTTGATTTGTGGTGAGGCCCTTCTTATTTTTGTCCTCGGGCTAAGCCCTCTCCTTTTTTGTTTAACCCACTCTCTTACAAATATCTATTGATTTGGGCCTAGTTGAGCTGCACAATCCTCACTATTCTAAGTGGGCTTGGGCTGTTTGATTTTTGTGTCCTTACAATTGGCGCCGTCTATGGGAAGAAGTGTTGTTGTGGGTTTATCCTGAGTAGTCATGGCCAACTTGGGGCAAGATAGAGAGAAGTTTGTTGGTTTATAAAGGGAAAATTAGTTTGTAAATTTGGAGCGAAGGAGAGACAGGCACCATACACCGAGTGTCATGGTAGAGTCTTATCACACTGAACATACAAAAGGAGTCACTCAAGGACAAGAAGTCATATTTTGCATGATCAGGAGACTCGAAAGTTGCAGCTTGAGATAGATCGCTTGCGCAAGAAACTGCGGTGAAAGAAGCGTGATAGAAGAAGTTCTTCACCCCCATTAAGTGATGGATTAGGGGGAAGTAGGGATCGCTCATATTGCCATAGGTCAAGAACTCCATCCAGTGAGTCCTTCTCAGCATCGTCACGTTAGGATAAACTGGAAAAAGGCAAGTACAAGTGCGGGCAAGGTTCATCCCACCAAAGCACGGGGAATGATGCGATGAGTAAAGCACTTCTGCAAATTTCTAAATCACCCTTTGTTAGAAGAATCAATAAGGCTAGGCTTCCCCCACCGGTTTTCACAGCCAACCTTTACCATTTACAACGGAAGGTCTGACCCTATGGAGCATGTGAGCCATTTCAATCATAAGATGGCAGTTCATTCTAGCAATGAAGCCCTCATGTGCATGGTTTTCCCCTCCAGCCTCAGGTCTGTGGCTATACAGTGGTTTGATGCTTTAGAGGAGGGGTCAATAAACTCTTTTGAGGAGCTGACAAGGGCATTTGGAGCAAGATTTGTAACATGCAGTAGAGTCCCTAAGCCCCTGGACTCTCTTTTGTCCATGGCCATGAGGGAGGGTGTGACTCTCAAGACCTACTCGGATAGGTATTGGAAAACATACAATGAAGTAGATGGAGATTTTGAAGATGTAGCAGTGAGAACATTTAAAGTGGGGCTCCCGACGGAACATGAATTGCAAAAATCATTGACAATGAAGCTTGCCCTTAGTATTCACCAGCTCATGGATCGCATTGGTAAGTATAAGAGAGTAGAGGAAGATCAAACCCAGGGAAAGGGCAAAGCTAAGGTTTTTCCAGAGAAAAGGGATCCTCGGGGAGGAGGGTATCATAATAACCGCCCTAGGAGAGACTTCTCCAATCAGACATCATCTGCGGGGGCTCAAGTGATTAATTCATTATTTAAAGAGCCAGTCTATAAGATATTGGAAAAGATAAAGAATGAACTATATTTCAGATGGCCCAATAAGATGGGTGGGGATCCTTCCAAAAGGAACCAGAGCCGTTATTACCATTATCATCAAGAAAAAGGGCATACCACAGAGGACTGCAGGACTTTACGGAATCACTTAGGTCAACTGGTGAAGGCAGGGAAGCTAAGTCAGTTCTTGCATCAGCTTGTAGGTCAGTTCGGGCATTCTAAAAATTGGGTATCAGAGGGATGGAGCTCCTTGGCCAGCATTGGGCACAATTAATGTGATTTTCGCTAAGCCCAGGGGCGATGTTGGGACTTGTTTGGGGGTCATGTCTGTGACTGTGGGCCCGATTTAGGAGATAGGGATCGGACACTCAAAAAGGCCAAGGTGGTGGCCACACCCATTTTAGGTTTTTCAGAGGAGGATAAGGAGGGAACATTCTAGCCACACGATGATGCCTTGGTAGTAACCATTAGGATTGGTGGCTATGATGTAAAAAGGGTCCTGGTAGACTAGGGGAGTGGAGCGGAGATTATGTACCCTGACCTGTATAAAGGTTTTAATTTAAAGCCCGAGGACCTGGAGAGGTATGACTTGCTGTTGATAGGCTTTGATGGGAGGATAGTAGTCCCCCATGGGATGATAAGGTTACATGTGCAGGTTGGGGACGAGGAAGTGCAAGTCAGTACATTGTTGTGGAGGCCTATTCCCCTTACACAACTATCTTGGCCAGACCATGGCTTCATGCTATGGGAGCAGTCTCGTCAACCTTACACTTGAAAGTTAATTACCCCACACAGGGAAGAGTTGGGGAATTAGTAGGAAGTCAAGCAATGGCTAGGCAATGTCTGATAGCAGCCATTACACGGCAACCCGCAGGTCAAGCCGTGGCGGAAGATGGGCGAATCCCATAGCAATCAAAGGGTCCCGAAGTAGGACTTGGTACCGAGTCTTAGGGGGTGCTGTCTAAGGAGTTGGAAAAGATTATGATTGGACAGGATAAAGAAAAGTTCTTTCAAGTGGGGTTTCAGTTGCCGTCCTTGGAAAAGGCAGCCTTGGTGAAGTTCTTGGAGGACAACATGGATGTATTTGCTTGGAGTACCTATAACGTACCTGGGATTGACCCCGAGTTTATATGTCATCAGCCGAATGTGAATCCAGAGGCGACCCCACGAAGGCAGCCACCTCGGCGTTCGTCAAAAGAGCATGCTGAGGCAGTAAGGGTAGAAATAAACAAACTTAAGCAAGCAGGGGCAATCAAAGAGGTCTTTTACCCCGAGTGGTTGGCTAATACCGTGGTAGTAAAGAAGAAAAATGGGAAGTGGCGTGTGTGTGTGGACTTCACGGATTTGAATAAAGTTTTCCTGAAGGATCCTTTCCTCGTTCCTCGGATTGATCAACTAGTGGATGCAATAGTTAGACATTCTTAGATGAGTTTCTTGGATGCCTTCCAAGGGTACCACTAGATACCTTTAGCATTAGCTGATCAAGAAAAAATTGCTTTCCGCGCACCCAATGGAAATTACCATTATCGGGTGATGCCCTTCGGCCTTAAGAATGCGGGATCCATATATCAAAGAATGGTGACACAGATGTTTGAGTCACAGATTGGGAGGAATGTGGAGGCATATTTTGATGATATGGTGGTAAAGAGCAGGCAGGTTATAGAGCACTTAGCAGATTTGGGGGAGGTGTTCTTAGTGTTGAGGGAACATAGGCTGCTCTTAAATGCATCTAAGTGTTCTTTTGGGGTCAGCTCGGGAAAGTTTCTAGGCTATATGATTACACACCGAGGAATTGAGGTCAATCCTGATCAGATTAAGGCCATTAATAGCTTGCATCCTCCTCCGAATCCTAAGGAGGTACAAAATTTAATGGGGATGGCAGTAGCTCTGAATAGGTTTATCTCCCGATCAGCGGATAGGTGTCATCTGTTTTTCCAGCTCCTCCACAAGTGGAAAGACTTTCAATGGACCGAGGAGTGTGTGTTGGCCTTTGAGGAGTTCAAGCAATATTTGTCGCGCCCCCCAGTCCTTTCTAGACTCGAGAAAGAGGAAGTTTTGTATGCGTACTTGGCAGTCATAGATTATGTAGTTAGTCTAGTTTTGGTCAGAAATGAGAGTGGGGTGCAAAGACCCGTCTACTATGTTAGCAAGTCCTTGCATGAAGTTGAGACACGCTATTTACCCCAGGAGAAGGCGGTGTTGGCCATTATACATGCCACGAGGAAGCTCCCACATTATTTTCAGGTGCATACTATGGTGGTGCTCACCTAGCTTCCCTTGCAAGCACTCTTACGAAAATCAGATTACACGGGCAGAATCGCTAAATAGGGGACCATGCTGGGTGCCTATGATGTCAGATATATGCCTTGTACTGCAATAAAAGGACAAGTCTTAGCAGATTTCGTGGCGGAGTTTACAAAAAGTGTAGCTGATGAGGGAAATGGAATAGTGGAGACTATGACAATCTCGGTTTCCGTTGTCCCCACCTGGGAGGTGTACACTGATGGAGCAGCCAATCGAAAAGGAGTAGGGGTAGGAGTTGTATTAATAACTCCCGAGAAGCTGGTGGTGGAAAAGTCATTGCGGTTGGGTTTCCTAGCTACGAACTATGAAGCCGAGTACGAGGCTTTGTTAGCTGGAATGGCAATGGTTAATCAATTGAGAGGCGAGGTCATAAAGCTATATTCAGATTCTCGGTTGGTGGTGGACCAAGTCAATGGGGGAGTTTGAGGCTCGGGATGAGCGAATGCAGGGATATCTTGCTAAAGTTAGACTGGCTCAGGCCAATTTTAAGAATTTTACTCTAAAGAAAATTTCGAGAGGACAGAACTCTCACGCAGATTCTTTGGCTATGCTGGCAACGTCCCTGGGGTCAAATTGTTCGGGTTTATGCCATAAAATCTTATTTATTGGCATGTCATAAATAATTAAATTGTTTAATTATATGAGACTATCTATAAATGAACTAATGAGACATTATCTTAGTCCATGAGATGCATAGTATATGATTTATGTGATTTAGTCACAGAAGATATAAATCACAAGTTCTTTGTAAACTCAGAATTTTAGTTCGTTGTCGGTGATGAAATTGGACATTTTATCTGCGAAGACTATAACATATCAACTAAGATGATTTGTGTTGATCATAGAAGTGGAGACTTCTAGTTGATATGTTGATATGTTTTATCAGTTAAGACATATTGAACTGGACCGCTGTGAGATTTATTATTCTCCTAACGACTGTCAAATGAATAATAAATCTCACGACTTCTATTTACATCAACTCTAAATCCTGATAGAATAATGGACCTGATCATGAGGTGTAGGTTGCTTTGATATATCAGGAGTGAGATCTATAAGTCACGATCGAAACTTCAGTATGTTGGGCAGCCGCATTTAGTGTTGATGGAACATATATTCTTAAGATGGAATTCATAATCTCTTAACAGATATATAAAATATTCCCTTGAGATAAGTTTAATGGTTTGGTTATTCAGAGTGTTGGGCCCAACCACTTTAGTAAGGAGTTACTAAAGTATATATTTATGAAATTGGATTTCATAAATATATGATGAATAACATAAAGGATTAAATCGGGTACTCAAGGATTAAGATGTAGTAATCTTTAAAGTGGCAGTCAACATTCATGACTTTGTATTACTATGAATATTTTAATGAAGGGGTTGCATGTATAATAAAGTTTTGTAATATAATTTATTAATAAGGTCTAGAGTGCAATTATATTCATATAGTGGTATTGAATATAATTAATGGTAACTTTGGACTTGTCAAGAGTTGACAGAAAAGCCCAAGGCCCATTGGAGCTAGAGTCTTATTTGTTCCCTTTTGGTCCCACTCCAAGCCACATACTAGAGCCCAATTGAAATGGCCCAAAAGGCTAGCCCAATTAGATAATCAGTTATATATAAGAAGAGAAACATACAGAATTTCATAAGTTTTTCATAAGGGTTTTCATTAAGATCATATAAGGAATAAAATGGTTTGTATGAGAGTGTTGGACACTCTTTTATTCTCTCATTGGAAATTGATTGAGAGACCACACTTCTTGGGCATTGAGTGGAATTGGAGTGAAGATTAAAAGTGTTCCCAAGTACTTCTAATCTTTTGTTTTTGAATTTCACCGCAACAAGGTACGCTTTCTTGTTCTTAAATTTTGAAACTTACATAGTACATGTTATCAATTGCGAATGAAGTAGATCCGTTATTTTTTTGCTGCGTATGTTTCGTATGCGATACAAACATGCATTTTTCCAACAAATGGTATCAGAGCGGTCTTCAATTTCAAATCTGTATAACATGTTTTCTGAGTTTTGGAATTAAAGATGGTAGTTTCATGATGTTAGAAGATTTAGCAATTAATTTTCTGCATGATCATAGAAATTATTGTTTGATAAAAAACTGATATTGATGTTATGATGTTGTTTAAGTTTGATATTAAGTATGTTAAATTGAACTTTAAGGCTATAGCATCAATGAAATTCAGTTTTGATATCAATCTCTGTCTATTATGTTCATATGATGGTAGTTTGTTCATGAAAACCGTTGAAAACTGCTTCAGAAAAATTCTGGAAAATTTGAGTTTCACGTGTTTCGATCAATCGAAAATTACCTTCGATCGATTGAGTGAAACAGTAACCAATCTATTTGATCCGATTGACTTTTGATTGCTAGTCGATCAATCGAATGCTCTTTTTTGATCGATCGTGAAGCGATCGAGTACCAATCAAGCCAGGCAGATTGTTTGGTACGAATTTTTAATTTTTTCGACCGATCGAGAAATACATTCAATCGATCGAATTCTGTGTATTCTGAATTTTTCTAAGTATTTTCACATAATTGTTGTATGATTAGAATTGTTGTATGATTGTTGTATGATTAGAATTGTTGTATGATTGTTGTATGATTAGAATTGTTGTATGATTGAAAGTCCTTAATTTTATTTATTTATTTTTAACTAGAGGTTTTTTTAATGAGATTAAAATTCTAATTAAATTTATATAGTTTCTAATGAGATTAGAATACTTTATCTAGTAAATTAAGGACAGAGTTCTATATAACTATTTTTTTGATTCATTAGTGTTTAAGGAATCCTAAATAGTTTAGGACTTCCATTTTAGTTAGTGATTCTAATGAGATTAGAGTCTTTATCAAGTGCAAGGTTATTAGTTGTGATAGGATCACAATAATTTAAAGAAAAACCCAAATAATGAGTGGGAGTGCTGAAATAACCCTTTTGTTAAGTTTATTGAAATGTGAATAGATACCTTGTCTTGACTTCGAGTCTTGCATTCCATGCGGAGGGTATTTGCTTCACGGATTACAAGGTTAAACATCTTTGTGATTGAGTGAATGTTCGTTACGCTATTGTGACGTGACTTAGTAACATCACATTGAATTTAAACAATTAAACACATTTGATGTGTAGGGTTAAAATTGTGATTAGATCACAATGATTTCATGACAATCCACTTGTTTTAAAATTTCTAGTGGGAGAGAGATACAAGGGTTGGATCTCACGGCCTCCATTATCGGTTCATAGTAGTGTGGGTAAGCACCTCGTCTTAGCGTATATGCCTTACGATCCCAAAGGAGGGTGTTTACGTCATAGTACTACAAGATTGAACTTACTCGTTTAAAGTAGTGTGAACAAGCACCTCGTCTTGGCGTATATGCCTCACAATCCCAAATGTGGGTGTTTTGTTTCATGGTACTACAAGTTTAAACACTATAAAGGGAGATGAAATGTGACTACACATGATTCTAGATAATGGTGTACACTAGACTAAGTGTAATGTTAACCTCCCAAAGGAGCTATATCATTATTACTTAGAAGCTAAAGGTAATACGGCATATTATTAGTGTTTGATAAGAGTTATCATGATAGCACTAATAATGAGAATAGTTCTCAATCAATTATGGTGTTTATAATATACTTGCTACCAAGGAATTATAGACATGGATTGGGTTGTCGTTGCACCTAGTATAGTATGGTTTTCGGGTTCCATATTATATGGTTATGGATGCAAAATATAATGTCCCTGTAATTATGTTCATAGTCTCAAAATAAAGTTGTCATAAATTTTTGTTCTCTAGCTACTATTTTAAATGAATCACATGAACTAAGAAATAATTTTGGACATGGTGCTTAAAGGAGCTGAAGTACGTAAATATGTTTCGATTCAGCATTGTCATAATTTCCTATGCATGATGCATTGATGGAAGATGATCATAGTCTCCATTGAAATGCTAAGATGTTTCATTGGCTTCTATCTCAATTGTGCTACAGCATGAGATGCGAGAGTTAGTACTAGACTTAGACTTTATATTAAGTCTAAATGAGATGTTTGGTATGAATCATATTGAGTGTTAAGAAAGGCTTAAGGAGTTCCAATTCTATACCATTTAATGAAAATATTTTGTAAAGTTGTGATTTTCAAATATGTATTTTGTTGGCTTTTATTCTGTGCCAAATTTGATTGTAATTTTGTTTAATCTTATGCACCCTGTATTTGCTGTGGGAATTTGATTGTAAGGGTTGTGTGTTAGAGAGAGAGAGTGTGAAGACTCAAGCAAGTGAAGCCAGAAGACTTCTCGCGGGTGTCTCGCGACTAAGCTTCCCACGAAGTGAAGCATGTGCCCTACACATGACTGGAATGCGAAGAGTTAGTACAGATGGAGACAGTTGTATCTTGCGAGTATCTCACGGGTAAGGCCTTCTTGCAAGACACCCGCGAGACATTCTGTTCTGCCAGTCTGTACTATCTGATACACACTTTCTGTACCAACACTATATATACCCATATTACCCACAAATGTTAAGGAGAGCTTATGAGAGAAAAACCTAGCCAAACAACTTGAGAGTTAGAGATTGTGATACCCATAATCCTCTACACAATTGCTTGTGGAATTTTCTCATCTCCTACCTTTCCATTTCCATACCATTGAGAGGTTAATAGCCCAAACACTTACCACACCCTTTGAGAGTGTCAAGTGAGGTTTTGGTGCTGCTGGGAAGTATTGGAAGAAGCCAAGGATGACAGATGCAACATGGAGCTTGTTGCGGGATCCAAAGAGCTAGACAAGACATGGTTCCGAGAAGCCTTGTTGGAGTAGGAGCTTGGAGGGTTTAGGTATAGTGGGTAGATTAGGCTTGGAGGGTCTCTTGCTAACCCATGTATCCCAACTGATTGTCTAGTGGATCGATTACTGCTTGGAGGGCGGCAGAGAGGTTTTTCGTCGAGTTCTTCGGTTTCCTCTTCGATAACACATTGGCGTGTTATCTGTGTTTGCATCTCTCTTCCCTACTCTTGTTCGTTTCATTTTACTGCTGTGTTGCTTTAAATATGGATTAGAGTAGCTCCCTTGCTTGTATGCTTGTGTTTACACTATTCCGCACTTAGTATTAAGTTAGTGTAAAATCAATCAAGCTGTAACTTTGAATTGGGGGTCTAAACAAGCTCTTGTGTTTTTAACACATTTTCGAGCTTTCAATTGGTATCAGAATGGGTGCGCTCATTGTGGTTTAAACACCTTAGTGCGATCCTTGACCCCGTATTGAGATGGACTGGTCTCAATCGTTGAATGTTCCACCATATTTTGATGGTAGTAACTATGCCTTTTGGAAAGTCCAAATGAGGGCATTCTTGTGTTCTATTGATGATACTGTTTGGGATGTGGTAGAAGTAGGATGGACTAGGCTGGAGGTAGCTAAATCCACTTGGGATAAGGCAGCACTTGCGACAGCTAACGCTAACAGTAAAGCTTTGAATGCAATTTTTTTGTGGTGTTTCTCCAGATGAATTTCACAGGATTTCTCACATAACAATAGCTAAGGAAGCTTGGGAGATATTGGAGACCATATATGAAGGAACAAAGAAAGTAAAGGATACTAAGTTGCAGATGCTAACCACCAGATTTGAGGAGCTGAAAATGAGTGAGGACGAGTCATTTGACTCTTTCTACAGTAAGCTGAATGAAGTGGTTATTGGCAAGTTCAACTTAGGTGAGAAATCGGAGGACTCAAAGGTAGTGAGGAAAATCCTCCGATCATTGCCGGAGAGCATCCGAGCAAAAGTTACAGCTATAGAAAAGAGTAAAGACTTGGATGAGATCAAAATCCAAGAGCTAATTGGATCTCTTCAAACATATGAGCTAGGACTGCCTTCTCATAAATCGAGTAAATCCCTTGCTTTTAAAACCATCACCGAGAGAATGGACAACCCCTCCGAAGAGGATGATGTGGAGAAGGAAGTAGTTTTCCTTGCAAAGAACTTCCGAAAATTTCTAAAGATGAACAATAGTGGGAAGCCTTTCAACAGAGGAAAGTTTTCATCTCCCAAGGGTGATAGGAAGGAATTTAGGAAGAACGATGGAAAGGATTCTCAATCTACTCAAGGAATCACTTGCTTCGAGTGCAATGGACATGGACATGTCAAGAGAGAATGTCCTAATTATTTGAGAATGAAGGGCAAAGCATATGCCACAACTCTCAGTGATTCGGAGGACAGTTGTGATGAAGAAGGGAACTTCTCAGTATTTATGACTATTGCTCATGTTGAATCTTTAGAGGACTTAAATTTGCTTGTGCAAGAACTTGGGGAGCATAGTGATGAGGAATCAATGGGAATTGTTGAAGAATCGGATGCTGAAGTAGATGAAGATACAACCGGTCTTCAAGAGAATTACAACTCTCTTTTTGAGAAGTCAGGAGAGTATACAAAGGTGGCCAAGGCGGCTGTGAAAAAGATGAAGAAAGCAGAAGAGGACTATAGAAGTCTCCTAGTAAGATATAAGGAGGCCAAGTGTGAGATTGAGACGCTAAATGGTGAGCTAACCGAAGCTTACACCAGGGTGAAATTTCTTGAGCTTGAGGTGGTTCAAGCAAATGCCAAGGTAGAGCGAGTATCCACAAAGAAGCTTGATGATGTCCTCTCTCATAAAAAATCCTTCTCCGATAAAACTGGATTAGGATACATCGGAGAAAGTAGTTCAGCTGTGAATATCTCCAATGAAGTGAAGTTTGTGAAGGCCAAAGAGCCAGTTGTAGTTGCCCCTACTGTGGAGAAGGCAAAGGTTGAGAAGAAGAAGAATGTGGCTGATCGGTGAGTGTTGTACAAGCCCCTTAATCAATCTGTGGTCAGGTTAGATGACTGAGCAAAATTTCTTCCACGATCGCAAAGAGGTCCTAGAACGAACATGTGTGTCATCACTGTGGAATTCAAGGGCACACTCGACCCAATTGTCATAAGCTGAGAGCATTAAGGAATGCTAGTGATCAAAGGTCAAGAGGACCAAGAAATGACAAGAGGACTTGGGCTGTTGAGTCATCAAGAGGTCAAAATGGTGATTCCGGAATGATGGACGTGATGAAGATGATTGGTGCATTTACCAATTGCTTAGAAAGCTTCACTAGAAGGTTTGAAAGTCCTAACACTCATACCCAATCCTATAGGGATATCACCCCAAACGCACGTGACGTGTGGGTGAAGAAGGGTATTCATGCATGATCACCTTCTATGTCCATGCATCAATACTTCCAATGTTTAGGATTATAGGTTCATGCATCATATCATGCATTGCTTTCTGTTTAGTGTACTTCTTTTACAAATTTTGTTTTGTACATGTTTTTGTTGATCTTATTTTTCTGTTTTTTAGTGTGTTCAAAATTCAAAAACCCATAAAAATTGAAAAATCTTCAAAAAGTTTGATCACTTGGTTTGTGTGTATCACATGTGAGTTTGGCCTAGTACCTTCGTACTAATGGCGTAGTGCATTTACGAAACTAACTTGTTTTGTATGCACATAACTATTTGTGGGAGAAAACTTGAAATCTATGTGTGATTGTTGTAAATAGATTTTCAAGCTTGTCATGAATGATTGGTCAATAGTCTTGATGGTCTTGATACTTGCATAGACTTGTGCCTATATCTCTTCCCACTTTATTTCAGTTTTTGCATTAGAGCTCACCAAATGTAAATCTCAAAATGAAAAAGAGATTATAAGCTGCAAAAGCCTGTCGCACATACTAGTATTTGACTAGGAAAAAGGGAAAGCGATTTTTTTTATTGAAATGTATGGTGTTCAAAAAGCCAAAGGCTAACTCTACATGTTGAAATATCAAAAATTTCAAGCACCGATCTCAAAAAGAGATGGATTATCCAAAAAGGATCAAATGTTATATTTTATGTAGAAGCAAAATGAAAAGCTTCTAAGTTTTGTAATCATTCTCTTGTGGGAGGTTATATATGCTCATTTCTAAAATAGAGATAGTCCACTTGATTTCGTACCAGTTGTGTATGACTTGATTGAATTGATCATTGAAGTTTCACTCTGGACTATGGACTATTCCACATTTGATACTCACACACAACACACAAGACTTTGTTCAAATAATGTCTATCTCATTTGTTTGATTGTACATGTTCAAATGTGATGTGTATGCTCAAGTACTTGCTGATCAAACCCAAAAAGATTTTTAAGTGTTTTATTTGTTTTTGAAAGTGATTTTATACTTTCGTGCTGTTAGTTTTTGTTTAAAATGCATTTTTGTGTTTTTCATCAAAAACTGGTTCAGAGGCATTTTCGCGAGTATCTCGCGACTTAGAGCTTCCCACGAAATGTGAGTGAGGGAAATAACTTTTGTGTCTTGTTCATACAGAAAGTCTCGCTACTGCCTTGCGAGTATTTCGCGACTAAACTCTTCTCGTGAAAGGTTTTTAGGCAAAATTGGAAATTTTTTTCAAGTTCATACAGAGGCTATCGCGATTGTATCGCGACTAAGAGCTTCTCGCGAAAGCTTCAGTATGTCTCGCGACTTATTTCGCGACTATCTAACCTGCGAAAAACACGTGTTTTTAGACTTAATGTAGCAGATGTGACATGTTTTCAAACACTCTTCACTTCCCTCGCATTGCCTCACTCGAACCTCTCTCAACCCAAAATCATTTTTTCACTCAAACCCCATCAATTCCAAGCTTGTTTTCTGCGATTTTAACTTCAAGGTATGTTTTGTAAAACATTTTTCCTTTTATTTGTCATAGATTATGCAGAAAATTAGTTAGGGTTCTCAAAATTGGAGATTTTTTGAAACTGGGTTGGGGTTCTTAATTTTTGTGAAAATTTTTCCGAAATCTTGATTGGGCTGAGTCCCATTTGTTGTTTGTGTATCTGTGTTGGCCCCTTGTGGCAGTTTGAGCATGTATTGAGGCATATTTCATTCTGTTCATGCATTTTTCATCTTCTATGAACTCTGTTGCATGATAGGTGTTTGTCAAAATGTCCAAGTGACATTCTTGTGCTAAATTGGACTCAAGTGAGTTCCAATGATAGGTTTTTGTCTTGACTAATCATGCTTACCATGTTTTGGTCTTTGTCTTTGTGTTTCACACACTTTGCCCATGATGCTTAGCATAGGCACACACAGATACAGTTACTTAATTCATGCATTGTGTTTATGCTTCTTTGGTTAAACTCCTTTAGCATGTTGTTTGAGTTTATTTACTCTGTTTTGAGTTGGTTTTGCTCTGTTCTAGGTTGTTTTACCTGTGTTTTGAACTAACTTGAATCTAATCAAGTTTTGTGTTCCGTTTTGTGTTTCCACACTTGGTTCCTTTCTGTTTTTGTGTTCCTGTGCACAGATGGCTCCTACTAAGCATGCAGCTACCAAGAAATCATCGTCCAAACGTGCATGCACTGATTCTGACCACTTCCGGTCAGCAGAAGCAGATATGAAATACAATGATTGTTATAAGGACAAAACAATCATTATGGAAAGGGTAGTGCAACTGGAATCACTTGAGGGTACTTTCATAGTATTCAAAGAAAGAACTTGGATCAAGTTGTTGAACTCGGTTGGGGTTGTGTATTAAGAGATTATCAAGGAGTTTTTCTCCAATGCTGCTGTTGACGGGGATCGTATTGAGTGTTGGGTGAGGCACAAAGAATTTGTGATTACAAGGGAAATCATCCAAGAATTTTTGGAAGTTCGTCCTCCCTCACAGCCGATTACAGTGCAATATGAGGATAGATTGGGGTCCACTAAGGATATGGTGCAATTACTTGGGGGTACACCGAAGAAGTCATCCATGAACACAATACCATTTTCACCAAAAATGAGGACCTTGGCATATGTGATTATCCATAACCTATATCCGGTCACCAATCTTACCACTTTATCTGCTCCAAGGACAAGATTTCTGTATGATCTCTTCACCCACAAGGAGATCGATATATGTGGACACATCTTTCATGTGTTGACAAAGAGCATTGAGAAGCAGAATTCGAGGACTGTGATGCCATTCCCCTCTTTGATTATGGGTCTAATTGTGAAGACAAGACTAAAACTCCCGAGTGGCCTGACAGTATTTCAGAGGGACTATCCCATTGGTGCACACACAGTCAATAGGAGCACATTTCACATCAAGGGCTCCAGAATAGGTGTGCATACGATACCACAGGATCGTGATGAGGACGACGGTGGAGATACAGAGGAGGAGATTGATAGATTCACTTCTGCTCCAGAGACTTCAGCACAACCATCTTCTTCTGCACCAGCACGAGGATCAGACAGACTAGATCGCATCCTAGCTAGAGTGGACCAGTTGTACACTATGCTGGATTCCCATATGCAGCACACAGCGGATCAGTTTGCATACGTCCAGGGACAGATCACTACATTGTCTTCCCAGATCGACGACTTCTCCATGACACGGGGATTAGATTCAGAGTCTGATCAGTTTTAGTCTCTTTGGCCATTCCGGTCAAAAAGGGGGAGAAAATTTTGAGGGGGAGCTTGCACATTTGAAGGGGAGCAGAGCACTGACATAGCTTAGGCTTAGAAACTTTGATTCATACAGGCGGTTTAGTTTTTATTTTTATTTTTGGTTTAAACTGTTTCTACATTTATAACTCTTGGATAGTTGTTTTTGTTTATTGTTATTACTGCTTTCATTTAATGCTTTAGTACTCTGTTTTTAATTTTAGTCTATATTCAGTATGGTTGTGTTTATCTCTATGCTTGTGTAGCATTTTCTTTGTACTTTTAGATATTGCTAATATGTCTTGAGTACTTCACACTTGTGCCCTAGTAGGATTGTTCCTAGATGCATATACTTCGTATATTTTGCATTGGTAGTGTGATTGGACATGCAAGTAATCATAAGTGATTGCTTTTATTTACATGTCCGGATGAACATTTACTTGTTATATGTTCATTGGAGTCATTCTTTAATGACTACCATTATTTGATCAAGCTTTGGGTATACATGTTATCAAATGTTTACAAACTTGGTCACATTATACTTGTGCATGTTCATACCTTGTGTTCAACTTGTCATAAGCTTAACGAAAGTTTTGTTTGTGTGCAAGTGTTTCAGGTTACAGGTATAAACTGCAAGTGCTTCACAGTTTCTAGATTAGGTGTGAGTGAGTTTTTCCATTGTTCCCAAACTCACGTTTAAGTCTAGAGTCCGTTTTAGGAGTTTTGTCACGAAATAGCCAAAGGGGGAGATTGTAAAGTTGTGATTTTCAAATATGTATTTTGTTAGCTTTTATTCCGTGCCAAATTTGATTGTAATTTTATTCAATCTTATGCACCTTGTATTTGCTGTGGGAATTTGATTGTAAGGGTTGTGTGTTAGAGAGAGAGAGTGTGAAGACTCAAGCAAGTAAAGCCAGAAGACTTCTCGCGGGTCTCTCGCGACTAAGCTTCTTGCGAAGTGAAGCATGTGCCCTGCACATGACTGGAATGCGAAGAGTCAGTACAGATGGAGACAGCTGTGTCTCGCGAGTATCTCGCGGGTAAGGCCTTCCCGCGAGACACCCGCGAGACATTCTGTTCTGCCAGTCTGTACTATCTGATACACACTTTCTGTACCCACACCATATATACCCATATTTCCCACAAATGTTAAGGAGAGCTTCTGAGAGAAAACTCTAGGCAAACAACTTGAGAGTTAGAGATTGTGATACCCACAATCCTCTACACAATTGCTTGTGGAATTTCCTCTTCTCATACCTCTCCATTTCCATACCATTGAGAGGTTAATAGCCCAAACACTTACCACACCCTTTGAGAGTGTCAAGTGAGGTTTTGGTGCTACTGGGAAGCTTTGGAAGAAGCCAAGGATGGCAGATGCAACATGGAGCTTGTTGCGGGATTCGGAGACCTAGACAAGACATGGTTCCGAGAAGCCTTGTTGGAGTAGGAGCTTGGAGGACTTAGGTACAGCGGGTAGATTAGGCTTGGAGGGTCTCTTGCTAACCTATGTATCCCAACTGATTGTTTAGTGGATCGATTACCGCTTGGAGGGCGGCGGAGAGGTTTTTCGCTGAGTTCTTCGGTTTCCTCCTCGATAATATATCGGCGTGTTATCTGTGTTTGCATCTCTCTTCCCTACTCTTGTTCATTTCATTTTACTGCTGTGTTGCTTTAAATATGGATTAGAGTAGCTCTCTTGCTTGTATGCTTGTGTTTACACTATTCCGCACTTAGTATTAAGTTAGTGTAAAATCAATCAAGCCGTAACTTTGAATTGGGGGTCTAAACAAGCTCTTGTGTTTTTAACACATTTTCGAGCTTTCATATTTTATTTTTAAAAATGAATTGGAATTCTTGGATGTAGAGATTAAATGTTAATCTCATATGGACATGATCCATAAGTTCTTGTTAGAATCATTTAATCAATTCAGATTGTTTTGAAAATAAATTCTTTTTATATTATCTGAATTGATGAGTTCTATACAATGGAAGACATCCTAAAGCTAAAGCTAAGACCAATATGATTTAATTCAAATTCTTAGCCTAAATCGAAAGGTAAGGGTCGTAAGAA
Organism: Notholithocarpus densiflorus; assembly: GCA_030021035.2. NCBI lineage: Eukaryota > Viridiplantae > Streptophyta > Magnoliopsida > Fagales > Fagaceae > Notholithocarpus > Notholithocarpus densiflorus. Next base: position 340,085 of record JARYZH020000066.1, on the reverse strand, counting down.
GAGGAATTATAATTCCAAATAGTTGGACAAGCTAGTTGCCCTAGTAATTACCAAAAGGAAAGTGTTTCTGTTTTGGTAAAGCTAAGCATTGTCCATGATTGTTTTCTAGATGGAAATTTACAAGTTTTACTTTTTAAAGAGAAAGTTTCCATCCTTTGGTATTGTATGTTTTGATACTTATGTTTAGATCTTATTAATCTAAATGATATTCAAGATTGGTGAAAGATGGGCTTTTAGAACCATTATTTTGTTATATTCCCAATCTATGAATTCTATTTAGAGGATAATATGGTCTAGGGCTCCTTTATTGTAAAGGAATGTAGTCTTAATGACTTCTTTAAGTTAGTGCATACATGAAGGAGGAATAAGACTCTTTTAGAAATAGTAAAGCACATGATAAGTATTTTCATTTGCTTGTTTCTTTTGGAGATATACTCTAATTATTAATATACATTTTCTAAAATTGATTTCAAAAGTTTGTTCCTAGGACATTTGTCAAATTGTGGATTAGGTGAAAACCTAGTATATGATACTTCTACTTTTGGAAATGTCCAGCACTTGTGCTAGAAAGGAAGTCTGACAAATTGAAATCAAAAGGTAGAAAAATGTGTGTTTATGATGGGTATCCAAAAGGAATTGTAAAAGATTATTTTGGTAGTCATAAAGAAGACAAGGTGTTTGTAAATTACAAATACAAAGTTTCTTGATCATGACTATGTGAATAATCTTAAAGCAAAATGTAGAATTGTTCTAGAAGAAAAATGTCAAAATTTGTTGTAAGACAACTATAAAATACATTAAGAAATGAGATGGTTGTATTAGATACACCGCAAGGCATTATTCTATATATATAGCTAGTACACCGGTACAATATCGTAGTGGGAGGATTATCAATTACTAAATAAATTCATACTTTTGGGATAAACTTTTGAAGTCATTCCACAAGGATATGAATTTGATCCTCGGTCCTACGTAAAGGCAATAGATGATATGAATATGGATTACTGGATCAACGTTATGTGAATAGAATTAGATTCTATTTAAAGTCTAGAACTTGTAGAGGTGCCTAGTGGCATTAAGCCTATTGTTCTCAAATAGGTCTACAAGAAAAATGAGATTGATAGATTTGAAGGTGCAAACCTTCAAAGTCAAGACTAGTGGCGAAAAGATTTATTCAGAAAGAAATGGTTCGATTAGGAAAAGATTTTTTCATCAATAGTCAAGTTTGACTCTATTTAGATTCTCTTATCCATTATATTTCATTTGGATGAAATATGGCAATGGATATCAAGAAAGCTTCTTTTAGTAGTAATCTTGAGGAAGACATCTATATGATGTAACTAGACTTGTACATAGTGAAGAACCAGTAGTGTTTAGTATGCAAGTTGCTTAAATTCCATCTATGGACTAAAGCAAGCATTTGAATCATAAAATATCATCTTTGATCAGGAAATCAAATTGTTTGATTTTGATCAAATATTAAAATGCCTAATATGTGTAAAAGCTATATAGAATAATAAATCTCTTAACGTAAGTTGATGACATTCTAATCATTTAGAATGATGTAGAGTTATTGTCATCAATAAAGTTTTGTTGTCTAAATCCAGTTTGATATAAAGTACTTGAGAAAGACTGGTCACATCCTAAGAATTAAAATTTGTTAAAATTCATTAAAATTCAGAAATTAGGATGTAGGGTCTATCTCAAACTGCTTAAATAGATTAGATTCTAGCCAAGTATTGCATGTAATACTTCAAGAAAAGATTTTTTCCTTTTAAGTTTGAAGTTCCTTTATAAAGGACTATAGTCCTAAGACATATAAAAGGAAGAGCATATTAAGACGGTTCCTTATACCAAATTTATAGGAAGTCTTTATGCTATGCTAAATACTAGGCTAAATATCTATTCTGCGGTGGGCATGGTAAGCAAATATCAATTGAATCAAAGATCACTTAATTTAGTGGGAGTGAAGCATATACTCAAATATCTTAGGTGAATGAGAGATTATATGCTTGTCCACCAAAGTGAGGTTTTGATGGTTACTGGATGTACAAATACTGACTTGTAGTTTGATTATGATTCATGAAGTTGGACTTCAAGATATGTGTTCATCCTATGTGGTGAAGATACACATTAAGCGTGAGTATTATCTCATTAGAGAGATATGAGTACGTGAGATGTAATAGTAGAAAAGATAATTTATGCAATAAATTTGGCTGAAACTTGTTTCCAAACCTTGCCTTAAAGTAACTATGAATTACTCTAAAGGGAGATAAATGTCGGATATATGATAAATTGTCTTTGAGGGCAAGTGGGAGATTGTTCGGGTTTATGTCCTAAAATCCAATTTATTGGCATGTCATAAATAATTAAATTGTTTAATTATATGAGACTATCTATAAATGAACTAATGAGACATTATCTTAGTCCATGAGATGCATAGTATATGATTTATGTGATTTAGTCACAGAAGATATAAATCACAAGTTCTTTGTAAACTCAGAATTTTAGTTCGTAGTCGATAATGAAATTGGGCGTTTCATCTGCGAAGACTATAACATATCAACTAAGATGATTTGTCTTGATCATGGAAGTGGAGACTTCTAGTTGATATGTTGATATGTTTTATGAGTTAAGATATATTGAACTGGACCACTGTGAGATTTATTATTCTCCTAACGACTGTAAAATGTATAATAAATCTCACGACTTCTATTTACATCAACTCTAAATCCTGATAGAATAATGGAACTGATCATGAGGTGTAGGTTGCTTTGATATATCAGGAGTGAGATCTATAAGTCACGATCAAAACCTCAGTATGTTGGGCAGCTGCATTTAGTGTTGATGGAACATATATTCTCAAGATGGAATTCATAATCTCTTAACGGAGATATAAAATATTCCATTGAGATAAGTTTAATGGGTTTGGTTATTTAGAGTGTTGCGCCCAACCACTTTAGTAAGAGGTTACTAAAGTATATATTTATGAAATTGGATTTCATAAATATATGATGAATAACATAAAGGATTAAACCGGGTATTCAAGGATTAAGATGTAGTAATCTTCAAAGTGGCAGTCAACATTCATGACTTTGTATTACTTCGAATATTTTAATGAAGGGGTTGCATGTATAATAAAGTCTTGTGATATAATTTATTAATAAAGCCTTGAGTGCAATTATATTCATATAGTGGTATTGAATATAATTAATGGTAACTTTGGACTTGTCAAAAGTTGACAAAAAAGCCCAAGGCCCATTGGAGCTAAAGTCTTATTTGTTCCCTTTTGGTCCCACTCCAAGTCACATACTAGAGCCCAATTGGAATGGCCCAAAAGGCTAGCCCAATTAGATAATCAGTTATATATAAGGAGAGAAACATACAAAATTTCATAAGTTTTTCATAAGAGTTTTCATTAAGATCATATAAGGAATGATATGGTTTGTATGCGAGTGTTGGGCACTCTTTTATTCTTTCCTTGTAAACTGATTGAGAGACCACACTTCTTGGGAATTGAGTGGAATTGGAGTGAAGATTAAAAATGTTCCCAAGTCCTTATAATCTTTTGTTTTTGAATTTCATCGCAACAAGGTACGCTTTCTTGTTCTTAAATTTTGAAACTTACATAGTACATGTTATCAATTGCGAATGAAGTAGATCCGTTATTTTTCCGCTGCGTATATTTCGTATGCGATACAAACATGTATTTTTCCAACACAAATTTGCCTCAGATCGTTATTATTGAAGATATGGCTGATTCCAGTCTTGTTAAGAAGCCTTTGCTTGGTGTGCACAGTATCTAGGTGGGGCCAAGCTGGATGGACCTGTTGGTTACTTTCTTGGTGCAAGGTCTGTTACCCGAGGATAAGGGCGAGGTAGAGAAAATACGTAGGAAGACCCCTTGCTATTGGTTATCCGAAGAGCAGAAGTTGTATAGGCGCTCTCATTCAGGACCTTATCTATTGTGTGTGCATCCTGAGGCAGTGGAGCCCTTGTTAGAGGAGTTGCATAAGGGAATATGTAGAAGTCATACAAGAGGGAGGTCTTTGGCCCATAGGGCCCTTATCCAAGGATATTGGTGGTCGAGCATGCAAAAAGCTTCTCAAGATTATGTGAGGAAGTGTGATCAGTGTCAGAGGTACGCTCCGAATATACACCAACCTAGAGGGGTTCTGAACCCACTTTCTAGTCCTTGGCCATTTGCCTAGTGGGGCTTAGATATTATAGGGCCATTTCCCTGAGCCATAGGAAACCGAAAGTGGCTCATCATCGGGACAGATTATTTTACTAAGTGGGTAGAAGCTGAGCCTCTGGCTAATATTAGGGACGTGGATGCTAAGAGGTTTATATGGAGGAATATCGTCACCAGGTTTGGAGTCCCACATACGTTGATCTCGGACAATGGTCTTCAGTTCGATAGTAAAACCTTCCGAAGATATTGTGGGGAGTTAGGGATCAGGAATAGGTATTCTACTCTTGCTTATTCGCAAGGGAATGGTCAGGCCGAGGCTACTAATAAGGTCATAGTGTCTAGGTTGAAGAAAATGTTAGATGATGCAAAGGGAAAGTGGGTGGATGAGTTGCTCCACGTGCTGTGGACTTATCGCACCATGCCCCGAAGATCAACTAGAGAGACTCCTTTTTCAATGACTTATGGGGCAGAAGCAGTAATCCCTATTGAGTTAGGGCTCCCGACCCTAAGGACTGATCAGTTCAGTGCTGAGGAAAATAACCGCTTGCTCTCAAACAGCTTGGATGTGGTTGAGGAAAGAAGGGAGGTGGCTGCAGTGAAGATGACACATTATCAGCAGAGGCTTAAGCAAGGGTATGACAAGGGAGTAAAGTTAAGGCCACTAGCCCCAGGAGATTTAGTTTTGAGAAAGGTGGTTAGGACAGCAAAGAACCCAGCCTGGGGAAAATTGGGTCTTAACTGGGAAGGCCCGTACAGAATAACTTCAGTGGCTGGTATTGGGGCTTATTATCTAGAAGACCTGGATGAAAATGTATTTCCACATCCTTGGAATGTAAATAATCTACGGCGTTATTACTATTAATGATATGAAGTTTTTTTTCCATATATGGTTCATTTGTGCCTTACTATGGTTGTGAGTAATGTGATGGTTGCTTAAGTAAAAAGTTTCTAAGTGTTAAACAGAACCTCGGTCTTGTTCGACTCCTCGGGCCACAAACCTTGAGTAAATTAACCTTTGTGGGAAATGTTTCTAAGTGTTAAACAGAACCTCGGTCTTGTTCGACTTCTCGGGTCATAAACCTTGGGTAAACTAACCTTTGTGGAAAAAAGTTTCTAAGTGTTAAATAGAACCTCGGTCCAGTTCGACTCCTCAGGTCACAAACCTTGGGTAAATTAACCTTTATGGAAAAAAGTTTTTAAGTGTTAAACAAAGCCTCGGTCTTGTTTGACTCCTCGGATCACAAACCTTGGGTAAATTAACCTATGTGGAAAAAAGTTTCTAAGTGTTAAATAGAACCTCGGTCTTGTTCGACTTCTCGGGTCATAAACCTTGGGTAAATTAACCTTTGTGGAAAAATTTTTCTAAGTGTTAAATGGAATCTTGGTCTTGTTTGGCTCCTCGGGTCACAAACCTTGGACAAGTTAGCATTTACGTGGAATTTTCTAAGTATTGGATAGAACCATAAGTCTTGCTTGCTTCCTCGGATTACAAGCACAAGGCAGATTGGTCTTTTAGCATTTTAAGTCCAAGGTAAGGTAAGTGTTGTTTGAAATTTTTAATAAGTGTCAAAATATGGTTACAAATCACCCTAAGTGTCAGTATAGTAACTTCCTCGAAGTTCATTTCATGTTGAATAGGATAGTAGGGGTAATTAATTAGGTTAGTCAAAAGTTAGTATGTTACAAAAAAAAAAAAGAAAAAAAAAAAAGAAAAAAAAAAGAAACCAGGAGATATACTCAGACAGATTAAACTTAGATGTATGAAAATTTATAAAATAAAAGTTGGGTGTTTTCAGTGAAGTTTAGGAGTTGGATTACAATAGAAGGAAAAGGGGCATTAACTAAACTTAAGCCCAAGTACAAAATTGACTAATTGAACCTTAACCTAGGACTCAATTATGTTGATGTTTCTTTCTCCTTCCCTCCCTCTTTTACTTTCTCCTTCTCCTTCTTCTTCCTCTTCAGCTGTCCCACTTCAGCTGCTTCTTCTGTCTCCACGTCCACAACAGCTACTAGAGGTGGCTGCTCTTGCCTTTTCTTTGTAGTAGGTGTGGTAGTTGGAGTAGTAGCGGGCTGGACTGAGTCAGAGGTAGAGGCCGAGCCAGGATCAGCTGAAGACTAAGAGAGGCTGGTGTTAGGATTAGTGCCCTTAAATCCTATTGTATGATGCTATGTATGATATTATGTATGACATTATGTATGACATGATGTATGATTTAATATTGTGATTAATAAAGTTGTTTTATTATTATCTGAAATAATGGAAACATTAATATTCAGACATTATCATATAGTCCATGAGATGCATAGTATGTGATTTATGTGAAAAGTAACAGAAGATATAAATCACAAGTTCTTTGTAAACTCAGAATTTTAGTTCGTAGTCGGTGATGAAATTGGGCATTTCATCTGTGAAGACTATAACATATCAACTAGGATGATTTCTCTTGATCATGGAAGTGGAGACTTCTAGTTGGTATGTTGATATGTTTTAAGAGTCAAGACATATTGAACTGGACCGCTGTGAGATTTATTATTCTCCTAACGACTGTCAAATGAATAATAAATCTCACGACTTCTATTTGCATGAACTCTTAATCTTGAGAGAATAATGGACCTGATCATGAGGTATAGGTTGCTTTGATATATCAGGAGTGAGATCTAAAGTTACGGTCAAAACCTCAATATGTTGGGCAGCTACATTTAGTGTCGATGGAACTTATATTCTCAAGATGGAATTCATAGTCTCTTAACGGAGATATAAAATATTCCATTGAGATAAGTTTAATGGGTTCGGTTATTCGAAGAGTTAGGCCTAACCACTTTAGTAAGGAATTACTAAAGTATATATCTATGAAATTGGATTTTATAAATATATGATGAATAACTTAAAAGGATTAAACCGGGTACTCAAGGATTAAGATGTAGTAATCTTTAAAGTGGCAGTCTACATTCATGACTTTGTATTACTACGAATATTTTATGAAGGGGTTGCATGTACAATAAAGTCTTGTGATATAATTTATTAATGAGGCCTAGAGTGCAATTATATTTATATAGTGGTATTAAATATAATTAATGGTAACTTTGGACTTGTTAAGAGTTGACAGAAGAGCCCAAGGCCTATTGGAGCTAGTGTCTTATTTGTTCCCTTTTGGTTCCACTCCAAGCCACATACTAAAACCCAATTGGAAAGGCCCAAAAGGCTAGCCCAATTAGATAATCAGTTATTAGGAGAGAAACATACAGAATTTTGTAAGAACATGAAATGGTTTGTATGTGAGTGTTGGACACTTTCTAATTCTCTCTTGAACATACACATATAATTGATTGAGAGACCACACTTCTTGGGCATCAAGTGGAATTGGAGTGAAGATTAAAAGTGTTCCCGAGTACTTCTAATCTTTGGTTTTGAATTTCACCGCACCAAGGTACACTCTCTTGTTCTTATATTCTGAAATTTACATAGTGCATGTTATCAATTGCGAATGAAGTAGATCCGTTAATTTTCCGCTGCATATGTTTTGTATACGATACAAACATGTATTTTTCCATCAAATGGTATCAGAGCGGTCTTCAATTTTGAATCTGTATAACATGTTTTGTGAGTTTTGGAATTAGAGATAATAGTTTCATGTTGTTAGAAGATTATGAATTTAATTTTCTGCATGGTTGTTGAAACTATGGTTTGATGAAAACTGATATTGATGTTATAATGTTGTTTAAATTTGAATTTAAGTATGTTAAATTGAATCTTAAGGCTATAGCATCAATGGAATTCAGTTTTGATATCAATTTCTGTCTATCATGTTCATATGGTGGTTGTTTGTTCATGAAAAACTGTTGAAAACTTCCTTAGAAAAATTTTGGAAATTCAAGATTCACGAGTTTCGATCGGTCGAAAATTACTTTCAATCGATCGAATGAAAAAGGGGCCAATCTGCTTGATTCGATTGCTAGTCGATCGATCGAATTTTCTTTTTCGATCGATCGAGAAGCGATCGAGTACCGATCAAGCCAAGCAGATTGTCAGGTATGAATTTATTAATTTTTTCGAGCGATCGAGACACACATTCGATCGATCGAAATCTGGGAATTCAGAATTTTTTCTAAATGTTTTCACATGTATAAAGAGTAAGGCAATGTGTAATTAGATTATACATGTTTACTAATTAAAAACCTTTAATTTAAAACATCTAGTGGGAGAGGTTTTGAGATATTTTGGACATTTGTGATGCATTTTAGTCATTTTGACAAAAAAATTCCTATGAAATCACTATAATGGGCAATACAACCCCAAAATCACCCAAAAAACCAAAATTCCCCATAAACCATAAAATGTCCAAAAAAACCTCCTCGAAATCTCTTAATTGACCAAAACAACCTCAAAATCTCTAAAACGACTAAAATAATTTCAAAACCTCTAAATTGATCAAAATACCCCTGAAACGGCTAGAATAAGAAGTCAAATCTCGATACTTCGTAAGTACCGTAAAAAATACCCCAAAAATATAGAAAATCGAGTGTATTTTGGCTTATTTTTGGGGTATTTTGGTCATTTTCAGAGATTTCGGGGGAATTTTGCTTATTTTTTAGGTTTCATTGGTATTTTGGTCATTTTAAATGTTCTTGGGGTATTGTGGTTGTTTTGGGTGTGTTTTGGTCATTTTCTTGGGTTTTGAGATATTTTGGCCATTTGTGATGCGTTTTAGTCATTTTAGAGGTTTTGGTGTATTTAAAGGTTTTTTGATATTTTGGTAATTATCACTGGTTAAATAATTTTTTTTTTGACAAAAAAATTCCCTTGAAATTACTAGAATGACCAATACATCCCCAAAATCACCAAAACTACCAAAATACCCCAAAACCACAAAATGTCAAAAAAAAAACCCCTCAAAATCTCTAAAACGACTAAAATAATCTCAAAACCTCTAAATTGATCAAAATACCCCTGAAACGGTTAGAATAAGAAGTCAAATCTCGACACTTCGTAAATGACCAAAATGCCCCAAACATCTAAAATGATTAAAAAATACACCTCAACATTGCTAATATGAGCAAAAAAATTTGAAACAGACTAAAATACCTCAAAATCTAAAAATCGAGTGTATTTTCGCTTAGTTTAGGGGTATTTTAGTCATTTCTAGAGGTTTCGAGGGTATTTTACTTATTTTTTAGACTTCAATGGCATTTTAGTCATTTTAAATGTTCTCAGCGGTATTGTGGTCGTTTTGGGGGCATTTCTATCATTTTCTAGGGTTTTAGAATATTTTCTACATCCTAGGTGCATTTTAGTTATTTTGGCAGTTCTAAGGGGGTTATTTTAGATGTTTTGGTGTATTTATAGGCTTTCTGATATTTTGGTAATTCTCACGGGTAAAATAAATTTTTTTCACAAAAAATATACTTTACATCACTAGAATGGCCAATATACACCCAAAATTACCAAACTACCCCCATAAACCACAAAATCTAAAAAAAAAACCACACTGAATCCTCTTAATTGACCAAAATAGCCTCAAAATCTCTAAAACGACTAAAATAACCCTAAAACCTCCAAAATGACCAAAATACCTCTGAAACGGCAAAAATGAGTAGCCAAATCTCGAGACCTAGTAAATGACCAAAATGCCCCAAACTTCTAAAATGATTAAAAAATACACCTCGACATTGCTAATATAAGCAAAATGCCTTAATATCCTCTAAATGACCAAAACAACCTGAAACAGACTAAAATACCCCAAAATCTAAAAAATTGAGCGTACTTTCGCTTAGTTTAGGGGTATTTTAGACATTTCTAGAGGTTTCGAGGGTATTTTATTTATTTTTGAGGTTTCAATGGTATTTTGGTCATTTTAAATGTTCTCGGGGGTATTGTGTTCGTTTTGGGGGCATTTCGATCATTTTCTAGAGTTTTAGAATATTTTCTACATCCGAGGTGCATTTTAGTCATTTTGGCAGTTCTAATGGTGTGATTTTAGAGGTTTTGGTGTATTTATAAGTTTCTTGATATTTTGGTAATTCTCACGTATAAAATATTTTATTTTTGAGAAAAAAATACCCTTGAGATCACTGGAATGGCTAATATACTCCCAAAATTAGCAAAACTACCAAAATACCCCCAAAACCTCAAAATGTCCAAAAAAAAACCCCTCCGAAATATCTTAATTGACTAAAATAGCCTCAAAATCTCTAAAACGACTAAAATAACCCCAAAACCCCTAAAATGACCAAAATACCCTTGAAACGTCTAGAATGATCAGTCAAATCTCCATACCTCGAAAATGAGCAAAATGCCCCAAAATCGTTTAGAATGAGGAAAACAACATGAAACCGTTGAAAATGCCCCCAAAATCTAAAAACTCGAGGGCATTTTGGCTTAGTTTAGGGGTATTTTGGTCATTTTCAGAGGTTTCGAAGGTATTTTGCTTATTTTTCAGGTTTCATTGGTATTTTGGTTATTTTAAACGTTCTTGGGGGTTTTGTGGTCTTTTTGGGGGCATTTTGGTAATTTTCTAGTGTTTTGAGATATTTTCGACATTTGTAGTGCGTTTTAGTCATTTTGGCAATTCTAAATTGGTCATTTTAGAGATTTTGGTGTATTTAAATTTTTTTTGATATTTTGGTAATTCTCCCTGGAAAAATGATTTTTTTTTGACAAAAAAATTCCTTTGAAATCACTAGAATGCCCAATACACCCCCAAAATCACCATAACTTCCAAAATACACCCAAAACCACAAAATATCCAAAAAAAAAAACCACTCGAAATCTCTTAATTGACCAAAACAACCTAAAAATATCTAAAACGTCTAAGATAACCGGAAAACCTCTAAAATGACCAAAATAGTCGCGAAACGGCTAGAATGAGCAGTTAAATCTCGATAACTCGTAAATGAGAAAATTGCCCCAAAATCCTCTAGAATGAGGAAAACAACTTGAAACCGTGGAAAATGCCCACAAAATCTAAAAACGCGAGGGCATTTTGGCTTAGTTTAGGAGTATTTTGGTCATTTTCAGAGGTTTTGAGCGTATTTTGCTTATTTTTGAGGTTTCATTCATATTTTGGTCATTTCAAATGTTCTCGGTGGTATTGTGGCCGTTTTGTTGTGCGTTTTAGTCATTTTCGCAATTCTAAAGGGATCATTTTAGAGGTTTTGGTGTATTTAAAGGTTTTTTGATATTTTGGTAATTATCACTAGTAAAATAATTTTTTTTTTACAAAAAAATTCCTATCAAATCACTAGAATGACCAAGACACCCCCAAAACTACCAAAATACCACCAAAACCACAAATTGTCCAAAAAAAACCCCTCGAAATCTCTTAATTGACCAAAACAACCTCAAAATCATTAAAACGACTGAAATAATCTCAAAACCTCTAAATTGATCGAAATACCCCTGAATCGGCTAGAATGAGCAATTAAATCTCGATACTTCGTAAAGGACCAAAATGCCCTAAACGTCTAAAATGATTAAAAAATACATCTCGACATTGCTAAAATGTGCAAAATGCCCTAAAATACTTTAGAATGAGCAAAAAAACTCAAAACCGTAGAAAATAGCCCAAAAATCTAGAGAATCGAGTGTATTTTGGCTTAGTTTAGGGGTATTTTGGTCATTTTCAAAGGTTTCGATGGTATTTTGCTTATTATTGAGGTTTCAATGGTATTGTCATCGTTTTGGGGTGGGTTTGGTCATTTTTTCGGGTTTTGGGATAATTTGGACATTTACGGTGCGTTTTAGTCATTTTGGCAGTTCTAAGGGGGTCATTTTATATGTTTTGGTGTATTTATAGGCTTTTTAATATTTTGGTAATTCTCATGAGTGAAATAAGTTTTTTTGACAAAAAAATACACTTGAAATCACTAGAATGGCCAATATACACCCAAAATTACCAAAATACCCCAAAAACCACAAAATGTCCAAAAGGGAACCACACCGAATCCTCTTAATTGACCAAAATAGCCTCAAAATCTCTAAAACGACTAAAATAACCCCAAAACCTATAAAATGACTAAAATACCACCGAAACGGCAAAAATGAGCAGTCAAATCTCAAGACCTCGTAAATGACCAAAATGCCCAAACATCTAAAATGATTAAAAATACCCCTCGACATTGCTAATATAAGTAAAATGCCCTAAAATCGTCTAAATGAGCAGTAAAATTTGAAACAGACTAAAATACCCCAAAATCTAAAAAATCGAGTGTATTTTCTCTTAGTTTTGGGGTATTTTAGTCATTTCTTGAGGTTTCGAGGGTATTTTACTTATTTTTGAGGCTTCAATGGTATTTTGGTCATTTTAAATGTTCTCGGCGGTATTGTGGTCGTTTTGGGGGCGTTTCTATGATTTTCTAGGCTTTTAGAGTATTTTCTACGTCCGAGGTGCATTTTAGTTATTTTGGCAGTTCTAAGGGGGTCATTTTAGATGTTTTGGTGTATTTATAAGCTTTTTGATATTTTGGTAATTCAAACGGGTAAAATAAATTGTTTTCACAAAAAAATATACTTGAAATCACTAGAATGGCCAATATACACCCAAAATTACCAAACTACCCCAAAAACCACAAATTGTAGAAAAAAAACCACACCGAATCCTCTTAATTGACCAAAATAGCCTCAAAATCTGTAAATCGACTAAAATAACCCTAAAACCTCCATAATGACCAAAATACATCTAAAACGGCAAAAATGAGTAGCCAAATCTCGAGACCTCGTAAATGACCAAAATGCCCCAAACATCTAAAATGATTAAAAAATACACCTCGACATTGCTAATATGGGCCAAATGCCTTAACATCCTCTAAATGAGCAAAAAAATTTGAAACAGACTAAAATACCCCAAAATCTAAAAAATCGAGTGTATTTTTGCTTAGTTTAGGGGTATTTTATTCATTTCTCGAGGTTTCGAGGGTATTTTACTTATTTTTGAGGCTTCAACAGTATTTTGGTCATTTTAAATGTTCTCGGGAGTATTGTGGTCGTTTTGGGGGCGTTTCGGTCATTTTTTTGGGTTTTAGAATATTTTCTACATCCGAAGTGCATTATAGTTATTTTGGCAGTTCTAAGGGTGTCATTTTAGAGGTTTTTGTGTATTTATAGGTTTCTTGATATTTTGGTAATTCTCACAGATAAAATAATTTTTTTTTGACAAAAAAAATAACCTTGAGATCACTGGAATGGCTAATATACTCCCAAAATTACCAAAACTACCAAAATACCCCCAAAACCTCAAAATGTCCAAAAAAAAAACCAATCTGAAACACCTTAATTGACTAAAATAGCCTCAAAATCTCTAAAACGACTAAAATAACTCCAAAACCTCTAGAATGACCAAAATACCCCTGAAACGTCTAGAATGAGCAGTCAAATCTCGATATCTCGTAAATGAGTAAAATGCCTAAAATCCTCTAGAATGAGGAAAACAACATGAAACCGTTGAAAATGCCCCCAAAATCTAAAAACTCGAGGGCATTTTTGCTTAGTTTAGGGGTATTTTGGTCATTTTCAGTGGTTTCGAGGGTATTTTGCTTATTCTTCAGGTTTCATTGGTATTTTGGTTATTTTAAACGTTCTCGGAGGTTTTGTGGTCGTTTTGAGGGCATTTTGGTCGTTTTCTAGGGTTTTGAGATATTTTCGACATTTGTGGTGCGTTTCAGTCATTTTAGCAATTCTAAATTGGTCATTTTAGAGATTTTGGTGTATTTAAATGATTTTTGATATTTTGGTAATTCTTACTGGCAAAATGATTTTTTTTTTGACAAAAAAATTCCTTTGAAATCACTAGAATGGCCAATACACCCACAAAATCACCATAACTTACAAAATACCCCCAAAACCATAAAATGTCCAAAAAAAACCCCTCGAAATCTCTTAATTGACCAAAACAACCTAAAAATCTCTAAAACGTCTAAGATGACCGCAAAACCTCTAAAATGACCAAAATACTCGCGAAACGGCTAGAATGAGCAGTTAAATCTCGATAACTCGTAAATGAGCAATATGCCCCAAAATCCTCTAGAATGAGTAAAACAACTTGAAACCGTGGAAAATGCCCACAAAATCTAAAAACACGAGGGCATTTTGGCTTAGTTTAGGAGTATTTTGGTCATTTTCAAAGGTTTCGAGCGTATGTTGCTTATTTTTGAGGTTTCATACGTATTTTGGTCATTTCAAATGTTCTTGGTGGTATTGTGGCCGTTTTGTTGTGCGTTTTAGTCATTTTCGCAATTCTAAAGGGGTCATTTTAGAGGTTATGGTGTATTTAAATGTTTTTTGATATTTTGGTAATTATCACTGGTAAAATAATTTTTTTTTTACAAAAAAATTCCTATGAAATCACTAGAATGACCAATACACCCCCAAAATCACAAAAACAACCAAAATACCACCAAAACCACAAAATGTCAAAAAAAAACTCCTCGAAATCTCTTAATTGACCAAAACAACCTCAAAATCTCTAAAACGACTGAGATAATCTCAGAACCTCTAAATTGATCAAAATACCCCTGAATCGGCAAAAATAAACAGCCAAATCTCCATACTTCGTAAATGACCAAAATGCCCCAAACGTCTAAAATGATTAAAAAGTACATCTCGACATTGCTAAAATGAGCAAAATGCCCTAAAATAGTCTAGAATCAGCAAAACAACTCGAAACCGTACAAAATACCCTCAAAATCTTGAAAATCGAGTGTATTTTTTTCTTAGTTTAGGGCTATTTTGGTCATTTTCAGAGGTTTCGAAGGTATTTTGCTTATTTTTTAGGTTTCAATGATATTGTCATAGTTTTGGGGTGGTTTTGGTCATTTTTTCGGGTTTTGGGATATTTTGGACATTTGCGGTTTGTTTTAGTCATTTTGGCAGTTTTAAGGGGGTCATTTTATATGTTTTAGTGTATTTATAGGCTTTTTGATATTTTGGTAATTTTCAAGGGTGAAATAATTTTTTTTTGACAAAAGAATACGCTTGAAATCACTAGAATGGCCAATATACACCTAAAATTACCAAAATACCCCAAAAACCACAAAATGTCCAAAAAAAACCACTCCAAATCCTCTTAATTGACCAAAATAGCCTCAAAATCTCTAAAACGACTAAAATTACCCCAAAACCTATAAAATGACCAAAATACCACCGAAACGACAAAAATGAGTAGCCAAATCTCGAGACCTCGTAAATGACCAAAATGCCCCAAACATCTAAAATGATTAAAAAATACACCTCGACATTGCTAAAATGAGCAAAATGCCTAACATCCTCTAAATGAGCAAAAAAATTTGAAACAGACCAAAATACCCCCAAATCTAAAAAATCGAGTGTACTTTCGCTTAGTTTAGGGGTATTTTAGACATTTCTAGAGGTTTCGAGTGTATTTTACATAGTTTTGATGTTTCAATGGTATTTTGGTCATTTTAAATGTTCTTGGGGGTATTGTGTTCGTTTTGGGGGCGTTTCGGTCATTTTCTAGAGTTTTAGAATATTTTCTACATCCGAGTTGCATTTTAGTCATTTTGGCAGTTCTAAAGGTGTCATTTTAGAGGTTTTGGTGTATTTATAGGTTTCTTGATATGTTGGTAATTCTCACGTATAAAATAATTTTTTTTTGTGAAAAAAATACCCCTGAGATCACTAGAATGGCTAATATACTCCCAAAATTACCAAAACTATCAAAATAACCCCAAAACCTCAAAATGTCCAATAAAAAACCCCTCCGAAACATCTTAATTGACTAAAATAGCCTCAAAATCTCTAAAACGACTAAAATAACCCCAAAACCCCTAAAATGACCAAAATACCCCTGAAACGTCTAGAATGAGCAGTCAAATCTCCATACCTCGAAAATGAGCAAAATGCCCCAAAATCCTCTAGAATGAGGAAAACAACATGAAACTGTTGAAAATGCCCCCAAAATCTAAAAACTCGAGGGCATTTTGGCTAAGTTTAGGGGTATTTTGGTCATTTTCAGAGGTTTCGAAGGTATTTTGCTTATTTTTGTGGTTTCATTGGTATTTTGGTTATTTTAAATGTTCTCGGGGGTTTTGTAGTCGTTTTGGGGGCGTTTTGGTAATTTTCTAGTGTTTTGAGATATTTTCAACATTTGTGGTGCGTTTTAGTCATTTTGACAATTTTAAATTGGTCATTTTAGAGATTTTGGTGCATTTAAATATTTTTTGATATTTTGGTAATTCTCACTAGCAAAATGATTTTTTTTTTGACAAAAAAATTCCTTTGAAATCACTAGAATGGCCAATACACCCCCAAAATCACCATAACTTCCAAAATACCCCAAAAACCACAAAATATCCAAAAAAAACCACTCGAAATCTCTTAATTGACCAAAACAACGTAAAAATCTTTAAAACGTCTAAGATGACCGCAAAACTTCTAAAATGACCAAAATACTCGCGAAACGGTTAGAATGCGCAGTTAAATCTCGATAACTTGTAAATGAGCAAAATGCCCCAAAATCCTCTAGAATGTGGAAAACAACTTGAAACCGTGGAAAATGCCCACAAAATCTAAAAACACGAGGGAATTTTGGCTTAGTTTAGAAGTATTTTGGTCATTTTCAGAGGTTTCGAGCGTATTTTGCTTATTTTTGAGGTTTCATTCGTATTTTGGTCATTTTAAATGTTCTCGGTGGTATTGTGGCCGTTTTGTTGTGTGTTTTAGTCATTTTCGCAATTCTAAAGGGGTCATTTTAGAGGTATTAGTGTATTTAAAGGTTTTTTGATATTTTGGTAATTATCACTGGTAAAATAATTTTTTTTTTTTACAAAAAAATTCCTATCAAATCACTAGAATGACCAATACACCCCCAAAATCACCAAAACTACCAAAATACCACCAAAACCACAAAATTTCCAAAAAAAACCCCTCGAAATCTCTTAATTGACCAAAACAACCTCAAAATCTCTAAAACGACTGAAATAATCTCAAAAACTCTAAATTGATCAAAATATCCTTGAATCAGCTAGAATAAGCAGTCAAATCTCGATACTTCGAAAGGGACCAAAATGCCCCAAACGTCTAAAATGATTAAAAAATACATCTCGACAGTGCTAAAATGTGCAAAATGCCCTAAAATACTCTAGAATGAGCAAAACAACTCGAAACAGTACAAAATACCCCCAAAATCTAGAGAATCGAGTGTATTTTGGCTTAGTTTAGGGGTATTTTAGTCATTTTCAAAGGTTTCGATGGTATTTTGCTTATTTTTGAGGTTTCAATGGTATTGTCATCGTTTTGGAGTGGTTTTGGTCATTTTTTAGGGTTTTGGGATATTTTGGACATTTACGGTGCGTTTTAGTCATTTTGGCAGTTCTAAGGGGGTCATTTTAAATGTTTTGGTGTATTTATAGGTTTTTTGATATTTTGGTAATTCTCATGGGTGAAATAATTTTTTTTGACAAAAATATACGCTTGAAATCACTGGAATGGCCAACATACACCCAAAATTACCAAAATAACCCCAAAAACCACAAAATGTCCAAAAAAGAACCACACCGAATCCTCTTAATTGACCAAAATAGCCTCAAAATCTCTAAAACGACTAAAATAAACCCAAAACCTATAAAATGACCAAAATACCACCGAAACGGCAAAAATGAGCAGTCAAATCTCGAGACCTCGTAAATGACCAAAATGCCCAAACATCTAAAATGATTAAAAATACCCCTCGACATTGCTAATATGACTAAAATGCCCTAAAATCGTCTAAATGAGCAGTAAAATTTGAAACAGACTAAAATACCCCAAAATCTAAAAAATCAAGTGTATTTTCGCTTAGTTTAGGGGTATTTTAGTCATTTCTAGAGGTTTCGAGGGTATTTTACTTATTTTTTAGGCTTCAATGGCATTTTGGTCATTTTAAATGTTCTCGACGGTATTGTGGTCGTTTTGGGGGCGTTTCTATCATTTTCTAGGGTTTTAGATTATTTTCTACATCCGAGGTGCATTTTAGTTATTTTGGCAGTTCTAAGGGGGTCATTTTAGATGTTTTGGTGTATTTATAGGCTTTTTGATAATTTGGTAATTCTCACGGGTAAAATAAATTGTTTTCACAAAAAAATATACTTGAAATCACTAGAATGGCCAATATACACCCAAAATTACCAAACTACCCTAAAAACCAAAAAATGTAAAAAACAAAACCACACCGAATACTCTTAATTGACCAAAATAGCCTCAAAATCTCTAAAACGACTAAAATAACCCTAAAACCTCCAAAATGACCAAAATACCCCTAAAACGGCAAAAATGAGTAGCCAAATCTCGAGACCTCGTAAATGGCCAAAATACCCCAAACATCTAAAATGATTAAAAAATACACCTCGACATTGCTAATATGAGCAAAATGCCCTAACATCCTCTAAATGAGCAAAACAACTTGAAACAGACTAAAATACCCTAAATTCTAAAAAATTGAGTGTACTTTCGCTTAGTTTAGGGGTATTTTTGACATTTCTAGAGGTTTCGAGGGTCTTTTACTTATTTTTGAGGTTTCAATTGTGTTTTGGTCATTTTAAATGTTCTCAGGGGTATTGTGGTCGTTTTGGGGGCGTTTCGGTCATTTTCTAGAGTTTTAGAATATTTTCTACATCCGAGGTGCATTTTAGTCATTTTGGCAGTTCTAAGGGTGTCACTTTAGAGATTTTGATGTATTTATGGGTTTCTTGATATTTTGGTATTTCTCACGGATAAAATAATTTTTTTTAAAGAAAAAAATACCCTTGAGATCACTAGAATGGCTAATATACTCCCAAAATTAACAAAACTACCAAAATACCCCCAAAACCTCAAAATGTCAAAAAAAAAAAACCCCTCCGAAACATCTTAACTGACTAAAATAATCTCAAAATCTCTAGAACGACTAAATTAACCCCAAAACCTCTAAAATGACCAAAATACCCCTAAAACATCTAGAATGAGCAGTCAAATCTCGATATCTCATAAATGAGCTAAATGCCCGAAAATCCTCTAGAATGAGGAAAACAACTTGAAACCGTTGAAAATGCCCCCAAAATGAAAAAACTTGTGGGAATTTTGGCATAGTTTAGGGGTATTTTGGTCATTTTCAGAGGTTTCGAGGGTATTTTGCTTAATTTTGAGGTTTCAATGGTGTTGTCCTCGTTTTCGGGGGGTTTTGGGATATTTTGGACATTTGCGGTGCGTTTTAGACATTTTGGCAGATCTAAAGGGGTCATTTTAGATGTTTTAGTGTATTTATAGGCTTTTTGATATTTTGGTAATTCTCATGGGTAAAATAAATTTTTTTACAAAAAAATAAACTTGAAATCATTAGAATGGCCAATATACACCGAAAATTACCAAACTACTCTAAATACCACAAAAGATACAAAAAAAAACCGCACCGAATCCTCTTAATTGACCAAAATAGCCTCAAAATCTCTAAAACGACTAAAATAACCTTAAAACCTCCAAAATGACCAAAATACCCCTGAAACGGCAAAAATGAGAAGCCAAATCTCTAGATCTCGTAAATGACCAAAATGCCCTAAACATCTAAAATGATTAAACAATACCCCTCGACATTGCTAATATGTGCAAAATGCCCTAACATCCTCTAAATAAGCAAAACAACTTGAAACAGACAAAAATACCCCCAAAATCTAAAAAATCGAGTGTATTTTTGCTTAGTTTATGATGCACACCAAGGAGCTGGACATGCTGATCATACAAGTGGAAATGGAGCTGAATTTGCACAAGACCCTTTGTCATTTTCTAGTGGCCCAATTACAAGACTTAGAGCCAAACGTTTCAAGGAAGCACTAAATGGGCTAGTCCAAGAGAATTGGGCTGATTCTAAAAAGACCAAGATGGGCTCAAATAATAATCAAGACTTAGTCCATGTCATCAAAGCAATTGAAGAGGCTAATGCATGAAAATTCTCAACCAGCATGGTCTGACCATAAAAGGGTGTGAATTTGTTAAGTTCCAAGGATATTAAATGGGAAAATGTCTTGGTATTGGCTGGGCATGTTAATTCTAGTCATTTAGCTATTTTTGACTGCCTTTAGAAGTCCTAGAAAAACTAAAAAATGTGGGAACTTGATTAGATTAATTTTTGTGTTGTTTTTGAAGTAGTAATTATGATTTTTACCTATTCTTGGAGGGTTGTTCCAAGTATATATCTGGTAGTACGAATTTTAAAATGGACAGATTGGTATTTCAGAAAAATCATTCTCCTTGTGAGTGTTGTGATCCTCTTGGTTCTTAAAAGAACTCTTGAACTTATCAAGTTAATCTTGTGGTGTTCAAACAACCCAAACTTATCACCTTTGATTCTTGAGAGATTCTTAGGAATTCTTGGTGTGGCGTTTCAATTCTATCGTAGTCTTGGTTTTCATCTGGTTAGGTGACGGGTCAAGGCTAAACAAATCTTGTCTACACGATCTTGGGGTTCCAAACCATAATTGTTATCGGGTTTCATCTCAATTGTTGGTGAAGTTCATATCAGTTTAGGGGTATTTTAGTCATTTCTAGAGGTTTCGAGGGTATTTTACTTGTTTTTGAGGTTCCAATGTTATTTTGGTCATTTTAAATGTTCTCGGGGGTATTGTGGTTGTTTTGGGGGCGTTTTCGTCATTTTCTAGGGTTTTGGGATATTTTCGACATTCGAGGTGCATTTTAGTCATTTTGGCAGTTCTAAGGGTGTCATTTTAGAGATTTTGGTATATTTATATGTTTCTTAATATTTTGGTAATTCGAACGGGTAAAATAAATTTTTTTTTTTAAAAATACCCTTGAAATCACTAGAATGACCAATATACTTCTGAAATCACCAAAACTTCCAAAATACCCTCAAAATTTAAAAAATCGGGTGTATTTTCGCAAAATTTTGGGGTATTTTGCACATTTTAAATGTTCTCGAGTGTATTGTGGTCGTTTTGGGGGTGTTTTGGTAATTTTCTAGGGTTTTGAGATATTTTTGGACATTTGAGATGCATTTTAGTCATTTTGGCAATTCTAAAGGGGTCTTTTTAGAGGTTTTGATGTATTTTTACGTTTTTTTTATAATTCTCACTGCTAAAATATTTTTTTTTTGAAAAAAAAAATTCCTATGAAATCACTAGAATGGCCAATACACCCCCAAAATCACCAAAAATGCCAAAATACCCCCAAAGCAACAAAATGTCCAAAAAAAACCCCTAGAAATCTATTAATTGACCAAAACAACCTCAAAATCTCTAAAACGACTAAAATAATCTCAAAACCTCTAAATTGATCAAAATACCCCTGAAACGGCTAGAATAAGCAATCAAATCTCGATACTTCGTAAATGACCAAAATACCTCAAATGTCTAAAATGATTAAAAAGTACACCTCGACATTCCTAAAATGAGCAAAATTCTATAAAAATAATCTAGAATAAGCAAAACAACTCGAAACCGTACAAAATACCCCCAAAATCTAGAAAATCGAGTGTATTTTGGCTTATTTTTGGGGTATTTTGGTCATTTTTAGAGATTTCGAGGGTATTTTGCTTATTTTTTAGATTTCAATGGTAATTTGGTCATTTTAAATGTTCTTGGGCTATTGTGGTTGTTTTGGGTGTGTTTTGGTCATTTTCTAGTGTTTTGAGATATTTTGGCCATTTGTGATGCGTTTTAGTCATTTTAGAGGTTTTGATGTATTTAAAGGTTTTTTGATATTTTGGTAATTATCACTAGTTAAATAATTTTTTTTGACAAAAAAATTCCCATGAAATTACTAGAATGACCATTACACCCCCAAAATCACCAAAACTACCAAAATACTCCAAAATCACAAAATGTCCAAAAAAAAACCCCTCAAAATCTCTAAAACGACTAAAATAATCTCAAAACCTCTAAATTGATCAAAATACCCCTGAAACGGCTAGAATAAGCAGTCAAATCTCGATACTTCATAAATGACCAAAATGGCCCAGACGTCTAAAATGATTAAAAAATACTGCTCGACATTGCTAAAATGAGCAAAATGCCCTAAAATACTCTAGAATGAGCAAAAAACTCAAGACCGTACAAAATACCCACAAAATCTAGAAAATCGAGTGTATTTTGACTTAGTTTAGGGGTATTTTGGTCATTTTCAGAGGTTTCGAGGGTATTTTGCTTATTTTTGAGATTTCAATAGTGTTGTCGTGGTTTTTTTGGGGGGGGGGGTTAGTCATTTCTTAGGGTTTTAGGATATTTTGGACATTTGCGGTGCGTTTTACTCATTTTGGCAGTTCTAAAGAGGTCATTTTATATGTTTTGGTGTATTTATAGGCTTTTTGATATTTTGGTAATTCTCATGAGTGAAATAATTTTTTTTGACAAAAAAATACACTTGAAATCACTAGAATGACCAATATACACCCATAATTACCAAAATACCCCCAAAAACCACAAAATGTCCAAGAAAGAACCACACCGAATCCTCTTAATTGAACAAAATAGCCTCAAAATCTCTAAAACGACTAAAATAACCCCAAAACCTATAAAATGACCAAAATACCCCCGAAACGGCTAAAATGAGTAGTCAAATCTCGAGAACTCGTAAATGGCCAAAATGCCGAAACATTTTAAATGATTAAAAAATACCCCTCGACATTGCTAATATGAGCAAAATGCCCTAAAATCGTCTAAATGAGCAAAAAAATTTGAAACAGACTAAAATACCCCAAAATCTAAAGAATCGAGTGAATTCTCACTTAGTTTAGGGTTATTTTAGTCATTTCTATAGGTTTCGAGGGTATTCTACATCCGAGGTGCATTTTAGTCATTTTGGCAGTTCTAAGGGTGTCATTTTAGAGGTTTTGGTGTATTTATAGGTTTCTTGATATTTTGGTAATTCTCCGAAACATCTTAATTGACTAAAATAGCCTCAAAATCTCTAAAACAACTAAAATAACCCCAAAACCTCTAAAATGACCAAAATACCCCTAAAACGTATAGAATGAGCTGCCAAATCTCGATATCTCGTAAATGAGCTAAATGCCCCAAAATCCTCTAGAATGAGGAAAAAAACTTGAAACCGTTGAAAATGCCCCCAAAATCTAAAAACTCGAGGGAATTTTGGCATAGGTTAGGGTATTTTGGTCATTTTAAGAGGTTTCGAGGGTATTTTGCTTATTTTTCAGGTTTCAATAGTATTTTGGTTATTTTAAACGTTCTCGGGGGTATTGTGGTCGTTTTGGGGGCGTTTTGGTCATTTTCTGGGTTTTGAGATGTTTTCGACGTTTTTGGTGCGTTTTAGTCATTTTGGCAATTCTAAATTGGTCATTTTAGATATTTCGGTGTATTTAAATGTTTTTTGATATTTTGGTTCTTACTGGCAAAATGATTTTTTTTTTGACAAAAAAATTCTTTTGAAATCACTAGAATAGCCAATACACCCCCAAAATCCCCATAACTTCCAAAATACCCCCAAAACCACGAAATGTCCAAAAAAAAACCCATCAAAATCTCTCAATTGACCAAAACAACCTAAAAATCTCAAAAACGTCTAAGATGACCGCAAAACCTCTAAAATGACCAAAATATTCGCGAAACGACTAGAATGAGCAGTTAAATCTCGATAACTCGTAAATGAGCAAAATGCCCCAAAATCCTCTAGAATGAGGAAAGCAACTTGAGACCGTGGAAAATGCCCACAAAATCTAAAAACTCGAGGGCATTTTGGCTTAGTTTAGGAGTATTTTGGTCATTTTTATAGGTTTCGAGCGTATTTTACTTATTTTTCAGGTTTCATTGGTATTTTGGTAATTTTAAATGTTCTCGGGGGTATTATGGTCGTTTTGTTGTGCGTTTTAGTCATTTTGGCAATTCTAAAGGGGTCATTTTAGAGGTTTTGGTGTATTTAAAGGTTTTTTGATATTTTGGTAATTATCACTGGTAAAATAATTTTTTTTTTACAAAAAAAATCCTATGAAATCACTAGAATGACCAATACACCCACAAAATCACAAAAACTACCAAAATACCCCCAAAACCACAAAATGTCCAAAAAAAACCCCTCGAAATCACTTAATTGACCAAAACAACCTCAAAATCTCTAAAACGACTAAAATAATCTCAAAACCTCTAAATTGATCAAAAAACCCCGGAAACGGCTAGAATAAGCGGTCAAATCTCGATACTTCGTAAATGACCAAAATGCCGCAAACGTCTAAAATGATTAAAAAATACATCTTGACATTGTTAAAATTAGTAAAATGCCTTAAGAAACTCTAGAATGAGCAAAACCACTCGAAACTGTACAATATACCCCCAAAATCTAGAAAATCGAGTGTATTTTGGCTTAGTTTAGGGGTATTTTGGTCATTTTCAGAGGTTTCGAGGGTATTTTGCTTATTTTTGAGGTTTCGATGGTATTGTCGTTGTTTTGGGGGGGGGGTTTGGGGATTTTTTAGGGGTTTGGGATATTTTAGACATTTGCGGTGCGTTTTAGACATTTTGGCAGTTCTAAGGGGGTCATTTTAGATGTTTTGGTGTATTTATAGGCTTTTTGAAATTTTGGTAATTCTCATAGGTAAAATAAATTTTTTTGACAAAAAAATAAAGTTGAAATCATTAGAATGGCCAATATACACCCAAAATTACCAAACTAATCCAAAAACCACAAAATGTCCAAAAAAAAAACCCCTCAGAATCCTCTTAATTGACCAAAATAGCCTCAAAATCTCTAAAACGACTAAAATAACCTTAAAACCTCCAAAATGACCAAAATACCCCTGAAACGGCAAAAATGAGTAGCCAAATCTCGAGATCTCGTAAATGACCAAAATGCCCTAAACATCTAAAATGATTAAACAATACCCCTCGACATTGCTAATATGAGCAAAATGCCCTAACATCCTCTAAATAAGCAAAACAACTTGAAACAGACAAAAATACCCCCAAAATCTTAAAAATCAAGTGTATTTTTTCTTAGTTTAGGGGTATTTTAGTCATTTCTAGAGATTTCGAGGGTATTTTACTTGTTTTTGAGGTTTCAATGTTATTTTGGTCAATTTAAATGTTCTCGGGGGTATTGTGGTCGTTTTGGGGGCGTTTTGGTCATTTTCTAGGGTTTTGGGATATTTTCGACATTCGAAGTGCATTTTAGTCATTTTGGCAGTTCTAAAAATGTCATTTTAGAGGTTTTGGTGTATTTATAGGTTTCTTAATATTTTGGTAATTTGAACGGGTAAAATGAAATTTTTTTTAAAAAAAATACCCTTGAGATCACTAAAATGACCAATATACTTCTGAAATCACCAAAACTTGCAAAATACCCTCAAAATTTAAAAAATCGAGTGTATTTTCGCATAATTTTGGGGTATTTTGCTCATTTTAAATGTTCTCGAGTGTATTGTGGTCGTTTTGGGTGCGTTTTGTTAATTTTCTAGGGTTTTGAGATATTTTTGGACATTTGTGATGCATTTTAGTCATTTTGGCAATTCTAAAGGGGTCTTTTTAGAGGTTTTGATGTATTTTAACGTTTTTTGATAATTCTCACTGGTAAAATATTTTTTTTTGACAAAAAAATTCCTATGAAATCACTAGAATGACCAATACACCCCCAAAATCCCCAAAAATACCAAAATAACCCCAAAACCTCAAAATGTCCAAAAAAAACCCCTCGAAATCTCTTAATTGACCAAAACAACCTCAAAATCCCTAAAACGACTAAAATAATCTCAAAACCGCTAAATTGATCAAAATACCCATGAAACGGCTAGAATAAGCAGTCAAATCTCAATACTTCGTAAATGACCAAAATAGCCAAAACGTCTAAAATGATTAAAAAGTACACCTCGACATTCCTAAAATGAGCAAAATTCCATAAAATACTCTAGAATAAACAAAACAACTCGAAACCGTACAAAATACCCCCAAAATCTAGAAAATCGAGTGTATTTTGGCTTATTTTTGGGGTATTTTGGTCATTTTCAAAGATTTCGAGGGTATTTTGCTTATTTTTTAGGTTTCATTGGTATTTTGGTCATTTTAAATGTTCTTGGGGTATTGTGGTCGTTTTGGGTGCGTTTTGGTCATTTTCTAGTGTTTTGAGATATTTTGGCCATTTGTGATGCGTTTTAGTCATTTTAGAGGTTTTGGTGTATTTAAAGGTTTTTTGATATTTTGGTAATTATAATTGGTCAAATAATTTTTTTTTGACAAAAAAATTCCTATGAAATTACTAGAATGACCAATACACCCCCAAAATCACCAAAACTACCAAAATACCCCAAAACCACAAAATGTCCAAAAAAAACCCTCCAAAATCTCTAAAACGACTAAAATAATCTCAAAACCTCTAAATTGATCAAAATACCCCTGAATCGACCAAAATAAATAGCCAAATCTCGATACTTCGTAAATGACCAAAATGCCCCAAACGTCTAAAATGATTAAAAAGTACATCTCGACATTGCTATAATGAGCAAAATGCCCTAAAATACTCTAGAATCAGCAAAACAACTTGAAACGGTACAAAATACCCTCAAAATCTAGAAAATCGAGTGTATTTTGGCTTAGTTTAGGGGTATTTTGGTCATTTTCAAAGGTTTCGAAGGTATTTCGCTTATTTTTGAGATTTCAATAGTGTTGTCGTGGTTTTTGGGGGGGGGGGCGTTTAGTCATTTCTTAGGGTTTTGGGATATTTTGGACTTTTGCGGTGCGTTTTACTCATTTTGGCAGTTCTAAAGAGGTCATTTTATGTGTTTTGGTGTATTTATAGGCTTTTTGATATTTTGGTAATTCTCATGGGTGAAATAATTTTTTTTGATAAAAAAATACACTTGAAATCACTAGAATGGCCAATATACACCCATAATTACGAAAATACCCCAAAAACCACAAAATATCCAAGAAAGAACCACACCGAATCCTCTTAATTGCACAAAATAGCCTCAAAATCTCTAAAACGACTAAAATAATCCCAAAACCTATAAAATGACCAAAATACCCCCGAAACGGCTAAAATGAGCAGTCAAATCTCGAGAACTCGTAAATGACCAAAATGCCCAAATATCTAAAATGATTAAAAAATATCCCTCGACATTGCTAATATGAGCAACATGCCCTAAAATCGTCTAAATGAGCAAAAAAATTTGAAACAGACTAAATTAACCCAAAATCTAAAAAATCGAGTGTATTCTCGCTTAGTTTAGGGTTATTTTAGTCATTTCTAGAGGTTTCGAGGGTATTCTACATCCGAGGTGCATTTTAGTCATTTTGGCAGTTCTAAGGGTGTCATTTTAGAGGTTTTGGTGTATTTATAGGTTTCTTGATATTTTGGTAATTCTCACTGATAAAATAATTTTTTTTGACAAAAAAATACCCTTGAGATCACTAGAATGTCTAATATACTCCCAAAATTACCAAAACTACCAAAACACCCCCAAAACCTCAAAATGTCCAAAAAAAAAAACCCCTCCGAAACATCTTAATTGAATAAAATAGCCTAAAAATCGCTAAAACGTCTAAGATAACCCCCAAAACCTCTAAAATGACCAAAATTCTCGCGAAACGGCTAGAATGGGCAGTCAAATCTCGATAACTCGTAAATGAGAAAAATGCTCCAAAATCCTCTAAAATGAGGAAAACAACTTGAAATCGTTGAAAATGCCCCCAAAATCTAAAAACTTGAGGGCATTTTGGCTCAGTTTTGGGGTATTCTAGTCATTTTCAGAGGTTTCGAGCGTATTTTGCTTATTTTTGAGGTTTCATTGGTATTTTGGTCATTTTAAATGTTCTCGGGGGTATTGTGGTCGTTTTGGGGACGTTTTGGTTATTTTCTAGGGTTTTGAGATATTTTGGCCATTTGTGGTGCGTTTTAGTCATTTTGACAAATCTAAAGGGGTCATTTTAGAGGTTTTGGTGTACTTAAAGGTTTTTGATATTTTGGTAATTATCATGGTAAAATAATTTTTTTTTTGACAAAAAAATTCCTATGAAATCACTAAAGTAACCAATACACTCCCAAAATCACCAAAACTACAAAAATACCCCCAAAACCACAAAATGTCCAAAAAAAACCCCTCGAAATCTCTTAATTGACCAAAACAACCTCAAAATCTCTAAAATGACTAAAATAATCTCACAACCTCTAAATTGATCAAAATACCCCTGCAACGGCTAGAATAAGCAGTCAAATCTCAATACTTCGTAAATGACCAAAATGCCGCAAACATCTAAAATGATTAAAAAATACACCTCGACATTGTTAAAATGAGTAAAATGCCTTAAGATACTCTAGAATGAGCAAAACAACTCGAAACCGTACAAAATACCCCCAAAATCTAGAAAATCGAGTGTATTTTGGCTAAGTTTAGGGGTATTTTGGTCATTTTCAGAGGTTTCGAGGGTATTTTGCTTATTTTTGAGGTTTCAATGGTATTTTCGTCGTTTTGGGGGGGTTTTGTGGATTTTTTAGGGTTTTGGGATATTTTGGACATTAGCAGTGCGTTTTATACATTTTGGCAGTTCTAAGGGGGTCATTTTAGATTTTTTTGTGTATTTATAGGCTTTTTGATATTTTGGTAATTCTCATGGGTAAAATAAATTTTTTTGACAAAAAAATAAACTTGAAATCATTAGAATGACCAATATACACCCAAAATTACCAAACTACTCCAAAAACCACAAAATGTCCAAAAAAAAACCACACCGAATCCTCTTAATTGACCAAAATAGCCTCAAAATCTCTAAAACGACTAAGATAACCTTAGAACCTCCAAAATGACCAAAATACCCTTGAAACGGCAAAAACGAGTGGCCAAATCTCGAGATCTCGTAAATGACCAAAATGCCCTAAACATCTAAAATGATTAAACAATACCCCTCGACATTGCTCATATGTGCAAAATGCCCTAACATCCTCTAAATAAGCAAAACAACTTGAAACAGATAAAAATACCCCAAAATCTAAAAAATCGAGTGTATTTTTGCTTAGTTTTGGGGTATTTTAGTCTTTTCTAGAGGTTTCGAGGATATTTTACTTGTTTTTGAGGTTTCAATGTTATTTTGGTAATTTTAAATGTTCTCGGGGGTATTGTGGTCATTTTGGGAGCATTTTGGTCATTTTCTAGGGTTTTGGGATATTTTCAACATTCGAGGTGCGTTTTAGTCATTTTGGCAGTTCTAAGGGTGTCATTTTAGAGGTTTTGGTGTATTTATAGGTTTCTTAATATTTTGGTAATTCGAACGGGTAAAATAAATTTTTTTTAAAAAAAATACCCTTGAGATCACTAGAATGACCAATATAGTTTTGAAATAACCAAAACTACCAAAATACCCTCAAAATCTAAAAAATCGAGTGTATTTTCGCATAATTTTGGGGTATTTTGCTCATTTTAAATGTTCTCGAGTGTATCGTGGTCGTTTTGGGGGCGTTTTGGTAATTTTCTAGGGTTTTGAGATATTTTGGACATTTGTGATGCATTTTAGTCATTTTGACAAAAAAATTCCTATGAAATCACTAGAATGGCCAATACAACCCCAAAATCACCAAAAAAACCAAAATTCCCCCAAAACCATAAAATGTCCAAGAAAACCTCCTCGAAATCTCTTAATTGACCAAAACAACCTCAAAATCTCTAAAACGACTAAAATAATTTCAAAACCTCTAAATTGATAAAAATACCCTTGAAACGACTAGAATAAGCAGTCAAATCTCGATACTTCGTAAATACCGTACAAAATACCCCAAAAATATAGAAAATCGAGTGTATTTTGGCTTATTTTTGGGGTATTTTGGTCATTTTCAGAGATTTTGAGGGAATTTTGCTTATTTTTTAGGTTTCATTGGTATTTTGATCATTTTAAATGTTCTTGGGGTATTGTGGTTGTTTTGGGTGCGTTTTGGTCATTTTCTAGGGTTTTGAGATATTTTGGCCATTTGTGATGCGTTTTAGTCATTTTAGAGGTTTTGGTATATTTAAAGGTTTTTTGATATTTTGGTAATTATCACTGGTTAAATAATTTTTTTTTGACAAAAAAATTCCCTTGAAATTACTAGAATGACCAATACACCCCCAAAATCACCAAAACTACCAAAATACCCCAAAACCACAAAATGTCCAAAAAAAAACCCCTCAAAATCTCTAAAACGACTAAAATAATCTCAAAACCTCTAAATTGATCAAAATACCCCTGAAATGGTTAGAATAAGCAGTCAAATCTCGATATTTCGTAAATGACCAAAATGCCCCAAACATCTAAAATGATTAAAAAATACACCTCGACATTGCTAATATGAGCAAAATGCCCTAACATCCTCTAAATGAGCAAAAAAATTTGAAACAGACTAAAATACCCCAAAATCTAAAAAATCGAGTGTATTTTCACTTAGTTTAGGGGTATTTAAGTCATTTCTAGAGGTTTCGAGGGTATTTTACTTATTTTTTAGACTTCAATGGTATTTTGGTCATTTTAAATGTTCTTAGCGGTATTGTGGTCGTTTTGGGGGCGTTTCTATCATTTTCTAGAGTTTTAGAATATTTTCTACATCTGAGGTGCATTTTAGTTATTTTGGCAGTTCTAAGGGGGGCATTTTAGATGTTTTGGTGTATTTATAGGCTTTTTGATATTTTGGTAATTCTCACGGGTATAATAAATTGTTTTCACAAAAAAATATACTTGAAATCACTAGAATGGCCAATATACACCCAAAATTACCAAACAACCCAAAAAAAAAAAACCACACCGAATCCTCTTAATTGACCAAAATAGCCTCAAAATCTGTAAAACGACTAAAATAACCCTAAAACCTCCAAAATGACAAAAATACCCCTGAAACGGCAAAAATGAGTAGCCAAATCTCGAGACATCGTAAATGGCCAAAATGCCCCAAACATCTAAAATGATTAAAAATACACCTCGACATTGCAAATATGAGCAAAATGCCCTAAAATCCTCTAAATGAGCAAAAAAATTTGAAACAGACTAAAATACCCCAAAATCTAAAAAATCGAGTGTATTTTCACTTAGTTTAGGGGTATTTTATTCATTTCTCGAGGTTTCGAGGGTATTTTACTTATTTTTGAGGCTTCAACGATATTTTGGTCATTTTAAATATTCTCGGGGGTATTGTGTTCGTTTTGGGGGCGTTTCGGTCATTTTCTAGGGTTTTAGAAAATTTTCTACATCCGAGGTGCATTTTAGTTATTTTGGCAGTTCTAAGGGTGTCATTTTAGAGGTTTTTGTGTATTTATAGGTTTCTTGATATTTTGGTAATTCTCAAAGATAAAATAATTTTTTTTTGACAAAAAAAATACCCTTGAGATCACTGGAATGGCTAATATACTCCCAAAATTACCAAAACTACGAAAATACCCCCAAAACCTCAAAATGTCCTAAAAAAAACCGCTTCGAAACATCTTAATTGACTAAAATAGCCTCAAAATTTCTAAAACGACTAAAATAACCCCAAAACTTCTAAAATGACCAAAATACCCCTGAAACGTCTAGAATGAGCATTCAAATCTCGATATCTCGTAAATGAGCAAAATGCCCCAAAATCCTCTAGAATGAGGAAAACAACATGAAACCGTTGAAAATGCCCCCAAAATCTAAAAACTCGAGGGCATTTTGGCTTAGTTTAGGGGTATTTTGGTCATTTTCAGAGGTTTCAAGGGTATTTTGCTTATTCTTTAGGTTTCATTGGTATTTTGGTCATTTTAAACGTTCTCGGGGTTTTTGTGGTCGTTTTGGGGGCGTTTTGGTCATTTTTAGGGTTTTGAGATATTTTCGATATTTTTGGTGCATTTTAGTCATTTTAGCAATTCTAAATTGGTCATTTTAAAGATTTTGCTGTATTTAAATGTTTTTTGATATTTTGCTAATTCTCACTGGAAAAATCTTTTTTTTTTTGAAAAAAAAATTCCTTTGAAATCACTAGAATGGCCAATACACCCCCAAAATCACCATAACTTCCAAAGTACCCCCAAAACTACAAAATGTCCAAAAAAAACCACTCGAAATCTCTTAATTGACCAAAATAACCTAAAAATCTCTAAAACGTCTAAGATGACCGCAAAACCTCTAAAATTACCAAACTACTCGCGAAACGGCTAGAATGAGCAGTTAAATCTCAATAACTCGTAAATAAGCAATATGCCCCAAAATCCTCTAGAATGAGGAAAACAACTTGAAACCGTGGAAAATGCCCACAAAATCTAAAATCACGAGGGCATTTTGGCTTAGTTTAGGAGTATTTTGGTCATTTTCAGAGGTTTTGAGCGTATTTTGCTTATTATTGAGGTTTCATTCGTATTTTGGTCATATTAAATGTTCTCGGTGGTATTGTGGCCGTTTTGTTGTGCGTTTTAGTCATTTTCGCAATTCTAAAGGGGACATTTTGGAGGTTTTGGTGTATTTAAAGGTTTTTTGATATTTTGGTAATTATCACTGGTAAAATAATTTTTTTTTTACAAAAAATTCCTATGAAATCACTAGAATGACCAATACACCGCCAAAATCACCAAAACTACCAAAATACCACCAAAACCACAAAATGTCCAAAAAAAACCCCTCGAAATCTCTTAATTGACCAAAACAACCTCAAAATCTCTAAAACGACTGAAATAATCTCAAAACCTCTAAATTGATCAAAATACCCCTGAATCGACTAAAATAAACAGCCAAATCTCGATACTTCGTAAATGACCAAAATGCCCCAAACATCTAAAATGATTAAAAAGTACATCTCGACATTGCTATAATGAGCAAAATGCCCTAAAATACTCTAGAATCAGCAAAACAACTCGAAACCGTACAAAATACCCCCAAAATCTAGAAAATCGAGTGTATTTTGGCTTAGTTTAGGAGTATTTTGGTCATTTTCAGAAGTTTCGAGGGTATTTTGCTTATTTTTGAGGTTTCAATGGTATTGTCATCGTTTTGTGGTGGTTTTGGTCATTTTTTAGGGTTTTGGGATATTTTTGACATTTGCAGTGCGTTTTAGTCATTTTGGCAGTTTTAAGGAGGTCATTTTATATGTTTTAGTGTATTTATAGGCTTTTTGATATTTTGGTAATTCTCATGGGTGAAATAATTTTTTTTGACAAAAAAATACGCTTGAAATCACTAGAACGGCCAATATACACCCAAAATTACCAAAATACCCCAAAAACCACAAAATGTCCAAAAAAAAAAACCACACCGAATCCTCTTAATCGACCAAAATAGCCTCAAAATCTCTAAAACGACTAAAATTACCCCAAAACCTATAAAATGACCAAAATACCACCGAAACGGCAAAAATGAGCAGTCAAATCTCGAGACCTCCTGAATGACCAAAATGCCCAAACATCTAAAATGATTAAAAATACCCCTCGACATTGCTAATATGAGTAAAATGCCCTAAAATCGTCTAAATGAGCAATAAAATTTCAAACAGACTAAAATACCCCAAAATCTAAAAAATCGAATGTATTTTTGCTTAGTTTAGGGGTATTTTAGTCATTTCTAGAGGTTTCGAGGGTATTTTACTTATTTTTTAGGCTTCGATGGTATTTTGGTCATTTTAAATGTTCTCGGCGGTATTGTGGTCGTTTTGGGGGCGTTTCCGTCATTTTTTAGGGTTTTAGAATATTTTCTACATCCGAGGTGAATTTTAGTTATTTTGGCAATTCTAAGGGGGTCATTTTAGATGTTTTGGTGTATTTATATGCTTTTTGATATTTTGGTAATTCTCACGGGTAAAATAAATTTTTTTCACAAAAAAATATACTTGAAATCACTAGAATGGCCAA
Source organism: Notholithocarpus densiflorus (assembly GCA_030021035.2). Lineage (NCBI taxonomy): Eukaryota > Viridiplantae > Streptophyta > Magnoliopsida > Fagales > Fagaceae > Notholithocarpus > Notholithocarpus densiflorus. The sequence goes on along the minus strand of JARYZH020000066.1, from coordinate 306,158 downwards.
TATACACCCAAAATTACCAAATTACCCCAAAAACCACAAAAATGTAAAAAGAAAAAACCACACCGAATCCTATTAATTGACCAAAATAGCCTCAAAATCTCTAAAACGACTAAAATAACCCTAAAACCTCCAAAATGACCAAAATACCCCTGAAACGGTAAAAATGAGTAGCCAAATCTTGAGACCTCGTAAATGACCAAAATGCCCCAAACATCTAAAATGATTAAAAAATACACCTCGACATTGCTAATGTGAGCAAAATGCCCTAACATCCTCTAAATGTGCAAAACAACTTGAAACAGACTAAAATACCCCAAAATCTAAAAAATTGAGTGTACTTTCGCTTAGTTTAGGGGTATTTTAGTCATTTCTAGATGTTTCGAGGGTATTTTACTTATTTTTGAGGTTTCAATGGTATTTTGGTCATTTTAAATGTTCTCGGGGGTATTGTGGTCGTTTTGGGGGCATTTCGGTCATTTTCTAGAGTTTTAGAATATTTTCTACATCTGAGGTGCATTTTAGTCATTTTGACAGTTCTAAGGGTGTCATTTTAGAGGTTTTGGTGTATTTATTGGTTTCTTAATATTTTGGTAACTCTCACGGATAAAATAATTTTTTTTTGAGAAAAAAATACCCTTGAGATCACTAGAATGGCTAATATACTCCCAAAATTACCAAAACAACCAAAATAACCCCAAAACCTTAATATATCCACACAAAAAACCCCTCTGAAACATCTTAATTGACTAAAATAGCCTCAAAATCTCTAAAACGACTAAAATAACCCCAAAACCTCAAAAATGACCAAAATACCCCTGAAACGTCTAGAATGAGCTGTCAAATATCGATACCTCGAAAATGAGCAAAATGCCCCAAAATCCTCTAGAATGATGAAAACAACATGAAACCGTTGAAAATGCCCCAAAAATCTAAAAACTCGAGGGCATTTTGGCTTAGTTTAGGGGTATTTTGGTCATTTTCAGAGGTTTTGAGGCTAGTTTCCTTATTTTTCAGGTTTCATTGGTATTTTGGTTATTTTAAACGTTCTCGGGGGGTTTTTTGGTCGTTTTGGGGGAGTTTTGTTCATTTTCTAGGGTTTTGAGATATTTTCGACATTTGTGGTGCGTTTTAGTCACTTTGGCAATTCTAAATTGGTCATTTTAGAGATTTTGGTGTATTTAAATGTTTTTTGATATTTTGGTAATTCTCATTGGAAAAATCATTTTTTTTTTTGAAAAAAAAATCCCTTTGAAATCACTAGAATGGCCAATACACCCCCAAAATCACCATAACTTCCAAAATATCCCCAAAACCACAAAATGTCCAAAAAAAACCACTCGAAATCTCTTAATTGACCAAAACAACCTAAAAATCTCTAAAACGTCTAAGATGACCGCAAAACCTCTAAAATGACCAAAATACTCGCGAAACAGCTAGAATGAGCAGTTACATCTCAATAACTCGTAAATGAGAAAAATGCCCTGAAATCCTCTAGAATAAGGAAAACAACTTGAAACCGTGGAAAATGCCCACAAAATCTAAAAACTCAAGGGCATTTTGGCTTAGTTTAGGAGTATTTTGGTCATTTCCAGAGGTTTCGAGCGTATTTTGCTTATTTTTGAGGTTTCATTGGTATTTTGGTCATTTTAAATTCTCTCGGGGGTATTGTGGTCGTTTTGTTGTGCGTTTTAGTCATTTTGGCAATTCTAAAGGGGTCATTTTAGAGGTTTTTGTGTATTTAAAGGCTTTTTGATATTTTGGTAATTCTCACTGGTAAAATAATTTTTTTTTACAAAAAAATTCCTATGAAATCACTAAAATGACCAATACATCCCCAAAATCACCAAAACTACCAAAATACCCCAAAAACCACAAAATGTCCAAAAAATTCCCCTCGAAATCTCTTAATTGACCAAAACAACCTCAAAATCTCTAAAACGACTAAAATAATCTCAAAACCTCTAAATTGATCAAAATACACCTGAAACGGCTAGAATAAGCAGTCAAATCTCGATACTTCGTAAATGACCAAAATGCCCCAAATGTCTAAAATGATTAAAAAATACACCTCGACATTGTTAAATTGAGTAAAATGCCCTAAGATACTCTAGAATGAGCAAAACAACTCGAAACCGTACAAAATACCCCCAAAATCTAGAAAATCGAGTGTATTTTGCCTTAGTTTAGGGGTATTTTGGTCATTTTCAGAGGTTTCGAGGGTATTTTGCTTATTTTTGAGGTTTCAATGGTATTGTCGTCGTTTTGGGGGGGTTTTGGGGATTTTTTAGGGTTTTGGGTTATTTTGGACATTTGCGGTGCCTTTAAAACATTTTGGCAGTTCTAAGGGGGTCATTTTAGATGTTTTGGTGTATTTATAGGCTTTTTGATATTTTGGTAATTCTCATGGGTAAAATAAATTTTTTTGACAAAAAAATAAACTTGAAATCATTAGAATGGCCAATATACACCCAAAATTACCAAACTACTCCAAAAACCACAAAATGTCCAAAACAAAAAACCACACCGAATCCTCTTAATTGACCAAAATAGCCTCAAAATCTTTAAAACGACTAAAATAACCCTAAAACCTCCAAAATGACCAAAATACCCCTGAAACGGTAAAAATGAGTAGCCAAATCTCGAGATCTCGTAAATGACCAAAATGCCCCAAACATCTAAAATGATTAAACAATACCCCTCGACATTGCTAATATGAGCAAAATGCCCTAGCATTCTCTAAATAAGCAAAACAACTTGAAGCAGACAAAAATACCCCAAAATCTAAAAAATCGAGTGTATTTTTGCTTAGTTTAGGGGTATTTTAGTCATTTCTAGAGGTTTCGAGGGTATTTTACTTGTTTTTGAGGTTTCAATGGTATTTTGGTCATTTGAAATGTTCTCGGGGGTATTGTGGTCGTTTTGGGGGCGTTTTGGTCATTTTTTAGGGTTTTGGGATATTTTCGACATTCGAGGTGCATTTTAGTCATTTTAGCAGTTTTAAGGGTGTCATTTTAGAGGTTTTGGTGTATTTATAGGTTTCTTAATATTTTGGTAGTTCGAACGGGTAAAATAATTTTTTTTTGACAAATAAATACCCTTGAGATCACTAGAATGACCAATATACTTCTGAAATCACCAAAACTACCAAAATACCCTCAAAATCTAAAAAATCGAGTGTATTTTCGCATAATTTTGGGGTATTTTGCTCATTTTAAATGTTCTCGAGGGTATTGTGATTGTTTTGGGGGCGTTTTAGTCATTTTCTAGGGTTTTGAGATATTTTGGACATTTGTGATGCATTTTAGTCATTTTGGCAATTTTAAAGGGGTCATTTTAGAGGTTTTGATGTATTTTAAGGTTTTTTAATAATTCTCACTGGTAAAATATTTTTTTTTTGACAAAAAAATTCTCATGAAATCACTAGAATGGCCAATACAACCCCAAAATCACCAAAGATACCAAAATACCCCCAAAACATCAATATGTCCAAAAAAAACCCCTCGAAATCTCTAAATTGACCAGAACAACCTCAAAATCTCTAAAACGACTAAAATAATCTCAAAACCTCTAAATTGATCAAAATACCCCTGAAACGGCTAGAATAAGCAGTCAAATCTCGATACTTCGTAAATGACCAAAATGCCCCAAACATCTAAAATAATTAAAAAATACATCTCGACATTGATAAAATGACCAAAATTCCATAAAATACTCTAGAATAAGCAAAACAACTCGAAACCGTACAAAATACCCCCAAAATCTAGAAAATCGAGTGTATTTTGGCTTATTTTTGGGGTATTTTGGTCATTTTCAGAGGTTTTGAGGGTATTTTGCTTATTTTTGAGGTTTCATTGGTATTTTGGTCATTTTAAATTTTCCCATGAAATCACTAGAATGGCCAATACACCCCCAAAATCACCAAAAATACCAAAATACCCCCAAAACCACAATATGTCCAAAAAAAACCCCTCGAAATCTCTAAATTGACCAAAACAACTTCAAAATCTCTAAAACGACTAAAATAATCTCAAAACCTCTAAATTGATCAAAATGCCCCTGAAACGGCTAGAATAAGCAATCAAATCTCAATACTTCGTAAATGACCAAAATGCCCCAAACACCTAAAATAATTAAAAAATACACCTCGACATTGATAAAATGACCAAAATTTCATAAAATACTCTAGAATAAGCAAAACAACTCAAAACCGTACAAAATACTCCCAAAATCTAGAAAATCGAGTGTATTTTGGCTTATTTTTGGGGTATTTTGGTCATTTTCAGAGGTTTCGAGGGTATTTTGCTTATTTTTGAGGTTTCATTGGTATTTTGGTCATTTTAAATGTTCTCGGGGGTATTGTGGTCGTTTTGTTGTGCGTTTTAGTCATTTTGACAATTCTAAAGGGGTCATTTTAGAGGTTTTGGTGTATTTAAAGGTTTTTTGATATTTTGGTAATTATCACTGGTAAAATAATTTTTTTTTTACAAAAAAGTTCCTATGAAATCACAAGAATGACCAATACACCCCCAAAATCACCAAAACTACCAAAATACCCCCAAAATCACAAAATGTCCAAAAAAAACCCCTCAAAATCTCTTAATTGACCAAAACAACCTCAAAATCTCTAAAACAACTAAAATAATCTCAAAACCTCTAAATTGATCAAAATACCCCTGAAACGGCTAGAATAAGCAGTCAAATCTCGATACTTCGTGAATGACCAAAATGCCCCAGACGTCTAAAATGATTAAAAAATACACCTCAACATTGTTCAAATGAGTAAAATGCCCTAAGATACTCTAGAATGAGCAAAACAACTCGAAACCGTACAAAATACCCCTAAAATCTAGAAAATCGAGTGTATTTTGGCTTAGTTTAGGGGTATTTTGGTCATTTTCAGAGGTTTCGAGGGTATTTTGCTTATTTTCGAGATTTCAATAGTGTTGTCATGGTTTTGGGGGGAGGGGGGTTTAGTCATTTCTTAGGGTTTTGGGATATTTTGGACATTTGCGGTGCGTTTTAGTCATTTTGGCAGTTCTAAGGAGGTCATTTTATATGTTTTGGTGTATTTATAGGCTTTTTGATATTTTGGTAATTCTCATGGGTGAAATAATTTTTTTTGACAAAAAAATACACTTGAAATCACTAGAATGGCCAATATACACCCATAATTACCAAAAAACCACAAAATGTCCAAAAAAGAACCATACCGAATCCTCTTAATTGAACAAAATAGCCTCAAAATCTCTAAAACGACTAAAGTAACCCCAAGACCTATAAAATGACCAAAATACCCCCGAAACGGCTAAAATGAGTAGTCAAATCTCGAGACCTCGTAAATGACCAAAATTTCCAAACATTTAAAATGATTAGAAAATACCCCTCAACATTGCTAATATGAGAAACATGCCCTAAAATCGTCTAAATGAGCAAAAAAATTTGAAACAAACTAAAATACCCCAAAATCTAAAAAATCGAGTGTATTTTCGCTTAGTTTAGGGTTATTTTGGTCATTTCTAGAGGTTTCGGGGGTATTCTACATCCAAGGTGCATTTTAGTCATTTTGGCAGTTCTAAGGGTGTCATTTTAGAGGTTTTGGTGTATTTATAGGTTTCCTGATATTTTGGTAATTCTCACGGATAAAATAATTTTTTTTGACAAAAAAATACCCTTGAGATCACTAGAATGGCTAATATACTCCCAAAATTACCAAAACTACCAAAACACCCCCAAAACCTCAAAATGTCAAAAAAAAAACCCCTCCGAAACATCTTAATTGACTAAAATAGCCTCAAAATCTCTAAAACGTCTAAGATAACCCCAAACCCTCTAAAATGACCAAAATTCTCGCGAAACAGCTAGAATGGGCAGTCAAATCTCGATAACTCGTAAATGAGAAAAATGCCCCAAAATCCTCTAGAATGAGGAAAACAACTTGAAATCATTGAAAATGCCCCCAAAATCTAAAAACTCAAGGGCATTTTGGCTTAGTTTAGGGGTATTCTGGTCATTTCCAGAGGTTTCGAGCGTATTTTGCTTATTTTTGATGTTTCATTGGTATTTTGGTCATTTTAAATGTTCTCGGGGGTATTATGGTCGTTTTGGGGACGTTTTGGTCGTTTTCTAGGGTTTTGAGATATTTTGGCCATTTGTGGTGCGTTTTAGTCATTTTGGCAATTCTAAAGGGGTCATTTTAGAGGTTTTGGTGTATTTCAAGGTTTTTGATATTTTGGTAATTATCATGGTAAAATTTTTTTTTTTTTTGACAAAAAAATTCCCATGAAATCACTAGAATAACCAATAGACTCCTAAAATCATCAAAACTATCAAAATACCCCCAAAACCACAAAATGTCAAAAAAAAACCCCTCGAAATCTCTTAATTGACCAAAACAACCTCAAAATCTCTAAAAACGACTGAAATAATCTCAAAACCTCTAAATTGATCAAAATACCCCTGAATCGGCTAGAATAAGCAGTCAAATCTCGATACTTCGTAAAGGACTAAAATGCCCCAAACGTCTAAAATGATTAAAAAATACATCTCGACATTGCTAAAATGAGTAAAATGCCCTAAAATACTCTAGAATGAGCAAAACAACTCGAAACCGTACAAAATACCCCCAAAATCTAGAGAATCGAGTGTATTTTGGCTTAGTTTAGGGGTATTTTGGTCATTTTCAGAGGTTTCGATGGTATTTTGCTTATTTTTGAGGTTTCAATGGTATTGTCATCGTTTTGGGGTGGTTTTGGTCATTTTTTAGGGTTTTGGGATATTTTGGACATTTACAATTTTAGTCATTTTGGCAGTTCAAAAGGGGTCATTTTATATGTTTTGGTGTATTTATAGGCTTTTTGATATTTTGGTAATTTTCATGGGTGAAATAATTTTTTTTGACAAAAACATACGCTTGAAATCACTAGAATGACCAATATACACCCAAAATTACCAAAATACCCCAAAAACCACAAAATGTCCCAAAAAGAACCACACCGAATCCTCTTAATTGACCAAAATAGCCTCAAAATCTCTAAAACGACTAAAATTACCCCAAAACCTATAAAATTACCAAAATACCACCGAAACGGCAAAAATGAGCAGTCAAATCTCAAGATCTCGTAAATGACCAAAGTGCCCAAACATCTAAAATGATTAAAAATACCCCTCGACATTGCTAATATGAGTAAAATGCCCTAAAATCATCTAAATGAGCAATAAAATTTGAAACAGACTAAAATACCCCAAAATCTAAAAAATCGAGTGTATTTTCGCTTAGTTTAGGGGTATTTTAGTCATTTCTAGAGATTTCGAGGGTATTTTACTTATTTTTGAGGCTTCAATGGCATTTTGGTTAGTTTAAATGTTATCGGCGGTATTGTAGTCGCTTTGGGGGGGGTTTTGGGGATTTTTTAGGGTTTTCGAATATTTTGGACATTTGCGGTGCGTTTTAGTCATTTTGGCAGTTCTAAGGGGGTCATTTTAGATGTTTTGGTGTATTTATAGGCTTTTTGATATTTTGGTAATTCTCATGGGTAAAATAAATTTTTTTGACAAAAAAATACACTTGAAATCATTATAATGGCCAATATACACCCAAAATTACCAAACTACTCCAAAAACCACAAAATGTCCAAAAAAAAACCACACCGAATCCTCTTAATTGACCAAAATAGCTTCAAAATCTCTAAAACGACTAAAATAACCCTAAAACCTCCAAAATGGCCAAAATACCCCTGGAACGGCAAAAATGAGTAGCCAAATCTCGAGATCTCGTAAATGACCAAAATGCCCCAAACATCTAAAACGATTAAACAATACCGCTCGACATTGCTAATATGAGCAAAATGCCCTAACATCCTCTAAATAAGCAAAACAACTTTAAACAGACAAAAATACCCCAAAATCTAAAAAATCGAGTGTATTTTTGCTTAGTTTAGGGGTATTTTAGTCATTTCTAGAGGTTTCGAGAGTATTTTACTTGTTTTTGAGGTTTCAATGTTATTTTAGTCATTTTTAATGATCTCGGGGGTATTGTGGTTGTTTTGGGGGCATTTTGGTCATTTTCTAGGGTTTTGAGATATTTTCGACATTCGAGGTGCATTTTAGTCATTTTGGCAGTTTTAAGGGTGTCATTTTAGAGGTTTTGGTGTATTTATAGGTTTCTTAATATTTTGATAATTCGAACGAGTAAAATAATATTTTTTTTGACAAAAAAATACCCTTGAGTAAAGGCCAAGATTTAACTTAAATAAATCTAGGGTCTAAAATATGCCAACCCATTAAAGAGCCAATATCTTAAGTTTAACATTACTTTAATAATAATAAAAAGTATAATTACCATTTTGTCAAAATAGTCCATAATGTTGCAAACGTATTGTTTAGACCCTAAACTTTTGATACTATGTCAAAATATTTCCGCTTTGGCAATCCTTGTTCCTTTTGCCTATCTTTTTCCTTAAGTGGTGAATGGAAAAAATTTATGTGGCTAATAGTGAAACTATAAAATGTATTTTTCTTTTTTGCCACCTTGGCTTTCACATGAACTGTCACATGTTAATTTTTTTTCTTAAAAATATTTAATGAAAACTAAAGTAATCAAAATGCACATAAATGCATAAAGTTACAAATAGATTGTGTTAAATTTATAAATTAATGAAGTTACATCCTGAAATGTATGGCGTTGCATTATTAAGAATTCCCTCCATACGACCTTTAACTCCAATAAATATGTGATCTAACTACAAATGCAAATACACATTTATTCATGAATCAAAACTATTGTGTGGATGACCACTTAAAGATATTATCTTCTTTCTAAATTTCTTTATCTTATCTCAATACTTTTATTTTAGAACACATATTAGCAAGCGCCTCTAGCAAATTTCTAAAGAAAATTGTGTTTTTTTTTTTCTTTTCTTTTTTAAAAACAAACTATTTTTTCTTCCTTTAAAACTAAATCAGGAACACTCTCAATTCATTGGAAGTCTCTTTCTGAGAGTTTGAAACCTCAAAATCTAATTTGTTGAATTTTTAAGTCTATTTGAGTTGAAGACTACACGTCTCTTCTCAAAAAAAAAAAAAAAATTACTACACATCAATAGATTACAAAAGTTAAATTAACATGAAACATGAACTAATTCTCTCACAACACGTTACAAGTCTCTTGAATTTGTATACAAAATGATAAAAGATAACATATAGATATATGTTGCCACCTATTTTTTACGCAAAGACATAGGTCTATGTGACAGTTTTTGCGGAAGCAGTATAAAACAAAATTTATATTTTCATTTAAAGATCATTGTACCACACAACCATGGATTTTAAATAGAAAAAAATTGCGTATCTCTCTTAGCAACTAAGTGTGTTGCCTCCCAAGGTATTCACGTCTCTCTCTCTATTTCTTTTTGGGTTTTCAAAAGACTACAGTATCACTCAGTAGTTCTGATGGCCAATGACTAATATGATTTTTTTTTTAAATATTATTTTTATTTAAGACTTCTAAAACCCAAGAGAGAGATTGGACGTGGGATCCTTAGGGATCCTAATCTTAAGCTGTAGGATTAATCAATAACTTTTTGAATGTTATTGACTTATCTTGAAACTCTTTCAAAATTATTCCTTAATTTTCTCAACCATGTCAAGAAAATATTTGAACTTCTACATATTGCAATAATGTCTATCAACACATTGCAATTGACCCTTGAAGATTAGAGAATTACAAATGAAGTCCCATTACTTACAAATTTATATCTATGTCCTTCCACCACACTATATTCCCACAAGCCACTAGGATTGGATTAATATCACTGTCATGTCCCTAGCTTATGTAAGCCTTAATTTCTTGATTTCATAATTTCTATTTGACTCCAAAATATCTTTGAAAAAACTCTTTAATTATATATATATATATATATATATACAATATTATATATATGAAAAACATTTTTGAAAAATGTCACCGGCTGATTTTGTTTTGAGTCCAACTTCAATATGAAAATCAACTGAATATATTATCTTCTTTAGAGACTGGTAGATTCATTGTTGAGCATTTACATATATTACTCATTACACACATAACCCAACGTGTCTGTATATAGCCTTTAAAATAAGCATCACCAGTTGACATTGTCAAAGTTATGTGCATAATAAATAAATATACACAAACCTCTCATGTTTGAGGACAATAGAAAAATTGTGATAGAACAACCTTTTAATTAATAGTGATCACTTCATAAGGTGTTCTTGATCGGATCCGATTCAGTGTATGTACTTGTTACATTACACCCACTTGTCTGCTTAAAGTCAATACCTCAATGATGGAGTAAATCATCCTATCATATAGCAGCACAACAATTGTAGGCTTCAATGTTGATATTCAATTAATATCCACAGCCTAGAACAATTTAATAATCTATGAAAAATCATTACTCCCTGTCTTTGGTTTTTTAACCATTAACATGATTTTTCTACAGATGCGACATAACATGCCACATTTAAACAATGAAATATCCCCATAAAAATTATGTATGTGAAAATAAAATTTTATTATCAAATAAAAAATGCATAGTATTGTTTTTGAGGGCACATAATTCTAACACTATGAACAAAGCCCAAGCCCAAGGGGAATGTGGACCTTAAGAGTAGAGAATGCAAAATTGTACCTGGGCACAAGCATAGCCTAATGTATATAGAAGCATGTAAGCGTAGTAAATTTACATTAAGGGAAGGGCATAGCACATACATCTCCCAAATGACCAATTCAATTGGGGCGCATGGACACATAAGGACCAGGGGTTCCACCTACCAAATTCCACTAGGCCAACCAGCCTTGCAAAGGGGATGCAATTCTCATTTTGCTCTCAACCTCACCAAGACATGCTAGGAAAGCATAGGCTCTCTCTTAGGTCTTTTTATCTCAATTACATCTAAAACCTAAGCTAAGTAAGGGTTTAGCTACTATTTCTTTGAATATGTGATTTCTCTGTAGGAAGTTTTCCCAGCCCATTCGAATAAAGAAGATAAAGAAGTAAAGAAAAAGGCTAAGAATGACCTTCCATAGAATACGTGTGGATGGGGTAACAGGGGGTAACAGGTGGGGCCATGGATGGCCCAAGACCCTTGCATGAGTGAAAGAGTACTGAGTAGGTCCAAAAAAGGGGCCCAATCCATTTGTACAAAGGAAGCTAAGTAAATAGAAAAAAGCCTAGGAAGGTTGCGTTTGGATAGCTTATTTTTTGCTAACTTATATTACTATTCAGCTTATTTTTGCTATTATTCATGGGTCCTACTACACTTTTTGATACTATTCATGGGTCCTACTATACTATTTTAGCTAACTTTTACCTTTATCTACAGTACTTTCAGCAAAAAATTTTCAGTTTCAGCAAAATAAGCGGATCTCAAACAGACCCAAAAAGAGGAAGACATTTCAAGAAAGAATTCTCAAGTCTCGAGCATTGTAGAAGAGAAAACATGGGGATAAAAGCAAGGTAGGCAAATGGGTTCACCTATTTGTATCCCAAACATATAGAGGAGGTGTACTCGTCACTGTTAAGGTTCAAGGAGATGGATTTAGATGGAGGGGAGGAATGTTTTAGTTTTGGTGTCTTGTCATGGCCATTTAGGGGATACTTTTGTTGGATGAAAGTGATAGTCATCATAATGTGCATGTCATAAAACCAATTTGCATTGAGCCAACTAGCATTAATGATCTTGCACCATTTATGCTTAAGAAAACTTGTGTCTCAACCTCATGCCCACCCAAAAACAAGTGAACCTTCTATTTACAGTAAAACCAAAGAAACCTTTGGGATATTAATTTCCCAAAGAGATAAAGGTTTGTGGAGTTAAGGACAGGTTGGAAGGGCTCGCTCTTCGAAGTGAAAACCAATAAGTCATTGAAGAAGGGCATTAAGGGGAAAATACCCATTCAAATTCAATTATAAAAGGAGAAAATCTCATTCACTCAAAACAACATTAAAACACAACACAAAGTAAAAAAATTGAAAAATTAAGGAGAAAAGAGAAAGGATAGGATCGGTCGAGAACAATAGAGAATTAGTAGAGAAATAGAGTACCCTATAGTAAAGTATTATCAGCATGCACCACTAAGATAACTTCCTCCCTCCCATTTAACCATCCTCACCTGAATCTCTTGAAAAGAGGCATTTAAGTAAGGCCACTTTAATTCGAGTCCCCAACCTCACTGTTTTGTGCAATATTGGGTTAAAGAAATAAGGTTGTGAGGGTTGGGGCCGAAAACCTTGTGATCCATTCTCTCTCTCTCTCTCTCTCTCTCTCTCTCTCTCTCTATATATATATATATATATATATAGAGAGAGAGAGAGAGAGAGAGAGAGAGAGAGAGAGTATATATGCTAATCTAATGTGTTAGGACATATGTGATTCACTTGTTAGGAACATATGTCACTATTTGATGTAATTGGCTAATCCTTTGACAAAACGCACTTTACTTGTATTTGAGTAGATCTATGATGTGTTTAATACTTCAAGAAACCTTGTTTCAAGTTCAAGTGTTAAAACCATGCAAGTCTGTCCAAGATTCAAGTGAGAAAAGTGTTGTTCATTAAAGCTCAATAGCTAGCTCGACAGCTAGCATCTATCGAGACCTGTAGAGCTGTTCCAGCCCGTGACTTGACAGCAGCTCGACAGATAGGGTATCTGTCGAGGTTTATGAAAAACAGAGTTTCAGTTCTATTTTGACTCCAATCCGTGATTGTATGTTTGGGCTTTCTTTTCTCACAACCCTAAACATATAAAATGATTATTTTAAGGGCCGTTAAAGGTGACGCAAGTTGCACAAGTGTTGAGCAAAGTTTGTTCAAGCAAATTGTGACCGGAGAAAGAATTTGCCCTAGTTCATCTTTCTTGTGAAGAAGTTGCTGTGTTTGTGCATCGTAGAGTTTTGAAACCAAGGAGCTTCTCGATTTTCATCGTGTGATGAATTGAAAAACTTTGCAGCCAACAACCTTCTCTAATTGGTGATTGAAGTCGCGTACTAGGATCCGCGAAATTGGTTAGTCACGTACTGGGAGCCGTGTATTACAAGGAGGGATTGTCACTACAGAACAAGTCCAATTGGGTATTGGGGTAAGGGTTCAACTGTAGGTTGGTATAAAGTACTGGGATTCTTTTACTTGTAACCGCTTGTTGTGATAATAGTGGATTCTCGGGAGTGGTGACCTTAAAATCACCTGGTGGGATTTTTGCCGTGTAGGTTTTCCCCATTCGTAAACAAATCACCGTGTCAATTTATTTTCCGCTGCATACTTTAGTAATTGGTGATTTGTTTGTGCTATCACGCATTTGCATGTTAATTTGATTAATTAATAAACTTGGCTAATTAATCAATTAATTTATTACAAGGGGTCAATTCGTTTTTGGCCTATCAAGTGGTATTAGAGTGGGCACACTCTAATTAGGGTTAATCTTTGCTGTGTGATCCACTGACCCCTGTTTTTCATGAATAGAGGACAGTCTTTTATTATACCTCCTTTATTTGATGGCACTAACTATGCATACTAGAAAGTACGCATAAGAGTTTTCTTGCAGTCTTTAGATGAGAAAGTATGGCAAGCTGTGGACATAGGCTGAACCAAGCCTACAAAAGCGCTAGCCGATTGGGATGATGCTAAGATCAAGGCAGCAAACTTCAACAGCAGGGCATTGAATGCCTTATTCAGTGCGGTCACTAATGAGGAGTTCAAGAAGATATCCTCCATTAAAACTGTAAAGGAAGCATGGACTATCCTCCAGACAACCTACAAAGGAACTAAGGCTGTCAAGGATTCGAAGTTTCAGAGGCTCACTACAAGCTTCGAAGAGATCAAGATGGAGGAGGATGAGTCGTTTGATGAGTTCTATGCCAAGCTCAAGGACATAGTGAACTCAGCCTTTAATCTTGGGGAAACCATTCCTGAACCCAAGATTGTGAGAAAAATGCTCAAATCTCTACCCGAGAGATTCCATGCCAAGATCACCGCAATTGAGGAATCAAAGGATATTGACAAAATTCCTTTGACAGAGTTGGTTGGAAATCTGCAGACCTATGAGTTCGGTTTGACAAGAATCGGGAAATCGAGTAAGAGTAAGAGCATGGCATTAAAGGCCAAGAGTAGTGATACTGATGAGTTTTTTGAGGATAAAGATTCTAAGATGAAGTCCTATATTACAATGCAATTCAAGAAGTTCATGAAGAATGCTAATGGGAAGGGCTTCGACAAGGACCGTAGGTAATCTAATTCTTCTCAATTCAAGAGCCAAGACAAAGGGAAGAAGGATGTTAGGGATGGCGGTCAGTACACTGTTCCCGCAGGACCAAAGTGCTTTGGATGTCAAGGCTTTGGACATATGAAACAGGAGTGCCCCTACATATCTTAAGACTATTGGGAAAAGCAAGACACTTGCTGCTACATTGAGTGACACTGAGCCTGAGGATGATTCCAACAATGAGGATGACAGAATCCTAAATGCCTTCACTGCCACTGTCAATCCCACTGAGTGGATTGTTGAAGATGTGGATGAAGAAGAGGAATTGGTGGAGTCCAAATTCAAGAAGATGGATGATCAAGATGATATCCATACAGTCTATGAGAAACTGTACAAGCTTTCTGAGAAGCATAAGAAACTTTATAGGCTGGCCACCAAGAAGCTCAGTGATGTGAAACTTAATCGTGAAGAGCTTTCCACAAAGTTTGATGAAGCCAATCAGACTATTGGAGCACTGCGTTTTGAGAACAACTTTTTGGCTGAGAAGACTAAGAAGCTTGAGGCAGAACTGTTCCAAGTCAGAGCCCAGTTGGAGAGGACTTCAAGTGCAAAGCTTGATGAGAAGCTAAATCTTCAGAAATTTGCTTCCGATCGAACTGGTTTAGGGTATGGTCTCTCTTTTTCTAATATTGCTTCTACCAGTATTACTGTTTTTGTTCCTCCTAATAATAATGTTGAAATTAAGAACAATGTTGTTAAAAATGAATTAGCTAGTGAGAACATAGACAATGGTAAATCTATCTTAGGAGCACCCCCTAAGCAGGATAAGAAAAAAGCTAAAAACCCTAGGGCTAAGAAGGTTATCTCTCAAAAGCCTAAACAAAAGAAGCAGCATCTCTGTCATCACTGTGGAGCAGCCGGTCATACTCGACCTAATTGCTATAAGTGGTTAGCCACTCAACAGAGTAATGGCATGATAGCATCGAAAAACCAGAATCAGTTCCCATCCTCTTCTGCTCCTCTTGGAGATCTTCTCAAAGCCCTCATGTTCCTTTCGAACTTGAACGGTTTCAAATTCTTCCCCCTCACCACCGGTTCAAGGGTTTACTCAAAGGAAAGGTTCTTCCAAGGTGTGGAAGGAAAAGGGCTCCAAGTGATTATGTCACTTTTTTTCTCTTCCTCTTCTTGTTTTTGTTTGCATTACTTGAGTGTTTTGCTTTACTGTATTGAGTCAGTCTAGTTTTAAGCTTTGCTTTATTTAACATGTTTTTGTTTGGTTTCGTTTCAATTTTGTTTATTTTGTTTTTCATATAAAATAAAATAAAAATTGAAAAATCAGAAGAAAAAAAAAATATAAAAACAGTGTGTGTTTTGTGTACTTTGGTACTTGTGTACCTTGGATGGCCATTGAAACAAAGTTTTCTAAACTTTGTATCTATTGTAGCTTAGATGAGCATTTCTATGCACAACTAAGCAAGTGAGATTTGTGGCTCGTGTTTGTGATGAGTAAGATTAAGTAATCTCTTGTACTTAACACTCGTATCACTCTTTTTGATGGGAAGGACTAAAAAATCCTAAGAGAAATGCATAAATAATCATCTCACCACTGTTGCCCGCCAATCATGAAATGACATTTGTATGCTTCGGCATAACAAAATTGGAATGTCAATTGCTTAACATAATTGGGTATTTATTTTCTAACTCTTATATGCCCACAAATGATTTGCTTTAAAAAAAAGAAAAATATGCAAAGAAGAAAATAAAAAGCAAAAAGAATCAAAATGCTTTATATATGATTGCAAGCGTGTATTCTAGGAGATGTGGGAGTTATAGGATGTACCTCGAAGGTGATAGTCCCCATCAAACAGTTATGATTGTGTGTGAGTTAAATTGATTTTCTCATATCTCAAATCGTCATAACATGTAGACGCTTATGCAATCTTGCGATGTTTTTCACACACAACACGCAATATTCTTTGCTACTCTTGATACATGTGCAGGTACAATATGATTTGGCCATCACAAGGTTTACATGTGTTAATGTATGCTCACTAAACTGTCTTAACTTGTTTTTGAAATATAAAAATGGTTAGACGTGTTTAGTGTGTGTGTTTGGATCATTGGTTGAGAGATGATTTTGAGAGTTCAAAATGCTGTTTGGATCATTGGTTGAGTTGCATGGTTGATTGCATTTATATCTGTGTTTTTCTTTTCTTGAAAAACTGTTTTTAAGCAATCTCGACAGCTCCTCGATACCTCTCGATACCTAGCTTATCTGTCGAGCTCTTCAGTTGCTTTTTATCGCAATCTCGACACCTCTCGATAGCTAGGTGAATCGATCGAGAAAGTTCATGTCCCCTCAATACCTCATCGATCCATCGAGCTTGTTTTGCTGTGGACACCTCTGGACACCTTTTCGATCGATGCATCTGTCGAAGTCTTTAAATCTCGACACCTCTATTGTCAAGATTTACTTAACTTCTATATATTTGTTCAACGCGATCCGGTCTTCATTTTCTCGATCTCTCTCGATCTGTCTGTGCCTTTTCACCTCCCAAACTTCTCTCTCACACTTCAAACTTCATCTCAAAGAGATTTTCGGCCTTAATCAAGTTCTTCTTCACTTGGTAAGTGTCCAAATCTCTCATTTTCATGCATTTCATGATTTTTTAACCTAAGTTTTTGGGTTTTTGAAATTTTTTTGGGGTTTTTCAATATTGATGAAGTTTTTGTGAAATTTTTGGGTTGGTTTTTGTGAAAATGCTTTAAAATCTTCATGCATTGCATCCCATGTGCATTATAACTATATGTTCATGCATTTAGATGTGTGTTATATATGTTAACTGCTTGCGTGCTGATAGGTTTGGATTGGGCTGAGCCCATGATGCAATTATCTTTGCACGTCACATGCTCATGCATTTTCATGCATACGTCCTTTACATTCAATATATTTTTATGTATTTGAACTGTTTTTGGGACTTTTCTGAGTGTTTCTTTCTTCCCCCTCACTCTCTAGTTTACGTTAGTGCGTTATGGCACCAAAGCGTAAATCTGCTCCGTCCAAGAACCCTCTGCGTTCTAGGGCATCGTCTTCTTCTTCTGATCCTACCCCCTCTTCTGTTCGGTTTCGTGATGAGAATGCCCGAAAGGACTTCTCGGAGAACTTTTCTCGACGAGGTGTTCATTCGAAACACCAAGTCATTTTGTCGGACTTCTCCATGACCTACCCACTGTCATTCACAGTCGGGGTTGGGAGTCACTGTGTGATGTCCCGGTCACCTGTCCTTCCGTGCTGATTTAGGAGTTCTACTCCAGCATGCATGGACTTGATTCTTCAATACCTCATTTCTTTACTCGTGTTTGAGGTATGCGCATTACTGTCACACAGGAGATTGTCTCTGATGTGCTCCATATCCCGAGGGTAGAGTATCCTGACTACCCCGGTTGTAAGCGTTTGAGGACTGTGTCCAAAGACGAGATGATCTCTGCTTTTTGTGAATGTCAGTTTACTCCATGTTCGACCTTTGCTAAAGGTCCTAGATTCATGAACATGGTTATGACTTTTGTTCTTCACCTTCTTTCTCATTATAACTCTATTACCGAGCCCCGTGCTCAATTTTTCCTTTCTTTGTTAGAGCATCTCACTATAGATTTTCTCTCACACTTCATTCTTTCTATCATAGATGTCTATAGGGATACGACGACCCGTGATAAGCTCATCTTTCCTTCCGCTATCACGAGGATCTTACGCCATTTTTCTGTTCCCTTTCCTACTTCTGACCACTTTCACGTGATGTGTGCAATTGACGCCACTATCGTTAAACGGAGCGAGGTGCAGTTTTGTTCAAGGCGGTCTAGTACGGTAACTCCCCCCACTCCTTCTACTCCATCCACATCTAGTCCCTCCTCTTCTACGGGACGTGTGACACTCGAGGACATCATGACGCAACTTCAGCGCATGGATGCTCGCCTTGACACTCTCAGTGATGAGTTGTGTCAGGTGAACACTTGTGTTGGCCGCATTGCTTGACGCCAGGCTGAGATAGGCGGTTACACCATGCCTTCCACTCCTGTGGCCTCTGCAGATGAAAGTGATGGCTTCGGTGATGATGATGATGCTACTGCTTCAGATGATGAAGATGATGGAGATGCTAGCTCACCCAGCGATGACGAGATGTCTACTTGACACTCTTATCCTTTGTCACTCGTGACAAAAAGGGGAAGTAGTTTTGGTTATGAGAGTAGTCATAGTTAGGGGGAGAGTTAGTATAGGAGATTTTTGTTAGGGGGAGAGTAGACACTGAGGGATGTAGTGAGGACTTGATGTATTTCTTTTATTTTTTTTCTATTTGAGATACATTATTCTTGTATATTGGTCTTGTGACCATTATTGACATACATTGTACGTATATTCCTTTTATATTGATGTATGTCTTGTATGCAATCTATTATTTTCTGTTTCACACAAAGATACCTTGATGAGTTTTGTTTAAAGTGTTTCAGAAATACAGGTTGTCAAAGTCTTTCTTACCATAGACTCTCTTCTTGCAAAGTTTTTCAAGAGTTTGTGTTAGGATAGATTTTATTATATTCAACAAGTGAATATGAGTTGAGTGATTTTCCAACAGTATTTTGGTAGATTTAGGATGTGTTTAATACTTCAAGAAACCTTGTTTCAAGTTCAAATGTTAAAACCATGCAAGTCTGTCCAAGATTCAAGTGAAAAAAGTGTTGTTCATTAAAGCTCGACAACTAGTATCTATCGAGACCTGTAAAGCTGTTCCAGCCCGTGGCTTGACAGCAGCTCGACAGATAGGGTATCTGTCGAGGTTTATGAAAAACAGAATTTCAATTCTGTTTTGACTCCAATCTGTGATTGTATGTTTGGACTTTCTTTTCTCACAACCCTAAACATATAAAAGGATTATTTTAAGGGCCGTCAAAGATGACACAAGTTGCACAAGTGTTGAGCAAAGTTTATTCAAGCAAATTTAGTAATTGGTGAGATTGTCACTACAGAACAAGTCCAATTGGGTATTGGGGTAAGGGTTCAACTGTAGGTTGGTATAAGGTATTAGGATTCCTTTACTTGTAACCGCTTATTGTGATAATAGTGGATTCTCGGGAGTGGTGATCTTAAAATCACCCGGTGGAGTTTTTGCCGTGTAGGTTTTTCCCATTCGTAAACAAATCACCGTGTCAATTTATTTTCTGCTGCATACTTTAGTAATTGGTGATTTGTTTATGCTACCACGCGTTTGCATGTTAATTTGATTAATTAATAAACTTGACTAATTAATCAATTAATTTATCACAAGGGGTCAATTCGTTTTTGGCCTATCATAATGTGAACAAACATTTACTTAATAATATTTTCTTTGTGATTTGGGGTTTGTATAGAGAGTTGTAGCAATAGAGGAAAAAACAAATCTCTTTTTGTGACAACAGAAAGTGGAGAAAAGTTTCATAGTAGCATAAAGTGGAGAAAGGTTCCACAGTAGAACAAAAGGTCAAAAGCACAAGATTTTATTGCGCGAATGCTATTCGGACTATAGATTTAAAGTTTGTGCATAGACTGACAACGGCAAGATGGGACTTCAAAGCCTGTTCTGCGGTAATAGTAGACCGAACTCCTTTCTTAGTAAAGGCCCATACAAGAAGCTATCCACTAGTATTAGGACACGTGTCTAGGGTGTGAAAAAGAGGGAAAAAGGCCCCAACAATATCTTTTATACCATGTTTTATATAGATTATTTTATTCTTATAATTTACATTTAAATAATATAAATTGAATATAGTATTTCTTCATTTTACTTTGCAAGATATATATATATTGTTATTTAATTAATTAATAATGTAATATATTTGATATAGATCATGTCGAACCTTACAAAACTTGAATTTGTGGCCCTTGACATCTTGAGCAAGAATTATTTATCATGGATCGTTGATGTCGAGATCCATCCAAAGGAAATGAACCACGCATTGATAAATCTTAAAGCAAAATCTACTACTCTAGTCCAGTCCTGACATGACAAGTGTCATTAAACTAGGAAGGGTGAGTTTTATATGGTACAAAATGTTGTTTGCTCAATGAGGCCCTATTTGGCGATCGAATACCGTTGTTCCATGAGTGGTGGTCCCTTGGGACATATCTATCAATTCCACAAGCCCTTCAAACTACGATCTTGTATCATTCCCAAAATGTACTATGCCGAACCCTAATCCTAATGGGTCCAAGTTTCAACTCTTGTCCATAGACAAGCCAACAAGCTTAGTCTCTGTTGAGTTGTGTTTCGTAAGAGTCAACCTTGTCGATGCCAAATGTCATTGAATTGAGGTTTCTGTATGAGTTGGGATATTTTTCCAGAACACCTATGCATGATGATTAATAACATGTTGTTCATTTCATTTCTGACGAGTATCAAGTGGAGGTCGTCTAGCTTAAAGATGACCATAGCTGCATCTAAATCAGAAACGAGTGTAGGGGCAAGACCCCGTCCGTATAGACGAGACAGGACCGCATTCATTGAAGGCATAAATAAAGGCCATCAAGACAGCTGATAAGGAATAAGTGCGCCGGATCAGTTACAAAGGCAATGATGGCCCAACGGTCATCCGTTACACTCTAAATAGAATCTTCATTGTCAATTAATGCTGCGTTTCTTTCAGGAGAAAAATTCTTAGAGGAGCATTAACAAACATAACTACACCGACCCGAAGCAAACTATAAAAAGTAAATAGAACTCATGTAAAAGAGATGTGAAAAACAAAATATATACCTGCGAGAGAATTCATTGAGAGCTATTTAGCTGCCTTTAGCATCGGAGTATTCTTAACTGGCGCCACGCCGGTGAAACTTCATTTGCCTTTCTTTTCTTGACAACAGGTACCGGAGCTCGTCCATCGACATTGACGAGGACCATACTGACGAGGTCAATTTTTGGCTTCATCAGTTTGGCGCCGTCTGTGGGGACACGAGTTGATTCCTTCTCAAACCATTGTGCTCCTACCGATAAAGCTCCTGTCGCTTGATGGACTCCACACCAGCACCACCCCCAGATCCTATGGTGATGGCTCAGCAGATCCAAACTCTAACAGCCAATGTACAAGAGCTAATGAAGCAGAATGAAGAGTTAAAGCACCGAGCACGTCCAAAGGGCAGTAATGCTTCGCACCACCGACGTAGACATAGCGACATGACGAGGAAGCTAGCAGCCCTGAAAATAGCATGGGAAAGGACACAACAGAGTACACTGGGCAGTCTGCACATGACAACGATCACATAATGAAGAGCTTACGAAGGGAGCTGGATGAGGTAAAGAATTCCATGAAGGGGAAGACAGTAATGAACCTTGATGGCATGCTTAAACGAAGATTCACCTTTCACAACAAGCGTGTTGGAGTGCCCCCTGACTCTGAAGTTTTGTCTGCCACAGCTGGAGTTCTATAGTGGCACGAAGGACCCTCTCGACCACATAGGGGCCTTCAAGACTATCTTGAACCTCCAACAGACCCCGGATGAAGTCATATGCAAATATTTCCCTACCACCTTCAGAGGGGCTGCTAAGGTATGGTTCAGCAAGTTGCCAGCGTCTTCAATAGCGAATTTTGAACAACTCAGTGACTCATTTGTTCACCATTTCATTGGGAGGCAGCATCATAAAAGGCCAACTTCTTATTTGCTAACAATAAGGCAGCAGGAAGGGGAAAGCCTAAGGGATTATATGAAGCGTTTCAACAAGGTTGTGCTGGAAATTGACGAAGCCGACGACCAAGTGATAATGACGACCTTCCAGGCTAGACTCAACAACCCTAATCTCATCTTTTCATTGCGAAAGACGCCGCCAACCTCTATGACGGATCTCCTATTCAAAGCTCAGAAGTACATGAACGGAGAGGATTTCTTACTACAAAAGGGCTAACAGGAAAACAAAAGAAGGAAGAACCTGGTGATTCCCAAGGTAAGAAAAAAGATTGTAAGGACTCATATTCGGAGGCTAAGGACAGCAAGAGCAGTTCTGACACCCTGAAGAAGAAGATGAACTTCACCCCATTAGTGATGCCTGTAGACAAAATCCTGATGCATATTAAGGATGAACTAGGCCTGAAATGGCCCAAGCCATTAAGTACGTCCTCCAGGAAGCGTGACCCGAAGAAGTACTGTCGTTTTCACAAGGATCATGGCCACTACACTGAAAAATTCCGTGACCTAAAAGAGCAAATTGAAAAATTGATTCAACGAGGGAAACTCCAAAAGTTCATCAAGAGGGACCATTAATTCCGATCACGGACTGACGACAAGCCTCATGACGATACCAAGGATGATAATAGGAGGACCAGTATCGGGAGGGTCATACGAGTCTTTGAAGAAGATTTACCAGAGGCAGATTAACAGCGTGCACATCAAGCATCCATCCATAAAGTACCGACGATCAGAGAGTGACGACATAACATTCTCTGAGCGAGATGCAAGTGGAATCAAGCAACCCTATGACGACCCGCTAGTCATCATGCTAGAAATTGAAGGTTTCAACACAAGAAGAGTGCTAGTTGACAACGGGAGCTCTGCGGATATAATGTATATGATGGCCTACCAACAGTTGAGGTTGGAACCAAAGCGGCTTCGACCTTTCAAATCCTCGTTGGTCAGCTTCAGCGAGGATTGAATCTATCCAAAGGCCATCATCTCATTGAGAGTCACAGCAGGAACACATCTAGCCCAAATAACAAAACAAGTTGATTTCTTGATCGTCGATTGTCCATCGTCCTATAATGTCATCTTGGAACGACCTACACTGAATCGGCTTAAGGCTGCAACTTCAACCTATTGCCTCAAAGTGAAGCTTCCAACCCCGCATGGGATAGGAGAAATACGTGGGGATCAGCTCCTGGCTCGAGAGTGTTACCAGGCGGTGTTAGCCTCCAGAGAAAACCATACCTGGGTGGTAGAAGAAGAGCCAAAGAAGCCTGTCCAAGAGTTGGAAGATGTGAACCTAGTAGAAGGAGACACTACCAAGGTCACGAAGATTGGAGCAGGACTTGACTTAACCCTGAAGGACAAGATCGTGGAGTTCCTAAAGCAGAATATGGATATCTTCGCCTGGACCCATAAGGATATACCAGGTATAGACAACAAAGTTATAGAACACCGGTTGAATGTCAACCCCACTAGAAAGCCCGTCCAACAGAAGCGACGAGTTTTTGCTCCTGAAAGGAATAAAGCTGTTGTGGAAGAGGTAGAGAAACTTTTAACTGTCGGGTTCATCACGGAAGTCTACTACCCTAAATGGCTCGCCAACATTGTCGTGGTGAAGAAGTCCAACGGGAAATGGCGTATGTGCGTTGATTTCACAGATCTCAATCGTGCTTGCCCAAAAGACAGCTTTCCACTTCCTAGGATCGACCAACTAGTAGATTCAACAGCTAGTCACGAGCTACTAACCTCTATGGATGGATTTTCAGGTTACAACCAAATTCGCATGAGCAAAGAGGACCAGGAGAAAACAACCCTTGTCACTAGCCAGGGGCTGTACTGTTATAGGGTCATGCCTTTTGGTCTGAAGAATCACTAGCCAGGGGCTGTACTATTACAGGGTCATATGTCTGAAGAATGCAAGGGTGACCTATTAGAGGCTGGTGAATCAAATGTTCAGCAAGCAGATTGGACGGAATATGGAAGTGTATGTGGACGACATGCTCGTGAAAAGCAGAAAAGCAAAATTACATCTGGACGACCTCAGAGAAACTTTTGACACGTTGAGGAAGTATCAGATGAGATTGAACCCGGCAAAGTGCGTGTTTGGAGTCTTGTCAGGCAAGTTCCTGGGGTTCATGGTTTCGCAACGGGGTATAGAGGCCAACCCAGGGAAAGTCAAAGCCATATTAGACATGACCTCCCCAAGAAGTGTGAAGGAAGTACAGAGGCTGACGAGACGAGTAGCAGCTTTGAACAGGTTCGTCTTTAGAGTCACGGATAAATGCATCATACTTTTTAAAACGTTGAAACAGGCCTTCTAGTGGACGGAGGAGAAGAAGCTTTCCAGGCCCTCAAGAATTACTTATCCAAGCCACCGCTTTTGAGTCCATCCGTTGAAGGAGAAGATCTATTCCTATATTTGGTTGTCTCCCAAACGGCCGTGAGTTCGGCATTGATCCGTGAAGAACTGAGGATCTAGAAGCCGGTCTATTACACAAGTCAGACTTTCCAGGGCATAAAAGCAAAATGCCCAAAAATAGAAAAGCTAGCCTTTACACTGATTGTCGCGTCAAGGAAACCTCGTCCCTATTTCCAGGCACACACGATACTAGTCATGATAGACCAACCTCCACAAAAGGCCATGGGTAGGCCGGATGCAGCAGGAAGAATGGTCCAATGGGTTGTAGAATTGAGTTAATTTGACGTCGATTATAGGCCTAGGATGGCGATCAAGGCCCAAGCATTGGCTGACTTTGTCCCCGAGTTCACTATTGCTGATCAAGATCCAGAGTCAGATTACTGGGCGGTGTATACAAATAGGCCGGCAGCAGCAGGCATCGGAGGAGTAGGAGTGATCCTCTTATCCCCTGAGAAAGACATCCTCAAATACGGAGTCCAGCTTCAGTTCCCAGCAACGAATAACGAAGCAGAGTACGAAGCTGTCTTGACGGGCTTGAGAATTGCAAAAGCCTTGGGTGTAAGAAACTTGAAGCTGAATTCTGATTCAAAACTTGTGGTGGGGCAGATAACCAACTAGTACGAGGCCAAAGAAGACAGAATGAAAAGGTACTTAACGCTGACTAATCAGTTAGTTTCTAACTTTGATGATGTCAAGATCACTTAGGTACCAAGGGAGGAAAACTCGGAAGCGAATGAAGTTGCTAGGCTAGCATCGTCAGCTACCAACGAAGGACGACCTAGATTGTACATGGAAGTGCAGCACCTCCCAAGCATTAAGGGGTTTGACATTACATCCAATCTGGAGGGAGCTGGATGGACCCAATAATCACGTACATCAAGGATGGCAACCTCCCTGCAGATCCCTTAGAAGCCAGAAAAGTCAAAGTAAGGTCGTCCAGGTTCACAATCTTGAATGACGAGCTCTACAAGAGGGGATTTTCACAGCCCTACTTAAAGTGCCTCGACCCAGAAGATACTGCGTATGTACTAAAAGAGATCCACGAAGGTGTCTGCGAAAATCACTCTGGACCACGGTCACTCGTTGGGCAAGTTGTCCATGCCCATGCAAAAAGATACAGCTCAGGTCGTTCAGAGATGCGACAAGTGCCAACGGTTTGGAAACGTGCAGCATGTCCCAGCAGAGCACTTGACCAACATCACATCACCATGGCCATTCTCCACATGGGGAATTGATATACTAGGCCCCCTACCTCCTGGTAAGAAGCAGGTAAAATTTTTAGTCGTCGCTATTGACTATTTCACGAAGTAGGTGGAAGCAGAGCCTTTAGCAGTTATAACGGAGGCCAAAATACAACACTTTGTATGGAAAAACCTAGTTTGTCGGTTCGGGATTCCACGGGTTATCATCTCTAACAATGGACGACAGTTTGACAGCCA
Organism: Notholithocarpus densiflorus; assembly: GCA_030021035.2. NCBI lineage: Eukaryota > Viridiplantae > Streptophyta > Magnoliopsida > Fagales > Fagaceae > Notholithocarpus > Notholithocarpus densiflorus. The sequence goes on along the minus strand of JARYZH020000066.1, from coordinate 280,369 downwards.
CAAGTTTAGGGATTTTTGCAAGGAACTGGGGATAAGGAATCACTATTCCTCCCCTGGACACCCACAAGCAAACGGCCAGACTGAAGTTATAAATCGGACTTTGCTTAAGCTAATCAAAACCCGACTTAAGGGGGCAAAAGGAGCATGGCCTAACGAGCTTCCATGAGTGTTATGGGCCTACAGAACGACAATGAGGACACCAACAGGCAAGACACCCTTCAAGCTGGCATTTGGAATTGAAGTAGTAATTTCTGTGGAAGTTGGAGTGTCAAGTCTCAAAAGAACATGTTATGACGAACGCAGCAATGACGAGGGCCTCAAGTTAGCTCTGGATTACTTACCTGAGGTCAGAGATGATGCAGCTCAAAGAATGGCTTTATATCAAGGGAGGATGACGAGATACCATAATCAGAGGGTAAAACTGAAACGTTTCAATCCTGGAGATATGGTTCTACGGAAGGTTTCACAAGCCACCAAAGATCCAAACGAAGGGAAGCTAGGCCCCAACTGGGAAGGTCCATACAAGGTCATCCGTTATTCAAGAAGAGGGAGCTACTACCTGGAGGATGCAAATGGGAAACCTTTACCTCGTCCTTGGAATGCAGAGCACCTTAAAAAGTACTATCAGTGAGGGAACAGACCTTCAACATTAATAAGTTCCAGAATTTGGAACACCTCATTTATTCATCAACAGATAAGTGGGATTTCATTGTTTTTATGTATTTGTTTTATTTTCAGTACTTTTTGTTTTTTCGTGAAGTATTATCCTTGTAATCCCCTTTTTATAAACAAGGATGAATAAAACAGAGAAAACGTTTGTAGAGCTATTTCTTTTCAAATGATTAGATGTCAAACACTCCATGGTGAAAATCTCTTTTATCGAAAAGACAAGTTCAAAGCACGACAACTATGATAAAAATTTCGTCAGCATCAAAGATGAGTTTAAATCATAACTAAGTGATAAAAACTTTAAGTTTAAATCACGAGGATAAAAGCTCGGCCAATATGAATGACGAAGTTAAAAATCCAAATCAAGTGATAAAAACTTTAAGTTTAAATCACAAGGATAAAAGCTCCGTCAATATGAATGACGAAGTTAAAAATCCAAATTAAGTGATAAAAACTTTAAGTTCAAATCACGAAGATAACAGACTCAGCCAATATATATATGACGAGTTCAACTTATGAATTAAGTGATAAAAAGCACAATCTAAGTGATAAAAAACTACAAGTTTAATTCGCAGAGCCTGGAATGTTGTAAACAGTCAAGCTTATGTTATAGCATGAGCAAAACAATAGGTTTGTAGCAAAAAGTTTGTCCAAAACCAAAGCCTCAAAACCAAGAGGCAATAAGGCAAAAAAAAAAAAAAACTAAGGCCTCGAAACACAGAGGCAACCATTGTTCGTCAAAGATAAAACCCCAAAACAAAGGGGCAACCATTGTTTTCCAAAAAAAAAAAAAGGGAGAATGAATATACTACGAAAGAGGGACAGTAGGCTCGTCGGTATCCTTTCCTTCAGCAACTTCCTTCCCAGTCAAATCTTTCTCCATCGCTGCACCAGTTTCAGTTTCTTCTTGCTCCTTGGCTTCATCTACAAGCACCTCGGTGTCAATCTTCTCAAAGTCTAAATTGGAGAAGTCCACGGCCAAGCTGTGATGCTTCATTGTCCACCGACACAGAAGCTCGAACCCTTTGAAGTACTGGATAAACTGAAGATCTGAGAACTCATCTAACTGCTTGAATTTCTAGATGATTTTCTCTCTCTCTGCATCAGTTTTTAGGAGGGCAGCTTGAATCTCTTCATCCTTCTAGACGACAAGCGCTTTCTCTACACGCAAGGCCTCAGTAAGCTCCTTTATTTTCTCATTCGATTCGTTCCTCTCATTCATAGCAACAATTAGATCTTTCCTCAACTTGGAGCATTCTACCTCGACGGACTCCACCTTTGAGTTGGCCACCACAACCTTCTCTTCCGTGTTCAAATAGTCAGTCGTGATGCGCAATGACTCCCCAAGGACCTGATAGAAACAAGCAAATGAAAGGAGAGACCATGCACATAGAAAAATACCAAAGCAATGCTGAAAGAAAAAACCACATACTTGTAATAATTTATGGATATGACGGCTGACCAGCTCGTGGGAAGGGATGGATGACAAACCCTTGAGTTCATTGTCAGTAATTACGTTGTGAGCACGGCCCATAGCAGTAGCAGGATCATCCCAAACGCTCCTTCCAACCTTGCCTTTCCCTTTAGCACGGGTAGTTAGAGGGGAGAAGCCAGTCACTTCTAAGGATGGAGTAGAAGAAGTAAGGGCAATATGAACGGGAGGAAGAGTAGCAACCTCACTTTTCTCGTTGCCCAACTTCTTCTTCTTGGAATCAGCAGTCATATTGGATAAGGGTTCATTCTTCAAATTCTTGATGCGGGCATACTTCTCTTTACTATATCTAGTGGCCATTTCTGCTAGGTAAAACAAAAAAACAAAAAAAAAACAAGTAGGCAGTCAGGCAGAGTACAGACGAAGCTAATAAAGATGAAGGAGTTTTAGAAACTTATGGACAGACGATCTTACTCTTTTCCTCTCGACGAATCTTTTCTAATACGTACTTCGAAGGCTCAGGACCTAAACAGCAGTCAAACAGATGACGAGGATCGACAAGGTCGTCAAAATCCTCAATTTCATGGGCGTAGGCAAGAGCAGCACGAACCCGATGGCGATGTTTATCTTCTAAGTCAGGACGATCAAGAGCTGCGAAGAATCAAAAGGAAAACATCATTAGACGGACAATTACGATATGAAAGAAAAGCGAGAAAAGACAATGAAAATATGCACCAAGTGCTGGGACTTCCCATTTTCATAGTAATCTTGGGACTTCCCCCCAGAAATCGTCAGACAGGGTTTCCCAACCCATTCTAGAGATAAAAAAGTATCGTGATTTCCAATCACGAAAGGATGAAGGAAAACCTCTAACAATCCTAGATTTCCTATCCCAAGGTAAAAGTTCAAAATACCCATAGTGGGTAGAGGCTTACAAACGGTACAAAAACAGGAATTCATTCAAAGTTATCATTTCCCCATCACAAGCAGACATCCAGATAGACATACAACTTATGATTGTCCTCCAAGCATTAGGGACGAGTTGACCTAGGGCGATTTGAAATTCGTTCAAAAGTTGCATGATGAACGGATGGACGGGGAAACGAAGGCCACACAGAAAGTTAGCCTCGTAAAAGCACACCTCTCCGTGGGCAAAGTTACAAGCTTTCTCACCCAGGCGAGGTAGTCTAATAGAGGTACCCCTAGGAAATTGAAACCTTTTCCTAAATTCGTTTAAATGTTTCTCTTTCAAGGAACAAGACTCAGAGAAAGCATGCAAGGAGGGAGAAGATGAAGACGAAGGCAACTTTGAAGCAACAATATCAACTACCTTACTCAAAGACTCCGCATTGGAAGACAATCCAGTCTCCAACTCACTGGACCTAACATCATCTACCCTATACTCAATGCTGGCCATCTCCGAATGGTGCTTTATAAGAGATTGACAGATTAGAGGGTAGAGAGAAAGCAAAACAGGCCTAAGTGCAGAAAAACGAGACACAAATAAACCCACTTGGGGACACCGACCAGAAGAATATTCTAAGAAAACCCCCAACCTAGCAAAGAAAAATGAAACCGAGGGGCACTCTTGACTGAGGAATTCAAAACCAACCATCAAAGTATAGGGAAAAGAGGCCTTACCAGGAAATTTCGAAGTATGAGGATTTCTTAGCACTCCGAAGTTCAGACCAAATAGGGCGGAGGAAGAGGAACGGTTTTCTCTAAAAGCAAAAATTGGAATTAAGGCGCACCAATATCAAGGAAGTTTCACACACGCCATGAATAAAATACCAACATGTGTTCATTTCCTGAAGAGTAGACGTTTCGCATTTAAGACGAAGAGCCAGATTTCGAGAACCAAGAAGATATGAATTATCACGTGTGACCACATTCCTAAGATCGTCCAAGTTCCTGACGACCAAGGAATAGGGGGGCAACTGACGAGTATCAAGTGGAGGTTGTCTAGCTTAAAGACGACCACAGCTGCATCTAAATCAGGAACGAGTGTAAGGGCAAGACCCCGTTCGTATAGATGAGACAGGATCGCATTCATTGAAGGCATAAATAAAGGCCATCAGGACAGCTAACAAAGAATAAGTGCGCCGAATCAATTACAAAAGCAATGATGGCCCAACGGTCATCCATTACACTCTAAATAGAATCTTCATTGTCAATTAATGTTGCGTTTCTTTCAGGAGAAAAACGCTTAGAGGAGCATTAACAAACATAACTACACCGACCCGAAGCAAACTATAAAAAGGAAATAGAACTCAGGTAAAAGAGATATGAAAAACAAAATATATACCTACGAGAGAATTCTTTGAGAGCTATTTAGCTGCCTTTAGCATCGGAGTATTCTCAACTGGTGCCACGCCGGTGAAACTTCCTTTGCCTTTCTTTTCTTGACAATAGGTACCGGAGCTCGTCCATTGACGTTGACGAGGTCAATTTTCGCCTTCATCAATTTCATTAGTAATTTCTTGAACGTTTTGATGAATTTAGGATTCTTCCTAAAGTGATGTACGCTATTAATGCATGCCACTTTGAATCCAACATATGCCACAATGTGGCGCCATACGCTAGTCTAGTGCGTCGATATTCCCACATTTCCTCTCACATGTTCATATATTCTTGTAGTTCCTGGAAATATGTCCGAGCCTAATGGCATATGCCACCTTGGGTAGAACCCTATATGCTGATTATTTCCATCTTGATTTTTAATAAATATTGTACAATTTCTCTACTTTAATTAAGAATTGTTGAAACTAGCCTATTGAAAAATCAATCAGCCAAAATAACCATCAGCAATCACGATATTATAAGTTAGTCATGTTATAATCTGCCTTTGTTTGCTTTATTTTATTTAAATTAATCAAATGCAAAACACCAAAAAAATTTAAGATTCTTATTTAATAAGCATTAATTTTCTTTCATTTAAGATTAGGTTTCTTCATTAATTCTAGGGCTAGTTAAGGAAGAAAACAAGGCATTAAATGACAAGAAATTTCCTAAAAAATTAAAAGTCACAAAGATTTGAATTTGAAATCCAAATTAATTTGTTTAACATTTTTTTTTTAGAGTTTCAACCTATAGCGTCCGCTTCTGTTGATAGTTTTTTATCATCAAACCAAGACACCAATCGATTTTTGGTGTAGGCAAGGATTGAACTCTAAATCTTTTATTCAACTATCAGAGACTTTACCAGTTAAGATAACTGGAACCTACTTGTTTAACATGGTGTTAGGACATATGTGATTCATGTTAGGAACATATGTCAACATTTTATGTAATTGGCTAATCCTTTGACAAAACGCACTTTACTTGTAATTGGGTAGATTTAAGATATGTTTAATGCTTCAAGAAACAAGGTTTCAAGTTCAAGTGTTAAAGCCATGCAAGTCTATCCAAGAATCAAGTGAGAAAGTGCTGGATTTAAAAATCAACAGCTAGCATCTATCGAGGTTTAAAAGCTGCTGAACCCCGTGCCTCGACAGCTAGCTCGATAGATAACTATCTATCGAGGTTTATGAAATTTAGTTTTTCAGAGCTGATTTCAATCCAATCCATGGGTATATGTTTGGGCTTTCTTTTCTCACAACCCTAAACATATATAAGGATTATTTTGAGGGCCGTAAAAGGTTACAGAAGTTGCACAAGAGCACAATTCCACAAGTGTGAAGAAAAGTGTAACCGGAAACCCAGTTTGCCCTAGTTCATCTTTCTCTTGAAGAAGCTGCTGTGTTTGTACACCGTAGGGTTTTGTGACCAAGCAACTTCATGATCTTCATCGTGTGATGAACTAAAAAACTTTGCAGCCAACATCTTTCTCAAGTTGGTGATTAAGTCACGTACTGGGATCCGCGCAATTGGTTAGTCACATACTGGGAGCCGTGCATTGAAATGAGAGATTGTCACTACAGAACAAGTCCAATTGGGTATTGGGGTAAGGGTTCAACTGTAGGTCAATAAGGTACTGGGATTCCTTTACTTGTAACCGCTTGTTTTGATAATAGTGGATTCTCGGGAGTAGTGACTTTAAAATCACCCGATGGGGTTTTTGCCGTGTAGGTTTTCCCCATTCGTAAACAAATCACCGTGTCAATTTAATTTCCGCTGCATACTTAGTTTAATTAGTGATTTGTTTGTGCTGCCACGTACATTGCATGTTAATTTGATTAATTAATAAACTTGGCTAATTAATCAATTAATTTATCACAATGGGTCAGTACGTTTTTTGCCTATCACATGGAAAGTCTTTAATAAGATAAAATATTTCCAAAAATATTAAGTCAAGACTTTTTTTTTTTTTTTTTTTTTTTTTGAGAAGGAAGTCAATCAAGACTTAATGAGGAGAATAAAGACAAAATATTCTTCTTCTTCTTTTTTCTTTTGAGTACACATCATTCATCGATTGTAATAAGCTTAAATCTTTGGTTTAGGTGTTACAAGTACCCAGGTTTGAGTAATTCTTGTGCCACACCAAAAGGCACAACATTGGCCACAACTCGCCCATGTGGCGAGTTGTGGTTGGTAGAGGGGTGTCCCCACATGGACCTATCATCACCCCTCCACCAACCACAACTCGCCACATGGGTGAGTTGTGGCCAATGTTGTGCCTTTTGGTGTGGCACAAGAATTTTTCTCCAAGTTTTAGATCCTTCAAGTGTAGACTCTCGTCAACTATGATGCAAGACAAATTATATTTTTAAACTAGAAGGTCATTACACAATTTAAATAGCTTATATTTCATTAACTTGTTTTCATAAGAACATATACGTAGTTATGTTTTGTACAATTAAACTGGGATCACCTCCCCATCTATTGATCGGCAAACGAAGGGGGCCGATCAGCACTGGGACCCTCCATATTCAAAAGTTCCAATTTTTCCCTTCCTTCAGCTCCATTCAAATTTCAAATGAATTTGACCTACTCCAAGCATGTGTATCTGCAATGGCTCTACCCTCATCATGAGGCCTAATGTAACTCAAATAGTGATTATTTTCAAAAATAATTAAATGCAATGCAACTATGAGCTTAAATTTAATATTTTGTAGGAACATAATCTACTACACCTAAAATAATGGAAAATAATATAGGTAAATTTTACGAAAAATTTAATGCCTAATGTGTAGTGGAGTTTCATTTCAATAGTAAAAGCCAAAATAATAAAAGCAAGTATAGAAAGTGGTACCGAATTTATATCTGTCCAACATTCCAAGCACGGCCTCGATGTTTTTACTGTGCTTTTCTTATGAAATTAATTACGAATTTTGACCCAAGAAAAAAAAAATGTAAAATGCGATAGCAAACTTCAAATGGACATGCAGGGGAAATTTTTTCCTTGGGGGTGGGGAGTCTTGCAAACATAGACTGGGTCTTAAAATTTACCTACTACAATCAAATGTGAGGCCTAAGTATGGTTTCGCACCTATCTGTTGTTGTGGATAATACACAAAATAATAAAGGAAAAACAAAGATAACACAAAAGACAAATAGAAATAGATAACGGGTCCAGCTCCTCTCCAGTTTAGTGGGATTTTATTAAAAAATAACTATAAAACTCAAACTATATTATTAGTTAGGCAACGTTTCAAACATATTTGGTTTCTAACAATTCGAGTTCTCTGCACTCGATTTTGCCTATTGAATTTGTACTTAGAAATCGAGCGTCTGAAACTCGATTTCCATACTCACTTGGAAATCGAGTGTCTCACACTCGATTTCCTCATAGCAAAATTGAGTCCTCTGGACTCGATTTATTAGAAACCAAATTTGTTTGAAACGTTGCCTAACTAATAATATAGTTTAAGTTTTATAGTTATTTTTTAATAAAACCCAGTTTAGTGTCTCGTGTTTTCTCCTGTTTTTAAACAGATGAACAATACGTGGCGTCTATAAAATCTAATGGTAAAAACAAGGCCACATCAAATTATCATTTATTTCTCTTTTACCCCACTCTTCAGCAGTAACCCACTACACCGAATCTGAGAAACTATCACAAACAGAGCTGCAAGAGAGGGGGAAAGAATGGGCTGAGAAATTGCGGAAGAACAACAAAGGCTTCTTGTGTATTTGTATGTGTGAACTAACTGCTAAATGCTAATTGCTAGTTGTGGTTGTGTGTGTTTAATTGGTTCGGATCTGCACTTGTTGGTTTGTTCATCTTTTTTGTTGGGATTTGGTTGATTTTAGACTTGGTAGTTTGATACTGAGCTCTCTCTTGCCATTTCTACAGTGGATTTTTGTCATGGGTCTGGTTTGAATTGAAATGAAATGGATTTTCTCCCTTTTGTTTCTTTATTTTTAGAATCAATATAATTTTTTCTTTGTTTGTGCTTATGGGTTCTCATCCTCTCTTGAGGCTCTATTTATGCTTATGGATTCTCAGATTCGGTGATATTTCCGGCATGATTTCTGACGAGTCCTTATCATCCACTGCCAAGTGCAGTGGGGTGTGAACAGTAGATTTATTGCTGAAGAGTGTTGGTAAAATAGAAATAATGATGCTGTGATGTGGCCTTATATCTTACCATTAGATTTTGTAGATGCCACGTGTCATTTATCTGTTTAAAAACAGGAGAAAACATGAGACACTAAGGGTCCATTTGGATACAACTTATTTTTGCTGAAACTGAAAACTAAAAACTGAAAACTGAAAACACTGTAGCAAAATAATTTTTTAATGGGTAAAAAGTTATTGTTTACTCTGTTTTTTACTGTTCATAAGCTTAAAATTACTGTTCATGGACAGTGAACAGTGCCAGACGCGCGTCCAGGAAAAAAAAAAAACTGAAAACGTGCTACAGTGTAAAACGTAGCCGTGGACGTGGATCCAAACCGCACCTAAAACGGGAGAGGAGTCATCCCCATAGATAACTTAGAGGCACAAAATTGTTATCCTTAGATAATATTTGCCTCCACACTTTTGTTACTAAAGGGTTATTGCAAACTTGTCCCCAGGATACAACCAAGTTGTTGGGTTTTACAGATAGCAATTATGGAGAATAACCATAGAATTTCTTGTGTTTCTCTCTGACTTACTATTTTGTTGAGTTCTACAAATAGTAATTATGAACATAAGCCTCTATTTATACCCATAGGGGGTTATATTTCATCAAAATGCACGTATGGAGAGTCAAAATGTTTCATAAAACCATTCACAAGGTTTGAAACCTCTTCAAATATTTAGAATAGTTACCAGAAGATTATGCAGAAAACTTAGTTTTATGAGTTTCGATCGGTCGAGAGTTCCTTTCAATCAATTGAATGCTCTTTTTGATCGATCGAACAGGAATCGAATAGCGATCGAATCATCCAGTGACTCCAGGATTATTTTCTTCATTATTTCGATCGATCGAGCAAAAGCTTCGACCGATCGAAAATCCTTTAATTCGAATTTCACTTAGAAAATTCCAGAGCTTGAATTTTCACTTTATGAAACAATACTCTCCAAACTCAAACATCATTATTACAACCTATCCATATATATACTTATATAGACAACACTATCATCATCTGACATTTGTAGTACAACTATCATAATTTGACATCTATGATATAGTTGTCACAATTTATTTTATTTAACTTTCTTTTTACATGGAAAACTCTTATTTGTTTTTGAAATCTATATAACAATCGTCATCAATTGAATTTTGAAAGAAAGAGTTTTCAAAGGGAAAAAAAATGTCTTTGTTTGGAGTTTTGTTGGGTTAGAAGATTTGTAAACTCAGAAGCTCATTTAACTGCTAAACTTGCTATTTTTCCTAAGGTGAAACTACATTATTGATCCCTAAAGTTTACACCATGAGCACAATTAGTCTTTCAAGATTCAAGTGAGCACTATTTGTCCTTTATGTTTATCAAATGAGCACGGTTAGTCCTTCTGTTAACTGTTGTTAATATTATTGCTTATGTGGCTAACGAAACAATGACGGAATATCTTATTGACTGATATGACATTTTTTATTATTAAAATATTAAAAAATGAATTTACACGTCAAGAACAAACCCACCTAATTCCAAAATCAAATCTTAATGCTATCCCGATTTTATTAAAATATTCTGTTCAAGTGAGATTTTTGCAATTTCAAGCCACATGGTATTAAGGCTGGCCTTTCTGTTGTTCGTGATGGACCACTTTCCTCCGGCAGCACACTCGGGATCAACCCATTTGGGTTCAATTCCAGCTTTGAAAAGTGAAAATCAGCATTTGCCAGCAACTTGCTGGGCTTGAATATCTTTTTATTGGTAGAATGGGCTAGAATATCTGATCATACAATCTGCACAAAGAGTTCACATATTTAATCAAACTTGAACGCTAGCAGACCCAATATAAATATTGATCAATACGAGGAAAAATGAATTAATACACAACCTATCTAGATCTAACAAATAAAATCCTCCTTTAACAGCAAGCTATATTTGCACTTCTTATCCAAACAAAAATAAAAATGAAAGAGGGGAAAGATGAAGAGGAACCCAGATCATGAAAAAAAAAATTAGACAGAAAAAAGTGAATAGTTTAGGAAAGTTGAAAAGGTATCACTAGAAATCTTCGACTGTGTGGAAAGTGTATATCTTGGGGAGAGGCGCCCCACGCAACACCTTGCTTGGGTTTCGACTGGTTATCAAACCAGAATGTCCACTTGCTCTCCAACCTTTGTGGTTATTTTGTCACTGCCACAGCACTGCCTTCATCTCTGTCGCCACCGCCGTAGTACTGCCTTCCAAAATCAAATGTTAATGATATCCTTGTTAAAAGACTTGATCTGGGAACTCGGTCAATTTGATCTTGACTTGTAAATTCATTTTTGTAATATTTTATTAAAAATGCCACTTTAGTTAAAAAATGTCACATCATTATTCCGTTAGTCCCATAGACAAAACATTAACTGCATTTAATAAAAGGAATAACAGTACTCATTTTTTAAACATAAGGGACTAATATTTCACACTTGAAACTTAAGGACTAATTGCGTTCACAGGGTATACTTTAAAGACCAATAACGTAGTTTCGCCTTTTCTTAGGTGCGGTTTGGATAGCTGAAACGCGTTCAGCGCTTTGCGTTTTTAGCTTCTTTTTTTTTTTTTTTTTTAAAAACCAGCGCTTGTTGCACTGTTCATGGGACATGAACAGTGCAATTAGACAAATGAATAGTAACTTTTTTATTATTTTTTTATTGTTTTCAGTTTTCAGCAAAATAAAATGTATCCAAACGGACCCTTAAAGTATGTTTCTCTTGTAGTAATTGCAATTTGCCTCCTGGTTTGGAAGCTTGTAGGGGCAATTGTTGTACTTCTTTTGTTTGAATTTAGCATAGGGATCTGTTTGTTCGGGGTGAAAATTGGAGGGATAGAAAATGAAGAGAGAAAATTGAGAAAATTTTTGTTTGGTTGAGAGTGGAAATGAGGGAATAAAATAGTGGGCCATGGTAATATTCTCTCTGACCCACCAAAATTCAGCATCCCCAAATCGGGGAGAAAACTTAAGTGAAAACCAAAGGCTATGTTTTGGACGAAATTGCCTAGCCCAACATCTATTTACATTAGTTGGTTTACATAATACACATGTTATACATGTTTTAAATTATACAAGAAATGTTATAAAAAATTTATGCATTCCAAACACCAGAAAAAATTCTCAAGCTCATTTTCAATGTCATTATCAAATACCGAAAAATAAGATAGCTTTTCAGAAAATGCTCTTTGAAAAATGAACCATTTTCAAGAAAACGTTAATGCTGAAACAAACAGAGCTTTTTGTTTATTTGTCTTCTTCTATGTTATCATTTGATAAGGAATATTTTGGTTAATAGGATTTCTAACTCTTTTTGCCCATCGGGTTGGGGATGCCTTTCGAGCTCCTCAGACCCTTCAGGTTTAAAGTCTCTTTCGATCCCATTTTACCCTTTGGGTTTGGGATACCCGACGATCTTCTTTTACCCTTTGGGTATTAGGTCTCCTTCGGGTGGATTACGACGCAACGTCAATCATGCTCTCCACTCACATTCACTGTCGGGTAGGAAGGTACTCGTCAGGCTACCTAATACAAACAATGAATTACACTTAGTCTCACACCATTTGCGTATTCTCCACTCGTGCACCCATATATGGAAAGAACTTGCACACCACGTCAAAAGATCCTTCTACATATTCGTATCCTCCAAATATAGGAAGAGAAATCCTAAGATCTCGGAACATTAACTCCATATCTTCCCTAAAACGAAAGATCCTGCGTTCATGAGATTTCGGTCAGCTCTACACCATTATATAAGCAACAAGTCTCCTCTTCTCCAAGGTACATGCAATTTTCTAAGCTCTTACACTTTAGAGTTATTGGAGATTCTTTGATCGCTGATTTAACCTTCAGAGGGTCTTTGGCCGACACCCCATCGGTGTTCTCTGTAGGTTCTTTATTCTTTTTGTTCTTCAGGTACCCCGATTGGTGCGCATGTGGACTATTAGCTCACTGACAATTTTGTGTATCATCGTCATTCAATTTTGATTTTTTGTCCTTTTGTTTTGTGCTTATCTTTTCTTCAGTTTTTTTTTTTTTTTCTTTCGTGCTTATCCTTTCTTCCATTTTTTTTTCTTTTCTTTTCTTTCATGATCCTCTTTTTTGAGGAAAAAGTATTGGGTTCTTGAACTTATCCTTTTTTTTAAATGAAGTAATCATTCGTACATAATTTTTAAATAAAAATATAATGTATTTTTTTTTGTTTTACCTAATTGGGATATGATGGTAAATTTATATAAACTCTATTTTTTATTCTCTCATTTTCTTCTAAACCAAATAAAAAAGTTTTTTATCCTTCCACTTTTCTATCCTTCCAACTAAACATATATAAAAGAAAATTCAATTTCTTATATTCTCCTAATTTTCTATATCTTTCTCATTTTCTTTCTTCCCACTTTTCCATATCTCTCTAACTAAACAGACCATAAATGAAATGACAGTTTTTATATTAAAAAAAAATTATAAAAGAAGAAGAAAGCTGAAGTCACTCAGTTGTCATCAATGACAATCCACATATTGTAACGTAAAAATATACAATTCTTATTTAAAGTGGTACTCAAAGAGTCTATCATTAAAAAAGTGATACTCAAAGATTTCTAGTTGGTTGGTAAAGTAAATAGAAAAGAAAGAGTCCTTTTATTCCTTTTACAATAACAAATTCGGAAGCTAGAACAATCAAAAAGTAATGGGGAAGACTACTTTCAAAATGGCTTACTTGCTAGTCTTATTGGCTTTTGCAGCATGTTAGTCTCTCTCTCTCTCTTTTTCACAGACACACACACACAAGTTTTGGTTTTGGTTTTGGTTTTGGTTGTTTACATGATGATAGTGGCTAATAACATACAAATGTCAGGTTTATCATTGTCAATGATGGCAAGTGCTGCAGCACATAGTTCTCAGAACCGGACCGGGAGGTTGAACCATAAAAACCGGAAACCGGGATGAAAACCGATTTTTTAAGCATAAAGAACCGGATTTTTTGTTAATTTCGTGAACCCTTAAAACCGGGGTTGGACCGCGCGAACCGGTGAGAACCGTGCGGTCCAACCCCTTAGCAATTTTTTAAAAAAAAAAAAAAAAAAAAAAAAAACAACTTAACACAATTTTATTCTACTTAATTAAATTATCCATCTCTTACAAGGAATAAAAAAAATTATAATTAAAATCCTTCAAAGTTATTCAACTTTACTTCAAAAATTAATCATAAATTTTAATGTTTTGCTAGTTTTTATAAATTTAATATCTATATTTAAGCTTTAATTAATTATTAAATTAATTATGACGTCATTACGGTTTGACCCCGGTTCGACCTCGGTTCGACCTCAAAAACCTTGAACTTCTCCCTTTTACGGTTCAATGAACGTTTCGGGTCTGAAAACTTTGCTGCAGCAACGGGAAAGGGAGATCGGTGCTCCAGCGATGCTGATTGCAAAAAAGTTCAATGTGGTTCTGGACTCATCTCTTATTGCTTACGTGGAGCCTGCGATTGCATACACATTATAGCACATGCATTGACACGAGAACAAGCGACTACTGTTGAAGCCAATTCCTCCAACAATTAGCAGCAAAAACGCACGAGTTGTCATCTCATTTTAGATTAATGCATTTTTCCTTGAGTTCCTATCCAATCAAATGAAGTGAAATAAGATCCTTAATCTATTATGAGTGGAAAGGCTTCAGTTAAGGGTTCCCATAACCATTTTGCATTGCTAGTTGCTAGCCTACAAGTAATATGTCATCAACTTTTGAATCCTTCAAAGCCAGAATTAAAAAGGGAATTTGGACCTAATGGCGTAAAAATTGAAAATTTGTTGTGATACCAAATAGAGAAATTGAAATTAACTCTTATATTAATTGTAAAATCACTAACTTTTTTTTTGTGATTCTTAGCAAGAATAAAATAAACAAATTTGAATTAGAATCAACACAATTAATGAGGAGGGTTTCAAAAATATAACTTCATTTATTCAATATCAAAACTTTGATACCTTTTGTGAAGATGAAAAAGATTTGAAGTTAGGATGTTAGAGCATTCACATTTGTCTCACCAATTTAATATTTTAGCAAAAATTTATCTAAACTCAACCAAAACAAGTGTGCATCAGCCTCACTAAATTAACTAAAGTTTGTAAAGAAAATAGTCCCATCGCTATATGCAGTGAGTTTCTATCTTCTCTACATTAAATTTCAATGTTGATAAAGTATTGAGGCTGATATATGTGTATGCTTCTCAAAAAAAAAAAAAAAAAAAGATATATGTGTATGAAAATAATATATAGCTAAACTAGCAAAAGTATAGTTTTTTGGATTAATTTAGCTAAATATTTGAGGAGACTGATGTGAATGCTTATACTACTAGTTTAGGATTCTCAAAACAGTATAGAAATCTGTCCCAATAACAGACCGTAACAAGTAAAATTTAAAATATATATATATATATATATAAATATGTATATATATAGAGAGAGAGAGAGAGAGTGTGTGTGACAATTTTAATTGGAAGGTGTTTCAACCTAATATGGTTTTCGTTTCAATGACAATTTGTTGAGGAACACAATAAGACATATTGTCAAAGTATATAACATGAAAATTTGTCCGAAGATAATCTTAAATTTGAAAATTTCAAGAAATTTCAAAAATATGTAAATTTTCAAATTAGATTAACTCCATATTTGCAAAGATTTTTTTTTTTTTTTGGAGAAACCATATTTTCAAAGAATTTAAAATTATAATGTGGTGCCTGCACCATTTAAAAACTTGAATTAAAATTAAGAACTTCCTTCTTTATTCTTTTTTTTTTTTTTGCAGAGAGTTTCAACTTATGACATCCGCTCCTGATGATAGCTCTTTATCATTAAACCAAGACACCAATCGGTTTTTGGTGTAGGTAGGGATTGAACCCTAGATCTCTTATTCAACCATCAGAGACTTTACTAGTTGAGTTAACTATATAATCCACAAGAACCTCCTTAATAACTAGTTAATGTAAGTTTAAGTTAATTTAAGGGTATGTTCAGTATACCGTAATAAGCACTGTAATGTAATATGGTTTTCGTTTCAATGACAATTTGTTGAGGAACACAATAAGACATATTGTCAAAGTATATAACATGAAAATTTGTCCGAAGATAATCTTAAATTTGAAAATTTCAAGAAATTTCAAAAATATGTAAATTTTCAAATTAGATTAACTCCATATTTGCAAAGATTTTTTTTTTTTTTTGGAGAAACCATATTTTCAAAGAATTTAAAATTATAATGTGGTGCCTGCACCATTTAAAAACTTGAATTAAAATTAAGAACTTCCTTCTTTATTCTTTTTTTTTTTTTGCAGAGAGTTTCAACTTATGACGTCCGCTCCTGATGATAGCTCTTTATCATTAAACCAAGACACCAATCAGTTTTTGGTGTAGGTAGGGATTGAACCCTAGATCTCTTATTCAACCATCAGAGACTTTACCAGTTGAGTTAACTATATAATCCACAAGAACCTCCTTAATAACTAGTTAATGTAAGTTTAAGTTAATTTAAGGGTATGTTTAGTATACCGTAATAAGCACTGTAATGTAATAGTTATTTAATTTGGTTTAGATATTTACTAGTTTGGTTATATTTTTATTACAATGATTAGTCATTCCTTATGAATAATTTTTTTTTTTTTTTAGAGTTTCAAACTTATGGCGCCCGCTCCTGATAATAACTCTTTATCATCAAATTAAGACACCAATCGGTTTTGTAATAGCTATTCATTAGTAGGCGTATTAATTTCTAAAATAAATATATTTCTAAATAAACAAACTTTCCATATATACATAATAATTATGAAAATTAAAAGTAATAAATAATAAATAATCTTTCTTTCAAATTTAAAAAATATTATTTTTTAGGAAATATAATTATACAAGATATTTCCTAAAATATATCTTAAGTTTTATTCTAATGTTACAATTTAGATAATTTGATTTAAACATTCTATTATCTTGAAGGTTCTATTCTTGTGTTGTCACCAAACAAATGAATAGTAATAAGTATTACATTACAACATCTTGTATTCCTTGTAATAATTATTCTTATTCCTATGTAATCACCAATATAGTCTACCAAATGTACCCTAAATGTTAATTCCTTGAGCAACACACAGTTGTGTTCCGCGTGGTATATAAGTAATTGGTAACTGTGTTTTATATTAAAATTTCCTATGAAACAATACCTTTATGGTGTGTTTGGATGACATGATTTGGGCAATTGGATTTGGATTTGGATTTGGATTTGGGTGATTAAAATCCAAATAACTTGTTTGGGAAGTTTAAAAAAGGTCAAGGATTTAGATTTGACAAATCCATCAAGAATTTTAAACCTTCAAAATGCTTGGATTTGAAATAACTACTAAAATCAATGGATTTGAAATCCCTTAATTTCAAATCTATTAATTTAAAATTTAAATTCAAATCCAAGTTCCCAAACGCAACCTTAACATTTAAATATTAAGAGATGGGTGTATATGAGAGTGTAAACTAGTAATGTCACATACACATCCATTGGGGCCAATTAAGTGAGCACACTTGGAATTTACTTAAACCAAGTTATCATCATGCATGCATGACATGTGGAACCCACTTGCACCAAACTATCACGCATGCATGAAATGTGGAATCCAATTACACCAAACTATCATGCATGCATGACATCTGGAATTCAGTTACACCGAGCCATCATGCATGCGTGACATCTAGAATCCACTTACACCAAGCTACCATGCATGTGAGACATCTGTAATTCCTCTAAGTAACCTTGTTTGAATGTATTAAAATAAAGAAATGAAAGGTAAGTAACTTTGTTTGTAAGTAACATAAAGGAAAATGAATGGAATAATTTTAAGACAATATTATTATATTAGACCCCTATTTTAAAATAAAATCCTAAATATCTAAGGCTATTTTTGGATTTTTAGTGAAAATCTCATTAAACTTAATTTCATTCCCTTTGATTCCTCCCAACTTTGGGGTAAAAAAAAATTAGGTTTTGAGGAAATAGAGAGGAATGAATGTTCCCTCATACCCATTCTATTTCCTCTCACTTAAACTACAAAACAAGATAATAGTATTTCCATTCCCTTTATTAAAACTCTCAAACGAGAGAATGGAATGAATATTCCAAAATAACTCATTCCCTCTACCCAAACGAAGTGTTAACAACTTGAATTCTTAGAAGTCAAGTTGCCTTGGAATTTTTTTTATATAATTTTTATTTATAAGTGGTCAGAATGAACTCAAGGCTTCAAAGATCAAGTTGTTAGTAAAAAATAATAATAATAATAATAATTGAACTATATTTTTAGAAACTTGAGTTCCAATTGGGTAAAAAATTTTGAGAACACCACATCAATCACTACCAGCTCAGCCAATGTGGCCTATAACTTGATTTTATAGAAATTTAGAAGCACTAAGAGCTCAATTTTACAAAAATCGAGTTTTTTTTTTATGAATAAAAAATGGGTAGGGGGGGCAACCAACGTGGTAATCCTACCTGGCGTTACCATAGTAACACCTTACCCGCTAGGTCTGGGACCCTGCTGGGGTGTAGGGGACCACGGTGAGTCATAGTTTCCCAGCCCCATAAGGGACACTAGTGAACCTTGAGCTGTTGAGGGAGGTAACCCAAGTGAGTCCATATTCGGACTCGAACCTTAGACTTAACACTCAACGCATCTTGTACGTCACCCAAGACCATTAGACCACACCCCTTGGTGGTTTTACAAAAATCTAGTTGTAAAAGAGGGCTACCACCCTAAATATTTTGAAAATGGGATTGTTTGGCTATAAAAATCACCAACAAAGATCAAACAACCAAAAACACTGTAGTCCCCATCAAGCCATTATGACTAGGATGTGAGTGTGTAGGACTCTCACAATTTTTGGTTGATTTTATACTTTTGGGGTGTACATTATATTCATTTATAAATGAAAACTTTTTATTCATATAACTATTTAGGATTATAGGAAATTATACTAATTTTATGTGGTATCAGTTTGGTTATAGCACCCACTAAAAAATTAATATGACTACATATATTGAAAATCTAATTGTTAGATTACATGTTCTTTATGTTTTTAGCACACATGTTAAATTTCATACCAATAAGATGTTATTTATTATGCATAAATTTAGACTACAAAAAATTAAAATTTAAATATTTGATTGATGACATATCTATTAATCTTTAATCTTTTGAAAATTTTGCAAGTATGGAGAATATAAGAAAAAGATGTAATCCAATTGTACATTTGTCAAAATTCGCATCTAATAAAAAAATATTGAGTGAAGTTGTAGCCAAAATTTTATTGTTTTATGTGTGTACAAAACATCAAAAAATATTTTGTTGCTATTTCAAAGTTGCAAACAGACACAGGAAAATATATCAATTTTTTAGAAAACTTTTTTTCTAATAACAAACCGAGAGTAAAGTTGTTCCATATCAAGAACCTTGTGGCTCAATGACACTAATTGATCTCTCCCATCAAGTGAATTTGGATTTGAATTCTTCCTCCTCCAGATGTTGTAGGGAATAAAAAAAGGGGTCTACCCTATTAAAAACTGAAAGGTATATGAGTGATTTTCTTGACACATCAAGAAAATAATGGCGCATCACCATATGAAACATCTACAATAATGGCATGCTTCATGAGAAAACGTTGGACATTGTCAGAAAACGCCGTGGCTTGCAAAACTTATTTAGGATCAAAATGTCATTTAAATTCCATACTATATGTAGAAATGATACATATCATGCAGTAGATTTGAAATTAAATGCACCTGCCATTTATGCAGTTCTTCAACCTTAAAATAATAAATGTACTTGCATATAAATATTGGGAGAAGAAGCTCCACCAATTCAGTGTAAGCAAAATCCATATAGATCACAGTTCCAAGTGAAGCAAAACTAAAACGATATGCAGAAGGTTTCACACCAGATGGTCTTTTTGGTCGTCCTCTTGATCATTGTGTCATGTTAGCCGCTCTCTTTCTCTCTGCGCAATGAATTTGAACCATTTGAGTTACAATAATAATAATGGTGTCAAACATACTAATATATACAGCAACACTCTTTAATTTAGTTTACATATATAAAATGATACCTCATTCTTTTTTTCTTTTGATGAGTATAATTTACTGGGAAAGAGTTAGTTTGTAATAAAATTAGATAAGTTGGACGTTTACTAAATAGAAAAAAAAAAAAATGTTGGTTGCAGATGGGCCGATGGGCGGTGAAGGTGTTAGAATTATGGGCCCTCAAAAACAATACTATGCATTTTTATTTGATAATAAAATTTTATTTTCACATTCATAATTTTTGTAAGTATATTTCATTGTTTAAATGTGGCATGTGATGTCACCTCTGTAGAAAAATCATGTTAATGGTTAAGGAACCAAAAACAGAGAGTAATGATTTTTCATAGATTATTAAATTGTTCTAGGTTGTGGATATTAATTGAATATTACCACTGAAACCTACACTTGTTGTGCTGCTATATGATATGATGATTTACTCCATCATTGAGCTAGTGACTTTGAGCAGACAAGTGGGTGTAATGTAACAAGTACATACACTGAATTGGATTTGATCAAGGACACCTTATGGAGTGATCACTATTAATTAAAAGGTTGTTCTATCACAATTTTTCTATTGTCCTCAAACATGAGGGGTTTGTGTATATTTATTTATTATGCACATAACTTTGACAATGTCAACTAGTGATGCCAATTTTAAAAGCTATATACAGACACGTTGGGTTATGTGTGTAATAAGTAAAATATATAAATGCTCAATAATGAATTTACCAGTCTCTAAAGAAGATAGTATATTCAGTTGATTTTCATATTGAAGTTGGACTCAAAACAAAACCGGCCGGTGACATTTTTCAAAAATGTTTTTCATATATATAATATTGTATATATATATTTTAAGAGTTTTTTAAAGATATTTTGGAGTCCAATAGAAATTATGAAATCAAGAAATTAAGGCATAAGCTAGGGACATGACAGTGATATTAATCTAGTCCTAGTGGCTTGTGGGAATATAGTATGGTGGAAGGACATAGATATAAAATTGTAAGTAATGGAACCTCATTTGTAATTCTCTAATCTTCAAGGGTCAATTGCAATGTGTTGATGGACATTATTGCAATTTGTAGAAGTTCAAATATTTTCTTGATATGGTTGAGAAAATTAAGGAATAATTTTGAAAGAGTTTCAAGATAAGTCAATAACGTTCAAAAAAGTTATTGATGAATCCTACAACTGAAGCTAAGGATTCCTAAGGATCCTACGTCCAATCTCTCTCTTGGGTTTTAGAAGTCTTAAATAAAAATAAGATTTTAAAATATCATATCAGTGGTTGGCCATTAGAACTACTGAGTAATACTGGAGTCTTCTGAAAACCCAAAAAGAAATAGAGAGAGAGACGTGAATACCTTAGGAGGCAACACACTTGGATTGCTAAGAGAGATACGCAATTTTGTTCTATTTAAAATCTATGGTTGTGTGGGACAACGATCTTTAAATGAAAATATAAATATTGTTTTATATTACTTCCGCAAAAACTATCAGAAGGAAGGGCAACAGTTGATTACATTGTAGGAGCCTGCCCTAATGGAGTTTCGGACTGCTACAAGGCTTGTCCACAATGCATGCAATGCAGTTGTGTTAAGGTTTTGTGCTTATGCCCATTCGCTTTCGCACACAACACAGGCTAAGGCTATCACTGACTGGACAATTGAATTACTAGCAGCCTAGCACATGTTTTGTTTTGGTGTCACAATCACAAATAGCAAATATACTGAATAAAGAATGTCTTATTATTATTACCCAACAAGAATATTACTGATGAAGCATGTGTTGTTAATCATAGTTAATTAGGATTTTTTGAATTTGAATATGATTTTTGTTTAAATAGATGAAGTATGTTTAATCTCGTCAAATCCAAAAATACAAAAATATGTGTTGGATGAGGATTTATTTAATTACTTATTATGCAGTATTTTGATTTATCGTGTACAAGGAGATATAAACTTAAAAAATCTTTGTACAGGCCTAAAAAACTACTTGATCACAAGCTACTTGATCTTTGTGCTCTGAGTAAATTCTCTGGTTTGTTTGTCTCATTCGTGGTGTCCTTTTATGTTGATTAACACTTTATTTATACTTAATTAATGCCTTGATGGTTATTATGCTTTGGCGTATTTCTAGGCCAATCATTTGTTTGTGCCACCGAAACTTAATTTAATAGTAACGATCGATTTGGCGGTTTTTTGTCTATTTCAAATTCAATAAGTACTTTCTTTTTTACTTTACCAATTTCCATTGCCGCTTGTTTCATTGCATCTTGTTCTTACTCTGAAAGTTTGCAACTAATCTCAATTTCCTTTGTTCTTCAATGGCACGCTCCAAGACTTTCTCTCGCCAACTTTCTTCTTCTTCTAATCATCTATTAGAAAATTTTGTGAGGGTCTCATTGCTAATCATAAACTTGACCAAGACATTCTCTTGCCGGCGAAATTTGCCAAATAGCACAATTTTAGCAAAATTTAGGAGAAACGCATCCTAACAAAGTTATTTAGTTATATAGCACATTTTTGGAACTCAAGTTCGAGTTCCAACTCAAACTCGAGTTTGAAGAAGTATGGACTCCACGTGAGCTGCTAGGAACTCAAGTTCCAAAAATGTGTTATATGACTAAATAACTTTGTCGGGGTGCTTTTTTCTTAAATTTTGCTTAAATTGTGCTATTTGGCCTTCTCTATTTCGGTAGCAATCCTGCTAAACCCTTGAGTGATGCCTCTTATATTTTGTCTCGTTCTTTGACTCTAGGTCTCGTGATGAAACAAGGAGTTTGGAATGACACAATCATGATACCTAAGAAGCAAAACTCCGTCAAGGGAATCCTCTGTCATCTTATCTGTTTCTTCTATGTGAAGATGGTTTTTCTTCATTTATTAATAAGGCTGTAAGAAGTCACACTATAAGTGGACTTTCAATTTGTAGAGGCTGCCTATGATATCACACCTCTTTTTTGCGAATGACAGTCTGCTTTTTTGCAAAGTTAGCAGTCAAGAATGCCAGCATCTAATTGAAATTCTTCATTTGTATAAGGCTGCTTCGGGTCAAAAAATCAATACAGACAAATCATCGATGTTCTTTAGTGCCAATACCCCTGAAGAGAAGAAAATTGAGACTCTGGATTTTCTTGGGCCGATGCAGGATTCTCGCCATAGTAAGTATCTCGGTCTTCCTTCAATCATTGGCAAATCTAAGATTGAAGTGTTTACGGAGATCAAAGAAAGTGTGGGAAGGAAACTGTCTGGATGGAAGGAAAAAATTCTTTCTATTGGTGGTAGAGAGATTTTGATCAAAGCGGTGGCCCAAGCTATCCCTACGTACACTATAAGCTGTTTTCAGCTTCCTAAGGGATTGTGTGATGAGATCGAAAGCATGATGAGGAAGTTTTTGTGGGGTCAGAGGGGTTAAGAGTCTAAGGTTGCTTGGGTGAGTTGGAGGAAATTATGCAAGTCAAAGCTTAAAGGTGGTATGGGTTTCAGAAATCTCCAAGCGTTCAATCTTGCCATGCTTGCAAAGCAAGGTTGGAGGCTCCTGGAGAACCCAAACTCATTAGTAGCTCGTATGTATAAAGCTAAGTATTATCCCCATGGTGATGTTCTTAAAGCTAGTTGGGGGTCTAGCCCATCCTTTACTTGGAGAAGCATAATGCAGGGGCTCGAAGTTGTGAAGAAAGGAACACGTTGGAGAGTTGACAACGGGAAATTGATTCATATTTGGGAAGATAAGTGGTTGCCCATTCCTACAACGTACAAGGTTATTTCTCCTCCTCCTCAAAATTTTGATAATTTCCCCATGGTCTCAACTCTTATTGATTTTGATTCTAGAAGATGGAAAGTGGACCTAGTGAAGTCTCTATTCTTGCCATTTGAAGCAAGGACTATTCTTAATATTCCAATTAGCTATAATCTTCCGAATGATAAAATTATTTGGGTTGGCAATAATAGGGGTGTTTTTACTGTTAAAAGTGCGTATTATGTTGCACTTAGCTTTGTGGAATCACCCGAGGTGGGCGAATGTTCTTATAATGACCCGAGAGAACTATTGTGGAGGAAGTTATGGCACTTACGTATTCCAACAAAGATTAAAATCTTTACTTGGAGGGCATGTGTGGATGCTCTTCCAACAATGGTGAATTTGCAAAAAAGAGGTATTGGGGTTAGTGACTTGTGTCCTTGTTGTGGCTTAGAGTTTGAGACTCTTTTTCACTCAATTATTAAATGTGAAGTAGCTAGAAGAGTTTGGGATAATTGGGAGGGTAGTAGTGTGGAAAACTGGCAGGGGCTTATGGACATCTCCGATGTAGCTTTGGATATTTTGAAGAATGGCACTAATTGTGATTTGGAGGTGTTTTTTGGGGTTGCTTGGTCTGTTTGGTATAATAGGAATCAAGTTGCCTATGAATCAAAATGCCAATTGCCGAGTCAGATTTAGAGGTTTGCTAGGAGTTTTCTACAAGATTATAAAGGTGCTTTGTTTGCTTTGAATACGAATCTAGCAAAGGAAAATAGTAGGTGGACTCCTCCATTGCTTGGAGTTTTCAAAATCAATGTTGATGGGGCAACGTTAGAGGATGGGCGAAACTCTAGTGTTGGGGCTGTTATTCGTGACTCTTGTGGTGTAGTTCTTGCAGCTTGTGGTAAATTCCTACATGGTCAGTTTTCAGTTGAGGAGGTGGAAGCTCTTGCCATGGAAACTGGGATTCTGCTTGCATGAGATATGAAGCTTACTCAGATTATTGTTGAATCTGACGCTATTTCCATTGTTAATAGTATTAATGAGAATTTTATGGAAGGGAGCATTGGCCATCTGTTTCAAGGCATCCTTGCCTTGCTGAGCTCTTTTACCAGTTGGAAGGTCAATCATGTGAATCGGGAATATAACAGAGTTGCTCATGAGTTAGCTTATTTGGCTAGGCGAAGTGAAGACACGCAGGTGTGGAGAGGAGTTCTCCCTAGGGTAGTGTAGGATATTGTTCAAGCTGATTGTTCTAAATAGCACCTGTTGCTCTTCTCTGTGAGCTCTGCTATTTTCCTTTTCTCTGCTTGTCTGTTTGTAATGGCAAGTTTTGTATCAAAAAAAAAAAAAAACTCCACTAAATGTGATTAAAAGGTACTCATCATCGAATTGTTAGAATTTGGACAGACATGATTTGGCTTGGTGAAGAGAGATAGAGCCAAGAGACAGGCAGATTATGAGAAAAAGGCAAGAGACGAAGGGACAAAGATGAAAGCAGGTTGGATTCGAAGGAGCAAGAAATAGCCGAGAAAGGGAAAGGGGAAATTTCATTTTCCCAGTTCCCACATCGACTGTTAAGCCAGTTCATTTGAGTTTTAATTGAAGGACTGAGGACTCCAACATGGGAACAATCAATTAATTGAAGAAGAGCCCTAATTTAAAATAGCTATGGGTCTAGCATGGCACTATAGTTAAAGGAACAATCAATCAATTAGTGTAAAGGAACATAGCTATGGGTCTGGCATGGAACTATAGTTAAAATAGTAATAAAATAGTTTATTTATTTAAATTAAGAATGTTTCCCACCAAAAGATCGTACCATTAATCCCACTCACCAGTAAAAAGTGCAAATATGGCACATCAAGCTCCTAGATGGATTGAGCTATAAGATGGATTCCTCCCATCCACCCTCGTGTAAAAGTAAATTTCGATGGGGCTACTTTCAATTCTCAGGGTGCTGCTAGTCTTGGGATTTTTATCCGAGACTCCACAGGTGGTGTGCTCGGCTGCAGTTGAAGCTACGGCATGCAGAAGGGCTCTTTTCTTTGCTAAAGAGTTGGGTATCTTGGAGTGCTCTGTGGAAGGCGATGCTGAGGTTATTATCAAGACTATCGTTGCTAGGGATTCAATGAATCCAGAGTATGGTCATGTAATATAAGATGTTCTTATGTTAGATGCAAGTTTTCATTCTTGTATTTTCTCTCATGTTAAACACATAGACAATACTGTTGCCCATTTCTTAGCCAGAAAAGCTGTTTCTGGCAATGAGCTACATACGGATTGGTTCCTCGCCTGCTGATATAGCTCCCTTAGTCACACGTGACTCTTTATACTTTTTTCTTGCTGCAATAATACTGATTCTCGGGTCTGGTTTCTCCCAAAAAAAAAAAAAAAAAAAATGCGCTCCTAGATTAAATAATATATAATAATGGTAATAATAAATAGATAACCAGCTAGGAAGATTATAGCGGAGAACTAGCACGAAAGTCTGGTCTATTACAACCAGTGCAGTTCATATCTTAACTATGTTTTCCATTATTCACACAAAGCCTTTAGTGTCTTAGCGGCTACCTTGCTTAAAGATTAGCTTCATGAAAATGGAGACGAAACAACAATAACGTCCAAATTAGTTTTTGGAATGAGTGGAAAAGGGATATAGACATTAATAACATGTCTTGCAAAAGACTATCAAAGAAAAAAAATTATCACCCGAATCAATAGCACGAAATAATTCGGTGGGTTATATAAAATGACACCAATATTTCAATGACAATAAAGAAAAGAGCACAAGTGGGATTCAAAATTTTTAAGCTAATAAATTTCACGTGCTATCAAGACTCAAGAGGCAACTATATAAAGAACAAGAACAAAAAAAAATTTGTGCTGATTTCATTAGTCAAT
The DNA here is from genome assembly GCA_030021035.2 of Notholithocarpus densiflorus. NCBI lineage: Eukaryota > Viridiplantae > Streptophyta > Magnoliopsida > Fagales > Fagaceae > Notholithocarpus > Notholithocarpus densiflorus. The sequence continues at coordinate 254,000 of JARYZH020000066.1, read as the reverse complement.
CCAATCCTTAAAAAGTAACATCATGTAGAGAGGAAGATTCACTGCAGCAATGATAGTAAGCATTCGGAATGTCCGCACCAATCTCTGAATCGCGATCTTTGTCTTTGATTTGCTTGTTCTAGTTGTCATTTTTAACATAGAATCAACATCTGCGCCCAAGTCCACATTCATAGAGGCTTCTATATCCTGAGAGATATGTTTCTTAGCTGTCGGCCGCATTACAGCATTACCCCTGCTACAAAAAGTCAGACATTTTAATATGAAAAGGCAAATACAAAGAATGGTTATACAAATAAGTGAATAACTACCTAAGTTTAACTTAAGGGGACTATAGGGTATGTCTGAAAATTGGAATGTCTAGGAACCCACTGCAGAAGCTCTTTAAGAGGTCCTTAAAGCTGAAAACAGATTTTAGGAAATTTGGAGCTTTTAGGAAAAAGGTGTACGGGTGCATTTGGGTAAGCTGTTGCTAAACAGTGTTTTGGGTTTAAAATAAGCGTCTGTAAAAAAATTTGAGGAAATATGTTGTTGCAAAATGGAGTTTTGGGTTTTAAAACGCACTTTTAGGCTCCCAAAACACCTAACCAAACAAACTCTATAATTCACTGTTCATGCGAATCAAAAACTTAAATGCACTATTCACTTTAAATTGACAAACACTCAAAACACCACAGTGCTTTTCAATTAAAGCTCTACTTTCTACCATAAAGCCAAACGGGCACTATAGATCCTTTATAACATACAATCAAATGACATAATTTGAGTGCTACCATGTGCAATATATATTTCTACCAAAAATAATAAGAAATTAGAGCAGAAAGCACCTTTCTACCAAACCCCTTTCACTTAAATTAGCAATTGGGGCATTCAAAGGTTTCTTCACAAGATGCATCGATCCTTCTGCATCCCAAATCATTTCATATTCGCAGTTCTCATCTTCATTTTTCTCCTTTGTTCCACCTCCAAAAATGTTGCAACTTGCTATTAAATTGCTACAATGATTCCAAACACTCAAGCCACTTGTAGGCCAAAGAAGGAGGGCAAGAAGGGTCAGAACAAATAGTGAAAGATACCTGACATTTTCAGCAACTGAGATTTAAGAACAAATGTCAACTGACAAGTTCTATTATGTATTTATTACTCTCAAGTCAACTCAGAGTTACCATATGTAGATGTGTGTTTGCATTGGAAGAAAGCACAGATGAGTTGAGATTGCTTCTTCTGGATGGGATGCATTTGGAAGTGTAAAGTTACTAGCAGATAATAGCATGAAAGATGGGTATAAGTTTCCCATCTGCCAATTTATGGTCCCTACAGTTTGCTGCATAGTATCATCAAATAAATATCATACCATGGGTAAAAATAACAAAAGATTAAACATCAATACTTGCCTCTTTTATGGGCCCAAATTTTGAGTTGTGGCTGACTGTGCACTGATCATGATCGTGACCAGATAAAATGAGTACCTGAAATGGCCTCACAGTATAAGCAAAAGTTTTTTGATAAGTAGAGTATAAGCACAAGTGAAATTAACTACCCTAAATATCTCCTTTTTTTTCAAAAAATTGTTTTTCTGCAACATATCTTCTTTCTTAATCTTTTCTTCTTCTTTTGTCTTATATAATTTGTCCTTTCCAGTCAATCCAATAGCAATGACATTTCAATGATGGAGTCATCTGAATTGTTCCAAAACACAGAAAGTACTTTGAAACTTTCCAGGAATAGGCCTGACACACTTGGGCCAACATGGAGCTGGCAGAAATAAATATGCACAGGGGGCATCAAGGAGAGGTTTGGCAAGTGTATCCATCCCACCTCTGTATCATTATGTCCAATACGCAACAAGGAGGGGGAAGAGAACTTACAGGCTTTATTAATTCCAGCAGGCGGTTTGATGACTCTTCAAAGACATAATTTTGGTACCTGTATTATTGGGCCAACCATCAATTATGAATACCCAACTTTACAACTTCAAATAATTCTTTTTGTGTCCATTTCAGAGAAGCGAGACAAGAATCTTACGCTACTTCTTGACTATCAACAGCACGCGAGACCCGCTGGACATGAAAAATCAGACTCATATTATAAGGTCAAGAACCAACAGGAATATATCAGCATTTAAATCTTGAAGCTATGATATTATAATGATATTTACTATAATGCCACAAAATTTTTACTAACAGCGACTATAAGTGGAGTAAAAATTGGTAGAACTTTTTACCCTATCACTGTAGTTTCCACAAAAATTGTACTAATCATAGTTGTTATTATCGTATGAACCATAAAAGTATTAAATCATAGATACATTGACCATGCTCATGAATCGTACAATACATAGATGCATATCGTACGAATTGTATGCATATCAAACCATTACATATGAAATAGAAGAACAAGAAGAGATAGTAGATGTTTGAAATGATGAAGAAGAAGATGGACCAAAAGATGTCAATGAAGAAATTATTTTGCAAATTGATGAAAATGATGATAACATTAACTTGGACTATGGAGATGAAATTGATTAGGCCAAATGATGAGAAAAAAAAAAATTATTATTTTGGCTTATTTATCATGTATTATCACTTTTGAGTTTGACCAATTTTAATGCAGATATTAAAGATATATTCTAAATTGAATTATTTATCAGCTTTGTTAAATATTATTACATAAGTGATGATTAAATTAGTCATATGTTGAATATGTTCCAAATTTATAATAATTATGCCTTAATTTTAAAGTGTCTGTGTATCTTATCGTACACAATATGATACGATTAAAAAAATAAAAGATCATTCTATGATTCACGTTTTTACAACTATGTTTACTTATTATGGGTATAAAGCTAGGGGCAAAACAGTAAACTCATGTATACCTATATATATCAATAATATGTTTCATGTAAGGGTTAATTGGAAATAACCCTACATATGTTTTATCAACAACATGGAATCAGAGCCATAGCCACCGCCGTTAACCCCACCTGCCACAGCCCATCCCTTTTCCGCTGCCGGTCACCTTCATCGTCGACGCCGATCAACACTACAACCTCAGACGACTGACTCATTGGTCTCACGGCACCATATCGCCATCACTTGACCGAGATTCAGTCCCTGTTCAGGTCGCCTCCCTCCGGCAACACATACTAGCCACCAGCCATCGCTTCTATCCTCGCTCCGCCACTGGATTTGTCAGTCTAGGGCTCCATTATTTTTTCTCTGGTGTATCTTTTTCTCTGCCTATTATGAGTTTATAAGCTTCTTCTTTTTCTGGTTGCTATCGATAGTCATGGTTGTTGGTTGTTGGCTGTTCTCGATGGTTGCTGGGATTGTTGAGTGTTGATGGTTGAGTTTGTTTAATTGTATTGTTGATTCTCTGGTTTAGTTGCTCTCCACGGGTTCATTGGCTTTATTTTATTCACTGTTTGTTGGTTCTTTTACCTAAGTTTCTTTTGTTATGGATTTGAAAGGTGCTGCTCAACAGCATTTTATGTTATCTCCTGATATGCTTTCGATTACCTCCATTCGCCTTGATGGGAGTAATTATGCACAATGGGCTCAAGCAGTTGAAGTGTTTCTTCTTGGTAGAAAGAAATTCGATTATGTGATTCAAGAACCCCCTGTGTCTACGGACTCTAACCATGCTGATTGGAGAGCCGAAGATGCACAAATTAGGAGTTGCTTGTGGAATAGCATGGAGTCTAAGATTAGTTGTAGTTTGGTTTTCTTACCAATTGCTAAACTTGTTTGGGAACAAGCCAAGGAACTTTACTCTGGTGTTAACAATTTGAAGCGGATTTATGATCTTCGTCAAAATTATTTCTCTTTGAGCTTGAGTGATTTGTCTTTGGAAGACTATTATAACAAGTTTAAGAGTGTATGTGAAGAACTCAATATTTATCAGTTCATCTCCTCCAATGTTAAAACTTTGAAGAAACAACGAGATTCTATGCATGTTGCTCGCTTCCTCTTTGGATTGCCTAAAAGTTTGAATCTAGTAAAACCACAAATTTTAGCAAGTCCAGACCTCCCTTCATTGAGTGAAATTTCTGGTAGACTTCAACAGGCCACATTATCTAACTCTAGTACTGTCTCTTCCTCCAATACTGATGCATTACCTTCTAATGATAAATCTTCCTTTACCACTTATATGAGGAGTAAAAGAGGTGGTCGTGGAGATCGAGGTCGTGGAGGCCGAGGCCGTGGAGGTTGTGACCAAGGGGGTCGTGGAAGTGAACAAGGGGGTCGTGGTAGAGGACGTGGTCTTCGTAAGTGCACTTATTGTCATGGTGAGAATCATACAGTAGAATTTTGTTGGGAGTTGTATGGTAAACCTTTGGCTCACCAAGCTAGTTTTCAAGTTGAAGAACCGCCTTCACAGTCACTTCCACCAACATCTAGAGTAGTCTCTATTCCTGAGGAAGAGTACAATCGCCTCCTGTCTCTGCATTCCAACCCTGTTGGGTCTGATTCTACTGCTACTTTGGCCCAACAAGGTACTTCCACGGCTTGTCTTGCCACTCAGGACCCTTGGGTCATTGACTCAAGTGCTAATGATCATATGACAGGTACCTCAAGCTTACTCTCTAACCTTGAGCAATCTAGTAGTCTTCCCAATGTTACATTGGCAGATGACTCAGCCACTACAGTTTCTGGTTTGGGCACTGCCAATCTCAATCCTAATCTTTCTCTCTCTTCTGTCTTATATATTCCTAATTTTACTTATAATCTTTTGTCAATTAGTAAGCTTACTAAGCTTTTGAATTGCGCTGCCATTTTTTTATCCACTCATTGTATCTTTCAGGATCTCAAGACAGAGAAGATTATTGGTGAAGGGCATGAAAATGGTGGACTTTATTACCTGGATTGGCATGGTTCTTCCACTTTAGTGGCTTCTCATTTGTCTATCTCGCCTCTTCAGCATCATTGTCGCCTTGGTCATCCATCTCTCCAGAATTTGAAGTCATTAGTTCCGTCGTGTCGTCAAATAGAATCCTTACAATGTGAAGCATATCAGTTGGGTAAACACCATAGGGTGCCTTTTGCCTCTAGGCATGAGAGTCGTGTTAGTAGTCCTTTTCATTTAGTTCATTCTGATATTTGGGGTCCAATAAACACTCCCTCATTGTTAGGATTTAGATATTTTGTCATTTTTGTTGATGATTATTCTAAAGTCACCTATCTTTATCTTATGAAAGAAAGGTCTGAATTGTACTCAATTTTCAAATCATTTTATATGGAAATAAAGACTCAGTTTAATGCTTCACTTCATATTTTTCAGTCTGATAATGCTCATGAATATTTTCATACATCTTTGTCTCAATTTTTTTATGATCATGGTATAATTCACCAATCTTCATGTCCTCATACTTCGCAACAAAATGGTGTTGCTGAACGCAAAATGCATCATTTGTTAGAGGTCACTCGTGCCTTAAAGTTTCATATGTGCGTTCCCAAATCATATTGGAGTGATGCTGTTCTCACTACCTGTCACCTGATTAATCGTATGCCTTCCACTGTTCTAGGTGGTCAAATCCCTTATATCGTGCTCTCTCCTTGTGCACCTTTGCTTCATCTACCTCCTAATATTTTTGGTTGTGTGCTATGTTCATATCTTAGGTCCAAGAAGTAACAAACTTGATCCTAGATCCATTAAATATGTTTTTCTTGGGTATTCTCATACTTAAAAGGGATATCGATGTTACTCACCTACTTTTCGTCGTCATTTCAGTAGTGCTAATGTCACATTTGATGAATCTCAATCTTTTTTCTCTCCTTCGGTTGCTAGTGACAGTTCTCCTCCTTGTCTTTCTCTCCTACCACATGTGTCTCCCACTAAATCTCCTCAAAAACCACTCTAGGTGTATCGTCGTCGACAGAAACCTCCAACACAGACTTCTTCCCCACCTAGTGATCCGCCTCCTGATCCTGGCTCTCTTCCAATTGCTTTGCGCAAAGGTAAGCGTTCTTGTACCTCTCATCCTATCTCTCAATTTGTCTCTTATGGTCACTTGTCTTCATCTCTCCATGCTTTTACCACATCCTTGAATTCTACTGTTGTTCCTAAGTCTGTCAGGAGGCTATGTCCATCTCTGGTTGGAAGTCTGCTATGGAGGCAGACATGTCTGCCCTGTCTGAAAATGCTACTTGGTTTTTAGTTACTCGTCCTCCAGGGAAAACTATTGTTGGTTGTCGTTGGGTGTATACTATGAAGTATTTGCCTTATGGTTCTATTGAGCATTTGAAGGCTCACTTGGTTGCCAAAGGGTATACCCAGACATACGACGTCAACTATGCTGAGACATTATCACCTGTTGCTAAAATTTCTTCTGTCCGGATTTTGCTCTCCTTGGCTGCTAATTTGGGCTGGCCATTATTTCAGTTAGATGTTAAAAATGCCTTCTTGAATGGCGATTTGAAAGAAGAGGTGTATATGGAGCAACCACCTAGGTTTGTTGCTTAGGGGAAGTCTGGAAAAGTGTGTAGGTTGCATAAGGCCATCTATGGTCTTAAACAATCTCCCAGAGCTTGATTTGGTAAATTCAGTGAAGTAGTGTTAAAGTTTGGATTGCGACGTTGCCACTCAGATCACTCTGTGTTTTCTCGTATCGTACCTTTGCAAGAGGAAAGATTTTGTTGATAGTATATGTTGATGATATTATAATTACTGGTGATAACAAGAAGGGTATTGGTGATTTGAAAAGATACCTTCAAAATTCCTTTCAAACTAAGGATCTGGGTAAACTTCGTTATTTCTTGGGTATTGAGGTAGCACGATCTAAAGAAGACATCAGATTATTACAAAGGAAGTATGTGTTGGATATTTTGGAAGAAATTGGCTTGTTAGGATCTAAACCAATGGAGACTCCTATGGATCCTAATGTCAAATTGTATGAAGATCAGGGGGAGCTGTTATCTAATCCTGAGAGGTATCGTCATCTGGTTGGCAAACTGAATTATCTCACAATTACTCGCCCAAATTTATCATTTGCAGTTAGTGTTTTGAGCTAGTAAATGAAAGATCCTCGCCTTCTACATTGGGAGGCAGTTATTCGGATTGTGAGGTATCTTAAAGCACATCCAGGCCGTGGTCTTTTGTATAAAGCCAATGGTCACCTACGAGTAGAAGCCTACACTAATGCTGATTGGGCTGGATCACCGTCAGATAGAAAATCCACTACTAGGTATTGTACTTTTCTAGAAGGAAACTTGATTACTTGGAGAAGTAAGAAACAAACTGTTGCTGCCAGATCTAGTGTAGAGGCTGAGTATAGAGCCATGGCACACACATCATGAGAGCTTATGTAGATTAAGCATTTACTTGAGGAATTAAGATTTGTTGTGAAGATGCCTATGACTATGCATTGTGATAATCAAGCGGCAATTTACATTGCCTCCAATCTTGTGTTCTATGAGTGAACCAAGCATATAGAAGTAGATTGTCATATTACTCGGGAGAAAGTAGAAGATGGTGTAATTGCTACTCCATATGTTTCTACAAGAGTGCAAATTGCTGATATGTTTACTAAAGCTCTATGTAAAACTTGTTTGAGTTTATTATGTAACAAGCTTGGATTGTACGATAAATACTCTCCAGCTTGAGGGGGAGTGTTATGGGTATAAAGCTAGGGGCAAAACAGTAAACTCATGTATAGGTATATATCAATAATATGTTTTAAGTAAGGGTTAATTGGAAATAACCCTACGTATGTTTTATCAACAACACTAACAATAACAATAACTATTAGTGAAGAGTAAATTTCAATGAGACTTCTTACTCCAAATGTGACAAAACAATACCTGGTTGATGACTGGGGAACCACGGTGTGGACCACAAGAAGTCCAATCCTGCCGGTACAATGGAATATGGGTCAATAAAACCCTTGGATTCAATTGAACATCTACAAAATATCAAAATATATATGATTTAATTCTATATTGGAAATTCCAACTTATCAATAAAAAAGGATAAGTCAATATCATGTACATACCCATGGAGACATTCTTGACAAAATTCCAAGTTAGGGAAGCCAAATCTTCTTGTGGATGCCCTGTAAGATTATATTTTCATTTCCCTTAGTACTTAAATACCTTAAGGAGTAAAAGAAATACTACAAACATATCTAATATTGTCATAATCACATTATTATTCTGCATGCAATATAAAGCAGAATGCCCCAGTTACACAAGGTTCCAATGCCATTTTTAAGAGCTTATTAATCAAATCATACTTTGGCGTACTATGCTAAGTACTATGCTAATAGTGTGATCAACAACAGGCACGGTGATAAAAAGACTTTAAATTTCACGCAGTCAATGAATGTGTTTTTACCTGAAATATGCAAGGGAAATACCAAATAGGCATCTTGATATGTCTAGTCTTGAGATAACCAATCCCATTCAATGTTTAAAATATATATTTTGAGCACAAATTCATTTTTCAGACCAACTCTCAAACCAGCCAAATAAACCAGTCAGAAAGACACTCATTGAAACCAGTGTCCTACATGTCCAAAATCTATTATCCTATGAGTTTCAGTATGGCAGAAGATCAACTTTGTGAATTTTTTTTTTTTTAAATAAGGAAAAATAAAAAATAAGAAATAAAAGAATAGGAAGAGAATATGAATAAAGAAGGAAGAAGATTGATTGAACAAATGCATAGGTAACATTCTAGTCAGTGCTAAGCATACTTAAACTGATAACATTAAGGGGGTGGGGAAGAACTATGCAACATTATATTAATAATATTCTCTTTCTGCAGCAAGACTATTAGATGTGCCCATTTACACATCAAGGTTTATAGTGATAGAAAAAAAGAGTATATGTCACTGATGAATGGGACTTTTGGAAAACCATTGACACATCAATATGAGAGGAATTTTTAAAAACAAATGCACACACCCACCCTTTTTTCTTTTCTGTTCTTTTTTGGTTCCTGCTATAGTGCGGAGAGGGCGTTGGTGGGAGAAGTAGAAAAAGAGTTTCAATTCCAAGGTAGTTTACTCTTATAAGATTTGGACAGGCAAGTCTAAAGTTTCCAACATTCTTCCATTTTTGCGAGTCCAAATATTTGACACTATTAAAATTGATTGGGAAGATAATAAGACCATTTCAAAACTATCTACACTTCCATAGACTAAAACTATTATTGTTATGCTAATCTCATAACATTTTTAAATCAAAATTTATGGGGACAACAACATAACTGAGGGACCCATGTTGCACCAGGGTTGTAAAATTGTTTACAATAAATGTTGGATTTCAAGCATGCCTCCTGGGCATGAGGATAAATTGCTTAACCCGTCGGAGTGAAAAGCCCCTAGATTACCCGGTAACTAGTTCTGGCGTTAGTTGCTCGTAGAAGTTTGATTAACAGTAAAAATTGTTGTACAGTATGCTCTGCGATTTGCAACTAATCTGAGTGAAATTCTCCTACGTCATCAAAAAAAAAAAAAAAAATTCAAGCACACTCTACCTATGCAACAATGTTTTGAAAATATGACAACTTGCAACCATTATTGGATCTAAAATGTAAACTAAAAACAGAGTTACAAGAACGTAACAGCTCAATACCTATATGAAGATCAGCCAAGAAACATCTTGAATTTTTTTTTTTTTTTGGCCATCAGTGTATAATCTTTTCTCATTCTCTTTGCAAATACTTAGAGTTAGAGATATTTACATACTCATGTAGCAAAGCATTAAAATCCAAATACAAGTTCATATTTGTAAACTTCAATCTATTTACAAAATCATTTAGCAAATCATGATTCTTATTATCTAATAGCTTATATTTGACACTATTAAAATTGATTGGGAAGATAATAAGACCATTTCAAAACTATCTACACTTCCATAGACTAAAATTATATTGTTATGCTAATCTCATAACATTTTTAAATCAAAATTTATGGGGACAAAACAGTAGAAATGACTTTTGACAAATCACTAACCGCTTCTTTGTTTATCATCAAGAGTTTGGGCATCAATAGCAATAAAATCCACTTTTCCAACTGTAAATTGGTAGTTTCTCATCCCAAATTCGTTTTCATAGCGCTTGATAACCTGTATATGTGTAATAGTAAACACAAATAAACAAAAAGGAAACCATTTTTTAATAAAGTGTTGACATTACCAGCAAGTGCATTGATAGCTTTCAGAATTTGTGATAGTTTCTATTATAATAATTAAGAGAACATAATAAATACAATGGAGCTCATCAAATCTTTGCACCAAACTACGTAGACAAACTCAAATGCAAAATTTGTAGATAGCCACATAGTGATTGAGTTCCAGAAATCCCTACCAGAAATTATCAACATATGAGATACAATTATACATGAATGGGACACACAGGCCAACTCCATTTCATGATAAAGAGCTATATATTGTACTTGTTAAATGAAACCAAGAGTCATACTCCAAGTATTAATTTTACGTACTACCCCATTGATGAAAATCTTCTTTTCCATATGTTGTCAAATCTCTTCATAATAAATCAGATCCCATTGCAGTCACATTCTCAATCTAGATCTTTTGTATTGTGGGGATCTACTTTTATAATTCACACGAGCACACTGGATGAATGCTTGCTTAGTTCTAGAAAATAGAGCAGTCTATGCCTAGTGATAACCCACTAAAAATACCTCTGGCCTTTGATAGTGAAGACTTGCATAGCCAATATCATGGTTTCCAGGAAGGTAATAAACTGGGATATTTTTATATCTTCCTTGTGCATTCAGACCAAATATGTGCTTAAAGCGGCTTAAAGATTCCTGCCATCTAATCAACCAAAGAATGTTAAGGGCATTCCATGTCAGAAAACTAACATCAAATGTTGCAGGAAATAGCATAAAAACTCTGCCACTCTAAGATAAAGAAATATCTTAAAACCAAATATTTGTGTAAATACAATGAGGCCAGCAAATACCAAGTCAATGTTTGGGCATAAAGAAAAGGAAGAATAAGCAAATTAAAGCAATTTGCAGAGTACTTAATATTCATAGAATAATTTATTCCAACAGAAACACTATGCATAAGTGTACAAACAATAAACTACATGTCCAATAAATTCGTTATCATAAAAGTCCAAAGCAGGCATTCAAACCACCAAAAAATCTCATGTTCTTTGCCCTATTTTTGTTATAACCCTCTAGATGAATTTTGAACGTTGAATAGTAAAATCATCTCCTAAGGTAATTTATCTAAATGATATCTTATTTAAGTATGGAGCCAATTTAATTTTCAAATAGACACAAAAAAATTCCAAATCTTACTCTTCATCCGACAAATAAGGTCCCCCATCAAAATAATCACCCAAAAACAAAATTACATCAGGTTTGAAAGGCACGATAGATGAGAAAAAAGCTCTGCGCATGAACAAATCGGCATAGAATTGTGCAATCTCAAGAGCAAGAGATTTTGGAGCAAGACCCAGCGAGGTTTTATCCATAAGCTGTTAATGGTAACAAATATACATTAGGATATAATGTACAAGAATAACATAAACGTACTTACACATGTATGTTGATAAGCAGACAAGCAATTGACATCAATGTTTTAAAAAGCAAACCCATAAGTGAACCAAAAAGGTGAGCACTTCACCATATCAACCACCAACTGAAATGATGACTTAATATTATATTTATTAAAATTTAATACACTTAGAAGTGCCATAACTATTTTTTTTTTATAAGTAATAATGATATATATTCAAGAACACTGCCTTATGCAAAAAAACATAGGGTAGAGAGAAAATTACAAAGGGAAAAGAAAGAGAAGAAGGAAAAAAAAGAAAAGAAAAGATACTAATTATACAGGAGCGAGCTAAGGAACATAGGGAGAGAATCACTAGAGGTGAGTCCCCAAGCCCTAGACCAGTCAAACAGAGAGCCACTAAAAGAAGCCAATAGCTGGTCATCCGAGCTATCCACGTCCTCAAAAGTCCTCCTGTTTCGCTCCCTCCAAAGGCACCACATTAAGCACAATGAAGCTAAATTCCATATACTAGACAAATGCTTTCCAGGCCAATTCCACCACCCAAAAAGAGTATCCGCAACCGATCTTGGCAAGACCTAAGAGATCCCAAAAGATCTAAACACCAAACTCCACAACCGATAAGCCTTGCCACAATGAAGTAACAAATGATCCACCGTCTCCCCATTGCAGCGACACATGATGCACCAGTCAACAAAATCCATCCCTCTACCTCTCAAATTGTCACTTGTAAGAATCCTATCCCATACAGCAGTCCACACAAAGAAGGAAACACGCCAAGGAACCTTAACCTTCCAAACATCTTTCCAAGGAAAAATAATGGGCAAGGGACTTCTCAACTTATTGTAAAACGATCAGATATCAAAATCCCCATTCTTTGTCAACTTCCACCTCATACGATCTCCATTCTCAGTGGGAGGTAGATTTGAACCCAAGGTACGAAGAAAACCATCTACCCCACCCATTTCCCAATCATTAGGTCTCCGAATAAAATGAACATTCCAACTTCTCCGATCCTCTATCCCCAACCGCTCAAGAGAAGAGGCCACCGATGCCTCTTTATAGGAAGCAATCCCATAAACCAAATGAATAAATAAATTATTTGATGCCAAATATAACGAATATATTTGTTACCTTCATGAGACTAAAAGAATACAAGAATTATTAAAGCATTTGGGGAAATTTTAAAATAAATGAATTTTTATATTTTTTGGAACAAAATTGGAACCAGTTCATTGGTTTACTGGTTGAACCAGTGAATCGACCAGTGCAGTTGATAGAACATTTAAGGGAATCAATTGTACCAGTTCACATTTTCAGCCGATTAAACAAGGCAGTCCAATCTGGTTTTCATATAATGGTTTTCTCGTGCATCGCAGGATGATCAATAACATTAATGTAACTCAAGAAATTTGAAATACTTCTTTTATTCCTGTCAAGTTGATGGGAGAAATAAAATTTCAGACTTTAAAAGTACTTGTAGGACTAATAAGAGATTAATGAATGATGAAGCCACTCACCCTTTCACATCAATATATGTGTATATGCATCGCGATCCCAAAGGAGGGTGTTTTGTTCCATGGTACTACGAGTTTAAACACTATAAAGGAGATGAAATGTGGCTACACATGATTCTAGATAATGGTATACACTAGACGTGTAATGTTAACCTCCCAAAGGGGCTATGTCATTATTACTTAGAGGCTAAAGGTAATACGGCATATTATTAGTGTTTGATAAGAGTTATCATGATAGCACTAATAATGAGAATAGTTCTCAATCAATTAATTTGTTTATAATAAACTTGCTACCAAAGAATTATAGACATGGATTGGGTTGTCGTTGCATATATTATTTTCTGGTTTTATTAAGGTTCCATACTATATGTTTATATGCTAAATTGATAATGTCTAGTTTACTTATTATATTCATGTTTATTATTTTCAGATTTGAACATGGCATCATTTAGCCCACTTGTTACTATTCTTAATCAAAACAAACTGACTAGATCCAATTATGTTGACTGGAAAAGAAATTTGGACATTGTTCTCACAGCTGAAGAGCACAAATACATGCTTACTAAACCATGTCCTAGCTTTCTTTCATTAGATGCTTTTCCTGAGGAAAAACAGCGATATGATCGTTGGCAGAAATCTAATGAGATGGCCAAGTGCTACACCTTAGCATCTATCTCAAATGTTCTACAGCATCAAATGCAGGATGTAGAACTAGCTTCGGACATTATGCTAAGTCTGAAGGAGATGTTTGGTGAGCAAGGCCGTTCTGCAAGGTAAGAAACCATGAGGCAAATTTATAATACCAGAATGGTTGTGGGCAGTTTAGTGAGGGAGCATTGTCTTATAATGATCTCTAATCTGAATACATTGGAAGTTTTAGGTGCCGATATTGATGGAGAATCCTAAGTGGATATGATATTCTAGTCACTACCTGAGTCATTCAAGGAATTCAGAGGTAGAGGCCGAGCCAGGATCAGCTGAAGACTAAGAGAGGCTGGTGTTAGGATTAGTGCCCTTAAATCCTATTGTATGATGCTATGTATGATATTATGTATGACATTATGTATGACATGATGTATGACTTAATATTGTGATTAATAAAGTTGTTTTATTATTATCTGAAATAATGGTAACATGAATATTCGGACATTATCATATAGTCCATGAGATGCATAGTATGTGATTTATGTGAAAAGTCACAGAAGATATAAATCACAAGTTCTTTGTAAACTCAGAATTTTAGTTCGTAATTGGTGATGAAATTGGGCATTTCATCTGCGAAGACTATAACATATCAACTAAGATGATTTGTCTTGATCATGGAAGTGAAAACTTCTAGTTGGTATGTTGATATGTTTTAAGAGTCAAGACATATTGAACTGGACCGCTGTGAGATTTATTATTCTCCTAATGACTGTCAAATGAATAATAAATCTCACGACTTCTATTTGCATGAACTCTTCATCCTGAGAGAATAATGGACCTGATCATGAGGTGTAGGTTGCTTTGATATATCAGGAGTGAGATCTAAAGTTACGGTCAAAACCTTAGTATGTTGGGCAGCTACATTTAGTGTCGATGGAACATATATTCTCAAAATGGAATTCATAGTCTCTTAACGGAGATATAAAATATTCCATTGAGATAAGTTTAATGGGTTCGATTATTCAGAGAGTTAGGCCTAACCACTTTAGTAAGGAATTACTAAAGTATATATTTATGAAATTGGATTTCATAAATATATGATAAATAACTTAAAAGGATTAAACCGGGTACTCAAGGATTAAGATGTAGTAATCTTCAAAGTGGCAGTCTACATTCATGACTTTGTATTACTACGAATATTTTATGAAGGGGTTGCATGTACAATAAAGTCTTGGGATATAATTTATTAATGAGGCCTAGAGTGCAATTATATTTATATAGTAGTATTAAATATAATTAATGGTAACTTTGGACTTGTCAAGAGTTGACAGAAAAGCCCAAGGCCCATTGGAGCTAGTGTCTTATTTGCTCCCTTTTAGTCCCATTCCAAGCCACATACTAAAGCCCAATTGGAAAGGCCCAAAAGGCTAGCCCAATTAGATAATCAGTTATTAGGAGAGAAACATACAGAATTTTGTAAGAACATGAAATGGTTTGTATGTGAGTGTTGGACACTCTCTAATTCTCTCTTGAACATACACATATAACTGATTGAGAGACCACACTTCTTGGGCATCAAGTGGAATTGGAGTGAAGATTAAAAGTGTTCCTGAGTACTTCTAATCTTTGGTTTTGAATTTCACCGCACCAAGGTACACTCTCTTGTTCTTATATTCTGAAATTTACATAGTGCATGTTATCAATTGCGAATGAAGTAGATCCGTTAATTTTCCGCTGCATATGTTTTGTATACGATACAAACATGTATTTTTCCATTAGCTGGGGCCAAGTGCGAGGCTGGGGGCCAAGTGCGAGGCTGGGGGCCAAGCACAAGGTTGGGGGGTAATACACTCTATCAGGGGCTCTAAGCTCTGACTCAGTGCTAAGCCCAGCTACAGTGAGGGCTTGACCCAATACCTTAAGGCAAAAGGCCCGAGCGACGTCCCTGAGTTGGGTAGTCAGACTTTGGGCAGTCTTAGTCATGCCCGCATCATAGGTCGCCTGCTCGGCCTTAGCCTTCTTGGCATCCTTTGCCTACAGCTGCTTTTGTTGCTGTTTAACCTTCACCATGGTTAAGGCTAGCTGATTTTCAGCTTTCTTTTGAGCCTCTAGGGACTCTGTAGCTTGTTTCTCATAGCTAGCTAAGGCAGCCTCGGCACTCTTCCGAGGCTTCTCTACCTCCGTCAGTTGGGAGAAGATCTCTTTGAATTTCTTATCAGTCTTTTCGTGGGCCCTCTCAGCTGCTCCCAGCTTGCTTTCAGCCTCGCGAGCCTGACCAAGGGCGTGGTCCACCCATTCTTCAGCCACAAAGGCTGCTTGCACGGACTGCAAAATTACTAAGGGTCAGGATTTGTACATGTTTTATGTTAAGTTGTATAAAGAAAAAGGTGATTATATACCTTGGCAAGATCTCTTTTTAGTGACAGGAAGACCTCGCGCTTCCGGAAGGATCAAAGCTTCTGAATGTCCTTGGATAAAAGGAGGGCCTTTTCCAACCATTCAGCTAGGATGCCCGACCTCCCCTTCTGGGTATCCCTGAGGTTGGCATCATCCATGATAGGGTTCCTTGAACTTAGCACGAAAGAAGGCCTCTAGAAAGAGGCCTTTGGCTGTTGCTCCCCTTCAGTTCCTTAGGAGGCCCCAGAGGGAACACTTTTCTTTTGCTGAGCTGTATTAGTTCAGGCTTCCTTGTTTGGGGGCTGCTGGGAAAAGCGTGTAACTTCTCCCTTTTCAACATCCTCGGGGCCTTTGCCCCCTTGTACTCTTTTCCTCTTTTTATTCGTGGCGTCACCAGAGGACGCGCGCGTGGGGGCAAGAGTTGGTGGTTAGGAGACCACAGGTACTGTTGGGGAGGCACCCCAAGCATGAGCAGTGAGCAGTGCTAGCAAATCTGGCGTCTTTTCCTCGAGCACCATCCTTTCAGGTATGCTGGCTTCCTCTTGGCTGGTGCTTACTTGAGCAGGGAGTAAGCGGCGTTGGGAGGTATTAGGAAGGTTTTTAGAGTCCTCTTGCTGGTAGAAGACTTCAAAGTCCCTATCTGTCACTTCCTGGACGGGTTCAGGAATGGGCTCCTAAACTTCGTCGTCTAAAGGAATGGGAGGCTCCTGGGAGTAGAGTTTGGTTACAAGTGGGGCTGGGAGTTGAGTGTCTTGGGTTCCAGCTGGAGGAGGATCACGTGTTTGGGACTTTGGAAATGCTTGGAAATAGGGGTGAAACCGAGGATCACGTGTACCGCCTGAAGCTGACCGTCCTTATGAAGGAATATTTCCAATCTCAAGATTCAGTTGAGTTCGGGAAAGTTTACGAAGTTCTTGTTTGGGGCGGTGTATGTTCGTCTGTAAGTGAACTAACAGCATAAGTCATAGTTAAAAAAAAAACCTTTACAGAAATTTTATTGATGTAAGTAAGAAAAACCTTACCTGGTTCCCTCTCTTGGGTGGGACAATGCAAATCATCGTGTCAGTCTCCCGAGATGATGAGGAAGTCCTCGTCCATGCCCTTGTTGGACTCAGGCATACAAGAGATTAGCCTAACGGAAGGTACCCTACATTTAATATGGTAATTTGTTTCCTTCCCTTTTTGGCAATTGTATACCCAGTTTACGTCATGCCATGTAAGGTTGGTCCCCATTTTACGGTTTATCATATCTACGCTATCGAGGACCCTAAAAACATTGGGGGTGCATTGGGTAGGAGACAACCTATAGTTTATAAGGAAGTCTCTAGTAACCCTACCCATGGAGATTTCCATCCCGCCTTCTATAAAGGTGATCATCGGAATCACTACTGAGCCGGGAGGTCTATTCAAGACCAACCACTTACCCAATTCACAGTGTCGGAGTTCAACACCGTTAGGGATCCTATATTGAGCCCTAAAAGCGGCCATGCCTTCGGGGGTATCCAATAACCTAGCAAATCTACCCATGGAAACTTATGGTATAGGCAATATAGAGTCTAAGTATAAGAGTAAAATAAATTTAGACGCACCTATAAGCAATGAAAGAATCTCTCTTCGGACTGCTACTTCAACAAAAAATGGCTAAATGAGTAAATGGTGAAGATTTAGCCTCACTCTCTCCTTATATAGAGGTAAAAAATGAGCGGTAAAGTTCTCGCTCATAAATATGAGTAAATGAGGACCGTAGGATCATCATCGCGTCGTAGAACGTGGAGGGGCAAGCAGCTGCTTGACACAATAAATACGAGATCATGGATTCCGACGCGTTAGGGACATGCTAGAGACATCTGAAGAGATGTTTTCACATGGGAACGCGTTTAGCACGTATCACATGGAAAAGGTATGACTAAAACCTTACTTTTTACCTTAGGGTTAATAGCAAGGTTTTAGGGGCTATTATGGGGGCTCGATGACCGAGGAAGGGTTTGATGAGCTGTTATCGTCATTATTAAGGCATCATAAGCCCAAAGAGGGGATCCACCCGAGGATGGGAGAGGAAGAGACAAGAGACTTCTGGGAAGTCTAGACGAGTAGAATAAGGTGTAGAGAGAGAATCATGGAAAGTAGGGGAAGTCTCCATTGAGAGTTATCCTACTGCCTCCGCATTAAATGACTGGCAACAGCTTTATCAGCTGCATTGATGAGGAAGTGACCCGAATAGTGGAGGTCATAGCTAAGCAGCTCCTTCTACCACCTTCAACTGAAGTTTAAGGGGACAAGTGTCATAGTGAGAGCCTGGGTATGAAGAGATGGAGGGCCAAGATGTAAAGGGCTGAGAAGTATATAGGGTAAAGGAACTTCCAAGTGAAAGAGATCGAGAAAAAAGAAGGGAAAGAGAGAGAAACTAGAACAAGAGTATTGAGAGAAGAAAGTGAACAATGTATCATTCTGTGTAAGAATTACCTCCTTGGGCAAGCTTGTGATAAGCCTTATATATACTTAAAATTTGATTTGTGGTGAGGCCCTCCCTATTTTTGTCCTCGGGCTAAGCCCCCTCTTTTTTTGTTTAACCGACTCTCTTACAAATATCTATTGATTTAGGCCTAGTTGAGCTGCACAATCCTCACTATTCTAAGTGGGCTTGGGCTATTTTATTTTTGTGTCCTTACAGGTACCATCCTTTGGATAGGCGGTGTGTGGTGCCTAATACATTCTCCACCCGTAATTGAGCTTCTGAAAGAATCTTTGGTTCGAAGACACTGGTTTGCCTTAATTAATCTAAAGACCCTTGAATTGATTTTTTTAGTTAACTAGTAAAACAAGTTAGAAATAGGTGACTAATCACACATTAAATCAATGGTTGACGGCGACACCAAAAAATAAAAATAAAAATAAAAACACACACACACACACACACACACACATACACACACACACACCTCACCCTATAAACAAAATGCACACAATGAGCCACGTCTCCAAGCACCCAATGTGTGACACGAACTCGAAAAGCAATGTAGACACCTTATTTTATACCCTTTACGACTCGGGCACTCGTTCCCCAATGATGGTAAATTCTAAAGCCCAAGGTTGGTTTTAGGCCCAATTAGACTTAAATTGACTTGAGGAAGGTTTTTATGGAAAATATAACTCTTTTATGAGCTGAATAAAACTATTTTTGGAAAATAAAGGCCATGGAAACTCTAGGACATGCGTACGCAGACACGCATATGCGTATGCATGCTCTAGACCCGCGTACGCGTGCTTCATACATGCGTACGCATACACTGGCACGCGTATGCACGCTATGGTTCTAGAAACTATTTAAAGCAAGTTTCTGCATTAAAGTTGAGGTTTGGAATGAATCCCACATCGTTTGAGAGCCGTTCCAAACCCCAATTTTCTCAATATAAAAAGCCATACATGGTACCTTTTCAAAACACACAGAAAAACCTAAGGAAGAACCTAAGATTCACTAGAAATAGTGAATCAAAGAGGGAGTTTTTCACAAAACGTCCTTAAGTCAATTTTCTTCTAATTGAGACCTTTGGTTGTGAATAGTTTGACTGAGGGTTACGGTCAAAATCAAGCCAAAGAGCTTTTTGTTTTTGAGGTATAAATTCTAAACTTCCTTTTTCATTTCTTTACCTTTTCTTGTTTTAATATTTTTGTTTTCTTTGTTTTTCTAGTTTATTTATGTTATAATATGTCTGCTTAGTTTAGGTTTTCTTTGTTTTATCGTTTAAAGCATGTTAAGTTGTTAGATTTATTGTTTTAAGTTTCTACTCTATTTTTGTTCTTGCTGTTTCTGGGTTAGGGTTTTAGGTGTGTATGTGTGCGTATGCTTCCTGCGTGCGTACGCATACTCAAAGTATGCGTACGCATATAGCGCCTGGGCTACATACACAGGCCCTATGTATACGTACGCGTACTTACGCCCAGGAACCCTAATTCGACCTTCTTTGCTTCTGTTTCTTTATTTTATTTTTCTAATATGTTTTTGTTCTAGCATATTTTCACATGTATATATTTATGTCTCTATGTTTATTTGTTTGTTTGCCTTTAATATGTTAGATTAGGGTTTCCCCTTTTATGTTTTCTTTGCTTTGCCATGAACACGCATTGATATGTCCATGCATTGATGCATAGGTGCTGAGATGTAATAAGGTAAGTGAGGTAGTCATGCATTCACATGAATATGTGTTTGGTTGATGATATGATGAATATGGTATACATTGGATGTGTGACCAAGGTTTGTCTTGGATGTGATAACATGATCGCTTGATCTCCACATGCTTATGTTTCTGCCTTTGTGATGTATGCTTGTTTGTTTGCTGCCTTAGATGAAATATGGGATGAAATTTCTTGATAGGAATATGCTAGGGTTTGTGATGTGATGATATGCATGATAGATGTATGCTAGGCTTGATGTGAGTTTCCATGATAGATGTATTTTAGGGTTTTTGGGATGATTGATGCCATGTTGATTGTTAGATGAATGTTAGTGTGTGTGTGTGAGTTTAATATGAAATATTGAATATGCCTTTAATAAGATTAAGACGTAAGACATAATGAGTGGAAACCGACCCACGGGTCAGGTGGGGTTGGGTGCCTAACACCTTCCCATCCCCATACCTAAACTTCGAACCTATACTTTGGTAGTAAGATCAGTCCTTCTATGTAAGGACGCTATATATATGGTTCCTAGACCTAAACTAGGTGGTGGCTCTATTATATTTTCTCCGCCTCGGTCCACTCTGCCATGGCGTACTTCCCTCAAAACGCATTGTACCCATAGTGGCGACTCTGCTGGGGATAGAGAGTTTGATTCCAATGTGTCCTATTTCTTAATCTTAATAAAGGCTTGCTCAATACTTGTTCACACACACTTCACTTGGTTCTTTTGTCCATTTTACCCCGGTTGGTGATGAGTGGGAAGATGAGTACGAAGATGAGTACGCTCCATTCGGGCCAAAGTCTTTCGAAGTTCATCCCACCAACACACAATCTATGCCATTGCCTATGATGGGCTTTGAGTACGTTAACGGTTTGCCACCAATCCACAAAGGTCCACTTAGGCCCTCGATTGGAATCATGACCCACCTATTTGTGAGTAACCTATTGATCTGTCCTTTTAGCTCTAGGGAGTCTACCCACACTTAGTGAGATCCTATATCCTATTGATGAAAGGGTACCCTTTTTTATATCTCTTGTTTGTTCAACCATATATCTTGTGCTCACCTAATTCTAAAGGACAAAATAAAGATGTAAATATTTAAGGATGACCCAAAAGTTATGGCATACCTTAAGATATTGGGATAAAACAAAAGAAGTTCTCACATATAAGAGGCTTATCCCAAAATCCAAAAGCATATCTTAACTTGAAAGGTTCATAAGACCATAGCCTCATTGCTATCATAAGCCCAAATCAAGAGGCCTCTTGAAAAAGAACCTTGGGCCTAGGGTAACAAATTTGCTATAGACTTAGCATCCAACATTATGAAATTCCCTAATCTTGGGCCTCCTTGTTGCATGCTTAGGCCCAAAATAATGAGAAATTCATGAACTTTGAAAGGAAGGCTATAATATATTCTAACTAGAGGGCTACTTAAAAAAAAAAATGATGATAATGAATGGAAAGAAGAAGAGCCCAAAGGTGATGGATACATTGTAAGCCCATATTTGAGACAAAGGGTTGAAAATCTCTAAGCACATTCTAATGAAGCCCACGAGAGTAAGATGAGAGCTTTATTGCTAATGGACTAAAGCCCAATGAAACAAGGGGCAAGGTTCATGAGAGGAAAATGAGTGATTTTGTAATTGAGCCTTCATTAAAATGGACTTAAGTATTTTTTCTAAGAACATCTAATAAAAGAACCTTTTAATTGGGACATGGGCTTAATAAAATGAGACTTCTTTTCAGGCACCATTGCACCACCAATATCAAGAAAGCACGTCCCCACTCCAATTTGGATCCGAGAAAAGAACGGAAGGCGTTTGGTCAAAATTGAGGAAACATATCAAGAAGAAGTATTTCAAGAAGGGACATTGCAAGGGTAAGCATCTCAAGAAGTAATGGTTGCTCCAGTTGATGACTCAACCGCACAAAAGATATTCAACGAAATAGAAGAACAAAGCGACGCTCTCAAGAAGATGGGGGGTCATCTCACTAAGCTAGAGGAGAGCAAGCTCAAGAAAACCATACATGTGGATATACATAATGAAGAGGAAGGGGAAGATTGGGATGAAAGGGATAAGGCCGAATATGAAAGAAACAAGCAATTTGAGAAGCTCACCACGGATACTGTGGCCATGAAGGAAAAGATGGACAAGATGCAACTAGCCTTTCGCAAGGCTCGAGGAATGGATGATTGTCTCTACAATATGGGTGGCATAAGTTCCAAGACTCCCATTGCATTACCTTCAATGTTCAAGATTTCTGATGTAGAAAAGTTTGACGGGATTGGAGACCTAAAGCAACATGTTAGAAGATATCTAAGCATTGCTGAAATGAAAGGATTGGATGAGAAGCAAGCTTTGCAAACTTTCCTTCTCTCACTTACGAGAGGTGTATCAAGGTGGTACTATAGCTTGGACCCAACTAAGACCAAGGTGTGGAATGAACTAGTGGAGTTGTTTGTGGATCAATTCATTTTCAATACTATGATTGATGTGACTCTAAGGGATTTGGAGACTACCAAGCAAGGAATAGGGGAGACATTTTCTGAATACATGACAAGGTGGAAAGGGAAGGCATCTAGGGTGGTTAATAGGCCAAATGAGAAAGACCAAATCAACATGATCATCAAGAATTTGCTTCTGGCATATAATAGTAGGCTCCTGTCATCGCCTATTAGTTCTTTTGGAGAGTTGTGTGATTGTGGAACTAGGATTGAAGATGTTATCAATAATGGACAATTGGAGAAAGGTGAGAGCAAACCTCCAATCAAGAAGGCATATGGGGGAGGACAGACCGCTTCTAAAGCACCTAACCCCGTAATTGTGAGTGCCATCGTACCTCATCAAACTTTAGCCTACCCAAGCTTCACAAAGAAAGCCCGCCAAGAATTTTCCGACCTAGGAGTGACCCTTGCCTAAGCATATGAGAACTTAACTTCCAAAGGATTCATCAAACCCTTAGATCCCACACCTATTTCTAATCTCGTACCTCTTATTTGGAACCTCAATGAATATTGCCACTTCCATAAAAAACTTGGCCATAAAACCGAAAATTGCTTTCGCCTCAAGCATGAAATACAAGACCTCATAGACAATGGAACCCTCCCAAATCCAAACATCATCACCAAGCCCAACATTAGGAAAAACCCTTTGCCTGATTATTATTGAGCTCCTCCTCCATATCAGAATTGGGTGCAAATAGAAGAAGTTGATTGGGATTGTTCAAAGTTGATAGAAAATATAGAAGTTAACGCGGTAGAAGTCCAAGAAATATGGGATGAAAAAGATGAGATTTTAAAGAGTGTGGTGGTTGTATGGGGGATACTCCCCAAAGGAATGACCTAGTTGAAGAAAAGAGTCCTTGAGGACAATGTAGCAAACATTACTAGGAGTGGGAAACACTACAAGCCATCCTTTTTAGAGGTAGGAACATAGGAGAAGGGTCCAAGCCCACAGATCTTAAAGGTAAAGAAGAGAAAGAGGAAGAGGATAGGGTCTTGACCTAATTGAAGAAGACTCAAGCTCATATGTCTGTGTGGGGCTTGCTAATGGCTTCTCACAAGCATCATAGAGCTATCTTGGATGCTTTGAATGGGAAAGAAGTGCCCATCGAAAATACTCCACAAGAAGTACTATCTCTCATGGGGGTTGAGGCTCCATCTCATCCTTCCCTCACCTTTTCCGATAAAGAACTCCCTCCTAAAGGGGTCACTCACACTAGACCTTCGCAAATCACCATCGAGTGCATGGATGCCAAGATTCTAATGGTACTTATTGATAATGGATCCACATTAAATGTATGCCCTTTTAGGATCGCTTTCACCATTAGGCTAGATGTAGAGATAGTCATCCCCCTCTTCTTTGACTATTAGGGCATATGACAATACTTCGAGGAAGGTTATGGGAACTTTCAAAGCTCTTTGCAAGATTGGTCCGTTGGAAACAATTGTGGAATTTTGCGTGATGGACATCACTCCTAACTACAACCTTCTTTTGGGAAGGGCATGGCTTCATCCCATTGGAATTATCCCTTCCACTTTACACCAAAAGATGAAGATCCTATGGAAAGGGGGAATTTCTGTGGTGCTTGGTGATGGTGAGATCCTAGCTCCCGTCTGTGGACTTGAGGAGGGAGGAAGTGAGTTTCAAATGAGTGGCTTTGAGTTTGTGAACATGGCTAACTATGGATTGAAAGATGAAAGGTATACTATGGATTTGCTTCCACATTGTAGCCATGAGGTGATTGCGATGATGAAAAAGATGGGGTACATGCCTAGTATGGGTATTGGAAAGGAAGGAAGAGGGGTGGCTAAATTCCCCAACTTTAAGACTTAACTGACCAAAAAAGGTTTAGGATTCTTTGAAAGCTTCAACCGAATAAAAAAGAACCTTAGTACCGTAAATGCGAACTTTTTGAAGGAAGAAGGCGATTTCCCTTTCTGTGGCTTTCCTAAGCTTTGGGTGGATAAGGACGGAAAAGTGAATCCTGGCTGGGAGATATTCTTCAATGAGAAGCTCACTTTTAATCAGCGGAGAAACCTATGTTGACATGTTTGTATCGCATACAAAACATACGCAGCAGAAAATTAACGGATCTACTTCATTCGCAATTGATAACATGTATTATGTAAATTTTAGAATATAAGAACAAGAGAGTGTACCTTGGTGCAGTGAAATTCAAAACCAAAGATTAGAAGTACTTGGGAAAACTTTTAATCTTCACTCCAATTCCACTTGTGCCCAAGAAATGTGGTCTCTTAATCAGTTTATATGTATGTGTTCAAGGGAGAATAATAGAGTGGCTTACACTCACATACACACCATTTCATTCTCTTACAAAATTCTGTATGTCTCTCTCCTTATGATTGATTATCTAATTGGACTAGCCTTTTGGGCCATTCCAATTGGGCTTTAGTATGTGGCTTGGAGTGGGACCAAAAGGGAACAAATAAAACACTAGCTCCAATAGGTTTTGGGCTTTTTTGTCAACTCTTGACAAGCCCAAAATTACCATTAATTATATTTAATACCACTATATAAATATAATTTCACTCTAGGCCTTATTAATAAATTATATTCCAAGACTTTATTATACATACAACCCTTTCATTAAAATATTTGTAGTAATACAAAGTCATGAATGTTGACTGTCACTTTGAAGATTACTACATCTTAATTCTTGAGTACTCGATTTAATCCTTTAATTCATCATATATTTATGAAATCCAATTTCATAAATATATACTTTAGTAACTCCTTACTAAAGTGGTTAGGCCTAACACTCTGAATAACCAAACCCATTAAACTTATCTCAAGAGAATATTTTAGATCTCTGTTAAGAGATTATGAATTCTATCTTGAGAATATATGTTCCTTGAACACTAAATGTGGCTGCCCAACATACTAAGGTTTTGATTGTGACTTTAGATCTCATCCCTGATATATTAAAGCAACCTACACTTCATAATCAGGTTCATTATTCTCTCAGGATTAAGAGTTGATGTAAATAGAAGTCGTGAGATTTATTATTCATTTAATTGTCGTTAGTAGAATAATAAATCTCACAGCGGTCCAGTTCAATATGTCTTAACACTTAAAACATATTTTTATTTTGAAAACATCAATTTTCTTATGAAAAATGAGATCTAGTTTTTTCTTAAAAAATGGGTCAGATTTTTATTTGGAAAAATGCATATCAGAGTTTTTTATTAAAAATAGACCAGATTTTTGTAAACAAAATACAGATAAGATTTTATTAACAAAATATAGATAAGATTTTATAAACAAAATACAGATAAGATTTTATAAAAAAATACAGATCAAATTTTAGTTTGAAAAAAACATAGAGAAAAATGTAGATTTGATTTTGGGTTTGAAAAACATAGAGAAAAATTGTAGATCTAATTTTGGTTTTGAAAAACATGGAGAAAAATTGCAGATCTTCCTCCATTGCTACTATTCCAAGCTCTATTCTTCTTGCATTTTCTCTTTTCCCACACCATTTCTTGCTTAGAAAACCACTTCTCCAAGCTTCTAAACTTGATTTCTACCATTCCTTTGAATATTTCTCCAGATCCTTAAGTTTTTGAGCATCTTTGAAAAACCCATTTTCAAACCTTCATCTTTTCATCTCCATGACATCTCCTCATGGACCACCTTACTTTCTTACATTCAATGGGAAGAAGTATCATCCATCCATAGAATGGAATGATGAAAAGGGAATCCTTCAAGACCCAAGCACCCATGCTTCACACTCATCCAAGAAAGATTTCAAGGTGAGCCCATTTTTTGTTTTTGTTTTTTTTTTTTGTTGGTAAATTTGTTGATTTCATGTTTTGTTGAGAACTTTGTGGTGGGCATTGTCATTTTGTTGTTGTTTGCTCTTGTGGGAAATTTTGGATATTGTATGATTTGGATGGAAATCATTGTGTGGTCATGTTGATTTAAAAAAAAAAATTTTGGGGCATTTTTGAATTATTGAGTTGTTTGATATTGTCAAGTTTGGACAATATTGATGATTGGTGGAGTTTGCATTGTATGTAGCTTTAGGCATTGTTAGATGAATTTTGACTTGATTTTTTTAATAGGTATGAAATCATGAGAATTTGATGTGTAGACATGATTGAGTAAACTCAATTTTGATGGGTGTGGAAATTTTGTTTGGATGTTTAGGCATTATTTTTCATGGGTATGGAAATTTTCTTTGGGTATGATTTTCATGGGTTTGGAAAGAAAATTTTTCTTTGGGTTGGACATATGTTTGGGTCATTGTTGAATAAACTTATGGAGATGAAGGATTTTTGGGTTGATTGGGATATTGTTAGGATGTCGTAGAACTCGAATTTGTGAAATGGCATTTGGGTTTGGCTAATTTTTTGATGAGGGGTATCTTTATTTTGTTGGTTGGGATTTTAGAGTAAGTATTTTTGGAATAGGGCTTTTTTGTGAATGTCATGATGATTGGCTAAACTTTGTTTTGTCTTTGTTTGGTTTTTTGTTTATGTTCCTCCTGTGGGGTATTCTTGTTAATTGTAGAATCTCAAGAGAGGGGGTAGTCTTTAGTTGCTAAAGCACAGGTGGGCGGCGTTATCCCCAGACATTAAAAATGTCATTAATGAAGCCGGCTTTCGAACCTTTTTCCGAGCTCTCTTGGATCACGACACCACTGAGTATAAGGATCTTCAACTGCTTGTCGCATTGTTTGAGCGATTTTGGGATGCCACTTGTACCTTTCATTTTTCGGGCATTGGCGAGGTGATGTTGACACTCTATGACTTCTCAACCATTATTGGCTCAAAATTTTGTGGTGATAGAATTGAGGGAAATGATTCCATTTCACCAGTGGAGATTAGGAGTCTTCTGGGTGTGATCCCTTCACGAGTTAAGAGTAAGAATGTGCCCTTGATGTGGCTATATACCAATATTGACAAATGTGAGACTGTAGCAACTGGCACTCGGATGTTTATGCTTCTCTTCATTGGAACTCTCTTATGTCCTGACTTGGGGAGCACTGTGAGTTTACGTTACTTGTGGAGTTTGAGGGACATTGATTGGATAAAAAATTATGATTGGGGTGGCATGGCTTGTGCGACTCTTTTGCACTTCATGACTTAGCTTTCTCGGCGTTGTCTTTCAAGCTTAGGAGGCGCGCCATTTGTTTGGCAGGTGAGATTTAAATTCTTGGTTGGGTGTATTTTGCAAAGGTTATTTGTGTATTGTTAATATTGATGTGTGCTGATTTTTTAGGTCTGGATGTATGAATATTTTGATCTTAGTCTGCAACTTTTGGAAGATGTGGATGATATGTTTCCAAGGTTTCTTCGCTGGTTGCCTAAGTATCATCTGTCAGTGCCTCCCAAGCATTCTATGTAGGTTTGGCGTATGGTAATTGATGGCTTAGCTGCCGATGAGGTGAGTTTTTTTTTTGTTTGTTTTGTTTTGTTTTTGTTTTTGTTTTGTTTTTTTTTTGTTTTTTTTTTGTTTTTGTTTTTGTTTTTGTTTTTTTTTTTTTGTGTATGGATATGGCTTCTTTTAATTATGGGTTCTTTGTGGTGTTCAGATGTCCTTAAATCCTTGGCTTGGATGTGAGGAGCATGAGGAGTGTGCATGGGCTCAAGAGTTGAATGGTCGTCAAGTGTTGTTTGAATGTGGCCATGGGAGATATTGGTATCTTGGTGACCGGGTACTGGCTCAGGTTCAACACATGCACCCTCCTGAAATGATTCCTGCCCATCCTTGTCACTCTATCCGGTTGGCATACCTTCTGACTAATGAAGAAATTGCTCATGCTTAGATTGGCCGCACCGTTCCTGGGACACTAGGAGACTATCTTGAATTTGTCCAGGCTCACTGTGAGAGACCTTGACGAAAGCATCCCTCAAAAAAAGAGATTCGAGTACCTTTTAGGGCACCTCTCTCTTTGGGTAAATGGTATGGAGTTGCCACTTATTTTTCTTTATACAAAAATATAAGAAAAAAAATACTAATTACAAAATACATGACTGAATAGTTCCATTCATTGATTGAATAAAATTACATATCTGAATGAAAATTAAAAAGTTACATAGCTTTGGGTCCTAGTTACAATCTACCAAATATTTACATGGCTTGTTGTCCTAGTTACATTCTACCCAAAACAAATGAAGACAAGGCTAGATCTACTAAACCAAAAACCTAAATCTAGAGGCTAGGTTACGGAATGGGAAGGAGTTAGGCACCCATTCCGCCCAGACAAAGTCTGGTCTTCTATACTCTTATGACCAATGTACTTTCTTATGCATGTCATGAATGGTATGTTGAACATGTGAATGAAAAATTAAATCACACAAATTTGTTTATGAATGAAGTCTCTTATTTTCTTTTTAAAAAAATCAGATCTATATTTATTGATTAAAAAAAATGATTTTGATTTGTCAAAATATCAGATTTGTTTTGTAGTATTAAAAATAAAGTGGTTTTTGATGATAAAAATTCAGATATGTTTTATTATATGTTTTACAAAGAATGAAAAGATTTTTTAAGAAGAGAGTTTCATTCATAATCTAAATTTATGCAATCACAAATTAAAATAAACACAAACACAATAATACACAATCTCTTTCTTTATTTCAACAATTTGCATGTATTAAGAAAATCAGATTTGTGTCTTAAGAAAGATGCAAATCAGTTTTGATTTGAGAAAAATTCAGATCTACATCTAGAAAAGATGTAGATCTGTTTTTATATTGAGAAAAATTTAGTTCTACATTCTACATCTAAAAAAGATGCAGATCTGTTTTTATGTTGAGAAAAATCCAGATCTACATCTAAGATAGATGTAGATCTATTTTGTTTTAATAAAAAAAAAAAGTTATTCACATGCAGAATATTGACATTCAAGAAAGAGATTATAACAATCACATAAAAAAAACAATCATGCTGTAAACAAAACAATAATTAACAATTCATGTTATGGACATTTGAAAAAGAAAAAGATATAACACACATCATCACATCATAAGAAAAAAAGGGTTAAGAAACAACCTCTTGCATGAGTACTCTTTGTTATTGAGAGGATGTTTTAGGGTTCAAAGAAATTTATGCAATTCTCTTTGAAACCTGAAAACCCTAATTTAAGCAGCAACACTTATAGAAGGGATCAGAAAATATGGGCAATTTGAAAGCCTAAACCGTATGCCTCCCAGAGCATAGAAAAAAAGTGTTGAATTATGAGGTTCAGTCTCTATTTATAGAGGCCAGAAGACTCTAAAAAATAGGTACGGACGATTAGGGTTTTAATCCAGACGCATCATTTTGTGAAAAGATCGAAAAGGGTATGCATAATCGTCACTCGAAGGCCGTTGGGCCAAAGCCCATAGTAGGGCTAGTCGGCCCTTTTAGAGTGTTGTTCATCACTCCAAAAGTGCCGAATTGGCCCTATGGCTCCGAATGCACTTTCGTGTTTGGGTGTCGTTTGGAGTCCTCTTCTAGGGTTTTTTGGCTGGGCCTTGTACCTAGACGCGTTTTCATCCTCCGCCTATGATTTTTCATCTATTTTTTGGATAATTCAAGATATTTAAGGATAATTATCTTGTAGATAAATACCCTAAAATAAATCTTGATAAAGTTCAAATTATCCACAGTTTTATTGTTATCCATTCATCCCTTTTATTCCCATGCATGCTTCCCCATTTTAAACACTAATTATCAACCAATCACAAAATTATTTAATTAATTTTAATTGTTTAACCAATCAAAATTAATTTAAATTGATCACGTGTGGTCGATTCTACCTAGTCACAATGCATGTTGACCGTGCAAACTTTATCATGCGATATCTTTCGATCCGATAGTCCAATTTGATAACCGGAAACACCACTGTGATCGTTAGAATCTCAAGATCATTTTTATGATATGCAATGAATGAATTAATGCATGTAATGCAAAGACAAAATGATGCATGTAATGCAAGAACAAATTGATGCATGTAATGCAATTATGATTTTTGAGGTACATGGATGGTCATTCAAGTCATTCTCTTTAACTAAATCATGGGTGAAAAATTGAGTGTCTACAGAATGCCCCTCATTGACAGAGCTTGAAAAGCGAATGTCAATGTAAAACAAAGACACTAATTTTAGCGACCAATGATTTAATTGTGGTTGAATCTTCAAAAGATTACCTAGCCCTCGAACCTAAAACCTTGGAACATAGAACTAGCCTTATCTTTTGACTAAAAAAAATGAAAATACCGGACTTAGCTGGTAGTTGATGACTCTGGAAATGAATCTTAGCAATTGGGGTGACCAGGAAACTTTCCTATCCTGATCTTGAAAATGGAGTTATCTGGGATGACGATCAAAGGGATCTCCTCTACTTTGATCTCGATCTGGCTTTGGAATGATGATCAAGGGGATCTCCTCTACCTCAATCTGGCTTTGGAATGATGATCAAAGGGATTTCCTCTACTTTGATAATCTGGAACTGAAATAATGATCAAGGGGATCTCCTCTACCTCGATCTGGCTTTGAAATGATGATCAAAGGGATCTGTTCTACTTTGATAATCTGGAATTGAAATGATGATCAAAGGGGTCTCCTCTACCTCAATCTGGCTTTGGAATGATGATCAAAGGGATCTCCTTTACTTTGATAATCTGGAACTGAAATGATGATCAAGGGGATTTCCTCTACCTCGATCTGACTTTGGAATGATGATCAAAGAGATCTCCTCTACTTTGATAATCTGGAACTGAAATGATGATCAAGGGGATCTCCTCTACCTCAATCTGGCTTTGGAATGATGATCAAAGGGATCTCCTTTACTTTGATAATTTGGAACTGAAATGATGATCAAGGGGATCTCCTCTACCTCTATCTGGCTTTGGAATGATGATCAAAGGGATCTCCTATACTTTGATAATCTAGAGCTGAAATGATGATCAAGGGGGTCTCTACCTCGATCTGGATTTTCTTTTTGCAAAAAATCAAAATTTTAAATTAAACTTTAACTGACAGGTGCTTCATGGTCGCACCGTTTCTAAGATGTGTGATTTTCATTTGCTCACTCTTGATTTGAATTTTGTCAAAAAAAGTTTAATTAACAAAAGATTTTTCTTTTGAGAAACATTTGATCTTTTAAACTTGGAAGTTTTGAAATTCTTATTTCAAATTCTAAGACTTTGGAACTTAGAAATTTTTTTTTGAAATCTAAAATTTTGAGCCTTAGAATATTGAAAATTAAGGCTTGGAATTTTGATCATGAAATCTGAAGTTTGAATTTTTTTTTTTTTTTTTTAACCTAGAGATTTGGGTTTTAAAATTTGGGCCTTTTTGCTTTTTAGATTCATCTTCCATCAACTTCTCTTCCTCCATTGGTACTATTCACCTTCTTCTTCCCTTTGATTTTTCTTCTTCATTTCACCATTTCTTCTCACAAAAAACACTTTTCTAAGCTTCTCAACTCTCCCTCATCCATCTCTATCAATATTTCTTTGTGTTTTGGGCATTTTCATCCCACACCCATTTTTGGTGAAACCCATTTTCTAAAACCCATTTTGTTTGCATTAAAATGGCTTCTTCCTCCAAGGGTTCTTCTTTTCTAGCTTCTCATGGTAAGAAATATGATCCAACATTTAATTGGAATGATGATGATGGACTTTTTTAAGACCCTAGGACCCATACTCCATATTGTCATGTGGACACCAAGGTGAGTTTTTCTTTGGTTTCTTTGCTTGGAAAAATGTTGTTGCATGTTTCATTGAAAGTTTCATGGTGAGATATTGTCACTTTTGAAATTTTGGGGGCATTGTGTGATTGATTATGTTTGGAATGTTGGCTTTGGAGCATTCTTGAAGTATGTTTTTTTCTTTGATCATGGTGAAATTTGGGCAATGTTGGTGGCTTTTGGAATTTTGACAATGTAGGTAATTTGTGATGTTGTTGGATGAATTTTGGTTTGGATTTTGGGAGTATTGGCATTGTGAAAACTTTGTGTTTGACTTATATGAATGTGTTCATGATGTATGTGGGAAAACTTGTTGGCATGTGTAAACTTTGTTTTATGAACATGGCAAAATTTTGTGGGTATGTGCATAGGTATATTTATGGGTATTGGCAAATTTTGTGGGTATTGTGGAAAACAATTGTTGGATATGTGAGAATTTATTTGTGCACGAAGTTGTGGGAATTTTTTCTTGGACATGTAGAAATTTTCTTTATGCATGGCTATGGCAAAATTTGGTGATTGTATGGATATGTGATAAATTTGGTAGTGGTGACATTTTGGTGGGGCATTGATTTGATTTTGTGGTGGTGGGGTATTGATTGTGAGGATATTTTTTTGGGTATGGAAATTTTTTGGTTATATGTTTTGGGTTATGGAAATTGATGAGCTGAATTTTTATGTTGCAGAGCCTCAAGAGTTGAGGGAGTCTCCAAATGTTGAAAAGTGCACGGGCAACATTGTCTCCTAGCATAAAAAACGTCATCAATGAAGCGGGCTTTGGCACCTTCTTCGAAGCTTTGTCAAATCATGAGACATATGAGTACAAGGATCTTCAGTTACATCTTGCCTTAGCAGAGCGCTTTTGGGACACTACCTGTACCTTCCATTTTCCAAACATTGGGGAGGTAATGTTGACACCTTATGACTTTTCTGTAATCACTGGTCTGAGGTTGGGTGGTAAAAGAATTCTTGTCAATGATTCCCTTACTTCAACTGAGCTCAAGAAACTTCTAGGTGTAATGCCTTCTAGAATGAGGCGTAATAATGTTCCTTTGTCTTGGTTATGTGAGAGTATTCTCCAATGTGAGACTATGGCAAAGGGTGCTCATATATTCATGCTTCTTTTTATTGGGACTTTCTTGTGTCTGGATTTAGGCAGTACTGTGAATCTGCGCTACTTGGGGAGCTTGAGAAAAATTGAACATCTCCGGAATTATAACTGGGGCGGCATGGCCCATGCTACTCTAATGCATTTCATGACCCAACTCTCTAGGTGGAGTCTTTCAAGCTTGGGTGGGGCTCCATTTGTTTGGCAGGTGAGGTTTGGTATTTATTATGGCTATGTGTAGGTTGTGGAAATTATTTTGGCTATGTGGTAATGGTGTTGTGAATTTTTCAGGTTTGGATGTATGGATATTTCGGGGTTGGTCCCGAGATCCGGGAGGAGGTTACTGGCATTTTTCCTAGATTTCTTCGTTGTTTGCCCAAACATCGCTTGTCTCCACCCTCTAGGCATTCTTTGGAGATTTGGCGCTTGGTGATTGACAATCTGTCAATTGATGATGTGAGTTATTTCTTTCTCCTTTTTAAATCCTTGTCACTTGGTTATGATCCAGTCTCTTCTGTTTCTAAGTTTCTTTGTGACTTTTCAGATGAACTTAAATCCTTGGGCTGGATGTGAGGGGTATGCTGAGTGTGAGCGGGCTCTAGAATTGAATAGCCGCCAAGTATTGTTTGAATGTGGGCATGGAAAGTACTGGTATCTTGGTGCTCGGGTGCTGCCCCAAGTTGAACATGTGTATCATCCTACCACAATTCCAGCTCATCCTTGTCACATTATTCGGTTGGCTGACTTTCTGGCTGATGAAGAGATTGCTTGGGCCCGTGATGGCTATATTGTTATAGGAGCAGAAGGAAATTATTCTGAATTTATCCGGGATCATCTGCAAGGCTGCCTAGTTGGTAGAACGATATTTCCCTTCCCTGCTAATGGAGCGACTGGACATGATTGCCAAGCCTACAATTGGTAATTATGGGCCTAGCAGTTTTCTTAGCAGGGCTATAATCAAGGCTAAATGCCAAACTGAGAGTGACTGGGTGAAATTCTTAGACAAGAAATCTTGTACCTCAATTCAATGGGACTGTTATTGGTGGAAGTGCCCACCCCCTTTACTGAGGTCTCTAGGATCAGATCATATTTTCTTTGTTGGATTACGGAGAGCAACTTTCTACAAGGGAGACAGACTCTTGAGGCAATTCAAATATGAGCAAGGAATGCCTGGTGGCAAAAGAAGAAGACCTTTCTCTCCTATGGATACAAATCCTACTTCTGTATAGAACATGCTATTGGGTTTAGAGATGGTTCACCGAGTGGACCAATCTTTTGTCAAGGTTCACTTCCACAAGATGACTACAGAATACTCCAATTGGTTGATAGACAAGATTGTTGACAAGGAAGCTGAAAGGATTGCTATGAGAGAACAGTTTCTCAAGAACAACCGGGAAAAACCCGATGAAGACAATTATGAACTCAAAAGAAGGGACAATGCTGACAAAGTACCTATCACAGAGGGGATTGATAATGTATGTGCTTGCCCAATTTTGCTTGAACTTCCCATTTGCATCTTAAACCGGGGCTCAGATTTCTTTCAACACTAAGTCCCCCAACTTCAAATCTCTGGTTCTCACTTTTTTGTCAAAAGCTTTCCTAAGCCTCCTTTGATATCCTTGAATGTGATACAAGGCTTTGAGTCTTTTCTCATCTAGCATGCACAACTGATCATATTTGCTTTGCAACCAATCTGCTTTAGAGATTTTACTTTCCAATACTGTCCTTAGTGAACGGACACCTATCTCAATGGGAAGGATTGCTTCCATCCCATACACCAATGAATAAGGAGTGGCTCCTTTGGAAGATCGGACTGATGTTCTATACCCCCAGAGTGCATAGGGAAACTGTAGGTGCCAGTCCTTGTAGTTCTTTGTGCTCTTCTTCAAGATTCGCCCAATGTTTTTATTAGTAGCCTCAACTGCTCCATTAGTCTAAGGACGATAAGGCGAAGACTTGTGGTGCTGAATATTAAATTGTTGTAGCAACTTTTCTGTTTCTCCCTTGAAATGCTGCCCATTGTCGGAGATAATTTCATGCGGTACCCCGTATCTACAAATGATATTGGTCTGGATGACCTGAGCAACTTTCTTTGAATTTAAAACCTTGAATGAGGCAGCTTTTACCCATTTAGTGAAGTAATCAATGGCTACAAGTATAAATTCATGGCCATTGGATGCTGTAGGGTGGATCTTCCCAATAATGTCTATTCCCTACGTAGAGAATGGCCAAGGTGATGTTATGGTATGTAATGGCATGGGTGGCATGTGCTTTAGATTTCCATGGACTTGGCATTGATGGCATCTTCGAACATGAGCCGCACAGTCGGCTTCCATAGTGGTCCAATAGTAACCCTGTCTCATTATCTTCCTTGATAGCATATGCGCATTCATATGTGGCCCATAACTTGACTTATGAACCTCTTCAATTATCTGTTGTGCTTCATTGGCAGTTACACAAAGGAGATGAATTCCATCATATGATCTTCGGTAAAGCCTTTCACCATAGATGATGTAATTAGTAGACAACCTCTAGATGGTTAACTGATCATTCTTGTCTGTAGACTCCGGGTATGTTCCATTCTTGAGGTATTGTAGGATGTCTGAGTACCATTCACCTTCCCCATTCTTTTCCTCATCTTCTTCTATCGTCATACAGTAGGCTAGTTCTTCTTTTCGTACCAACACTATCGGTCTAGCTTCATCTTCTTTTGGCCCATCCATCATGGATGCCATGGTTGCTAAAGTATCTACAATTTCTTTCTGCATCCTCGGCACATACTGATATTGGATCTTGCTAAATTTTGATGACCACTTCTGGAGACATTAATGATAAGGCACGAGCCTTTCTTCTTTGATCTTCCATTTATTCTGTGCCTGAGAGATTATTAGAGCTGGGTCTCCATACACCTCCAACTCTTTCACTCCTAGGCCTAAGGCTGCTTGTAGACCCATAATGCAAGCTTCATATTCTGTGGCATTATTGGTGGCTGGGAAGTTAAGTCTACCAAAAAATGGAATGTGTGTCCCTTTTGGAGAAATTAAGAGAACTCCAATTCCACTTCCATTTTGATTTGTTGCTCCATCAAAATACATCTTCCATGATTCTACTTCAATCCCCATAATGTCTTCATCCAGAAAGTCTCATTGGATCTCTTCAGCTTCTTCTGATGAACAATGGGCTAAGTGATCGGCAATTACTCTTCCTTTCACAGATTTCTGAGTCACATACTTAATATCAAATTCTGACAAAAGAAAAACCCATTTAGCAGTATTTCCATCTTGCACAGGTTTTTCCATCAAGTACTTCAAAGGATCCATTCTTGCAATCAACAGAACCTTGTAAGCAAGCATATAATGTCTGAGTTTACGGGTTGCCCATACAAGTGCTACACATGTCTTCTCTAATGGCGAGTACTTCTCTTCATAAGGCAACATCTTCTTGCTGATGTAGTATATGACATTCTCCTTTCTAGTCTCCTCTAAGTATTAAGCAATTAAAGCCCCCATTGCTGTATCTGTAGTGGTGAGATACAACAACAATGGCTTTTCGGGAACTGGTGGAACAAGTATTGGTGGTTTCATCAGATAACTCTTGATCTTCTCAAAGGATTCTTGGCATTGTTCGTTCCACACGGTTGGGACCTCCTTCTTAAGCAGTCTGAAGATTGGTTCACATGTCATAGTGAGTTGGGCTATGAACCTGCGATGTACTGTATCCTCTCCAGAAATCCTAGGATCTCATTTTCAGTCCTTGGAGGTTTCATCTCTACAATTGCCTTGATTTTTTCAGGATCAACTTCTATTCCCCTCTGGCTTACCATAAACCCTAACAGTTTTCCGGATATGACCCCGAAAGTACACTTTTTTGGATTCAACCGCAACTTGTAGAACCGGATTCTCTCAAAGAACTTCCTCAAAGCTGGTATGTGCCTTTCACTGTCTTTGGACTTTACCATCATGTCATCAACATAAACTTCTACTTCTTTGTGGATCAAATCATGCAGCAAAGTGGTGGCGTCTCATTGGTAAGTAGCATCAGAATTGTTAAGGCCAAATGGCATGACCTTGTAGCAGTATGTCCCCCATGGAGTGATAAATGAGGTTTTCTCCATATCTTCTAGAGCCATCTTAATCTGGTTGTATCTTGAAAATCCATCCATAAACGAGAACAACGCATGCCCTGCTGTGTTGTCAACCAGGACGTCAATGTGAGGCAAAGGAAAGTCGTCTTTTGAGCTGGCCTTATTCAGATCTCGAAAATCTACACACATTCTGACCTTCCCTTCCTTCTTTGGTACCGGAACCACATTAGATAACCACTCTGGATAGTTGACCACTCTCAAGAATCCTGCGTTGTACTGTTTATCTGCTTCTTCTTTGATCTTGAGAGTCCATTCTAGCTTCATTCTCCTTAACCTCTGTTTGACCGGCTTCATGGTTGGATCTGTTGGAATGCAATGCTGTACTATATCTGTATCAATCCCCGGCATGTCTTTATATGACCAGGTAAAGACCTCCTTGAACTCGGTCAGCAGTGCCACTAATGCATCTTTCTTTGAGGTGGTTAGGGTATTGCCAACTTGGATCATTTTAGGATCATCATCAGTTCCCAGGTTAATGGGTTGGGTTTCTTCTTTTATGGGTTCTAGGTATCCATGTTTTAATTCCTTATTATTAAGATTTTATTTACCAATTTCAGAAATAAAAACATTCAAAGCTAGCAAATAAGCAGAATCAGAAATCATATTAAAAGGGAAAGAGTTTTTAACAAACTCTATAGACTCAACAGACTCAACTGGAAAACTATCACACACAGATTTAACAGGAATAGAGACACTAGCAGAAATAAACTCAATAGGAACGGAAACAATGTTCTTGGTAGGAGTGATTGGCTCAGCGGTCTTGATCTTCTTGGCAAAAGTGACTGACTTGACGGTCTTGATCTTCCTCACAAAGTCCTCCATGGGGTGGGCAGCTCCCTCCCATGCCCAGTTCTTCAACTCGGTCTTGGCTTCCACAATGGTAGATGGCCCCCAGTAAGCTCCTTCTTCCCCCAGCATCAGTACCGTGGGATCTACATCCATATAATCCGTAGCTTCATCTTCAACCTCCATATTTGTGGGCTTGTCAGTCACAAAAGCATCCAGGCACTCCATGCTATCCATCCATTCATCAAATAGCTCATACTTGCCTCTGTTGCCCAAATCAGTGGGTTGGGGGAGATGCTTTGGCTCACTTCCTTCCATTCTCTCCTCATTACGTTCAGCATTCTCAAGTGTCATGATTATGAGACTGTGGACCATCAGTGTTTGGTTTAGAGCGGCCAGCCTGGCATTTATGTCATCCTCCTCTTCAGTATGTAGGGTTAGTGTACTTGGTTCTAAATCATAGTACGACCCCAATTCTGGAACTTCTCTTCCATACTTATCATACCTAGGGCCAGACCTTGAACTGACATTAGTGATATCACTCCAATCTGAAAGGTGCCCATAGGGATATTCATCATGATACATCTGATTGGCTTGTGCATTCTCTAACACATTTATCAGCCTGTATTGACCACTATTAGTACCGCTTCACCTGTTGGCTTCAGTATCATCTTCAATATCTTGATCATAGTAGTCCACATCACTGTCATATTCCTCATAGAATAGGTCTGCATCTTCATCTTCTCTTTCACTAGGGGGTTCACCCCAATCATCTCCGCTGTACGGGCTATCATAACTTCTATTGCTGTTGTCATCACTATTGGTGCTGCTGTCATCATCACCATGTCCACCATCACTGTTGCTGCTGTCACTACTATTATCACTCTTGTCATCACCTTCATCTTCATCATCACTAGGGGTTGCTCCCCCTTCCTCGTCTTCATCATTAGCTCTTAGTTCATATGGGCTCTTCAATGTATGCTGGCAGGCCTTCCAATATTCTTCTTCTTCTATATTGTAGATATGATCTCTAAGGAGTGTAGTCATGGCGTCAGGATCCATCAGTCTTTATAGTACCATTGTTTATTGCATCCTCAATTTGAGTTCCGGCAGCAATTAAAGCTTTAAAATTGGGAAAATACTGTGCAAACAAATATTTATGGTATATAGGCAATAAGTTCTTTACAACCATGGCTAACTATTCTTCTTCACTCGGCCTACTTATCATCTGTGCAGCCTTGGCTCTCCACTTGGTAATGAAAGTAGAGAAGGATTCTTTCGGCTCTTGCTTGGTAGTCTCAAGGTCTTTTCTTGTGATGTCCACTTCCATATTGTACTTGTATTGCTTGTGAAACTCTCGGCAGATGTCCTCCAACTTCTTGCTTTTACATCATCCAGGTTGAGGAACCATCTAAGAGTGGCTCCGGTTAGTGTGTTTTGGAACATCTGAGCAAGTACTTCCTCGGTCGCGCTTAAGGGCTGCATAGCCTTCATATACATCTTCAGATGGGACTTTGGGCAGCCGGTCCCATCAAACTTGTCTAGATTTGGCATCTTGAACTTGGGTGGCAGCCTTGCATTAGGGAACAGGGAGAGTGAATCATAGTCCATAAGTTCCTCTATCTTGTGGGCTCTTCTAATCATCTCCTTCATTTTATTCATCCTCTCGTTGATCTTCTTCTCATCTCTAGGGTTGGTGGATCATGATCAGACTTGTCCCCCTCTTGATTACTCTACAAATTTTGAAACTGTTGCATCATACAGTTTATGTCTTCCTTCAGTTGAATCTGACTAGCTACCATAGTGTTGAGTAGCTCTTGGGTGTTCATGGGTTCCTCTGTGTTTGGGTGTTCTCCCTCCTCTGCCATGTTACTAGGAGCTTCAGACTTCTTGTGACTTGAACTGTCTTGGAGGTCGAAGATGGGGTTGTGATGTTGTAGTAGTGGAGTCTCTTCTATGCTTGAAGGCTTCAGTATTGTGATAGGAGTGACAGGCTTGGAGCTGGAGCTACTGGCTTGAGTATCGGGCTTTGGTTCTCTTTGTAGCCTTCCTTAAGATCTTGACCAGATTCTCCCCTAATGAAAGGCTTGGTCGGGTTAATCAAAGCTAAGACCCCATCCACATCCATCAGTTAATCAAAACAAACACACACAACATGCAATGCAATTTTATCCGAGACCGACCTAAGGGTGGGTTCTAAGTCATTATGTTGAAGGGTAGGTGTGTTGTTTCATTGTTTCCCATAACTAGGACGTTACACCTCCCAACTTGTAATGTAATGAACATTGTGTTGGTCCAAACAACATGGTTTGTACTTTACAGTCAATAGGAAATGATCTAGTGACTTTGGGCTATGAGTTGGTGAGTTCGCCACTGGGTACCCGAATCTAATGAAGACCGGTGATCCATGGTTACTACTACCACAAATTGTTGAAAGGGGTGCATACATTGTTGTTTGGATGGCAAACACTATGACAGTTAGGGAAAGATTTAAACAACCAAAACAAACAACAAAATATCATTCACCACAATATTATGCAACATCCCATCAAACATAAATAAACAAACAAACAACTATATCATGCAAGACCTTGCAAAACAAAGGTACATATTTGGTCACTTAAGTCTAATACGAAGCTTAGCGCTCGACATCCCCAGTGGAGTCGCCACTGTGAGAGATCTCGACGAAATCTTCTCTCAAAAAAAGAGATTCAGGTACCTTTTAGGGCACCTCTCTTTTTGGGTAAGTGGTATGGAGTCGCCATTTATTTTTCTTTATACAAAAAAATAAGAAAAAAAATACTAATTACAAAATACATGACTGAATAGTTCCATTCATTGATTGAATAAAATTACATATCTAAAAGAAAATTAAAAAGTTACATAGCTTTAGGTCCTAGTTACAATCTACCAAATATTTACATGGCTTATTGTCCTAGTTACATTCTACCCAAAACAAATGAAGACAAGGCTAGACCTATTAAACCAAAAACCTAAATCCGGAGGCTAGGTTATGGAATGGGAAGGTGTTAGGCACCCATTCCGCCCATAGAGAGTCTGGTCTTCTAGACTCTTGTGACCAATGTACTTTCTTATGAGGTTCAGTCTCATTTATAGAGGCCAGAAGACTCTAAAAAATAGGTACGGATGATTAGGGTTTTAATTCGGACGCATCCTTTTGCGAAAAGATCGAAAAGGGTATGCATAATCGTCACCAGAAGGTCGTTGGGCCAAAGCCCACATCAGGGAAATTCGGCCCTTTTAGAGTGCCATTCGGCACTCCAAAAGTGCCAAATTGGCCCTATGGCTCCGAATGCACTTTCGTGTTTGGGTGCCGTTTGGACTCTTCTTCTAGGGTGTTTTGGCCGGTCCTTGTACCTAGACGCGTTTTCATCCTCCGCCTATGATTTTTCATCTCTTTTTTAGATAATTCAGGATATTTAAGGACAATTATCTTGTAGATAAATATCCTAAAATAAATCTTGATAAAGTTCAGATTATCCACAGTTTTATTGTTATCCAATCATCCCTTTTATTCCCATGCATGCATCCCTATTTTAAATACTAATTATCAACCAATCACAAAATTATTTAACTAACTTTAATTGTTTATCCAATCAAAATTAATTTAAATTGATCATGCGTG
This sequence comes from Notholithocarpus densiflorus, assembly GCA_030021035.2. Lineage (NCBI taxonomy): Eukaryota > Viridiplantae > Streptophyta > Magnoliopsida > Fagales > Fagaceae > Notholithocarpus > Notholithocarpus densiflorus. The sequence goes on along the minus strand of JARYZH020000066.1, from coordinate 211,879 downwards.
GTTGATTCTACCTAGACACAATGCATGTTGATCGTGCAAACTTGATCATGCGATATCTTTTGATCTGATAGTCCGATTTGATAACTGGAAACACCACTGCGACTGTTAGAATCTCAAGATCATTTTTATGATATGCAATGAATGAATTAATGCATGTAATGCAAAGACAAAATGATGCATGTAATGCAAGAACAAATTGATGCATGTAATGCAATTATGATTTTTGAGGTACATGGATGGTCATTCAAGTCATTCTCCTTGACTAAATCATGGGTGCAAAATTGAGTGTCTACACTCACTTGCAGGGTTGCTTAGCTGACATCTCTGGAGCGTCAATAAGTTTCTTTCTTTTCCAAATCAATTTGCACCATGACTCGCATTATCATCTTTCATTTTCTTTGTTATTCCCTTTGTGAAAATGTCTGAATGTTGCATTTTTAGGCTTCATTTTCTAGAGATAAGAGTCCTCCTCCTAGTAATGCTGGTGGTCCATCTAGTTCTTTTATGGAGACATATCCCCATTTTCCGGCATGGCAATATGAAGTAATGAATCTTGATGGATCTTTTAGCTCTGTGGATCTAGACTGGCCAGAGTATACCCCAAATGTCCCTTGGACTGACCCGGTACATTTCCAAATCCTTTAGTCTCCTGTATCATTTTTGTCCGTTGAGTTATTTCTGAACTTGTGGCCTTATGCTCTAGGTGGGTGTTAATCCTGTGGAAGAAAGCATGCGGATGATTGGAGGCTTGCAGCTGGTGGCGTACGCACAATCTTCCTAATATGTGCTCAATGAAGTGAATTTGGTAAAGGATGACACCCCTTTAATGATTTTCGCTTGAAATTCATGGTAATGAACTTAACACCTGTCTCTAGCAACTTTGCAGAGCAATCGAATGGCAGCTATTGAGGCCAACATAAGATCCTTGGAAGAGAGAATCAGAAACCTTGAATTTCAGAACAGGCAACAAGAATCTCGGTTTTATGCAAGTCAAGAAGGAGACACAAAGGGTGGTTCCTCCAGGGGTGGGTTTAGAAAATCTTCCCGAAGGTAGACTCGAAGTTCGAATGATGCTTGACTTGTATTTTAATTTCCCTGCAAAAGACTAAATATTCCTTAGTTAGACAATTTGTATTAATTTCCACTTTTAGCTCCTTGTCCTTGGATGACTTTTAGCCTTGCTAAAATTTAGATAAGATAAATTTAGAATTCACCTGATGAAGCTTTGTTGTGTACAATTTGAACTTATCTAACCACTTCTGATGTGATTTGTACTCACCTGAATGAGGCATAACCGAATGCTCTTAGTTTGAAAGCTTATGCATGATGATGATTTTTTTTTTTTTTTTTTTTGGTGTGGAAAAGAGATGATTGAATTGGTTTGTTTCAACAAAGGGGATAAGGCATGGTCGAATGCCCCTAGTTTAGAAAATGAATGCACAACTTTGAAAAATTTTGAGTTGGGTAATTTCCTCTTTTTTCTTTTTGAAACAAATGATGAAGATGATGATTTTTTGAAAAATGGACAAGGCATGGCCAAATTCCCTAGTTTGACAATCAATGTGAATTTTTGAGAAATTTTATGGCATAATTACTTTTTGGAATGAAGAATGGGGCCAAAACGGACCAAAAATGTGCCCAAAAACACAAAATAAGTCGGAATGCCCTCGAGGGGAATGGGTGCCATTTGGCACACCTAATCTTGCCCCGACTTTTTGCCCTTTTTGATGCATTTTCCTTATTTTTTGTTCTTTGAAAAATATTTTTTATCCGTTCTGGACTATGAAACACTTTCCCAGTCAGCTTTAAATTCCCTAAACTTATTTAAACGTGATTAGAGACTAGGAGAACCTACCTAAGCATTAAACCTGCAAATAAATCTCTACATCAAAGTTATCAAAAAAACAGTAATCATATACAACAATCATTCATGGCCAATAATCAAAATCCTCATCATTCAATCACACATGATATCAATAGATAGGTTCATAGGTTCAGTCACCAAGTCCAATTTCACTGCCTACAAGCTAGAGGGGATCAAGGCTTTAAGGAATGTCAAGATCAAGTGGGATTTTCTCCGTGCTGCCGTGAAGTTCTGGGATGCTGAAGACCATGTATTCTTGTTTAACACTATTGAACTTTGTCCTACCATTGAAGAATTTTCTACTATTCTGGGTTATGAGTTTGGTAAAAAATCTGTAGTAGTTTCCAATGATCCCAAGCATAGGGAGATTTTATCCAACACCCTAGGCCTTTCTACTTCAGTTACCAGTAGCATGATTGAAGGCCATATGGTGAATCTTCATGCAGTTGTTACGAGGCTTATTGATAAGTGTACTCATGGTCTGTCTAACAACATGCAGAAATTTTTTGGCTTAGCTCTTTGCTTCATGGGAGAATTCTTGCTTTGCTCTGGAAGACTTGGCTTTGTAGATGCTCAAGCAAGCAACAAACATGGATCTATTTCATTCATGATTGATAACATGCACTATGTAAATTTTAGAATTTAAGAACAAGATAGTGTACCTTGGTGCGGTGTAATTCAAAACAAAAGATTAGAAGTACTTGGAAACACTTTTAATCTTCACTCCAATTCCACTTTACACCCAAGAAGTGTGGTCTCTCAATCAGTTTCCAAGGGAGAATAATCGAGTGGCTTCACTCACACATACACACCATTTCACAATGATGTCTCTCTTAAAATAAAATTCTGTACGTTTCTCCCTTTATAACTAATTGATTATCTAATTGAGCTGGCCTATTGGGCCTTTCCAATTGGGCTTTAGTGTGTGGCTTGGAGTGGGACCAAAAGGGACCAATAAGACACTAGCTCTAATGGGCCTTGGGCTTTTCTGTCAACTCTTGACAAGTCTAAAGTTACCATTAATTATATTTAATACCACTATATAAATATAATTGCACTCTAGGCCTTATTAATAAATTATATCCCAAGACTTTATTATGTAAGCAACCCCTTCATAAAATATTCGTAGTAATACAAAGTCATGATTGTAGATTACCACTTTGAAGATTACTACATCTTAATCCTTGAGTACCCGGTTTAATCCTTTAAGTTATTCATCATATATTTATGAAATCTAATTTCATAAATATATACTTTAGTAAGTCCTTACTAAAGTGGTTAGACCTAACACTTTGAATAACCAAACCCATTAAACTTATCTCAAGGGAATATTTTATATCTCCGTTAAGAGATTATGAATTCCATCTTGAGAATATATGTTCCATCAACACTAAATGTGGCTGCCCAACATACTGAGGTTTTGATCGTGACTTTTGATCTCATTCCTGATATATCAAAGCAACCTACATTTCGTGATCAGGTCCATTATCCTTTTGGGATTAAGAGTTCATGCAAATAGAAGTCATGAGATTTATTATTCGTTTGATAGTCGTTAGGAGAATAATAAATCTCACAGCGGTCCAGTTCAATATGTCTTAACTTTTAAAACATATCAACTAGAAGTCTCCACTTCCATGATCAAGACAAATCATCTTAGTTGATATGTTATAGTCTTTGCAGATGAAATGCCCAATTTCATCACCGATTACGAACTATAAATCTGAGTTTACAAAGAACTTGTGATTTATATCTTCTGTGACTTTTCACATAAATCACATACTATGCATCTCATGGACTATCTGATAATGTCCAAATATTCATGTTACCATTATTTTAGATAATAATAAAACAACTTTATTAATTATAACATTAAGTCATACATAGCGTCATACAATAGGATTTAAGGGCACACATCCTAACACTTTGATCTTGGCAGGAACTTTTTTAGGGCTGGAATCTGTATTTCTTGGTGGAGAATCACAACAATTCCTTGGGAGTCCCTTGACTTTGCAGATATGGTTGATGGAAAGACTGGACATGATAGCTACATCCACTGTTGCCAACTATGGTCCTAGCAATTTCCCTAGCAGGGCTGTCCTCAAGACTAAGTGTTAGACTGAAAGTGATTGGGTGAAATTTTTGGACAAGAAATCTAATATCTCAATTTGATGGGATTGTTATTGGTGGAAGTGCCCACCTCCTTTGTTGTGATCTCTGGGATCAGATCATATCTTCTTGATTGGTTTAAGGAGGGCAACTTTCTATAAGGTGATAAACTCTTGAGACAATTCCAGTATGAGCAAGGGATGCTTGGTGGTAGAGGAAGAAAACCTTTTATTCCTGTGGACACAACTCCTACTTCTGTAAGGAACATGCTGTTGAGCTTGGACATGGCTGACCGAGTGGATCAATCTTTTCTTAAAGTTTACTTCCACAGGATGACCATGGAATACTCTAACTGGCTAGTGAGCAAGATTAGGGATAAGGAGACTAACATGGCTTCAATGAGAAAACAGTTTACTGAAGATAACCAAGGCAAGCAAGGGGATAACAACTATGAGTTCAAAAGGAGAGACAAAGATGACAAGGTACTTACTACAGATGGAACCAATGAGCAATCAAAGAAGAAAAAGCTGAAGAAGACCCGATTCTTTTATTTTTTGGCTTTGAACATGTTTATTTAAAAAGTTAGTTTGAAACTTTTAGCTTTAGGAATTATTTAAGATTTTCAGCTTTAGGGTTCTGTTTAAAGTTTGGTTTGTTTAGGGTTTGGTTTATGTTTAGGTTTTACAGTTTATGTAATGGCATGGTTTGTGTTGATGGAATGGTTAAATCTTGGCAAAAAATTTCTTCTCTTTTGTACTTGATGGGTAAATGGTGGGTTTGGGTAAGTTGTGACTTGACCAATATATGGTTGCCTACGTACCTCCTTGGTAGAAGGATTAGGTTATCACGTAGTTCATTTTACTTGCCTTAATTTTTTCCTAGGCCGCCCTTTCAGGTTTTCAACCTAGCAAGCTCTCTCACTCTTTTTTTTTTACTCTCCTTTTGTGTAGATCGCCCTTTCGGGTTTTCAACCTACCATTTTTAGCCTTAATTTTTGCCTAGGCCGCCCTTTCGAGTTTTCAACCTAGCAGGCCATTTTTTTTTTTTTTGTCCAAACCTAGGAACGAAAATGACATAATCTACAACCACTTCAGACGTGGCCATTTCTCAGACTATCATCTTTGACGTGGTATTTCTTCAATTGATTCATATTAGTTGGCTTAGTGAAAGCGTTTGCGTCTAAGTCCATCAACCTTAATGCTCCCCTAGAGTATATCTACTTGATGATATATGGACCTGCCCAATTCTGCTTGAGTTTCCCATTTGTTTCCTGAATCGGGGCTCGAATCTCCTTCAACACTAAATCTCCTGTCTTCAAATCTCTAGCTCTTACTTTCTTGTCAAAAGCTTTTCTACGTCTCCTTTGGTAACCTTGAATGTGGTACAAGGCCTTGAGCCTCTTCTTTTCCATCATGCATAACTGGTCATACCTACTTTGCAACCAATCTACTTCGGGGATTTAACTCTCCAATACTATTCTCAATGAATGAACACCCATTTCAATGGGAAGGACTGCCTTCATCCCATGCACCAATGAATAAGGAGTGGCTCTTGTGGATGATCGAATTGATGTCCTGTACCCCTAAAGTGCATAGGGTAATTGTAGATGCCAATCCTTGTAGTTCTTCGTGCTCTTCTTCAAGATCCACCCTATGTTCTTATTTGCAGCCTCAACTGCTCCATTTGTCTGAGGACGGTAGGGTGAGGATTTGTGGTGTTTATTGAACTGTCGAAGTAGCTTCTCCGTTTCTCCCTTGAAGTGCAGCCTGTTATCTGAGATAATTTCATGTGGTACCCCATATCTACAGATGTTATTAGTCTGAATAAACTGAGCAACTTTCTTCAAGTTCAACACCCTATACGAGGCAGCTTCCATCCATTTACTGAAGTAATCAATAGCTACCAGTATGAATTCATGACCATTTGATGCTGTTGGGTGAATCTTCCCAATAATATCTATTCCCCATGTAGAGAATGGCCAGGGTGAAGTCATGGTATGTAATGGCATTGGTGGCATGTGCTTCAAATCTCCAAGGACTTGGCACTGATGACATTTTTGAACATGAGCTGGCAGTCTGCTTCCATAGTAGAATAGTAATAACCCTGTTTCATTATCTTCTGTGACAGCATGTGTGCATTCATATGTGGCACATAACTTGACTCATGGACCTCCTCAATTATTTGCTGTGCTTCCTTAGTAGTCACGCAAAGGAGATGAATTTCATCATACGATCTTCTGTACAACCTTTCACCATAAATAATGTAATTAGTGGATAACCTTCTAATAGTCAATTGATCATTCTTACCCACAGACTTCGGGTATGTCCCATCCTTGAGATATTGTAGGATGTTTGAATACCATTCACCTTCCCCATTTATTTCCTCGTCTCCTTCTATCGACATACAATAGGCCGAGCTTGGTCTTCCTTGGGGCCATCCATCATGGATGCCATTGTTGCTAAAGCATTTGCAATCTGATTCAGCATTCTTGGCACATACTGGTATTGAATCTTTCCAAACTTTGATGCCAATTTCTGAAGACATTCATGATAAGGCAATAACTTTTCTTCCTTAATCTTCCATTTGTTCTCTATCTGAGAAATTATCAAAGCTGAGTCACCATACACTTCCAACTCTTTCACTCCAGGACCTAAGGCTACTTGTAACCCCATAATGCAAGCTTCATACTCTATGGCATTATTAGTGGCAGGAAAGTTGAGCCTACCAAAGAATGGGATGTGTGTCCCTTTTGGGGAAATTAGGAGAACTCCAATGCCACTTCCATTCTGATTAGTTGCTCCATCAAAATACATCTTCCATGGTTCTAACTCTATCCCTATGATATCCTCATCCGGAAAGTCCCCTTGGATTTCTTTGGCTTCTTCGGGTGAACAATGGGCTAAGTGACCGGAAATTGCTCTTCCCTTTACAGACTTCTGAGTTACATATTTGATATCTTATTCTGACAAAAGCAGAACCCATTTAGTTGTCTTCCCATCTTGCACCAGATTCTCCATTAGATATTTCAAAGGATCTATTCTTGCAATCAACAAAACCTTTTAAGCAAGCATGTAATGTCTGAGTTTTCGGGTAGCCTATACAAGCGCTATGCATGTCTTCTCAAGTTCTGTGTACTTCTCTTTATAAACCAACATCTTTTTGCTAATATAATAAATTGCATTTTCCTTTTTGGACTCCTCTAGATATTGTGCAAGTAAAGCCTCCATTGCTGTATCCGTGGTTGTGAGATATAGCAATAATGGCTTTTTGGGTACCGGTGGAACCCGTATTGGTGGCTTGATCAAATAACTCTTAATCTTCTCAAAGGCTTCTTGACATTGTTCATTCCACACCGTGGGAACTTCTTTCTTGAGCAATCGAAAAAGTGGTTCACATGTCATGGTGAGCTAGGCTATGAACCTGCTTATGTATTGTATCATTCCTAAAAACCCTCGGATCTCCTTCTCATTATTTGGAGGCTTCATCTCTATAATTTCCTTGATCTTCTCGGGATCCACTTTAATTCCTCTCTAACTTACCATAAACCCCAACAATTTTCTGGACGTCACGTCGAAGGTGCACTTCTTTAGATTCAATTGCAATCTATAAAAATCAGATTCTCTCAAAGGACTTCCATAAAGTCGGTATGTGTCCTTCACGGTCTTTGGACTTCACTATCATGTCATCCACATAAACTTCTACTTCCATGTGTATCAAATCATGCAACAAAGTAATGGCTACTTGCTGGTAAGTGGCACTAGCATTCTTAAGGCCAAATGGCATGACCTTGTAGCAATATGTCCCCCATGGAGTAATGAAGGATGTATTCTCCATATTTTCTAGAGCCATATTTATCTGATAGTATCTTGAAAAACCATCCATGAATGACAGCAGTGCATGTCCCACCGTATTATCAACCAAGATATCAATATGAGGCAAGGGAAAATCATCCTTTAGGCTAGCCTTATTAAGGTCTCTGAAGTCTACACACATTCTCACTTTCCCGTTCTTCTTTGGTACCGGAACCATATTAGCTAACCATTCTAGGTAGTTGACCACCCTCAAGTATCCCGCATTGTACTCTTTCTCAACTTCTTCTTTGATCTTGAGAGTCCACTTTGACTTCATCATTCTCAGTTTTTGCTTGACTAGCTTCATGGCTGGGTCTGTTGGAATGACATGTTGCACTATATCTGTATCAATCCCGGGCATATCCTCGTACGACTATGAAAACACCTCTTTGAACTCCTTCAGTATTGTGACTAATGCATCTTTCTCAGAGAAGGTTAAGGTGTTACCAATTTGGACCATCTTAGGTTCATCATCAGTTCCCAAGTCAACAGATTGGGTCTCTTCTTTTATGGGTCTTGCCTGTCCTTGTTTTAATTCCTCATTATTAAAAGTTTCTTTACTAATTTCCAAAATAAAAACATTCAAAGCTAACAAATAAGCAGAATCAGAAATCATATTATAAGGAGTAAGTTATTAACAGACTCAACAGGAATGGACTTTATGGGAATAGAAACACAATCACAAACAGACTTAACAGGGATAACAATACTAGCAGAGATAGACTCAATGGGGATAAAAACAATGTTTTTGGTAGGGGTGAGTGGCTCGATGGTCTTGATCTTCTCTAGAGGGTCTTCCATGGGGTGGGCTGCTTTCTCCCATGCCTAGTTCTTCAACTCAGTTGTGGCTTTGATGATGGCAGCTGGCTCCCAGTGAGTTCCTTCTTCCTTCAGCATCAGCACTCTAGGGTCTTCATCTATATAATCTGTGGTTTCACTATCAACTTCCATATCTGCAGGCTTGTCGAATGCATAGCCATCCAGGCGTTCTATACTGTCCATCCACCCCCCGAGTAAATCTTGCTTCCCTTTGTTGCTTGGGCGGATATATTGATGGAAGTATTCTAATTTGCTCATTTCCATTCTCTCATCTTCATCTTCAAAATCCTCCAAAGTTAAGTTTCTGAAGCTGTGGATCATTAGATTTCTATCAAGTGTCGCCAATCTTGCACCTATGTCATCTTCTTCATCAGTGTATGCAGTCAATGAGCCAAACTCTGAAATATGAAATGAACCAAGCTCGAGAATCTCCCTTCCATGCTTATCATATTGGGGGCCTAACTTTGAGCTGACATATGTAATGTAACTCCAATCCGAAGGTCGCCCATAAGGGTATTCATCATAGTCTCCACCTACAACTTCTGCATCATCTTCTATGTCTCCATCGTAATAATCCACATCATCATCAAAATCGTCTTCATAGAAGGCCCTTGCATCTTCGTCCTCTCTATCACTAGGGGGTTCACTCCTATCATTACTGCTATCTCGGCTATCATAGTCTTCACTATTACTTCTTTCACTATGACTATCTTCATTGCTATTGTCTCTGCCGTCACTGTCTCCATTATCATTGCTATTGCTGTCACCACTATTGTCATCCTTACTGCCACTACCTTTATCGTCATCACTAGGGGCTTCTCCCCCTTCATTACTTTCATCATCCGTTCTTGCTTCATATGGGTTCTTCAATGCATGTTGGCAAGCCTCCCAGTATTCTTCCTCTTCTATGTTGAAGATAGCATCTCCCAACAGGGTAGTCATTGCATCAGGATACATGTACTCTGCCCAATCAGTCGGGACCCAATTTTTATTTTCCTCCTTTAGTTCTGGAAGCTTATTGTCACAATCAAGGAATAATTCAAATCCAGGCACCATTGTTTTCGACTTAAGATCACATCTCGGTTTAGGAAATCCCAGTAACGCTGACTATCCACAGCCTTGACAAACTTCCAATTCAGTGTAGGTGTGTAAGGATTCAAGGGTTTTGAGGGACTAGGAAGTCCCTTTGCTTTGACCTTTGTACGGGCCATCCTCTTCACTTCCATCTCTAATAAGTCACCATTTGTAGGTTTATAACTAACCCAAAAGGTGGTGTGGTTGTAGGAATTGTCAGAACCCGTACAGTTACTTCTTTCACGATCTTCCCTAGGTTCATCCCTGGAAAATAACTCATCTTCCTCATCATTGCTACCACATTGTTATTGCTGTAGGGATTGAAGTCCATAGGGATCTTTTCAACCTTTTTTTCCTTTCTTTCAAAACCAGACTTCTCAATCTTAAAGCCATCTAGAGTTACTGGCTCCTTCTCAGACTTGATACCAAAAATGGGCTTTGGTACGGTTAAAATGTCACCATATATAGTAACTATAGCTCCTTCATGTGGAAACCGAACCTTTTGGTACAGGGATGAAGGCATAGCCTCTGTATCTTGAATCCATGGTCGCCCAAGGAGTATGTTGAAGCATGAAGCTATGTTCAATACTTGAAATTCCACTTTTTTGATTATTGGCCCTATGGTGAGCTACAATGTCACAGTCCCTAAAACCTTCCTTCTGCTATTGTCGTATGCTCTTACATGCTGATCAGATGACATAAAATCTTCAATGCTACTTGTGGTTTTTAAAGGACATACATTCAAGGCACTTCCATAATCAATTAAGACCATTGGTATCCTTTTGCCTTTGGCGTCTACAGTAATGTGCAACGGGTCATTATGACGCTTCCCCTTCTTAGTCAAATCTTTGTCGGAGTAGGAAATAGTAAGCTCCCTACTTATAGACCCAATCATAGCATTCAAATCTTGAGAAGTAGTGGTTGTAGGGACTTGGATTTGATTGAGAAGGTCCACCAGATTCTGGCGGTGCTTGTATAAGGCCATGAGTAAACCCCATAAGGATATGTTGGCTTGCGTCTTTTGCAATTGCTTGAGGACCTCATCCTCTTCATTGGGTGTCTGTTGGGTTGCCTTGTTTAAGGCCTCTATCGGGTTGTCTGTCTCTAGATGTGGGGGTTTGAAGTGTCTCCCCCCATGTGTGGATGTTGTGTTACCTGATTGGGGTTTGAAGTTTCTCCCCCCATATATGGATGTTGGGTTATTTGATTGAGGTTTGAAGTGTCTCCCTCTATATGTGGATGTTGTGTTACCTGATTGGAGTTTAAAGTGTCTCCCCCCACATGTGGATGTTGAGTAATTTGGGATTTCTGTAGTATCCTCACTCCATATATCATATCCTGCTGAGGACGTTATGCCCATTAGCTCTTCCTAAGTCATCACAATCCATTCGGGTAGGTCATAGATCAACTCAGACGAGTCCTCTCCCAAAATTGTGGTAGGGCAAGGGGTTGTTGGTGATATTAGGCCTTGTAGGCGATGCAATCACCTTGGTGTCTATTAAATCTTGAATTGCATGGTGAAGGTTATAACACCTGTCAGTGTCATGGCCTAGACCTTAATGGTAGGAACACCTTTTACTCACATCAAACTTTGCAGGTAATGGGTTTGGGACTGGTCTTGGGTTTAAGGGTTTTAGTAACCCTTTTGTTTTCAGCTTTTCAAATACTTGACTCATGGGCATATAAAGTTCATGAAATTCCCTCCTAGGCCTTGGAGGCGGCCCTTGTGATATTTGCACTGGGGCAATAAGTTGGTAGGGATCAGTTTTATATATAATAGACACTTCTGCAGTTTTGGAGCTAGAAGGCCCAAAATTCATTTTAAATTTAGGTGCATCCTCATTCTTCATGGCCCCATTATTTATTTCATCGTCAATCTGAGTATCAACAGCAATTAAAGCTTTAAAATTTGTAAGTACTGAGCAAACAAATATTTATGGTATATAGGTAACAAGTTTTTTACAACCATGGTTAATTGCTCTTCTTCATTCGGCCTATTCATCATCTGTGCAGCTTTGGACCTCCAATTGGTAATAAAGGCAGAAAAGGACTCCTTCGGCTCTTGTTTAGCGGTCTCCAAGTCTCTTCTTGTCACATCCACTTCTATATTGTACTTGTATTGGTTATGGAACTCTCTACAAATGTCTTCCCAGTTTCTAGCTCTATTGTCTTCCATGTTGAGGAACCATCTGAGAGTGGTTCCAGTCAAGGTGTTTTGGAACATTTGTGCCAACATTTCTTCAGTAGCTCCCAGAGGCTGCATAGCCCTTCATGTACATCTTTAGGTGGGATTTGGGGCTGCCGATGCCATCGAACTTGTCCAAGACCGGCATCTTGAACTTTGGGGGCAATCCTATCTCTGGGAAAAGAAAGAGGAACAGATAATCCATGAGGTCTTCCATCTTGCGTGCCATTTTGATCATCTCTTCCGTCTTACTTATCTTCTTATTAATCTTCTTCTCACTCTCCGAGATAGGGGGAGTCTGATCAGTCTTGTTTTCCTCTTGGCTACCCTTCAGGTTCTGAAACTGCTATACCATAAGGTTCATGTCTTCCCTCAACTGAATTTGGCTTGCCACCATAGTATTTAGTAGCTTTTGAGTGCTTATTGGCTCTTCAGTGTTTAAGTGTTCCTCTTCCTCTGCCATGGTGACAACGTCTTCAGATTTCTTGTGGCTTGGGCTGTCTTGCAAGTCGAACACGACGTTAAGGTGTTGTAACTGTGGGGTGCCTTCTATACTCAAGGGCTTTAATACCGTGATAGGCTTGGAACTGGAACTGCTGGCTTGGCTATCATTTTGGGATTCTCTTTAAAGTCTTCCCTCTGATCTTGACCAAATTCTCCCTAAGAAAAGGCTTGGTTGGGTCAAACAAAGCTAGGTCCCCATCTATATCAATCTATCAACCAAACAAACACACCATAATGCAATGCAATTTTAATCGGACTGGCCTAAGGATAGGTTCTAAGTCACTACATTGTAGGGTGGTTTTTTTGTTGTATTGTTTCCCATAGCTAGGACGTTAAACCTCCTAACTTGTAATGTAATGAACATTACGTTGGTCCGAACGGCATGATCTATCCTTTTTAGTTAACAAGAAATGATCCATTGACTTTGGGCTATGAGTTAGTGAGTTCGCCACTGGGTACCCGAATCTAATGAAGACCGGTGGTTACAACCACCATATGTTGAGATGGGTACATGCATATTTGTTATTTGATGGCACACATTATGATAGTTAAGGAAAGCTTTTAACAACCAACATGGCAATTTCAAATAAAATATTAAACAATACACAGACATAAGCAACCAGAAAAACAAAAACATCATACAAAATCAAGGGTATTTAATTGGTCATTTAAAGTCTATTGTGAAGCTTAGCCCTCGACATCCCCAGTGGAGTTGCCACTGTGAGAGACCCGCAGGGGGGGGGGGGGAATTAGGGTGCTCTCAGAAAAGGGTGTAGGCATCGGTACCTTCCCTTTTCAGGATTCCATGGAGTCACCACTTATTTTATAAGTAAAATAAGAAAACTTTACAATTTACAATATATCTTGACTAGAATGCATTTTTATTGATTGGAAACAATTACATCTTGGTAGAAAGAACTTTACATTACTTTGATTCCTAGGTACAATCTAATAAAAAAGGAAAAATACAAAACTTTGTTTCCTAGTTATATACTACCCAAAATAGAAATAAGACACTAAATCTACCAACCTAAAATTCTAAGGTTCGGGGGCTAGGTTATAGGATGAGAAGGTTTTAGGCACCCACCCTCAATGGCGGCTCCAGGAATGTTTTTCAGGTGGTCCTTAAGAAGCATAAATTACACAATCTAATAAAAAGAGAAATTCATATATTGACAACAATAACAAAAAACAAAAAATATAATAATAATAAAAACGCAAATACATAAAGTTTTACAATTTCCTTCTACAAATTTTCATATTTTGAAATCGTTGCATAATTTTTTTTTTTAATGTCTTGTTCACTTACTTTTAACGCCCACAGGCCTAGTTCACTACCCCAATCCAATGCCATCCCCCCCCCCCCCCAAAAGAGACAATAGCCAATCAACACAATTACTTACACTCCTAAAAAAAATAAAAAATAAAAACACAATTATATACACTCACACAATTACACAAAGGCCAGAGATAAGAGCCTGAGTCTAAGTCAAAGACTCACAGGTCAGACTACTTAGTGGATATGGGAGAAAACTAAGATACCTTGTGGGCTTGCGTTTGAGGCCACTCAGGTGAGGCGATGAGGGCTGGCTAGGTTGGGTTACCAAATTAGCGGCAGCTGGCTCTAGGCCAAGGCAATCTCGCCGTCGCCACTAATATGCTCTAGGACAAGGTCTTGTTGATTGCTGAGGTTCTTATTTCCCTTTTAGGTTAGAAATTTTTTTGGTTTAAAATTTAATTGGGTATTTAGTTTATAGAAATTTAATTATTATTATTATTTTTGATTTAAAAATTTGTTTGAGTAGTGAGTGAGGACTAATCTTGGGCTTTTTTTCCTGAGGTTTTTATTGGGCATGTTATTATTATAAATTTATTTTGGGCTTTTTCTTTTTGCTTGAAAAACCTAATATATTGTTAAGTGGACCAAATTATGGACCAAAGTTTATTTTTATTGGGCATAAAAAAAACTGAGGGTGGTCACAAAACTTTTTTTAAGGGTAGACAAATATAAAATTTTAAATTATTACATATAAATTTTTTTTTCCTAGGTCAGGGTGGTCCTGTGACCACCTTAGCCTCAATGTGCCGCCGCCCCTGCCCACCCTACCCAGACAGAGTCTGGTCTTCTAGACTTTAAATGACCATTAAAAACCCATATTCATAATGTCAAATGATGTACAACACATGCCATATCAGATCCTAGACCTAGGGCTAAAATGCTTTTTAAGAACCTTAGATCTGCACTTTATTTTATGTGAAAAAAAGTTTAGTGAGAATGTTTAATGAAAAATTTAGATCTGAGTTTTTTTGTGAAAGAAAGAGAATGAATTTTCAATAAAAATTCAGATTTGGTTTGGATTTTTCAATGTGGGAAAAAACAGATTTTTATTTTGATAACACCAATTTTCTTATGAAAAATGAGATCTAGTTTTTTCTATAAAAAAAAAGGGTCAGATTTTATTTGGAAAAATGCAGATTGAATTTTTTTATTAAAAATAGACTAGATTTTTGTAAACAAAATATAGATAAGATTTTATAAACAAAATACATATAAGATTTTATAAACAAAATGCAGATAAGATTTTATAAATAAAATACAGATCATATTTTATAAATAAAATACAGATCTAGTTTTAGTTTGAAAAACATAGAGAAAAATGCAGATTTGATTTTAGTTTTAAAAACTTAGAGAAAAATGCAGATTTGATTTTGGTTTTGAAAAACATAGAGAAAATTGCAGATTTGATTTTGGTTTTGAAAAACAAAATACAGATAAGATTTTATAAATAAAATATAGATCTGGTTTTAGTTTGAAAAACAAGAGAAAAATGCAAATTTGATTTTGGTTTTGAAAAATATAGAGAAAAATTGCAGATCTAACATCTCAAGAAGAAATTCACCCTAGATCTAGGCATGTTCATCAACTAATCATGTGAAAATTTTGAAAGCAGGAAGGAAGCATGCAATAACATATGACTGATATGGTTATTTAAACACAAGAAACAGCATCACATTCATGGAAAATAAAGCATAGATGAAAGCATGTTCTTGGGATTAAAATAAATCATGTTTTGGAAGCAAAGTTAGAATCATACCTGCATGAACGTATTCCGCAAGCAGAGAACCATCCTAGAGATCAAAGAGAATGAATTTCTAAGGATTTAAGTGAAGCCTCTTAACAGAAAAGAAATTCCTAAAGCAAAGCTTCCAGAACTTCTTTAACGTAAGGGGAGAGAGAAGTTAGAAAAATGGGTCCTGATTTCTGATTTTAGTTCCCTATTTATAAAGGTTTGGTGCTTAAAAAATTAGGTCGAATTCTTATCCCTAAAAATTCGAAATGGATGAGTTTTATTTTGATCAGAACATTTCTAGGCCGGGCCTCAAAGTTGTGCCAATTGGCCCTTTCAAGTGCCGAGCCCAATTCCTAAGTTTGGTTTGATCTGGACTTTTTTTTTAGGAATTTTATGAGTCGGGAATTGCACCTGTACATATTTTTAACTCGTATTCCTAAATAAATCCCTTTTATTTTGATAATCAGGTCCTTAAAACAATAATTATCTGATAGATAAATATTCTAAAAAGACTTAATTATCAACAATTCCCTTGTTATCTGATTATCCATTTTATTCCTATGTAACCAAGCTTATTTTTGACAAAAACCAACAACCAACAATTGATCACATAATTATTTAATAAATTTTTATTGTTTAACCAATCAAAATTAATTTCAATTAATCACACTTGATCGACTTCACCCCCATATAATGCATGTAGACCGTGAACATTTGATCTTGTGATATCTTTCAATCTGACAGTCCGATTTGGGAATCGGGTATACCATCGCGACCGTTAGGATCTCAAGATCATTTTTATGATATGTAATTAATGATTTAATGCATGAAATGCAACTATGATTTTTGGGTATTTGAAATGGTCATTTTAGTCATCTTCCAAAACTAAATTGTGGGTGTAAAATCGAGTGTCTACAGGTAGGATTCATCAAACTTGTGCACCAAGCCGATTGGATAGCCAATGTTATGCCTGTACCCAGGAAGGATGGAAAGGTAAGGATGTGTGTGGACTTTAGAGACCTAAACAAGGCTTGCCCCAAGGACGATTTCCCCCTCCCTCATATAGATGTCTTAGTGGATAATATCGCCGACAGTGCCTTGATGTCTTTCATGGATGGATTTTCGGGATATAACGAAATCAAGATGGCTCCTAAGGGCATAACTAAGACTACCTTCACCACAAAAAGAGGAATCTATTGTTACGCCGTGATGTCATTTGGGCTTAAGAATGTGGGTGCAACTTACCAAAAGATGGCTATGTTTTTGTTATATGACATGATGCACAATGAGGTAGAAGTGTATGCTGATGACATGATCGTGAAGTCCAAAGATAGAGAAGGCCACATAGTTAATTTAAGGAAATTCTTTGAGACGATCAAGGAGTATATGTAGATACCATATTTTGCCTGCCCTCGATTTGCATGTTGGACCCCGAAAATTCCAAAAATATTGCCTTTTCTCCATGGGGCCTTGCAAACATCTAGATTGACGTGGCGCAACCCGTTCAGGCATTGGAGCACTCGAAGTGCCTTTTCCGGTCAAATTGGCCAAAATACCCCTAGTCAACCCTAAGTTGATCGAAAGTTAAACGAGGTCAAAGTCCTCCCGAAACTATATTTTTCATGCTTTTACATCAAACCCGAGCCACTCGGAGATTTTGTCAACTTTGACTAACTTTGACCCAATGCTGACTCCCAAAGGTACCAGAAACCCTAATTTTGATCTGATTGTTATAATGGCCTGGGACTAGTGGCATTGCGAAGATTATCAAATTTCCTTTCTAACGACTATTCATGGGTCAAAATTGGAGTTAAAATGGTTGAGATATCCAAAAAATCGTACAAAGCGCATAAGCACGCTTCCCGAGGTTATAACTTTTGATCTGACTTTTAGATTTCCAATTTCTTTAGTGTTATGGAAACTAGAAATCTGGAGCTTTCCAGGGACACCAAGATCAACTCAATCCGAGTTTGGGAAGACCTTCAAATACGCGTCCAGAGTTGGACCATAAAAAGCCAAAACTATTGATGTCAGCAGAGGTGGCCGGTGGCAGTGGCCAGGGGCTACTCAAGGGTCGTCGGAAGTCGAAGGGTCAGATTTTGGCTATAAATACTCCCAGACCCCTCATTTTGCAAAAAAAAGAAGAAGATTTTGGCAATTTTTTGGATAGATCCTCTCTCTTTTCCTCTCTAATTTCTCTCCCAAACATATCCAAACATATCCAAACACCTTTGATTCTTCTCTTTTCCCCACAATCACAAGGTAGTGTTCTTGCACTCAATCTTTCTCTCCTTGGTTCCATATCTTGGATTTGAGGTTTAGGGGTGTAGATGTGGCTTTTTAGCTACAATCCACACTCTTTTGTTTTCATAGCTTTTTCTTGCTCAAAATTTGCTTTATTGCTTTTGCTAGCATGTTCTTTTTTATTTTTTTTTATTTTTTTATTTTTTATTTATTTTTTTTTATTTTTTTATTTTTTTTTTTATTTTTTTATGGCTTCCTAGCATGTTTTATGGTTTTTCTAGCATGTTTCCTTGCTCTTTGCCATGATTTATCACTTTGATGTTGTTGGCCTAGCCTTCTTGGGCTAAGATATGCTTAGATCTACATGTTTATGCTTAGATCTACATGCCTATGCTTTCTATGCCATGCTTGTGCTTAGATCTACATGCCATGTTTATGCTTAGATCTATATGTTTTTGCTTAAATCTATGTGCCTATGTTTAGATCTATGTCTCTTTAGGCCCTATGTCATGCCTATGTTTAGATCTATGTGTTTATGTGCTCTGTTCCATGTTTGTGTGCTTAGATCTTTAGTGTTGGTTGTTAATGCCATGTGCTTCTATAGCCCTTTTGTCCCTTGATATCTCTATTTCTTGTGTTTTGGCCCTTACTGGTGGGGTGTAGATCTAGATTCCGTGGTCTAGGCCTACATCCATATACCTAGGCCTATATCAAAGGGTTTGCATCATTTCCCTATATGCATGTGTATGTTTGCTTGCTTCTGTGCTTTATGTCTATGCTTGCATCTCAAGATCTAGGCTTTGCCATGCTTTGTGCCCCCCCTGTGGGCTTGTTCTTGTGTGGTTACATCCATCCCTCTCGTGGCCTATTGGGGTGTAACCACTTGTGAGACGCATCCCCGTGATGTCGGTTTGCTTGATGCGTACCTTTTCTCCGCCCCATGTGATGTTGCTTGCCACGCTTGCTCAGTGCCACCTGTTTGGCTTTCTTTGCTTCTATGCATTCTTTTTGTACGCTTGCTTACATGTTCATGCATAAGTCTTTGCTTGCTTCTGTCATTAAGCCTAATTCCTACTATCTCGTGCAGGTTCACACCCGTCTTTGATACACGAGACCCTGAGTCCCTTTTAGGAATTTTGCTTGATGGCACATGTGTTGCCCATACTCCAATCTAATGGAACTATGGATACTCGATCCAAACCTACATTTGTCCTCCTAGGACACCCTCTTTTGTTTGATAACATGCTTGTTTGCCATTTCATATGCTTAGCATGCTTTGTTTGCCCCTATTTGGCTCTCTTTGTTAGTATGTTCTTTGCATGCTCTCCCTATCTCCTTTGTTTCTTTCTTTGCTTGTTTGCTGGCTTGTTTCCTTGTTTGTTGCATGTATATGCATGGAGCGAGGATGCTTGGAGTAAGGGCATGACCTCCTAGGCGCAAAAAAAAAGGGTAAAGATGCAAGCAAGAAGATGCAAGCCCAAAAAAGGCAATGTTTAGTAGATTGGAGGCCTAGCCTTCCCGAGTGGTTATGTCCTTCTATCTCCCTCCTTTAGCCTCTTCTTTAGAGTGTGTATTAGGGTCCCCCTCCATGTACCCCTTTTACTTTTCCTGCTTTTTGCTTGGGCCGCATTCCTTGGGTATGGCAATGTCTATTTTATATTTCCTGTACCTTGCTGGACCATACCCTTGGAACATTGGCAATGTCTGATTTACTTTCCCGCTCGACCCTCTTTAGTCATGAGAGCTCTCGACCTTGTAGTCTGGGTATGTGCTTAAGGCGATTGCCGTAGGTGCATATTCATGCTATATTGTGTGCTTGATCATCTCAGTGTGATTGTCCTGATCCATGTCACCCAGTGACACTGGTTTCCCCATGTATGCGACACACATTAGCACGCTTGGTACTTTAAAGGGCTTCAACTCATCTCCGTACGAGTATGTCGATATGTGCCGTATACACATATGCGAAACCCTGCCAGTGCGCCATAGCGCACCAAAGGCGAAACTCTGCTGAATTTTCACAGTGAAAATGAGACACCCTGTTGCCGTATTCTCACAGTGAAATCTTGGTGAGAATAGCGTTTTGTGTTCTATGATGCACTTGAGGTGAAGTGCTACTAGATTTCCGCCACGGAAATAAGGCAAAATGCTGTTGAATTTTCGCCGTGGAAATTTTGCTTCGATTCCAAACGCATTGAGAAAGCATTGATTGGGACCAAACCCATTCCAAAATCAAACCTCAAAGCTCAACATGTTTAAAGCCCCATAAGCTAATGCCAATAGCTTGTTTTTAATTGTCAATGTCTAAAAATTACGGTTTTACCAAAACAAAGGACTGTCCTTGGATAGGCACTGTGGGGTGCCTAACACCTTCCTTACATGTAACCAGACTTCCGAACTCAAGAATCAATATTTTTTATCCATCCATATTAGATTAGGAAAAATGACCTTTTTTCTTAGCCTAGGATCAATAGAGTCAGGTGACCAATCACACCTTAGAAAAACCCAATGATTGGTGGTGGCTTCACTTACCCTTGGTAATTCCTTAAAAATTGACTCAGATTCCCATCACAAACCTAAAGGTAACGACCCTCCTTCACACAAGCACCTGTAAAGGCTCCTAGAGGAAGCCCTTCGCATGAGCGTTGCTGCGATAGGTGGTTGAGCAGCCACGAGGCGTCGACAGACTGGCGACTCCACTAAGGACATTTAGAGAGTTTATCCTTTAGAGCTTTTGATAAAACCATAATCTTTGGACATTGGCTTTCAAAGGGAGCTTTTGAAAAATGCTTTTACTATATCCTAGTAAACTATTTTCAAAACTTAAATATATTTTCCAAAATGTTTTTCAAAATGGTTTTCCCAAAAACCGGCTTTGAGATATCTTCGTATGTGAAGCTTTTGTGCTTTCCTAAGCATACTTTACAACTTTCCTTCACATGTACGAACCTAGGGTAGTAGATTTAATTTCTGCTACACCTTTATCTATTCATATATCTGTTATGCTTGGAAAGTCTTTCCCCTTCCATTTCAAAATGCATGACATCACCCCTCATATTGAATTGAACCCGGACACAACATTGAAGGCTAATGCTGGATGCATATACCTCAAATAGTTATTGGATGCCGAATTGTAGGCTTTTCCTGGGTCCATAGGTGGACAGGATTATGTTGAAAAGGCCCCTTTGATCCGCTTTGTCTTACAACTTCTATGAAGAGAAGGATTATATGATTGAGGTCCCCCTTAGGAATAGGACCAACTTACTTGTTAAGATGTGTCTCATATAGTTGGCCTAGACTATGTCAAACTCGTGAGAACTAGAAAGAGCCAAGATCGAGTGAACATCCAAGCCTGGGGTAGGATATCCTTGTAGGATTGTTTCTAAATGAGTCAAGGGGAAAGTGTCCATTTCCGTTTGCAGGTTTGCTCTTTTAGCTTGCATCAAAGAGTCATGCCCTACTCCAGGTTCTATCCGTCCTTTTTTCGCAGCATTTGTGATTAAATCCCTAGGGAAAAGCAACCACGTTTCTTTCACATTAGATCATACTCGGTCCCTAAGGGTTTCCAACCCTAGGGCATGCATACATTCACTCATCTTGGACCGATCTCAATCATTAACTCAATTTTACCTTGCACTTCGCGATGCGTGCTGTCAAAGGCTCTAATGATCATAGTGCTAGGCTTGATAAGAGACATATCCACCTTCAGGCGCACAAGAGTGGCCATTGGGTAGACATTTAGGGTTGATCCATTGTCGATTAGCACCCTTGTGACAATCATGTCTTCACATTTGACTACGATATGCATGGCCAAGGTATGATTTCTATCTTCTGGAGGCAACTCGTCATCGGAAAAAGAGACTTTGTTGGTGGCCAACACCAATATACCATACCCTTGAAGGAGGAGTCTATAATACCAGTAGGAACATACGTTTCCTTCAACACCTTCAATAGAGCTTCATGATGGACCTTGGAAGTTGGCAACAGGGCTAAGGTAGATATTTGAATTGGAGATTTGTTCAACTGCTAAATCACACTATAATTGGCCTTTCAGATGGTTTTCAAGAATTCCTCGGCTTCTTCAGTGGTGATCCTATTCTTGACTAGCTAGGCCGTGCTTTTGCCAATCTCTTTCCTCCTTTTTTATAGTTCTTCAGGAGTATAACATCGACCACTCCTAGTGAGTTCGGTTAGGCCTAAAGAGATATTAGAGCAAACCTCTTCCTTTCTAGTTCGGGTGGAAATCAAAGTCACATCGTATTTCCATAAGACAAAATGGCTATCTTGGTATGGGAAGGGCTTCGGCATACGGATGACCACGCCTTCTTGAGTCTATAGATTTGATGCCAAGGAGAACATCTTTGGACTAATGATGACTGGGCTGGGTAGAGAAGCTTGTAAAGCTTTTGGGCCAGGAGCCCCAGAGATTCCTTGGATAGGCTTTGGCAGAATTAGAGGATTGAAACCTCGAATGGTGAGAACGACAGGGGTTCCCTTCTGGATAAATCCTAGAAATGGCTCTGCGACTGCAAGTAGTGCCAAGACTAGAGGAGTAAAGCCTTTAATGGCTGGCATTGTTTGTCCTTTCTTTAGAGCTGACGCCCTTGAATCCACAGGTGATTCTGTAATCTCTTTGATAATGACCGAAGTCGGAGGAGCTGGAGGAATCCTACATAAGCGCTTTTGCAAGTATTCGTCCCAATCCTTCCTTAATCCTATTGACATAGCACTGTGGCTAGTTCTCGCTTGGGTACTCGTAGGGCATAGGCTGGCTACCATGCAATCACTCCTGCACACGGATTCTCTTTCGATCTAGATGATACCACGGTCGGCTAGACTCTAAACTTATGCTCGGAGCATTCTACAATCAAATAGGGCATGTCGGTCCCCACTGTCATAGAATGTGCAAATTTTGTAGTCAAAACCTGGAGCTCCTATGTTCTCGAGAACGATGTGACTTTCTTGGGCTAGGGCTCGTAGCATGGCTTTCCAAGGGAATGAAGGGGATGAGAAATTAGGGATCGTCTCCTCCACTACAGAGATAGCATTCACGTTCCCTTCCTGATGAGGAGGCAAGGGGTTAGTGATGACATTTGGCTTGGCCGCATTGTCGAATTGTACTAACTTGTTGTCGATGAGATCCTGGATTCGGTGTCTCAAATTACTACACTTTTCTAGGGTATGTCCCTCGGCTTTAAAATGGTGTTCACATTTCTTGGATCGATCAAAACTAGGTAGAGGAGGACTGTTTCTAGGTCTCACGAATAATGGAGTCACTAGCTTCTTCTCCAATAGATAAGCATAAAGCTCTGCCATGGTGTGGGCACAAGGAGGGAGTCGCCACCTAGTTTTTGCAATGGTTTAGGAACCATATATATAGCATCCTCTCGAGGAAAGACCTTTTGATCTTACTACTAGAGATATGGGTTCGGAGTTTAGGTACGCTCTTGGGAAGGAGTTAGGCACCCAAGATCGCCTAACTTTAAGGTTGGCCTCCCATCATTGTGTCTTACGTTTTAACTTCATTAAAAATATGTTCAATACTTGTATTTCTAATTCACACACACACTAGCATACATCTAAGAATACAACATGGCATCATCATCCCAAAACACACACATATATGATAGCAAAAGGAAGCCAAACCACACACATATCTATCTATAAAGCAAAAGGAAGCCAAACCGCACACATATACAAACCCTAGCATTCATCTGGCATGTTAAAACCCTATCATACATCTAGAACAAGGCAACAACTTGATTGTGGCAGCAAGGTATCATGACAATCACAAAATCATATAAAGCATACAATTGGAGATAAAACAAACATTCAAACGACATACATCATCAGATGCATGTTCATACCAATGTATGACTTACCTTCACTTACCTTTCAGCAACACAGCACCTATGGCATTAATGCATGGACATGTGAATGAATGGCATGGCATTAAAACTAAGAAACCCTAATCTAAACATATGATAGAAAATAAACAAACAAACATGTGAAGGCAGAAGCAAAACAAACAAATAAAAATTAGGGCTTCTGGGCAGCGGTTCACGCACACAAGAACAGGCCTGCGTACGCATAATCAAGCCTGCGTGCGCAAGCAAGATTATGCGTACGCAAGTCCTTGCATAGAAAACCTAACAACATGAAAACAGAGCAGAACTTTAAAACGAAAATTCTAACAACCTAACATGCATTTTAAGCATACAAAAACTTAAACCTAATCTAGAAAAACATATTAAAACATATTCTAACAAGAAAACAGGACAAATAGAAGAATTAAAAGAATAAAAAGAAAGGAAAAGGAAAAAAGCAAAGTTTAAACTAATACCTCAAAGAAAAGCTCTTCAAGCTTGATTTTGACCATTCCCCTCAGTCAAGTCTATTCACAAACCAATAAGAAAGTGATTAGCAATGTTAAACTAAAAGGATTGGGGCCAAAAAAGGACCCAATAAAAAAAAAATTTGACTTGAGGGTGTTTTGTGAAAAACCCCCTTTTGATTCACTATTTTCTAGTGAATCTTGTATTTTTCCCGTGGGATTTTTGTGTGTTTTGAAAATGTACCATGTAAGACTTTATATAGTGGAAAAAATGGGGTTTGGAACGGCTCCCAGATGATGTGGGATTCAATCCAAACCTCAACCATTATTGTAGAAAACTTGCCTTTTTCATACTTCTGAAACCCTAGTTGCATACACAGGAGTGTGTCTGCGTACGCATACTTTGGCCCACATACGCAGGCCGTTGCCCACGTACGTGGGCTGAGGGCCACTTTGGTAATTTAATTTCCAAAAATAGATTTTTGCTCATTTAAGAAGTTATATTTTCCATTTTTAACATTCTTCAAGTCAATTTGATATCTGATTGGGCTCTAAACTGGCCTTAGGCCTTAGAGTTCGAGCATAATTGGGGAACGGGGGCCCGAGTCATAAGGAGTACAAAATGCGGTGTCTACAGATGCCCCTGTTTTGATTCGTGAGCTTTGCTAACGGAATTAGAAGAATAAGAGACAAAATATTTTGTTTTGGCCCAACCCATGCACACGACACACATCATGCATACATGGGACGGGGTGCAACTCCGGAGAGCTGCGTGGGATTCGTATGTCCGAAGTCCCACCTTTGTTGCTCGGGAAATGAGCAACAACAGGTTCACTATCCTAGAACTTGTTTTGCCACTTGCAAGCAAATGGCGAGTGACTCACTATCCTTAAGTCACTTAAAAAGAAAAAAGAAAACAAACAAAGGTGCTTTTATGAGCTAACCCAATAAACAACAAAAGGATACGGTCTCTATGGTGTCCATCCGGGGCTCTTTCCTCAAACTTCTCTGGGTGACTCGCTCTTCTTGCCTTCTTCGCTTCTTTCTCTACCTTTTCTGGTGAGGCCCTTGCCTCATGTTGACCTTGGTTTTTTCTCTATCACTATCTCTACCTTTTTTTACCGTGCCTGCATGTTCAATTCCCGGAGGATATGTGCACGAGTAGTCTTGATTGTTAGACCCACTAGGGGTGGTGACAACTCATTGAGGAGTAGGTATGTATGGAGAGGAATCTTTTGCCTTTTTCTTGGGGATGAGAAACTCACTGAGGAGTAGTAGAAATGGACTCACTGAGGAGTAGTGTAGCTTTGTAGATATGTGATCCACTGGGGAAGAATCTTCTGCTTCCTTAATGCTATGCTGAGGACTTTGAGGAAGAATCTTCTGCTTCCTTACTGGGGATTGTTTAAGTATACTAGGGTCCATCATGGAAGAATCTTCTACCTCCTCCATAGGGATGACGTCCTAGATATGCTTGATCTGTTGGGGAAGAATCTTTTGCTTTCTTACTGGGATAATGTTTTTGATTTTATGTGATTTGCCAGAAATGGTTTTGGGATGCACATGCCTTACTGGGGGGAAAGAGTCTTTTACTTCCTTTACTGCTCACTGGGGAGTCCTTGATGATTTTGTTCCCAATTGGGGCAATCTTGAGATGTTTGTTTCTTTTTTGAAAGAAAAGAAAAGTTTTTTTTTTTTTTTTTTTTTTTGTTCATGACTAAACTACATGTAGTTTAGCCATCAGATGTGTTCCCGCCTTTTCATTTTTTTCTCCAACGGTTACCAACCGTTTCTTTTTCTTCTTCATTCTCTTCATCTCCCTCATCTCTTCATATTCTTCATAAATCTTTTTTTTTTCTCTCTACAAAACCTCCCTCTCCTCTCTTTTCCCCTCACCTTCTGATTCTCTCAATCTCTCAAACTCCCTCATTCTCTCATTTTCTCTCTAAACTCTCTTCATCTTCTCCAATGGCACCCAAGGCCAAGAAGTCCTCCTACGTCATTTCCTCTAAATGCATTTCACCTCATCCGTTGGAGTGGGGTAGTGAGATTGATGGGGCCTCCACCATTGACATACCGGCCAGAGAATCACATTCCCATGGCTAAATCTGTAAGTTTTTCAACTTTTCTCATTTTTCAAGTTTCTCTTTGATCTTCCATTTTGATGTGTTTTTGGACATGTAAATGCTTGGGTTTTGTTGTGGAATGGGTTTAGATGAAAACTTGATACATTAAGAGGGGTAGGAACATGTTTAGGAATGATTTGGGGTGATATATGCTGGAAAATGTCAAAGGATTATTCCTATTTGTGCTTCTACGTGAGTGGGCTTGAGCCTGCGTACGCAGCTTGAATTCATGCATACACAGATCTGTTCTTACGTACGCATGTCTGTTCTTGAGACTCTGCGTATGTGAGAATGGGCCTGCATATGCGGGGTCCTGTCTGCGTACGTGGACTTTGACCCGCGTATGTGAGATGCCTGGCAGAGGCCTTACTCTGCCCCTTTTGTCATTTTTGTAATTGAACATCACTACATCCTTCTTTTTATCTTTATTCTTGCATCGAAAACACCATTTCTCATCATTTTTGCTTGAATCAAGAATCTAATGTCATCTTCTTCTTTTGTAGTCCTCATCCCTTTATGCTGGTAGGAGAAACACCAATAAGGTGGTAAAGTGGTACAACCTTCTTGTCCCTGAAACCAGGGCCTTTATCAGGGAAGCAGGCTTCGAGTATATCATTGGCCTTCTTCCGGAAAGGTCCGCGAGTGCTACCTTTGATCCAAGAGGAAAGATGAAGCTAAGATGGTTTAGGCCTTCTATTATCAAGAAGATCATGTCAAGAGGTGCTAAGAGAATTACAAATTTAGATGGGGAAGAGATGCTTTGCCCAATCAACATGGATAGACTCCGAAGATACAACATTTGAAAAAAAGAAGGAAAAAGCTTGCCAGGTTGAAAACCCGAAAGGGCAGCCTAGGAAAAAATTAAGGCAAAAGGACCCCGCTAGGTTGAAAACTCAAAAGGGCGATCTAGGCAAAAGATAGGGGCAAAGACCATAGGCATGGAAAAAATTCCTCAAAGGATGTCATGGGAAAAAATTACATGGCATGGAAAAAAAAAAAAAAAGAAAAAAAAAAAAATGATGACAATAGGCAAAGATAATAAATTGGTGTTTCTCTTATTGCTCAAGTTAAAAGATGATAAGTTGTTTCTATAGGGGATTTGGAACATTCCAATCCTTTATTAAATTCATAAGAAAAGACATGAGAATCATAAGTGCAAAAAAGTAAAATTTGGGGCATATCAAGGTGGTTGGTCAGTCTTTCTTTTGATTGGACTTTTGTATGCTTTCTTAGCTATGTGAACCCACTTTATGATAGTTTCCAAGTCATTTCTTATGTCTTGAAGTTGGATGAAACAATTAAAGCTTCTCATATGGCCATATCGGGGAGAGGTAAAAGGGAAGGAAAGAAGGCATGAGTGAAAGGAAAAGAACGAGAGAGAGAAAAAATGAGAGTTCAAAGACGATATATGGAGCCTCGATGGGCTGTGTCGAAGCCTCGCGGCTGCTCGACCACCCATCGCAGCGTCGCTCGCGTGTCTCTACTCCCTTCGATGGAGGAAGGATATGGAGTGTGTCGTACCTCGGGTGGGTGACTAGAATATGAGTCGATTTTATGGAAATAACCAAGGGTAAGTGAAGTTGCCACCAATTATTGGGTTTTTCTAAGGTGTGATTGGTCACCTGACTCTAGTAGATTTTATTACCAATCTTAGGTTAAGAAAAAGGGCATTTTTCCTAATCTAATGTGGATGGGCAAAAAACCTTGATTCTTGAGTTCGAAAGTCTAGTTATGTGTGGGGAAGGTGTTAGGCACCCCACAACGCTTGTCTGTAGACAGTCCTTTGTTTTAGTAAAATCATAATTTAAGGACATTGGCAATTGAAAATAAGTTATCGGCATTAGCTTTCGGGGCTTTAATGTGTTGGGTTTTAAGGTTTGGTTTCGGAATGGGTGTGGTCTTGATTGATGCTTTCCAGGTGTGTTTGGAAATGTTGCCGAATTTCCACGGTGAAAATATGGCAGCGCTTCGCTTTATTTTCGTGGCGAAAATTCGGTAGTGCTTCGCCTCAGATGTGTCATAGCACACAAAATGCTATTATCACCAAGCTTTTGACATGAGAATACGACAATAGGGATGCCCCATTTCATGGAGAAAATCCAGTAGAGTTTCGCGTTTGGTGTGCTATGGCGCACTGGCAGGGTTTCGCGTCTGTGTATACGGCATGTATAGACATGCTCGTACTGTGAAGAGCCAAAGCCCTACAAAGTATCAAGCATGTTGATGCATGTTGCATACACGGGGAAACCAATGTCACTTGGTGACATGGATTAAGACAATCACACCGTCATGATTATCGTTAACACAAATATAGCATGAATATGCACCTACGACAATCGCCTTAAGCACATACCTATACTACAAGGTCAAGAGCTCTCATGACTAGAGAGGAGCACTCACGTAACCACAAGAGTCCATCATACAAAGTGCACAATCATCCATATACAAGCAGATCTAGATATACATATATCATGCACAATGCAACCATATAGAGTGGGAAAGTAAATCAGACATTGCCAACGTTCCAAGGGTATGGCCTAACAAGGTATAAGAAATGTAAAACAGACATTGCCATGCCTAGGGAACGTGGCCCAAGCAAAGAGTAGGAAAAGTAAAAGGGGTACATGGTGGGGGAACCCTAATACATGCTCTAGAGAAAAGGCTTAAAGAGAGAGAAAGAGAAGACCGCTCTTGAGGGGCTAGGCCCCCTATTCTACTGAACATTGCCCTTTGTGGGCTTGCATCCTTGCCCTTTTTGCTTGTGCCTAGGAGGTCGCACCCTTGCTCCAAATGTTCGTACTCCATGCGTGTATATGCAAAGAAAAAAGAAACAAGCCAGCAGACAAGCAAAGAAAAAAACAGAAGGAAAAGCATGCTAAAGACAAGCAAGGAAAAGACGCCAAGCGGGGGCAAACAAACATGTGAAGCACATGAAGAGGCAAACAAACATGTTATCAAACAAAAGAGGGTGTCCTAGGAGGATAAACGTAGGTTTGGATCGAGTGTCCATAGTTCCATTGGATTGGAGTATAGACGACACACAGACTCATGCATGAACATGTAGGCAATTGTGTAAAGACGCAAAGAAGCAAAGAAAGCGAAACGGGTGGCGTTAAGCAAGCAAGGCGAGCATATCAACATCGTACGAAATGGAGAAAGGTGTGAATCAAACACACTAACACCACGAAGGTGTATCTCATAAGTGGTGACACCCAATTAATCCCTAGGAGGGACGGGTGCGACCATACAAGCACAAGCCCATGGAGGGCACAAAGTATGGCAAAACCTAGATCTAGAGAGGCTAACATGGAGATAAAGTATAGAAGCAAGCAAGAAAACATAGATATGCAAAGGAAATGATCCAAACCTTTTAATATAGGCCTAGGTGTATGGGTGTCGGCCTAGACCACGAGATTTAGATCTACACCCCACCAATGAGGGCCAAAACACAAGAAAGAGAGATATCAAGGGACAAAAAGGGCTAAAGTAGCACATGGCATAGCAACCAACATAGATCTGAGCACACAAGCATGGCACGGAGCACATAAACATATACATCTAAGCGTAGGAACATAGATCTAAACACTAACATGTAGATCTAAGCATAAACATGGCAAGGAGCCTAAAATCATGTGGATCTAAGAACAAATATTAAATTTAGACATATCCTAACCCAAGAAGGCTAGGCCAACAACATCAAAGCGATAAATCGTGGCATAAGCAAGGAAACATGCTAGAAAAACTATAAAGACAAGCTAGGAAGTAAGAACATGCTAGGAAAAGTAATAAAGCATTTTATCAAGCAATATAAAGCTAGGAAAGGATATAAAAAGAAAAGGTGTGGATTGTAGCTAAAAAGCTACATCCATACCCCTAAACCTCAAATACAAGGTATAGAACCAAGGAGAGGAAGATTGGGTATAAGAACACTACCTTGATGATTGTACAGAAAAGATGAGAATCTAAGGTGTTTGAGGGTGTTTCGATGTGTTTGGGAGAGAAATTAGAGAGAGAAGAGAGAGAATCTACCCAAAAAGCTGCCTATAACCTTTTTTTTTTTTTTTTTTTTTGTGCATAATGAGGGATTTTGGGTCATTTATATTGAAAAAATGACCCTTCAGCATCCGGCGCACCTTGTAGGGCTGCCGGCCGTTGCCACCCTGCTAATGTCAGCACTTTCGGCCTTTTCCCAGTTCAAATTTGGACACATATTTGAAGGTCTTCCTGGACTCGTATTGAGTTGATCTTTGTGTCCCTAGAAAGCTCTGGATGTCTAGTTTCTAGAACACTAAAGAAATTGAAAATTCAATGGTCAAATCAAAAGTTATGGCCTCTGGAAGCATGCTAACGCATTTTTCACGATTTTCTAGATATCTCAACCGTTTTAACTCCGGTTTTGGCCCATGAATAGTCGTTGGAAAGGGAATTTGATAATCTTCGCAATGGTGTTTCTTCTAAGCCATTCTGACAATCGGATCAAAATTAAGGTTTCTGGTGCCCTCAAGAGTCAACCTTGGGTCAAACTTGGTCAAAGTTGACAAAAATCACCAAGTAGCTTGGGTTTGATGTAGAAATATGAAAAATGTCATTTTGGGGTGATTTTGACCAACTTTGACTTTTGGTCAACCCAAGGTTGACCAAGGGCATTTTGGTCAATTTGATCGAAAATGGCACTTTGAGTGCTTTGATGCCCGAATGGGTTATGCCACGTCAATCTAGATGCTTCCGTGGCCCTGTGGAGAAAAGATAATAGTTTTGGAATTTTTGGGGTTTGGCGTGAAAATTGAGGGCGGACAAAATATGGTGTCTACAGGTTGAAAATTGAAAGGCGATCCATGCAAAAGTTAGAGGGATCCTGCTAGGTCAAAAACCTAGGAAAAAATTAGGGACTGAGAGAAAAGTTTCACCCACTTTGACTTGATGGTATAGGAAAGATGCAAGGGAAACCAAAAGGAGTGAGAGCGTCTTTGGAGTTAGGAAAGATGAAAGAAGGCAGTCAGAACCAAGTTTTCCCTATTTTGAGTATGTTCTCTCCCAAAAGCTTCTCTTGTAAGTTTTATAGCCTAAAAGACTAGTCAAGGCACAATTGAAGCATAGAATTTCCAAGAATAACAGAATGGCATAAAGTTTCCACAAGTTTGTAATTTAAGTACATATCCCGAATAAAAACATAAATGTAAAAGATGTTCTTAAATACAACTTGTTGGGGAGGCCACGATTTGACTCCCTACAACCACTCTAAAAACAGGCCTGTGTGGTGTGATGTCGAAAGCCATAAAAGATTAGAGTATGTCTTCCTCATCACCAATTGGTTTTGAGGTGGAATGACACAGCTCACGATATGACAAAAGGTATCAGAGCCAAGGTCATGGGTTCGAGTCACGTGAGTGTCATTGTGAGGGAGGGATTGTTGGGGGGACCACAATTTGACTCCCTACAACCACTCTAAAAATAGGCTTGCGTGGTGTGATGTCGAAAGCCATAAAAAATTTGAGTGTGTCTTCCTCATCACCAATTGGTTTTGAGGTGGAATGGCACAACTCACAGTCCGACACAACCCAATGTCTTAAACCAAATCTAAAGTGCAGGCATGTGTGCTAAAAAGAGAAAAATGCTAAAAGCAACAAAAAGAGAAAGTATGCTATGCTATGCTGTGTCTGTATATCTGCAGGTCATCAAAAGTGCTTCTTCCTCGGTTGATAGCTTGGAGTCGACTTTGAACCTTCACCACCATCACCATCATCATTATCATCACTAGCATCCTCGCCATCGTACAGCTGTTGGGAATACTCAGTCAACTCTAACTTGAGGTTTCCCACAAGCCAAACGAGCTCCTCAGGCTCCTGAACAGTGGGCTGAATTTTGAAGAAAAAGTTGTTAGAACAGGTGTTGGGATGCAAGAATAGAAAGGAAAGAGAACAAAGATAAAAGAGAACTCACTGCGCATGTGCCATCAGGAAAAGGATAGCCCGTGACATTTGTATTGCGCCCAACAAGACACTCCCAAGCAAAGCCATCAGGGCCGTAGGCATAGATTGACCAGAGCAAACGGGGAGGATTAATAAGAGAACAGTGTGAGAGACTGAGAAACTTCTTGGGGGTGCTCTCAAAAAGAGATTCGGGTGCTTAAGGCACCTCTCGTTTGGGTAATTGTATGAAGTCGCCACTTATTTTTTGTTACCAAAAAAAAAAATAATAATAAAATAAAATTTACATCAAATACATCAAATTTCATTAATTATGTAAATACAATCTTAATCAAATAATCATTACAGGGCTTTGGTCCTAAATACAATCTATAATTTGGTAGAGTAATATTACAGGGCTTTGATCCTAGTTACAATCTACTGAAACAAAAGATAAAACACTAGTCTACCATTCAAAAACCTAAGTTCGGGGGCTAGGTTATGGAATGAGAAGGTTTTAGGCACCCATTCCGCCCAAACGGAGTCTGGTCTTCTAGACTCTACATGACCATTATATACCCTTTCAAAAGATGCATGACATTACAAAGACATATTAAAATCCCTAAATTTAAAATTAATTCACTCTTTGAAAATTCAAAATCTGCAATTTTTATTTAAGAAGAAAACCATTTTTTATTCTAAAAAAAATTTCAGGTCTGTATTTATTGAAAATACAGATTAGTTTTGTATGCTTGAAAAATTCAGATTTGTACTTAATGAAAATACAGACCAGTTTTTGGTTTGGAAAAATTTTCAGATCTGTATTTAATGAAAATACAGATCTATATTTGTTTAAAAAAAATTTAGAAAAAATTTCAGATCTGTATTTAATGAAAATACAGATCTGTGTTTGTTTTTAAAAAAAAGGTTGTAGTGATTAATTTCAGATTTTGAAATTAAAGAAGAATTAAATCATAAGCAAGTTTATCAACTAAAGAAAATTCCAACTAAACATACGAACATGGAATATATAAATTGTGAACAAGATTATATTGACAATAACATCAGACACATATTCATAAAAAAAACATGCAATGAACAACACAAATATATCAGTTAAGAGGAAAGAAAAAAAATAAACACAAGAACAAAATTAAATACCTACTTGCATGAATGTACCCTTCAATGGAAGAATACTTTAGAAATCAAAGAAATTTTCACTTCTTTGAAATCTAAAATATTGTACTTACAAAAAAGAAATTCTTAAAGCCAAGGCTTCCAGAACGTCTTTTACATAAGGGGAGTAAAGAAGTCAGAAAAAGAAGGGTCAGAAAGAGAGTGTTAATTTCTGATATTTTTCCTCTATTTATAGAGGTTGGATGCTTGAAAAATAAGCTGAATAAGATCAAAATATGAATTAGAATGCATTGTTATCCCCAAAAATTCGAAAATGATAAATTAATCACACGTGATCGGTTCCACCCAAACAAAATGCATGCAAATCGTGAAAATTTGATCATGCGATATCTTTCAATCCGACGGTTCGATTTGGGAATCGAGTATACTGTCACGATCGTTAGAATCTCAAGATCATTTTTATGATATGCAATGAATGAATTAATGCATGTAATTCAACTATGATTTTTGGGTATATGAATGGTCATTTTAGTCATCTTCCAAGATTAAATTATGGGTGCAAAATCGAGTGTTTACAGAATGCCCCTCATTGACAGAGCTTGCAAAGCGAATGTCAATGTAAAACAAAGGCACTGATTTTAGCGATCACAATTTAATCGAGGTTGACTTTTCAAAGATTTACTAGCCCTAGAACCTAATACATTGGGACATAGAACTAGTGTTTCGTTATTTTTTTTTTTAAAAAAAAAACTGTGAATACTCAATCTACTTGATAATTGATGAACTTGAATTAAATCTTGAATGCCGATGAGGCAATCGAGAACTATATTCGCTCGATTTGGAATGCTGACTGAGAACTATATCCGGCTCAATTGGAAGATCTAAGGCGACTGAGAGCTGTCTCTATCTCGATCTGAGTCTGGGGTGACTGAGAGCTTTCTCTATCTCGGTCTGAATCTGAGGTGATTGAGAGTTTTCTCTATCTCGTTCTGAATCTGAGGCGACTGATAGGTTTCTCTATCTCGGTCTGAATCTGAAGTGATTGAGAGGTTTCTCTATCTCGGTCTGAATTTGAGGCGACTGAGAGGTTTCTATATCTCGTTCTGAATCTGAGGCGACTAAGAGGTTTCTCTATCTCAGTCTGATTTTGAGGCGACTGAGAGGTTTATCTATCTCGGTCTGAATTTGGGGCCACTAATAGGTTTCTCTATCTCGGTCTGAATCTAGGGCGACTGAGAAGTTTCTTTATCTCGGTCTGAATTTGGGGTGACTGAGAGGTTTCTCTATCTCAGTCTGAATCTAAGGCGACTGAAAGGTTTCTTTACCTCGGTCTAAATTTGAGGCGACTGAGAGGTTTCTCTATCTCGGTCTGAATCTGAGGTGAGTGAGAGGTTTCTCTATCTCGGTCTGAATCTGAGGGGACTGAGAGGTTTCTTTATCTCGGTCTGAATCTGGGGCAGCTAAGAGGTTTCTCTATCTCGGTCTGAATCTAAGGTGACTGAGAGGTTCTCTATCTCGGTCTGAATATGAGGCAACTATGAGGTTTCTCTATCTCGGTCTGAATCTAGGGCGACTGAGAGGTTTCCCTATCTTTTTTTTGAAAAAGGATGGTTGGCTTTATTTATTTCAGAAAAGAAAGGATTTGGCATAGCCAAATTCCCCTACTTCAGAAAATAAATCCATGATTTTGAAAATCTTTATTTTTAAGGAAAAGATGAATTCTTTTTTCTATATGGATGAGGCATGGCAAAATGCCCCTAGTTTAGAAATGGATGCATGATTTTTTTTGAAATCTTGATTTTTTTCGAAAAGATGAGGAGGATGATCTCTTTTTTTTTTTTTTTTGAAAATGAATGAGGCATGGTCGAATGCCCCTAGTTTGCGAATTGATGCATGACTTTTGAAAACCTTGATATTTGAGGAGAAGATTATTTCTTTTTTTTCAAAATGGATGAGGCATGGCCGAATGCCCCTGTTTGACAATACATGCGAATTTTTGAGAAACTTTATTGCATGACCAATTTTGTTGGTGTGAAAAATAGAGCCAAAACGGGCCCACGAAGTGCCCGAAAACACAAAAATAAGACAATTAGGTCATGGCTAGGCTAGGTGCCAATCGGCATTCTTTGAGTGCCAATCGGCACTTAGGGAGTGCCGATCGGCACTTTTGAAAAATATTTTCTCCGTTTGGGACCTTGAAACACTTTCCCAGTCAGCTGCAAACTCTTTAATCCTATTTAAACTTGGTTAGAGACTGAGGGAGCTTATTTTAGCATTAAACCTTCAAACAATTCTCTACATCACAGTTATCAAGACACAGCAATCACATACAAGAATTATTCATGGCTAGCAATAAAAATTTTCTTCATTCAATCACACATGATATCAACATATGGGTTTTTTAGCTTTGATTTTAGCACCAAGACCAATTTCACAGCCTACAAGCTAGAGGGGATCAAAGCCCTGAGGAATGTCAAGATCAAGTGAGATTTTCTCCATGCCACCGTGAAGTTCTGGGATACTAAAGATCATGTATTTCGGTTTAAAAATGCTGAACTTTGCCCCACCATTGAAGAATTTTCAGCTATTCTGGGTTATGATCCTGGTAAAAAATCTATAGCAGTTTCCTATGATTCGAAACATAGGGAGATCTTATCTAATTGTCTAGGGCTTTCTACTTCAATTACCAGCAGCATGATTGAAGGCCATATGGTGAATCTTCATGCAATTGTTACATGACTTATAAATAAACGTACTCATGGTGTGTCTGACAACATGCAGAAAATTTTTGGCTTAGCTCAAAAATTTTCTCTATCTCAGTCTGAATCTAAGGTGGCTGAGAGGTTTCTCTATCTCGGTATGAATCTGAGGTGACTGAGAGGTTTCTCCATGTCGGTCTGAATCTGGGGTGACTAGGAGGTTTCTCTATCTCGGTCTAAATCTGAGGCGACTGAAAGGTTTCTCTATCTTGGTCTGAATTTGAGGGGACTGAGAGGTTTCTATATCTTGGATTGAATATGGTGTGACTGAGAGGTTCCTCTATCTCGGTCTGAATCTGGGGCAACTAAGAGGTTTCTTTATCTAGGTCTGAATCTGAGGTGACTGAGAGGTTTCTCTATCTTGGTCTGAATCTAAGGCGACTGAGAGGTTCTCTATCTCAGTCTGAATCTGAGGCGACTATGAGGTTTCTTTATCTCGGTCTGAATCTGGGGCGACTGAGAGCTTTCTCTATCTCGGTCAAAATCTAGGGCGACTGAGAGGTTTCTCTATCTTTTTTTTGAAAAAGGATGATTGGATTTATTTATTTCCGAAAAAAAAGGATACGGAATAGCCGAATGCCCCTAGTGTAGAAAATAAATGCATGATTTTGAAAATCTTGATTTTTGAGGAAAAGATGAATTCTTTTTTCAAAATGGATGAGGCATGGCCGAATGTCCTTAGTTTAGAGAAGGATGCATGATTTTTTTTGAAAAGATGGGGATGATGATCTCTTTTTTTTTTTTTTTTTTGAAAATGAATGAGGCATGGCCGAATGCCCTTAGTTTGCGAATTGATGCATGACTTATGAAAACCTTGATATTTGAGAAAAAAATGATTTCTTTTTTTCAAAATGGATGAGGCATGGCCAAATGCCCCTGTTTGACAATACATGCAAATTTTTGAGAAACTTTATTGCACGACCATTTTTTTTTGGAGTTAAAAATAAAGCCAAAACAGGCCCACGAAGTGCCCAAAAACACAAAATAAGGCAATTAGGTCATGGCTATGCTAGGTGCCAATCTACACTCTTAGAGTGCCAATCGGCACTTGAGGAGTGCTGATCGGCACTCTGAGAGTGCCTATTGGCACTTTGGGGTGTCGACAGGCACACCCAATTTTTCCCCGACTCCTTGTGTTTTTTCCAATGTGTTTTCTATGCTTTTGAGTTTTTTTTTTTGAAAAATATTTTCCCCATTTGGGACTATGAAACACTTTCCCAGTCAGCTGCAAACTCTTTAAACCTATTTAAACTTGGTTAGAGATTGAGGGAGCATATTTTAGCATTAAACCTGGAAACAAATCTCTGCATCACAATTATCAAGACACAGCAACCACATACAAGAATTATTCGTGGCTAGCAATCAAAATTTTCTTCATTCAATCACACATGATATCAACAGATGGGTTTGTAGCTTTGATTTTGGCACCAAGACCAATTTCACAGCCTAAAAGCTAGAGGGCATCAAGGCCCTAAGGAATGTCAAGATCAAGTGGGATTTTCTCCGTTCTGCCGTGAAGTTTTGGGATACTGAAGATCATGTATTCCGGTTTAAAACTGCTGAACTTTGTCCCACCATCGAAGAATTTTCAGCTATTCTGGGTTATGATCCTGGCAAAAAATCCATAGCAGTTTCCTGTGATCCCAAACATAGGTGTTAGGACATATGTGTTTCACATGATAAGAACATATGTCATGATTTTATGTAATTGGCTAATCTTTTGACAAAATGCACTTTACTTGTATTTGGGTAAATTTAGGATGTGTTTAAATACTTCAGGAAACCATGTTTCAAGATCAAGTGTTGAAGCCTTCAAGTCTGTCCAAGAAAACAAGCTGAAAGTGCAGAGTTATTAAAGCTCGACAGCTAGCATGTGTCGAGGTTTAAGAAGCTGTTTCAGCCCCGTGGCTAGACAGCTAGCTCGACAGATGCTCGACAGCTTCTATCTGTTAAGGTTTATGAAAATAGAATTTCAGATATGTTTTTCTTGAGATCCGTGGATGTGTCTTTGGGCCTTCTTTTCTCCTAACCCTAGACATATAAAAGGATTGTTTTAAGAGCCGTCAAACTTGAGCAAACTTGTTCAAGCAATTTGTAACTAGAGACGAAGTTCTTGCCCTAGTTCATCTCTTTCTCTTGAAGAAGTTTCTGTGTATGTGCACCATAGGGTTTTGTAACCAAGCATCTCCTTGATCTTCATTGTGTGGATGAATTAAAGAACTTTGCAGCCAACAACCTTCATAGTTGGTGATTGAAGTCGCGTACTGGGATCCGCACATTGGTTAGTCACGTACTTGGGAGCCGTGCATCAAAAGGGGGAACTGTCACTACTAAACAAGTCCAATTGGGTATTGGGGTAAGGGTTCAACTGTAGGTTGGTAAGGTACTTGGGATTCCTTTACTTGTAACCGCTTGTTGTGAAAATAGTGGAGTTTCAGGAGTGGTGACCTGAAAATCATCCGGTGGGGTTTTTGCCGTTAGGTTTTCCCCATTCATAAACAAATCACCATGTCATTTATTTTCCGCTACGTATTTAGTTGTTTGGTGATTTTTTTGTGCTACCACGTGCTTTGCATGATAAATTGATTAATTAATAACTTCACTAATTAATTAATTAATTTCAATCACAAGGGGTCAATCCGTTTGTGGCCTATCAATAGGGATATCTTGTCTAATGCTCTAGGGCTTTCTGCTTCAATTACTAGCAGCATGATTGAGGGTCACATGGTGAATATTCATGTAGTTGTTACAAGACTTATTAATAAATGTACTCATGGTGTATCTGACAACATGCAAAAAAAATTTGGCTTAGCTCTTTGCTTTGTTGGAGAATTTTTGCTTTGCTCTGGAAGACTTGGCTTTGTGGATGCTCGAGCCATTGGTATTGTGAGTCAAGTTAAGGATGGTGATAATCCTGCTTCTCTTATCTTGGCAGAACTCTTTTAGGACTGGATTCTGTATTTCTTGGTGGAGAGTCACAACAATTTCTTGGGAGCCCCTTTACTTTGTAAATATGGTTGATGGAAAGACTGGACATATTGCTACACCTACTGTTGCTAATTATGGCCCTAGCAATTTTCTCAGTTGCGTTGTTCTCAAAACCGAGTGTCAAACTGATAGCAACTGGGTGAAATTTCTGAACAAGAAATCCAGTGTCTCAATTTGATGGGATTGTTATTGGTGGAAGTGCCCACCTCCTTTGTTACGGTCCCTGGGATCAGATCACATCTTTATAGTTGGATTAAGGAGGGCAGCTTTCTATAAGGGTGATATACTTTTAAAACAATTCCAATATGAGCAGGGGAATGCCTGGTGGAAGAGGAAGAAAACCTTTCACTCATGTGGACACAAATCCTATTTTTGTAAGGAATATGCTATTGGGCTTGGACATGGCTGACCGAATGGATCAATCTTTTGTTAAGGTTCACTTTCACAAGATGACCATGGAATATTCTAACTGGTTGGTGAGAAAAACTACGAATAAGGAGGCCGACATCTCTTCTATGAGAAAGCAATTTCTTAAAGATAATCAAGACAAACATGAGGACAGCAACTATGAGTTTAAAAGGAGAGACAAAGATGATAAAGTACCTACCACAGACGGAACCAACGAACAACCAAAGGAGAAAAGAATGAAGGAAAAATGATTTTCTTATTTTTCAGCTTTGAACATGTTTATTTTAAAAGTTAATGTGAAACTCTTAGTTTTAGGAATTAGTTAGGACTTTCATGTTTAGGGTTTTTTTTTTTTTTTTTAGAGTGTGGTTTAGGGTTTGGTTTTTTTTTTAGAGTGTGGTTTAGGGCTTGGGTTTTAAAGTTTCTGTAATGGCATGGTTTAATGAAATGGTTAAATTTTGGAAACAAATTTTTTTTTTCTTGCTTGATGGGTAAATGTTGGGTTTGGGGAATTTGTGACTGGACCAATGTATGGTTGCCTACGTACCTCCTTGGCAAAAGGATCAGGTCATCACGTAGTTCATTTTATTGACCTTAACTTTTGCCTAGGCCGCCCTTTTGGATTTTCAACCTAGTAGGCTCTCTCTCTTTTTTTTTTTTTACTCTCCTTTTGCATAGATCGCCCTTTCGGGTATTCAACCTAGCGAGCTTTTTTTTTTTTTTTTTAACCGAACCAAGGAAAGAAAATAAAATAATTTACAACTACTTTAGACGTGGTGTTTTCAGACTACCACCTCGGACGTGGTATTTCTTCAATTGGTCCATATTGGTTGGCTCAGTAAAAGGGTTTGCATCTAAGTCCATCAACCTTACTGCTCCCCCAGAGTATATCTGCTTGATAATATATGGACCTACCCAATTTTGCTTGAACTTCTCATTTGTTTCTTGAATCAGGGCTCGAATCTCCTTCAGCACCAAATCTCCTATCTTCAGATCTCTAGCTCTTACCGTCTTGTCAAAAGTTTTTCTAAGTCTCCTTTGGTAACCTTGAATGTGATACAAGGCCTTGAGTCTCTTCTCATCCATCATGCATAATTGGTCATATCTACTCTGCAACCAATCTACTTTGGGGATTTCACTCTCTAATACTGTTCTTAATGCACGAACACCCATTTCATTGGGAAAGACTGTTTCCATCCCATACACTAATGAATAAGGAGTGGCTCCTGTGGAGGACCAAATTTATGTCCTATACCCCCAAAGTGCATAGGGTAACTGTAGATGCCAATCCTTGTAGTTCTTCGTGCTCTTCTTCAAAATTCGCCCTATATTATTGTTTGCAGCCTCAACTGCTTCATTGGTTTGAGGGAGGTAGGGTGAGGATTTGTGGTGTTGAATATTGAACTGTCGAAATAGCTTATCTGTTTTCCCTTGAAATGCAGTCCATTGTCTAAAATAATTTCATGCAGTACCCCATATCTACAAATTATATTAATCTGAATAAATTGAGCAACTTTCTTCAAGTTCAAAACCTTATATAAGGCAGCTTCCACCCATTTAGTGAAGTAATCAATAGCAACAAGTATAAATTTATGGCCATTGGATGCCGTTGGGTGAATATTCCTAATATTATCTATTCCTATGTAGAGAACGGCCAGGGCGATGCCATGGTATGTAATGACATAGGCGGCATGTGCTTCAGATTTCAGTGGACTTGGCACTGATGGCATTTTTGAATAAGAACCGTGCAATCTACTTCCATAGTAGTTCAGTAATAACCTTGTGTCATTATCTTTTATGACAGCATGTGTGCATTCATATGTGGCCCATAACTTGACTCATGAACCTCCTTAATTATTTGTTGTGCTTCCTTGGCAGTCACGCAAAGGAGATGAATTCCATCATACGAATTTCTGTAAAGCCTTTCACCACAAATAATGTAATTAGTGTACAACCTTTTGATGGTCAATTGGTCATTCTTGTTTGCAGACTTTGGATATGTCCCATCCTTGAGGTATTGTAAGATGTCTGAATACCACTCACCTTCCTTATTCATTCCCTTATCTCCTTCTATTGACATACAATAAGCCAGCTCTTCTTTTTGTTCCACCACTATTGGTCGAGCTTCATCTTTCGTAGGCCCACCCATCATGGATGCCATTGTTGCTAAAGCATCTACAATCTAATTCTGCCTTACTGAATTTCAAGGCCAACTTCTGAAGACATTCATGATAAGGCATCAGCTTTTCTTCCTCGATCTTCCATCTATTTTGAATCTGAGAAATTATTAAGGTTGAATCACCATATACTTCAAACTCTTTCACTCTAAGACCTAGGGCCACTTGTAACCCCATAATGCAAGCTTCATATTCAGTGGCATTATTAGCGGCAGGAAAGTTGACCCTACCAGAGAATGGGATGTGTGTCCCTTTTGGAGAAATTAGGAGAACCCCAATGCCACTTCCATTCTGATTAGTTGCTCCATCAAAATACATCTTTCATGGTTCTAACTCTATCCCCATGATGTCCTCATCTAGAAAGTCTCCTTGGATTTCTTCGGCTTCTTCAGGTGAAT
Organism: Notholithocarpus densiflorus; assembly: GCA_030021035.2. Taxonomy (NCBI): domain Eukaryota; kingdom Viridiplantae; phylum Streptophyta; class Magnoliopsida; order Fagales; family Fagaceae; genus Notholithocarpus; species Notholithocarpus densiflorus. The sequence goes on along the minus strand of JARYZH020000066.1, from coordinate 169,928 downwards.
AATGGGCTAAGTGATCAGCAATTGCTCTTCCCTTTACAGAATTCTAAGCCACATATTTAATATCAAATTCTGACAGAGGCAGAACCCATTTAACTGTCTTCCCATCTTGCACAGGCTTCTCCATCGGATATTTCAAAGGATCCATTCTTGCAATCAACAAGACCTTGAAAAATGCCTGAGTTTTCGGGTTCCCCATACAAGCGCTACATATGTTTTCTCAAGTGGTGAATATTTCTCCTCATAAGCCAACATCTTCTTGCTAAATAATAAATCACATTCTCTACTCCTCTAGGTACTAAGCAACCAAAGCCCCCATTGCTGTATCCGTGGCTATGAGATATAACAATAATGGCTTTTCAGGTACCAGTGGAACCAGTATTGGTGGCTTCATCAAATAACACTTAATCTTCTCAAAAGCTTCTTGACATTGTTCATTCCATACCGTGGAAACTTCTTTCTTGAGCAGTCGAAAAAGTGGCTCATATGTCATGATGAGCTAGGCTATGAATCTGCTTATGGATTGTATCCTCCCTAAAAATCATCAAATCTCATTTTTAGTCCTTGGAGGCTTCATCTCCACAATTGCCTTGATCTTGTCAGGATCTACTTCATTTCCCCTCTGACTTACCATAAATGCCAATAATTTTCCGGATGTTACGCCAAAAGTGCACTTCTTTGGATTCAACCGCAACTTATAAAATTGGATTCTTTCAAAGAACTTCCGTAAAGCTGGTATATGCCTTTTACGGTCTTTGGACTTTACTATCATGTCATCCACATAAACTTCTACTTCTTTGTGTATCAAATTATGCAACAGAGTAGTGGTTGCACGTTGGTAAGTAGCACCAGCATTCTTAAGGCCAAATGACATGACCTTGTAGCAACATGTCCCTCATGGAGTTATGAAAGAAGTTTTCTCCATATCTTCTGGAGCCATCTTTATCTGATTGTATCCTGAAAAGCCATCCATAAAGGACAACAAGGCTTGTCCTACTGAATTATCAACCAGGATGTCAATATGAGGCAAGGGAAAACCATCTTTCGAGCTAGCCTTATTAAGATCTCTAAAATCTATACACATTCTCACCTTCCCATCCTTCTTCAGTACTGGAACCACATTAGCTAACCATTCAGGGTAGTTGACCACACTAAAAAATCCCGCATTCTATTGTTTCTCAACTTCTTCTTTGATCTTGAGAGTCCACTCTGGCTTCATTCTTCTCCGCTTCTACTTGATTGGCTTCATGGCTGGATTTGTCGGAATACAATGTTGCACTATATCTGTATCGATCCTGGGCATGTCTTCGTATAACCATGCAAATAATTCTTTGAATTCTTTCAGCAGTGCGACTAATGCATCTTTCTTAGAGAAGGTTAAGGTGTTGCCCATTTGTACCATCTTAGGTTCATCATTAGTTCCCAGGTTAACAGGATGGGTTTTTTCTTTTATAGGTTCTACACGCCCTTGTTTTAATTCCTCATTATTAAAAGTTTCTTTACCAATTTTCAAAATAAAAACATTCAAAGTCAACAAATAAGTAGAATCAGAAATCACATTATAAGGAATAAAGTTCTTAACAGACTCAATAGGAACGGACTCCATAGGATCACTCAACAGGAAATAATACTACCAGAAACAGACTTAATAGGGATAGAGATTATGTTTTTGGTGGTAGTGAGTGGCTCAACGGTCTTAATCTTCTCCAGAGAGTCTTCCATGGGGTGAGCGGCTCCTTCCCATGCCCAGTTTTTCAACTTGGTTGTGGCTTCAACATTGGCAACTGGCTCCTAGTGAGTCCCTTCTTCCCTCAGTAGTAGTACCATGGGGTCTTCATCCATATAATATGTTCTTTCACCATCAATCTCCATATCTATGGGCTTGTCAGATGCATAGGCATCCAGGCGCTCTATGCTGTCCATCCACTCCCCAAATAGATCTTGCTTCCCTTTGTTTCTTGGGTGGATGTACTAGGGGAAGTATTCTGATTCATTCCCTTCCATTCTCTCATCTTCATCTTCAAGATTCTCTAGAGTTAAGTTTCTAAAACTGTGGATCATTAGCTTTCTGTCTAGTTTTGCCAATCTAGCATTTATGTCATCTTCTTTCTCAGTGTATGGGGTCAGTGAGCCAAGTTCTAAATTATGGAATGACCTTAACTCAGGAATTTCTCTACCATGCTTGTCATATCGAGGGCCTGATCTTGAACTGACATCAGTAATGCAGCTCCAATCCGAAGGCCGCCCATAGGGGTATTCATCATAATCTATACCTTCAGCTTCTGCATCCTCCTCTACTTCTTCATCTTCAACTTCTATATCATCTCCTACATCTTCACCTTTAGCTATTACATCATTTTCTTCATCCTTAGCTTCTGCATCATCTCCTACATCTTCACCTTCAGCTTCTGCATCATCTCTATATCTCCATCATAGTAGTCCACATCATTATCAAAATGGTCTTCATAGAAAGATCCCATATCTTCAACCTCTATATCACTAGGGGGTTCTCCCCTATCATTGCCATTATATTGGCTATCATAATCCTCACTACTACTGTTATCACTATCAGCATCACTGTTGTTATTGTCCCCACTATCTCTGCTGTTGCTACTACTGTTGTCACTACTATTATCACTCTTATTGTCACTACCTTCATCATCATCACTAGGGGCTTCTCCCCCTTCCTCATCTTCATCATCTGTTCTTGCTTAATATGGGCTTTTCAATGCATGTTGGCAAGCCTCCCAATACTTTTCTTCTTCTATATTGCAGATGGCATCTCCCAAAAGCGTGGTCATTGCATCAGGATCCATGTAATCAGCCCAATCAGTCGAGACCTAACTTACGTCTTCCTTCTTCAATTCTGGGAGCTTGTTGTCACAATCGAAGAATAGCTCAAATCCAGGCACCATTTTTTTCCACTCAGGATTGTATCTTGGTTCAGGGAATCCCCAATAGCATTGACTATCTCCAGCTTTGTCAAACTTTCCGTTCAATATGGGAGTGTAAGGCTTCAGCGGTTTCGAGGGACAAGGAAATCCCTTTACTTTGGCCTTTGCACGGGCCATCCTCTTCACCTCCATTTCTAACAAGTCATCATCAGTAGGTTTATAACCTAGCCCAAAAGGTGGTGAGGCAATAGGAATTATTGGAACTTAAGCCGTTTCCTTTTTCACAGTCTTCCCTAAGTTCATCCCTAGAAGATAATTCATTTTTCTCATCATTGCCACCACATTGTTATTGCTATAGGGAGTAAAGTCCATGGGAATCCTTTTGACTTTCCTTCTCTTCTCCCAAAACCAGTGTCAACGCCCGGCCTCAATCGGGACAGGGCGGAAAAAGGCGCCGCCGTTGTCGCGGGCCCTCGTTCGACCACCCTCCGTGGCGACAGCTCCCGCGCGCGCGGGTCCCCATTAGAGGGCCCCTCTCAATAGTGACGAAGGTGTTGTTCACACGGGGCTTCAAGTGCTCTCTCTCTCAGTGGAGGAAGGTAGGTCTACCTTTGGTTTTACAACAGGAATCTGGGCCAAATTAAAAGGGGTTACCAAAGGTGAGTGGAGTCGCCACCAATCATTGGGTTTTTTTTTCTAAGGTGTGATTGGTCACTTGTTTCTAGTTTATTTTATTATCGATCCTAGGTTAAAAAAAAGGGCATTTTTCCTAATCTAATGTGGATGGCAAAAAATCTTGATCCTTAGGTCCGGAAATTTAGTTACGTGTGAGGAAGGTGTTAGGCACCCCACAACGCCTGTCCAAGGACAGTCCATTGTTTTCATAAAACCTTAATTTTCAGAAATTGGAAGTAAAAACATGATTTTGGCATTGGCTTTTCAGGGCTTTGAACGCATGGGGCTTTGAGGTTTGGCTTTTGAATGGGTGTGGTCCCAATCTATGCTTTCCTAAGGCATTTGAGCAAAGTGCCAGATTTCTACGGTGAAAATCTGGCAACAAGTCACCTTACTTTCGCGGCGGAAATTAGGCATCGCTTTGCCTTAGGTGACATGGACTGTGATGATCACACCGGAAGGGGTGAGCAGGTATATATATACATACATTATGCACAATGCAAGCACACTTAGCAGAAAAGTAAATGCCTACATCCCTAGAGCATGGCCCAAAATATAGGTGCAGGAAAGTAAACTGGGGTTGCCATGCCCTAGAGATGAGGATGAATGGTACACGACATGATATACTTAATACAACCCATCGAAGAGGGAAAGAGAGGAGGAAGGAAGGGGTTTAAAAGAGTACATAACCAAAGGGAAAGGCTAAACTCCTAAACCTATTGAACACAGCCGCTTGGCTTATTTACATGCTTGCGTTTGCGCCCTTTTTGCTTGCGCCTGAAGGCCATGCCCTAGCTCCATACGTCCTCGCTCCATATGTGTACATGCAAAGGCAGAGATAAGAAACCAGTAGACAAGCAATGGAAGGAAAAGATGCAAAGAGTATATTAAAAGGCATAAAACAGATGAGCGTGATAGACATGGCAAGCATAGCAAGATAGCAAGCAAACAAGCGAAAAAGCAAACAAACAAGGAAACAAAAAAAAGGTGGTGTCTGCGAGGGACAAATGTAGGTTTAGATCGAATGTCCATAACTTCATTGTGTTGAAGCATGGACGACACATTAGCAAGCAAGACTCATGCATGGACATGTAAGCAAGCGTGTAAAGATGCAAAGAAAGGTGGCACAAACAAGCATGGTAAGCATAACATCACACGGAGCGGAAAAGGGAAGGGTACGCACGGAGCAACTCGGCATCCGGAGATGCCTCCCAAATGGTTACATCCGAACAAGGCCTCATGGGCGTCAGATGTAACCACACAAGGTCAAGCCCGCGGAGGGCGCCAAACATGGCAAAGCCAACACAAGCATGAAGCATAAAAGCAAGCAAGCATAGACATGCAAAAGGGGTGATCCAAACCCTTTGATATGGGCCAAGGTGTATGGACGATGACGAAGACCATAGGGTCTAGATTGGGTCCGAACCAATAGGCCAAAACACAAGAAAGAAAGTTAAGGTGACAAAAGGGCTACAATAGCACATGGCATGATAGACATAGCCTAGGTCTAGGCACACAAACATGGCATGGAGCGCACAAACACATGGAAGATAGCATAAAGCATGTAAAGAACATAGATCCAAGCACACAAGCATGTGAAACATAGATCTAGGCATAGGCATGGCAATACGCATGTAAGCATGTAGAAACTTAGCACATAGTTATGGTAGAACATGAATCCAAGCATATAAGCATGTGAAGACAAGGATCTAACCATATAGCATGGAAATAAACACATAAACACATAGATCCAAGCAAGGCATAGCCAACAACATCTTACAAGCAAGTGAGCGTGTAACCCTAACATCAATATAGAACAGAAAGAGGAACAAAGCATAGGAAAACATGACACAAAACCCTAAACATGTAGATCTAAACATATAAGCATGTAAAAAAAGAAGATCGGGTATAAGAACAGTACCTTGGGTTTTTTGGTGAAGAGAGAAGAACCGACAAGCTTTGATGTGTTTTTTGGTGTTTGGAAGGGAGAAAAACGTGTAGAAAAACCAGGCAGAAAGCAAAAATTCAGAAAAATGTATCTCCTCCTAAGGTCTGAAGGGTGCCTGGGCTATTTATAGCCTCGGCACGCGTTTCAAGGCGGCAGCCCTTGGAGGGCTGCCGACCTCAAAAGGCCTAAAAATGGGTTGATCTAGCCACCCCTGGAAAGATCTTGACTTCCGGTTTTTGAAAAAGGTATGGATCTTGAAAATCCAACTGTCAGATCAAAAGTTATGGTTCTCGGAAGTTAGTGGTTCATCGATCGGTGCGTTATCCCGATTTTCGTGATATCTCGGCCATCCTAACTCCAATTTTGACCCATGAATAGTTGTTAGAATGAGAATTTGATAATCTTTGCAATGGCATTGGTTTCAACCCGTTCTGACAGCTGGATCAAAATTAGGGTTTTCGAGCCCATCCAAGATTGGCTTCAGGTCAAACTTGGTCAAAGTTGTTAAAAATCTTCGACAAGCTCGGGTTTGATGTAAAACTGTGAAAAATGTTGTTTTGTGAGGGTTTTGACCTCGTTTGACCTTTGGTCCAACTTAGGGTTGACTAGTGGCATTTTGATCATTTTAGCCAAAGGAGACACTTCGGGTACTCTGATGCCCAAACGGGTTGCGCCAAGTCATTCTGGATGTTCTCGCGGCCCCACAGAGAGAAAATAATATTTTGGGATTTTCGGTGTCTAGCACGCAAATCGAGGGCGGACAAAATACGGTATCACCAACTAGGCTTCTCAATTTCAAAGCCATCCAAGGTTAATGGCTCATTCTCAGAATCGATACCAAAAATGGGCTTTGGTACGGTCAAAGTATTGCCATATATGGTAACTGTGGCTCCTTCATGCAGAAACCGAACCTTTTGGTATAGGGATGAAGGTACAACCTCTGAATCATGGATCCATGGTCGCCCAAGGAGCATATTGAAGCACGAAGCTATATTCAGCACTTAAAATTCCACTTTCTTGATCATTAGCCCTATGGTGAGCTCCAGTGTTACGATTCCCAAGACCTCTCTTTTACTATTGTCATATGCTTTCTTCTACTATTGTTTCTTACTTTGATTGATGGGAGCAGGATTCCGGTTGTAGCTGTTGGTGTTTATAATCTATTTTTTAAGTCTAGAGTTTTAATATTGGAAGACTGTCTGTATGTACCTAATGTTCGTGGGAATTTAATTTCTACAACTTATTTAGGTAAACATGGATATTGTTTTATCCTTAAAGACAATGTTGTAATAAAAAAGGGTAAAATGTTTATCTTTTCTGGCAATATTGTTGATGGTGTTTATATTTTAACTCCTGATAAGCATGAATTATATAATTCTGAATTAGATCATGACTCTCATGTAAAATCATTAAAGAGAAAGTTTCCTTCTACTAATGATGCATATCTTTGGCACTTACGTTTGGGTCATATTAATCCAAACAGAATCCAAAGACTGATCAAAGATGGACTCTTAGAGCCATTGGACTTTGATGAATTCCAATTTGTGAATCTTGTTTGGAGGCCAAAATGACCAAACGACCTTTTAATGCAAAAGGTAGAAGGGCAAAAAAGTTGCTTGAATTAGTTCATACTGATGTATGTGGTCCTATGTCAACCCAAGCAAAAGGAGGTTATAAGTACTTCATCACTTTTACCGATGATTACTCAAGATATGGTTATGTGTACCTAATGAAACGGAAGTTCGAAGCCTTTGAAAAGTTCAAAGAGTTTAGGGCTGAAGTTGAGAATCAATTAGGTAAACACATAAAAGCCATTCAATCTGATCGTGGTGGTGAATACCTTCTTGGGGATTTCAAGGATTACTTAACTCAAAATGGGATTGTATCCCAATTGACTGCACCTGGAACTCCCCAACAAAATGGTGTAGCAGAAAGAAGGAATAGGACTCTTTAAGAAATGGTTAGGTCCATGATGAGTTACTCAACTTTACCGATTTGGTTTTGGGGCTATACCTTAAATACAACAATACATCTTTTGAATTTAGTTCCATCAAAATCTATTCTTAAAACACCCATGGAGTTGTGGAGTGGGCGTAAGCCTAGTATGAGATACCTCCACATTTGGGGATGTCCAGTACATGTGTTAAAAGGGAAGGCTGATAAATTGGAACCAAAATCAGAAGTATGTTTGCTTGTGGGTTATCCAAAAGAAACTAGGGGTTATTTGTTCTATAGTCGTAAAGATAACAAAGTTTTGTTAGTACAAATGCTAAATTCTTAGAAAATGACTATATGAATAATTTCACTCCTAGAAGTAGAGTTGTTTTGACTGAAATGAATGACTCTGTAAATGAACAACCAATGGATGAAACTAGGGATGATGTGGCTGTATTAGATACACCACAAGATATTACTCCTGAGATGACTAGTACACAGGTGCCTCGTCGTAGTGGGAGAATTGTTCGGCCTCCTATAAGATTTATAGGTTTGGGAGAAACTTATGTAGCTATCTCAGAAGAGGCTGAATCGGATCCCTACACTTATGAAGAGGCAATGAATGATATAGATGCACTTCATTGGGTCCAAGTTATGAAATTAGAATTAGATTCAATGTATTCCAATCATGTTTGGGATCTTGTAAAGGCGCCTAACGGCATTAAACCTATTGGTTGCAAATGGGTTTACAAGAGGAAGAGAGGGATAGATGGAAAGGTTGAAACCTTTAAAGCAAGGCTAGTGGTGAAAGGGTATACTAAAAAAGAAGGTATTGATTATGAGGAAACCTTTTCACCAGTAGCAATGCTTAAATCTATCAGAATTCTCTTATTCATTGCTGCTTATTATAATTATAAGATTTGGCAAATGGATGTCAAGACTGTGTTTCTCAATGGCAATCCTGAAGAGGAAATCTATATGATGCAACCGGAAGGTTTCATAGCAAAGAACCAAGAGCATATGGTATGCAAGTTGAAAAGGTCCATTTATGGACTTAAGCAAGCATCTAGATCATGGAACATTAGATTTGATTAAGCAATCAAGTCATTTGGTTTTGAACAAAATCTTGATGAACCATGTGTGTACAAAAGACATCAAGATAAAGTAGTAATGTTCCTAGTGCTTTATGTTGATGATATTCTACTTATTGGAAATGATGTAGGGGTAATGTCATCAGTAAAGGTTTGGTTGTCAAGCCAATTTGATATGAAGGACTTGTGTGAGGCTAACTTTATTCTAGGGATCAAGCTTTGGCGAGATCGCAAGAATAAGATGTTAGGCTTATCACAAGCTGGATATATAGATAAGGTTCTAGAACGATTTAGCATGCAAAACTCTAAGAAAGGATTACTTCCTTTCAGACATGGAGTTCCTCTATCTGATGACCAAAGGCCTAAGACTCAAGAGGAAGTAGATATGATGAGACAAGTTCCTTATGCTTCTGCAGTGGGAAGTCTCATGTATGCCATGCTTTGTACTAGACCAGATATCTGTTATTCAGTTGGCATGCTCAGCCGATATCAATCAAATTCAGGACCAAAACATTGGCAAGCTGTAAAGCATATTCTCAAGTATCTACGGAGAACGAGAGATTATATGCTTGTTTACCAGTGTGAGGATTTGATTCCCATTGGCTATACAGATTCAGATTTTCAATCGGATCTAGATTTCAGAAAGTCCACATTAGGATGTGTATTCACCTTGGGAAGTGGAGCCATAAGTTGGAGGAGTATTAAGCAATCTTGTATTTCAGACTCCACCATAGAAGCTGAGTATGTTGCTGCTTCTGAAGCAGCAAAAGAAGCTAGCTAGCTTAAGAAATTCCTTTTTGACCTTGGTGTAATGAGAATGAAGCAAGTTCCAATTACATTGTTTTGTGACAATAGTGGAGTAGTTGCACAATCTAAAGATCCAAGAAATCACAAGAAAGGAAAGCACATTGAGAGGAAGTACCATATCATTCGAGATATTATTGCTCGTGGAGATGTGGTGGTAGCAAAGATAGAAAGTGCAAATAATCTAGCAGATCCATTTACCAAAGCCTTGCCTCAAAGGACTTTCGAATCACATTTAGAGGGAATGAGAGTTAGATTAGTGCACAATAGTCTTTAGGGCATGTGAGAGATTGTTAGGATTAGTGCCCTTAAATCCTATTGTATGATGCTATGTATGATATTAAGTATGACATTACGTATGACATTATGTATGACTTAATATTGTGTTTAATAAAGTTGTTTTTATTATTATCTAAAATAATGGTAACATGAATATTCGGACATTATCATATAGTCCATGAGATGGTATGTGATTTATGTGAAAAGTCACAGAATATATAAATCACAAGTTCTTTGTAAACTCAGAATTGTAGTTCGTAGTCGGTGATGAAATTGGGCGTTTCATCTGCGAAGACTATAACATATCAACTAAGATGATTTGTCTTGATCATGGAAGTGGAGACTTCTAGTTGATATGTTTTAAGAGTTAAGACATATTGAACTGGACCGCTGTAAGATTTATTATTCTCCTAACGACTGTCAATTGAATAATAAATCTCACGACTTCTATTTACATGAACTCTTAATCCTGTGAGAATAATGGACCTGATCATGATGTGTAGGTTGCTTTGATATATCAGGAGTGAGATCTAAAGTAACGGTCAAAACTTCAGTATGTTGGGCAGCCACATTTAGTGTTGATGGAACATATATTCTCAAGATGGAATTTATAGTCTCTTAGCGGAGATATAAAATATTCCCTTGAGATAAGTTTAATGGGTACGGTTATTCAGAGTGTTAGGCCTAACCACTTTAGTAAGAAATTACTAAAGTATATATTTGTGGAATTGGATTTCATAAATATATGATGAATAACATAAAGGATTAAACTGGGTACTCAAGGATTAAGATGTAGTAATCTACAAAGTGGCAGTCTTCATTAATGACTTTGTATTACTACGAATCTTTTATGAAGAGGGGATATAATTATTAATAAGGCCTAGAGTGCAATTATATTTATATAGTGGTATTAAATATAATTAATGGTAACTTTGGACTTGTCAAGAGTTGACAGAAAAGCCCAAGGCCCATTGGAGCTAGTGTGTTATTTGTTCCCTTTTGGTCCCACTCCAAGCCACATATATTAGAGCCCAATTGGAAAGGCCCAAAAGGCTAGCCCAATTAGATAATCAGTTATAAGGAGAGAAACATACAGAATTTTGAGATAACTAACAACAAGTTACATGAAATGGTTTGTATATGAGTGTTGGACACTCTTGAATTCTCTCTTGAACACATTCATAGAAACTGTTTGAGAGACCACACATCTTGGGCGTTAGTGGAATTGGAGTGAAGATTAAAAGTGTTCTCAAGTACTTGCAATCTTTGTTTTGAAATTCACCACACCAAGGTACACTCTCTTATTCTTATATTCTAAAATTTACATAGCACATGTTATCAATTAAGAAAGAAGTAGATCGGTTAATTTTCCGCTACATATGTTTAGTATGCGATACAAACATATATTTTTCCATCAGATGTTAGGTCATTTGATTGGGGTTTGAAGTGTCTCCCCCCATATGTGGATATTGAGTAATTTGGGGTTTTTGTAGCATCTTTACTCCATATCATACCCTGCAGCGGATGTCATACCCATTAGCTCTTCCCAAGTCATTATAAAGCACTCAGGTAGGTCATAAATTAACTCAGATGGGTCCTCTTCTCCTTCTTCTTCAGACATTAAACAATTTATCCTCAGTCCTCTCCCAAAATTATGGTTGGGCAAGGGATTATTGGTGATACTAGGCTTTGTAGGCGGTGCAATCACCTTAGTGTCTATTAAATCTTGGATTGCATGACGAAGGTTATAACACTTGTTAGTGTCGTGGCCTGGGCCTTGATGGTAGGCACACCTTTTACTCATATCAAACCTTGTAGGTAATGGGTTTGGGACTGGTCTTGGGTCTAAGGGTTTTAGTAACGCTTTTGCTTTTATTTTTTCAAACAATTGACTTATTGGCATACACAACTCATGAAATTCCCTCCTAGGCCTTGGAGGCGGCCTTTGTGATATTGGCACTAGGGCAGTAAGTTGATTGGGATCATTTTTATATATATTAGAGACCTCTACAGTTTTAGAACTAAATCCAAAATTCTTTTTAAACTTAGGTGCGTCCTCAGTTTTTATGGTGCCATTATTTATTGCATCCTTAATTTGGATACCAGCAGCAATTAAAGCTTTAAAATTTGGAAAGTACTGAGCAAACAAATATTTATGGTATATAGGTAACAAGTGTTTTACAACTATGGTTAATTGCTCTTCTTCATTTGGCCTATTCATCATCTGTGCAGCTTTGGACCTCCACTTGGTAATGAAGGCAGAGAAGCACTCTTTCGGCTCTTGTTTAGTGGTCTCCAAATCTCTCCTTGTCACGTCCACTTCTATATTGTACTTGTATTGGTTGTGAAACTCCTTACAAATGTCTTCCCAGTTTTTTGCTCTATTGTCTTTAACATTAAGGAACCACCTGAAAGCGGCTCAAGTCAAGGTGTTTTGAAACATTTGTGCCAGCATTTCTTCAGTAGCCCCCAGGGGCTGCATAGCCCTCATGTACATCTTTAGGTGGGATTTAGGGCAGCTTGTACCGTCGAACTTGTCCTAGATCAGCATCTTGAATTTAGGGGGCAATCTCACATCTGGGAAAAGCAAGAGTGATTGGTAATCCATGAGGTCTTCCATCTTGCGGGCCCCTTTTGATCATCTCCTCCATCTTATTTATCCTCTCATTAATCTTCTTCTCACCCTCTAGGATAGGGGGATTCTGATCGGTCTTGTTTTCCTCTTGGCTACCCTTTAAGTTTTGAAATTGCTGTACGATAAGGTTCATGTCCTCACTTAACTGAATTTGGCTTGCTACCATGGTGCTTAATAGCTCTTGAGTGTTCATTGGTTTTTCAGTGTTTGAGTGCTCTTCCCCTTCTGCCGTGGTGACAAAGTGTTCGAACTTCTTGTGGCTTGGGCTGTCTTGCAAGTCGAACATAGGATTGAGATGTTGTAACTACGGAGTGCCTTTTATGCTGACAGGCCTTAGCACTGTGATAGGCTTGGAACTGGAACTGCTAGCTTGGCTGTTATTCTTGGATTCTCTTTGGAGTCTTCCTTCTAATCTTGACCAAATTCTCCCCTAAGAAAAATCAAAATAAGATGTAGAAGAATCAAAATAATGGGTGAGAAATTAGTGGTTATAATCAAATTAAGTTATCGGCATTGCATGTGATTGGGTGCTCGGGGTTTCAGACGATGATAATAATAATAAAAGATTAAAGAGACAGAGAGGCAAAAGAGGAAACCAAGATGGATAAAATTATTATTTCCAAAGACCAAGCTGAAAAGAGAATTATCTATGAGAAAGATGAGCCACTCGTTTATTATTATTATTATTATTATTTTGACTTGGATTAGTGGGGAAGGCCATGTGGCGGATTTCCTTTGAGTTAAAACTTCTGTTCAACCCAACTAACAAACACACCAAAATTTGTGGATGCCAATTTTTCAATATCTATCAGACTATACTATTACTTTCACGAGCTCTCCACATTTGCCTACCTTATAATAATATGGTTAGCCTTTATTTTTCTTTTCTACTACAGCAACTCCAATTGTCCAGTTACATTTAGAATTTATGTACCGATCATCATGTGATGATGAACCAAATCTTCATTTGCATGGTCAAGATGTACCCAATTTTAATAATTTCTAGATATAATATGAGGCTTCAAATGTTTTTAAGTGAAATTGGTGCATCAACATTATTAATTTCATTTTATTCATTTATTTTCTATATTCTTTGATGAAGCCAAAAATGGTCGTCAGTTGATAACCTCGTTGGAGTTTATGATGAGGTCACATTCCCTACAAATATGAGAGAGAAAGGAACCGAAGTGGCGTTAGCCAACGGTTCTTTGATGATAAAGTTAGTATAGTTCTTAGTATTTCTTAGAGAATAAGAATGTAATTTTGTATGTTTTAAATTGTATACCTTGTTTCTGGTGTTTGGTGGCTTATTTATAGCCTTGATATAGGCGTTGGGAGCTTGTCTCTTTTGACTGTTGGAGCAACATCTACCTGAGCTTAAATGGACGTTTGAATAGCTCATGATTGGCCTTTCTGACCATTGGAGCTCGTCGGTTACAAAACTATTAATGGCTATGCCATTAATGCTGTATGGTCGTCTTCACACACGACAACCTAATGGACTGTATGCTCATCATCTTAAATGGACGAGCCTATGGATTGAAGGTTCGTCAGCTATATGACGAACCCGTAATTCTACTATTCGTCAATTACCCCCTTACTTCTTCGTCGTATTTTTGGACGACATTAGAAATAATGACGGTTTGTATTTCACATGATGAGGATTCCTTGATGCCATTTACGTCACATTAAATGCGTTTCATGTCACACGGCTGGCCATGGTCACGTGTCTCTTTTTGATAGGTTGGACGTGTGAAGGTCAGGTCTTGGTTTTCCTGTGCTGATTTCACGTCTTTTCTTAAAAAAATCGTTCATCTTCCTTTTTCTTTATCTTCTTCAAATTTTTGAGCCCATTCTCTCTGCGTCTCTTGGTGAGTTCTCTCTTTCTTTCCTTGATTCATGGTTGATTATACTGCTATTAGGATAGAATCTCCCTCTGTGTCTTTTTTTTTGCTAGGCTAGGGGTTTATCTTGAGTATTCGGGTGGTTGACGTTGCCAGGTGGGTTTGTTTGTGGTTCGAGACTGTGCTCTTAGGCCGGTGTTGCTCAAGCTTTACCCCCTGACTTGCCACTTTCTGATTCGGCACCACTTAGCAAGCTAGATGGTCGGGGAGAGGTTTGTAGGCTCTGAGGTGAGATCGAGTGAGCTGGACAAGGGTTTGTCGACTAGCGACGACCCCATGGGTATTGAAGAGGACGTGATGACGTCTAAACCATCTACTTTCTCTTCGTCTAAGCCTTTCCAAGCTCTGACCGAGGAGTGTGTCTTGGAGGGGAAACACCTAAAAAATTTCAGAAAGTGTTTCCAATTCCCTGTTGAGATGAAGATAAGTCTACCTTGTCCAGGCGAAAAGGCTTGTGCTTTTTCCCATGGTCACGTGTGTTTCGATGAGGCTGATTTTCTTTGTGGTCTTTGTTTTGTAGTCCATCCCTTTATTCATGTGCTACTTGATCATTTTAAGATTTCCACTGGTCAGCTCGTCCCAAACGCTTGGCAAACGATTGTGAGTGTTATGTTGATCTGGATGTCCATCCATGAGGAGAGCATGGTCAATCAGAATGAGTTTCTGTACCTTTATTACTTAAAGCCTTCAACCCACAATGGGTATTTTGAATTTTATCCCTGGGATAGGAATTCTAGGGTCATTTGTGGTCTCCCTTCTTCTATTCGCGACTAGAAGTCTATGTACTTCTTCGTCTATGGAAAGGAATGGGAAACCTCTTCTGATGAAGTTTAGGGTGAGGTGCCCCCATTGCCGCGTACGTGGGAGGTTCCCACACTTGGTGCATTTTTTCCTTATTTTGATTCTTTTTGTCATTTAAATATGTGTACTTTGTTCATCCTAATCCCCTTCTTTTTTGCAGCAAAAGCCCGTCCAAGTTTGAAAAGATGATATCAGGACCGGGTTCAAGCTACCTAGGACTTCTCCCTTAGTATCAAGGATTTTGACAAGCTTGTGGATCCACGATCTTTATACGTCATGTCCACAAGCTTGTGCAAGTGAGTCTTTAAATATTTTCTCCTTATGCGTACATATTGATCCTTACATATTTGTTTTCTCTAGGTCTTTGGAGAATCATTACGCCTGACCACTGACTATCTTACGATGGAGGAGAAGGTCGCGACTGCCAACTCAAGGGCGGAAACAGCTGAGGCCGAGAGTTGAAGGCTGAGGAAGGACCTGATCAGAGCTATGGATCAGGCGAGTGAGGCCAAAGCCAAGCTGAAAGAAGTTTCTAACCAATTAAGGAAAGAGAGGATGCTTGTCATTCAGAAGGACGAGGAAATTCGCTCGGCACAGCTGAAGGTTTCTTACGAACGTGAAAAGGCTGTGGCTGATTTCTAGACGTCTAACACTTTTTTGACCATCACCTTTGTTAGGACATATGTGTTTCACATGTTAGGAACATATGTCACTATTTTATGTAATTGGCTAATCCTTTGACAAAACGCACTTTACTTGTATTTGGATAGATCTAAGATGTGTTTAATGCTTCAAGAAACAAGGTTTCAAGTTCAAGTGTTAAAGTCATGCAAGTCTGTCCAAGAATCAAGTGTGAAAGTGTTGCTCATTAAAGCTCGACAACTAGCTCGACAGCTAGCATCTATCGAGGCTTAGAGAGCTGTCTGAATCCCGTGGCTCGATAACTACTCGACAGATAGGGTATCTGTCGAGGTTTATGAAAAACAGATTTTTCAGTTCTGTTTTCATCCAATCTGTGGGTATATGTTTGGGCTATCTTTTCTCACAACCCTAGACATATATAAGGATTATTTTAAGGGCCGTCAAAGGTGACACAAGTTGTACAAGTGTGGAGCAAAGTCTTGTTCATGCAAATTGTGACCAGAGACAGAATTTGCCCTACTTCATCTCTCTCTTGAAGAAGCTGCTATGTTTGTACACCGTAGGGTTTTGTAACCAAGGAGCTTCTTGATCTTCATCATGTGATGAACTTAAGAACTTTGCTGCCAACATCCTTCTTAAGTTGGTGATCAAGTTGCGTACTTGGATCCGCGCAATTGGTTAGTCATGTACTAGGAGCCGTGCATTGAAAAGGAGAGATTGTCACTACAGAACAAGTCCAATTGGGTATTGGGGTAAGGGTTCAACTGTAGGTTGGTATAAGGTACTAGGATTCCTTTACTTGTAACCGCTTGTTTTGATAATAATGGATTCTCGAGAGTGGTGACCTTAAAATCACCCGGTAGGGTTTTTGCTGTGTAGTTTTCCCCATTCGTAAACAAATTACCGTGTCAATTTATTTTCCGCTGCATACTTTAGTTAATTAGTGATTTGTTTGTGCTACCATGCGCTTTGCATGTTAATTTGATTAATTAATAAACTTGGCTAATTAATCAATTAATTCATCACAAGGGGTCAATACATTCTTGGCCTATCAACCTTTGATGAGTTTTTCAAAGGTTTGAGCTCTTGCAGAGTTGGATGATGAAGCATCACTCCGAGGCCATCGATTTCTCTGATCTTGACTTTGAGGCTACTCACAAGGAGATGATAGCTGATGAAGACGCCAAAGGGGCCAGGGTTGATGAGCAAGCTGGAGTAGAAGGAGAAGGTGAGGGAAAAGGCCCTGAAGATGCTCAAGCTGTTCATTTAGACGACCCCCCTACTGACCCTGCCTTTAGTTTTCTTTATGTTTGCCTTATTTTGGTTTGCCCTTATTTTTTGGGCTGGTTCTCGTCTGTGCTTTGACGAGTTTATTTAAGACAATCTTTTCTCTTATCTCTATTTTGCGAATGATTTAGAGCATTTGATCTTCACATGCTTCTTGCTAACTTGACATTTTTGGAAGAACCTTTGTTGATATCGTCTTTCTTTCTTGCTTTTCATGACTTTTTGAGAATTTTGTAGAAGTATTTATGCTCGTTAGTTTTTATACTTGTGAGTTTAATCATGTGTCTCACCTTTGCAGGGTTAGATCGTTAACATGATTTACTCCTTGGTTTTAACCTTGCGAGCTTGATAATGTGACATATCCTCTTATCATCACCATAATCTTGCCCGTTGATTTTAACCTTGTGGGTCTGATCGTATGACCTTTATTCTCTTGATGAGGATTTGACCGTTGATTTTTAACCTTATGGAGCTTTATCAAAATGACTTGTGCTTGTGTTAGGAATTTAATCATCATCATGATTATACTTGCCTGCTTTTAACCTCATGGAACTAATCATATAACTTACTCTTACTTTAAGAGTTTGATCGTCGTAATGATCGTGTTCGTAGGTTTTTAACCTTATGAATTTAGTCACATGACTTGCTCTTACTATTAGAATTTGGTTGTTACAATGACTGTATTCGTTGGTTTTTAACCTTGTGAATTTAATCATATGACTTACTCTTATTTTAAGAGTTTGATTGTCATAATAACTGTACTCGTTGGTTTTTAACCTTGTGAATTTAATCAAAATGACTTATTTTCGCTTTGAGAATTTGATCGTCATTATGATTGTACTCGTTTGAATTTAACCTTCTGTGACGACTTTTCTCCATTTATTAAGGACTCTTATCATCTACATGGTTTTACTCATTTGGATTTTCAATGAATCTCTTGTTCTGTGAAACTCGACCTTGGTGAAGTCAACACAATGTTTTTCAAGAAAATATGTTTATTCATTTGAGGGAGCTCGTCCCTTTATTCTTTCATGCTTACAAAATAGTTCGGCACATGGAAATTAAAAACATCACTCTTTAAACAATAGTACCTCTTGAGATGTTCTACATTCCATGGACGAGGTAACTGTTTACCATTGAGTGACTCGAGGTAATAAGTTCCTCTTCTGGACTGCTTGACGATCTTGTACGGGCCTTCCCAAGTTGGGTTAAGTTTTCCTTGCGTTAGGTCTTTCGTGGCTTCTGTTACTCTGCGCAGCATTATGTCTCCAGGATTGAACCTTTTGAGCTTAACCCTTTGGTTATGATACTTCGTCATCTTTTGCTTGTGCTTTGTCATTCTCCATAGGGCGTCTTCTCTGGCCTCATCAAAGTAGTTAAGGTCTAGCCTGCGACTCTCGTCATTGGTCTTATCGTCAATAGGTTCTCTTCTGAGGTTGGACAGACTAACTTCCACTGGGATGACTACTTCTGTGCCAAAGACGAGTTTGAATGGGGTTTCTCCTATAGGAGTTCTTGCTGTCGTCTAGTATGCCCACAACACACCAGGGAGTTTTTCTGGCCATGCCCCCTCAAGTCGGACTTTGATGATCTTCAGTAAGGTTCGATTTGTTACCTTTGTCTATCCATTGGCCTGGGGGTGTCTAGGGGAAAAGAAGTGGTTCTTGATTCCTAGATTGCGACAGAAATATTTAAATTTGGAGTTATCGAATTGCTGTCCATTATCCGAGATGATGATCCTCGAAATTTCGAACCAGTAAATGATGTTCTTCCAAATGAAGCCCTGAATTTTTGCCTCTGTAATCCTGGCAAGGGGTTCTGCCTCGACCCGCTTGGTAAAGTAATCAATTGCAACAAGTAAAATCAAGTTTGCTTTTTACCTTGTGGGAGTGATCTGATGACGTCTCTTCCCCATGTTGCGAATGGCCATGACAAGGCAATGCTCGTCATATTCTCAGCAGGAATTCCTTGAATATTTCCAAAGCGTTGGTATTTGTCGCATTTCTGGACCAGGGAGTATGCATCTTTTTGCATCGTTAGCCAGAAATATCCGGCTCTAACGACCTTATTTACCAACGATCTTGGACCTGAGTGGTTTCCGCAGATTCCTTTGTGAATTTCTCTAAGTGCATAGTCTGCTTCTTGTGGGTTTAAGCACTTGAGGTACAGCAGTGCATACCCTCATCTTTATAATTGGCCATTGAGAATGGTGAATCTGGCTTAACGAACCCTGGTTCTTCTAACTTCATCATGATCTTCTGGTAATTTCCCCTCCTGAATATATGGAAGGATTGGAGTCATCCATGTGCCTTTGCACTCTACCTGTAGAGCTTAGATCTCTTCGATACTAGGCTTCATCTGTACTTCAATCATCAAGTCTTCATCATGAGTCTGCTGTTTTGATGAGGCTATCCAAGCAACCTCATCTGCTTTTGAATTCTCCTTCCATGACACTTGAATGAACTTAATCTCGTCAAAATGATTGGCCATCTGGATTGCTAACCTTTGGTACTTCTGCATTCATTCCTCCTTTGCTTCATACTCATGGTTCACTTGTCCAACGATGAGCGTGGAGTCACTTTTGATTACTAAGCTTTTAACGCCTAGAGCTTTGGCTAGTCTTAAGCTAATGAGTATTGCCTCATATCCTGCTTCATTATTTGTGGTTGGTAATTGAAGCTGTACTTCATATTTGAGGATGTCCTTGTCAAGAGATATCATGACGACTCCTACGCCTCCCAGTTCTTTTGATGGATGATTCGTCAGTGTGAACAGTTCAAAACTGCGTTTGGTCATCACCTGCAAAAGTGAATTCGACAATAAAATCTTCTAATACCTATGCTTTAATTACTGACTGTGGTCTATACACGATGCCAAACTGACTGAGCTCGGCGGCCGATTGCACGTGGTGTCCAGCTGTGTCTGGTTTATTCATGGCCTTCTCGATGAGTTGGTCCGTCATAATGATGATCAGATGTGCCTGGAAGTATGGACACCTTTTCTATAATCAATGCAAATGACACCTTCTCTAGACGAGGGTATTTTGCTTCTACGCGTTGGAAGGCTTGGCTTGTGTAATACACTAGGCTCTGCACCCTGTTTTCTTCCCTAATCAAGGCTGAACCCATTGCTGTCTGAGAGGCTACAAGATACAAGAAAAGGTCTTCTACCTTTATTGACAAGCACAGAAGTGGTGGTTGTATACATCGCATTTTGTACCCCTTACGACTTGGGACCCTGTTCCCCGATGATGTAAGAATTCTAAAGCCCAAGGTTGGTTTAGGGCTCAATCAGATGGAAATTGACTTGAGGAAAGTGTTTATGGAAGATATAACTTATTTTTGGACCAAATAAATTATTTTTGGAAAAGAAAGACCACGGAAACCCTAGGGCATGCGTGCGTATGCACACGGATACTCAAGCTCTACGTGCGCATGCTTCATGCATGCGCACGCATACACGTGCATGCGTGCACATTCTAGGGTTCCAGAAACTATGAAAGGAAAGATTTTCTACATTAAAACTTGGTTTGGAACGAATCCCACATCATCTAGGAGCCACCCCAAACCCCTATTTTTCGACCATATAAAGCCATAAATGGTACAATTTCAAGGAGGAAGAATTCTGGTGGTAAAACACTTAAGATTCACTAGAAAATAATGAATCAAAGAGGGAGTTTTTCACAAAATATCTTTAAGTCAAATTTTATTTG
Source organism: Notholithocarpus densiflorus (assembly GCA_030021035.2). Taxonomy (NCBI): domain Eukaryota; kingdom Viridiplantae; phylum Streptophyta; class Magnoliopsida; order Fagales; family Fagaceae; genus Notholithocarpus; species Notholithocarpus densiflorus. Next base: position 149,324 of record JARYZH020000066.1, on the reverse strand, counting down.
AATGGGACCTTTTCTAGTCTTGATCTTTGAGTTCTAAGTTAACTAACTCATTTTTGAATTGGTTATGACTAGATTGACTGAGGGAAACGGTAAAAATCAAGCTCTAGAGAGTTCTTGTGTGGAGGTAGAGTTTCTATCTTTGGCTCTTCATTTTCCTTAGTTTTTCTATGTTTCCTTGGCTTGTTTATATGTTTTAATGCTCTAATATGCTTGCTTAGTTTAGGTTTATTTCGTGTTTGTGTTAGAAGCATGCTAGGTTGTTAGTTTCTTTGTTTCTTTTGTCTTTTACTTGTTTTATGTTCTGGTTTTCTGGGTTTAGAGTTTCGGGTGTGAATGTGTGTGCATGCAACTTGCATGTGTACGCATACAGTTAGGATGTGCACACATGCCTGATGTATGTGCATGCATACACTTACCCAGAAACCATAATCTCATTCCTATATGATGTTTTTTTTTTTGTTTTTTTTATTTACATGTTTAGCCTCTACTTTAACCTAGTTCTTGCATCTTTAAGTCTTTTCTTCTTTTTTTCATTTTACTTTGTTTGTTTTATCTCTTTAATGCTTATTAGGGTTCTTAGATTGCTTAAATACCATGAACATGCATAAAATATGAACATGCATTGATGCATAGGTCCTATGATGCAGTGAGGTAAACGAGGTAAGTCATACATTCATATGAACATGCATTGGTTTGAATATAAGTTTTTTTATTATTAAATAACATGAACATGCTTGGATTGAATGCTATGCCTTCGATGTTTAGATGTCATAACATGTTTGTTTGATTCTGCCATATGATGCTTTTTCCCTTGGATATGCTTGCTTTATGCTATGATAGATGATTATTAGGCTTGGGATGATTGATGCCATGTTATATGCCTTGTAGATACCATATTTTGTCTGCGCTTAGTTTGCGTGCCGGACCTCGAAAATTCCAAAAATATTAGCTTTCTTCCATGGGGCCATGAAAACATCTAGATTGACGTGGCGCAACCCATTCGGGCATCGGAGCACTCAAAGTTCCATTTCAGGTCAAATTGACCAAAATACCCCTGGTCAACCCTAGCTTGACCAAAATTCAAAGCTGGTAGAAATCATCCCAATACCACATTTTTCATGTTTCTACATCAAACTTAAGCTACTTGATGATTTTCGTCAACTTTGACCAAGTTTAATTTGAGATTGACTTCTAGGGGCCCTAAAAACGCTAATTTTGATCTGACCATCATAACGGGTTAAGACCAACGTCATTGCGATGATTATTGAATTCCTTTTCCAACGAATATTCATGGGTCAAAATCGGAGTTAAAACGGTTGAGATATCTTGAAAACCGTGCAAAGCGTGTCAGCTCACTTCCTGAGGCCATAACGTTTGAGCCGATCGTTGGAATTTCATTTTCTTTAGTGGTCTAGAAACTAAAAATCTAGAGCTTTCCAGGTACACCAAGATTAGCTCAATCGGAGTTTGGGAAGGCCTTCAAATATGCATCCAAAGCCGAACCAGGAAAGAAGCCGGGATTGCAGATGTCAGCATTGGACCCAGCAACTACTTAAGGGCTGCCAGCCACAACCAGTGGCCACTAAGTGGCTACTGGAAGCCAAAGGGTCACAAAATAGTTATAAATACCACCAGACCCCCAGTTAAAAAAAAAAAGGATTTTTGTCATTTTGGAGTACTTTTCTAGGCAAATTCTCTCTCATTTCCTCTCTAAATTCTCTCCCAATCACATCCGAAAACCTTTGATTCATCTCTTTTCTCAACAATCAAGAGGTACTATTCTTGCACTCTTTTTTCCTCTCCTCGGTCTTAGGATCTTGGATTTGAGGTTCTAAGGGTGTAGATGTAGCTTTTTAGCTACAATCTACACCTTTTGCTTTATCTTGCTTCATTACATGTTTTATTGCTTTCCTTAGTATATCTTTGCTTTATCTTGCTTCCAAGCATGTTTTATAGATTTTCTAGCATGTCTCCTTGCTTTTTAACATGTTTTATTACTTTGATGATGTTGGCCTAGCCTTCTTTGGCTAAGATATGTCTAAATATTGTGTTTGTGCTTAGATCCATATTCCTAGGTGCTCCTTGCCATGTTTATGCTTAGACCTACATGTATATGTGCTCCTTGCCATGCTTATGCTTAGACCTATATCCTTGTGTGCTCCGTGCCATGTTCATGTGTCTAGATCTACATGTTGGTTGCTATGCCATGTGCTTCTGTAGCCTTTTTGTCTCTTAATGTACCTCTTTCTTGTGTTTTTGGCCCTTTAGGTAGGGTGTTGATCTAGATCTTCTGGTCTAGACCTACATCCGTACACCTTGGCCTATGAAAGTTCAATTAGTGTGTAAAACACTAATGAATGTTTAGACCCCCAATTTTAACAATACCAACACAAGTTTATACACAAACAATATATGTGCGGAATGATGTATATAAGCTATAACCAAATAGGTGAAACACTCTAAACCATAATTAATCACAAACACAGCAGCAATTAAAAGGTAAAGAGTAAGGGAAGAGAGATGCAAACACAAAGATAACACCGACACGTATTATCGAAGAGGAAACTGAAAAACTTGGCGAAAAACTTCCCCGCCGCCCTCCAAGCAGTCAAATGATCCACTAAAGAATACAGTTGGGATACATGAATAGTAGAAAACCTTCAAAGCCTGATCTACCCAATGCACCTAAGCCCTCCAAGCTTCTTACTCCAGCAGGGTTACGCCTAACCTTGTCTTCTTTAGCTTCCTGGATCCCGCAATAAGCCCATTGCATCAACCAAGTAAATTGGTCATCTCTGAACTGCTTCCCAAGCACCAAAATACCTCCTCATTGATATGGGTATGGTGAGATAAGGATTTGGCAAAATGTACCTTTCAAGGATATGTCAATGGAGAGGGTGAGAGTAGAGGAATTTGGAGAATCAAATGATGAAGATTGTGAATGAGTCAATCTTGTTTTTTCTCTAGGGTTTCTCTCTCAAAATTCTCTCTAGAAGCTCTCTACATTTCATGGGTATAAGGGTATTTATAGTAGTGTATGTGAGGAATGTGAAAAGTCAGTTTTCATCCAAACAAGACATTCTGGTGACTTAGCCTAGCGACTGGAACGAGTCGCGAGTTTGAGTCGCGAGCTAACTGCCTAGCCAGACTGTACATTTTTGTCCTTTAGTGCTCCAGCTGTCATGACCCTTCAGTTCCCTGCATGCTTCACACGTGTGCCACTTTGGCAACTTGCCAGTCGTGAGTCAGTCGTGAGATCTAGTCGCTAGACTCCTTTGATTTGCACACATCTTGAGTTTTCTTCACACTCTCTCACACACAACCCTTACATGATTCCCACCTAAATACAGGGTATCTAATTGCTAAAATACAAGCAAATTTTGCACGGAATAAAGCTAACACATGATTGAATAAATTCAACCTTACAGCCTATATTAAAGGGTTTGGATCATTTTCTTTATGCATGTGTATGCTTGTTTGCTTCTATGCCTTATATCCCTGTTTGCCTGTCTAGGTCTAGGATTTTCCATGCTTTGTACCCTCCATGGGCTTCGGCTTGTCAGTCTTTAGGGCCACTTGCTTGTGTGGTTGCATTCATCCCTCTTGTGGGTTGTTTGGATGTAACCACTTGTGAGACACATCTCCATGATGTTGGTGTGCTTTATACACACCTTTCTCTGCTCTGTGTGATGATGTTATGGTTGGCTTGCTTGCTTTGTGCCACCTGTTTGGCTTTCTTTTCTTTTTTGCATTTTTGCATGCTTGCCTACATGTTCATGCATGAGTCGTTGCTTGCTTGTGTCATCAAGCCTAATTCCTACTATCTCGTGCGGGTTTACACCTGTCTTTGATATACGAGACCCTGAATCCCCTATAGGAATTTCGTTCGACGGCACATGTGTTGTCCATACTCCAATCTCATGGAACTATGTACACCCGATCCAAACCTACAATTGTCGTCCTAGGACACCTTCTTTTGTTTGATTACATGTTTGTTTGCCCCCCGTTTGTCTCTCGTTGCAAGTGTGCCTCTTTGCACGCTCTCTTTACCTCTTTGTTATCTCCTTTGCTTACCTACTGGCTGCCTTTTTTGTTTGTTGCATGTACATGCTTGGAGCGAGGTTGCTTGGAGCAAAGACACGACCTCCTAGGCACAAGCAACAAGGGCAAGGGATGCAAGCAAGAAGACGACAGCTCAAAAAGGGCAATGCTCAATAGATTAGAAGGCCTAGCCTCCCCGAGTGGTTTTCTCTCTCCTTCTCTTCTAGTCTTTTCCCTAGAATCATGTATTAGGGTTCCCCTTTCCATGTACCCTTTATCTTCTTTACACCTTTCCTAGGTCGCGTTCCCTGGGAATGACAATGTCTGTTTTACATTTCCTATACCTTGCTGGGTCATACCCTTAGGACGTTGGCAATGTCTGTTTTACTTTCCCGCTTTGTGTGATAGAATTGTGCATAATGTATGTATATATATATTCCTGTATGTGGGTGATTGTGCACTTTGTATGATGGACCCTCGTGGCTATGTGAGCGACCCTCTCTAGCCATGAGTGCTCTTGACCTTGTGATAGGAGTATTTGCTCAAGGCATTTACTGTAGGTGCATATTCATGTCATACTGTGTGCATAGTCACCGCGGTGTGATCGTTCCGATCCATGTCATCAAGTGACATCGGTTTCCTCGTGTATGTGGCACGTATCAACGTGCTTAATGCTTTGAGGGGCTCCGGCTCGTCCTAGCACGAGCATGTTGGCACGCGCCGTATACACAGGCATGAAACCCTGTCGGTGCACCATAGCGCACCAAACGCAAAACTCTACCGGATTTTCACCGTGAAAATGAGGCACCTTCGTTGCCGTATTCTCATAGTGAAAGCTTGGTGAGAATAGTGTTTTTTTGTGCTATGATGCACTTGAGGCGAAGCTCTGCCATGAAAATAAGGCAAAATGCTGCCAAATATTCGTCGTGGAAATTTGGCACCGAATCCAAACACACTAGGGAAGCATCGATCGAGACCACACCCTTTCCAAAACCAAACCTCAAAGCCCAATTCAATTAAAGCCCCGAAAGCTAATGCCAATAGCTTGATTTTTAATTGCTAATGTCCAAAAATTAAGATTTTATCAAAACAAAGGACTGTCTATGGGCAGGCGCTGTAGGGTGCCTAACACCTTCCCCACACATAACCAAACTTCCGAACTCAAGAATCTAGAGTTTTTATCCATCCATATTAGATTAGGAAAAACGTTTTTTTTCTTAGCCTAGGATTGGTAATAAAATCAAATAGAGTTAGGTGACCAATCACACCTTTGAAAAAACCCAATGATTGGTGGCGACTTCACTTACCTTTGGTAACTCCTTTAAAATTGACTCATTTTCCAATCACACACCAGAGGTATATACCCTCCTCCACAGCACCTGAGTTCTCGGGCCTGGACACTTTAGGCACACGCAAGTGTCACCGCGATGGGTGGTCGAACCACCGCAAAGCATCGACAGACTAGCGACTCCACTAGAGACACTTAGAGAATTTAGCCTTTAGAGCTTTTGATAACATCTTAATCTTTGGACATTGACTTTCAAAAACATTGAAATTGGCATTAGCCTCAGAGGCTATCTTTTTGAAAAATGCTTTACTATATCCTTATTAAACTATTTTCAAAACTCAAAAATGTTTTTCAAGAATGTTTTCAAATGGTTTTCCAAAACCGGCTTTAAGGTATTTTCGTATGTGTGAAGCTTTCCTGCTTTCCTAAGCATGCTTTACAGCTTTCCTTCACATGTGCGAACCTAGGGTAGTAGACTTAATTTTTGCTACACCTTTATCTGTTCATATATATACTATTCTTGGAAAGTCTTTTCCCTTTCATTTCAAAATGCATGACATCAACCCTCTTATTAGGTTGAACCCGGACTCAGCATTGAAGGCAAATGTTGGATGCGCATACCCTAGATAGTTACTAGGCGCCGACTTGTAGGCATTTCGGGGTCCATAGGTGGACAGGAATAGCTGAAAAGGCCCCCCTTAATTCACTCTATCCCAAAACTTCCATAAAGGGAAGGATTAGATAATTGAGGTCCCCCCTAAGAATAGGACCAACTTACCAGTTAAGTTGTGTCTCTTATAGTTAGCCTAAACTAAGTCAAAACCTGTGAGGACTAGGAAGAGCCAAAGCCGAGTGAACATCCAAGCCTAGGGTAAAATATCCTTCTTAGGATTGCTTTCAAAACGAGTCAAGGGGAAAGTGTCCAGTTTCTGTTTGCAGGTCCGCCCTTTATGCTTGCGTCAAAGAGTCGTGCTCTACTCTAGGTTCTATCCATCCTATTTACACAGCATCTATGATTAACCCCTAAGGAAAAGCACATTAGATCACACCTAGTCCCTAAGGGTTTCCAACCCTACAAGGGCATGCATGCATACACTAATGGCTTCGTCATGTAAATGTGTACAGATAAAATTTGTGGCAAGTAGCCAGAACTCCGCACCAGTAAGGACATTGCCAAGAGTCCAAGATCTTCTCCGAGAAGGCAAGGCCATCCAAAATGAAGCCTCTTCATTGTAAAATTGAATTTCCTTGTATTGTAAAAGGCCCACTGTTGGAGCCATTGTATATTGCCCATGTTTGGGGGAATTGTAAAAAAGCCAAAGTTTTGTAAAAGCATTGCTTTCTTTGTATTCAAAAGAGAAGGGTCCATCCCGCAATTTCAAGCATGATATGAAAGTTCTGGATACTTGCCAAGCTTGTGCATTAATTCTGCATCACTATAGAAACTCACCATGATAAAAACCCGTTTAAGGGTCTAAGCTAATATTTCCAAAATGATAGGTACATTTTAAATAAGCAAGAAACTAAACTAACTTTGTGTTTGTTTTGTGTTTCCACATTGTCAAATTTTCAAATGTACTCCATTTCTTGCCCACCCCATTCTTTTCCTTTCTAGGATTATAAAGAGAAAAGATTGCTCAAAGGAAACAGTCCAAGTTACCGTCACATCATGATCTCATCATCACTAGGTCTCGTGCTAAAGAGATGTCTACTGGTGGTCCTTCCCCAATCGAAAAAAACACTTATGAGATCGCTCTTTTGAAATAGCATATGGCAAAAATTATGCACATGATGCAACAGCTGGTTATAGGAGGGAGTCGAGATTCGTCTGGCCCACTCTGAAGGGCTTTGCACCTCAATATGAAAATGAGGCCCAGCCACCGCCAGTTCCAAATCAAGGCCAAGCCACACCGCCATTCATCCCACAAGCGGTGACCAAAAATTAAATCCTCCTATGGATAAGACCTCGAAGTTTGGCTATGGTCAAGTCGAAAATCAAGTGAAGACCCTGATTGAGAAGATACGTATCATAGAGGGCTTTGGCACCCGAAGGAGTGTCAATTTGGACAGCCTGACCAATTTCCCTCAGGTCATTATGCCTCCCAAGTTCAAGTCACCTGAGTTTTTCAAGTATGATAGCACTGGAGATCCTTGCGCCCATCTGCACATGTTCTATAGGAAGATGGCACCCTATGGAGACAATTATCCTTTGCTTTGCCAGATTTTCCTTGATAGCTTAACTGGCCCTATGGCCACATGGTATGTGAGATTGGAAAAGACCTCTAGCTGGAGAGAGATGGCTAATGCATCTTTGGAGTATTACTGGTTCAATACGAAGATAGCTCCCAACCGCACAGTTCTTTAGAGGACAGAAAAGAAAAGTGGGGAATCTTTCCGTGAGTATGCCCAAAGGTGGCACGAGTTGGCCGCGTAAGTACTTCCTCCCATGATGGAAGATGAAATGATCAAATGGTTCATTGATAACCTTAAGCCTCCTTACTATAAGAAGATGGTGCCCAAGTCACTCACTTCGCAAGCCTGATTCCTATTGGGGAGCGTATTGATGAGGGTATTAGGAGCAAGAAAATAGTTGATCATGAGGCTTTGAATTCTATGATAGAATAGCAGGTGAAAAATGCAACCAGTCACAAAGGGAAGGAAGTCGTTCACATGATCGACAAAATGCCTGAAGCACTAAGGAGTGTCACTTCTGCTTATGCAGCCTCGAACGCCTAGCCCTATCAGCAACAAGTTTAACTAGCCCAGGCACCTTACCGAGCATTCAATCAGAAGAAAAGGCCCAATCAACCCCTATATCCCAAGGGGGAGCCACATAAATTCTCTTCGTTACCCATGCCCATGGCAGAACTTTATGCCTATCTGTCAAAGAAAAAGCTAGTGATTCCATTGTTTGTGAAACCTAGAGATGGTCCTCCTTTGCCATGTTTTGACCCATCCAAGAAATGTGAGCACCATTTTAGGATCGAAGGGCACACCTTGGAGGAATGTGTGCATTTGAGACATCGAATCCAAGATCTCATCAATAACAAGCTAATACAGTTTGACAACACAGTCGAGCTGATTGTCATCACCAATCCCTTGCTTCCTCATCCGGAAGGGAACGTGAATGCTATCTCTATAGTGGAAGAGAGGATTCCAGATTTCTCATCCCCCTCATTCCCTTGGAAAGCCATGTTGCAGGCTCTAGCTCAAGAAAGTCACATTGTTCTAGAGAACATAGGAGCCCCAGGATTTGATTAGGAAATCTGCTCATTCTGTGACAGCGAGGACAGACATGCCCTATTCGATTGTAGCATGCGCAGGGCATAAGTTTAGAGTTTGGCTGACCATGGCATTATCTAGATCAAAAGAGAGGTTATGCGAAGGAATGATTGCATGACAACTAGCCTATGCCCTCTAAGTACCCAAGCGAGAACTAGTCATAGTGCTATTGTAAGGTTCCTTATGAGAGATTACGAGAGTGCCTTTGTAAGGTTCCTCTAGGAATGAGGATGCTAGCTCCTCTGACTTCGATTGTTATCGAAGAAATTATAAAATCACTTGTGGATTCAGGAGTGCCAGCTCCAAAGAAGGGACAAGCCATACTAGCCATTGAGGATTTTACTCCTTTGATCTTATCCTTGCCTAGGATCGCCGAGCCCTCTTCGGGATTTGTGTAGAAAGGAACCCCTGTAGTCCCCCTCCATTCGAGATTTTGATCCTCTAGTTCTGTTGAAGTCTATCCAAGAAATCTCTAAGGCTTCTAACTTAAAGGCTTTAGAAGCCGCTCTGCCTAGTCCAGTCATCATCGGTTCGAAGATGTTCTCCCTGGCGCCAAATTCTGCAAACTCAAGAAGGCTTGGTCATTCGTATGCCGAAGCCCTTCCCTTACAAAGATAGCCATCGTGTCCCATGGAAGTACGATGTGACTTTGATCTCCACCTAAACTGGAAAGGAAGAGGTCTGCTCTAATGTCTCTTCAGGTCTATCTGAGCTTACTAGGAGTGGTTGATGTTATACTCTTGAGGAACTACGAAAGAGGAGGAAAGAGATGCATGGCCGAGCTAGCCAGAAATAGGGTCACCACTGAAGAAGCTGAGGAATTCTTGAAAACCATCCAGAAGGCCGATTATAGTATGATTCAACAGTTGAACAAATCTCCAGCTCAAATTTATATCTTAGCCTTATTATTATCCTCCGAGGTTCATCATGAGGCTCTATTGAAGGTATTGAAGGAAACGCATGATCCTACCGATATTACAAATTCCTCCTTTGAGGGTATCATATTGTTGGTGTTGGCCACCAACCAAGTCTCCATTTCAAATGATGAGTTTCCTCTAGAAGGAAGAGATCATACATTGGCTATGCACATCATGGCCAAGTGTGAAGACATGATTGTCGCAAGGGTATTAATCGACGGCACGCGTCGCAAAATCCACGGTGAAAATGAGCTAATGACTAAGATCGGCCTGAGTGATTAAAGTGCTCTACATACAACATGCTTTTAGGGAGGCCCTAGTTACATGCAACAGGTGCAGTCACGTCTACCCTTCATTGGAGACTCAAGTTCATATTTGAGAATCAGTTGATCACGTCTACCCTTCTAATTAAACTCTCAAATAACAAAGGAAAATTCAGTTTGGGGTATGAACCCACTCATGAAGAACTCTTTCAAGCCTCTAGAGGAAATAAGAGGAAGTGTGCCGCTCCAGGGATGTCTATTCCCTATAAAAGGCCACTTTTTCGGCTCTGGTCGAGGTCATTATGCCAGAACCTTTCAAGGAATTGGAAGATGAGGAGTTTGATCTGGCTTGCATTATTCGGCTCTGTCTCAAAGAGTTCTCTGTAAATGCTATCACATCTTGCAAAGATGACTCAACTTCTACTATCTGACCAAGGATGCCAGGCAAGACGGCAGACCTTTGGACCATCGAGCCTTGCTTTGTGGTTGCACCGGTTGAGTAAGGAGTATTCAATCATTGAGGGATTAGGCCTCCCGATCACCTGAGAGGCTTGGAATAGCATATTTAGTTTGTCGTATTTCTCTTTTTATCATTATCAGGGATGAACTTTGTTTTCCCAATACACATAATCCATTAATGAAATATTCAGCATATTATTCAAGAAAATTCTTGCATCTCTCTTTATTTGCTTTCCTATGAGTATGTGTGTGCAAATTATCTTATGTTTCTCTGTATATGTTCCGCTCTATAGGGTCTGTTCTAATTCCCAAGTGGGTACACCGTCCCTTTGCCATAACGAGGGTGTGGATGATGTGAATGAGACAATAGATTTGGATCATGATGTTGAAGGATTGGAAAAGATTTCGATCGTACCTCAAGACATCCTAGAAGCTCTGAATAGAGAGAGTGAAGGGTCCAAGCCTAATATAGAAGAGATAGAGGTGATAAACCTAGCCGAGGAAGGCGAGAAGGAAAAACCTATCAAGATCGGGGTAAACTTTCCCAAGGACATGAAATATGAGCTAATAGCTCTGTTGCAGGAATTCAAGGAAATATTTACTTGATCTTATCAAGCTATTCTCGGATTGGATAGAGAGATTGTTGTCCATAGGATTTCGGTTAAACCCAAATGCCCCAGTACGGTAGGCTCTTCGAAGGATGAAATCTGAGACTATCTTGAAAGTCAAAGAAGAAGTAGAAAAGCAGTTGAACACCAGTTTTGTTACCACCATAGCCTACTCTAATTGCGTTGCAAACATTGTTCCTGCGTCAAAAAAGGATGGGAAGGTACGCATATGGGTTGATTATAGAGATTTGAATCAAGCCAACCCGAAGGATAATTTTCCCTTGCCACATATCGATACCCTGATTGATAACACCGCGACCAACATGTTCTTCTCCTTTATGGATAGGTTCTCAGGTTATAATCAGGAAAAAAAATGGCAGAAGAGGAAAAAGCCAAGAAAACATTCACCACCCATTGGGGAACTTACGCCTACGATGTCATGCCATTCGATCTGAAGAATGCCTGTGCGACTTACTAGCGAGCCATGGTAACCTTATTCCATGATATGATGCATAAGGAGATTGAAGTCTATGTGGACAATATGATTGCCAAGTCATGCACTCCTAGAGATCATTTGATAGATTTGAGAAAGCTATTCAAGCGCCTTGCCGAGTACAGGTTAAGGCTTAACCCTAACAAGTGCGTCTTCAGAGCCAGTTCAGGGAAATTGCTCAGCTTCATAGTTAGCCAAAGAGGAATCGAAGTGGACCCAGCAAAAGTCTAGGCCATTAGGGACATGCCTGTGAAGCTTCTTGGGAAGGATCAATTATATAGCAAGCTTCATAGCTTAGTTGACCGCCACGTGCTATTCCTTGTTCAAGCTCTTGAAGAAGGATACAAAGATAGAATGGATAGATGAGTGTCAAGCGGCCTTTAACAAGATAGAGTGGTATTTATTGAACCCTCCTATTCTGGTTCCCCCAACGTTGGGACATCTGTTGATTCTCTACCTAACAGTGCAAGAGACATCCATAGGTTGCATGTTAGGCCAGCTAAATGAATCCGATTAAAAAGAGAAGGTGATTTACTACTTAAGTAAGAAGTTCACCAGTTGTGAGATTAATTACATCGCCATTGAAAATACATGTTGCGCCCTAGCATTGCACCCTAGCTGTTAAGATTAGTGCCCTAAAATCCTATTGTATGATGCTATGTATGTTATTATGTATGTTATTATGTATGACATTATGTATTACTTAATGTTGTGATTAATAAAGTTGCTTTATTATTATCTAAAATGATGGGAACATGAATATTTGGACATTATCATATAGTCCATGAGATGCATAGTATGTGATTTATGTGAAAAGTCATCGAAGATAAAAATCACAAGTTCTTTGTAAATTCAGAATTTTAGTTCATAGTCGGTGATGAAATTGGGCATTTCATCTACGAAGACTATAACATATCAACTAAGATGATTTGTCTTGATCATGGAAGTAGAGACTTCTAATTGATGTGTTGATATGTTTTAAGAGTTAAGACATATTGAACTGGACCGCTATGAGATTTATTATTCTCTTAATGACTGTCAAATGAATAATAAATCTCACAACTTCTTTTTACATGAACTCTTAATCCTGAAAGAATAATGGACCTAATCATGAAGTGTAGGTTGCTTTGATATATCAGGAGTGAGATCTAAAGTTACGGTCAAAACCTTAGTATGTTGGGCAGCCACATTTAGTGTTGATGGAACATATATTTTCAAGATAGAATTCATAATCTCTTAACGGAAATATAAAATATTTCCTTAAGATAAGTTTAATGGGTTTGTTATTCAAAATGTTAGGCTTAACTACTTTAGTAAATAGTTACTAAAGTATATATTTATGAAATTGGATTTCATAAATATATGATGAATAACTTAAGGGATTAAACCGGGTACTCAAGAATTAAGATGTAGTAATTTACAAAGTGGCAGTCAATATTCATGACTTTGTATTACTACGAATATTTTATGAAGGGGTTGCATGTACAATAAAGTCTTGGGATATAATTTATTAATAAGGCCTAGAGTGCAATTATATTTATGTAGTGGTATTAAATATAATTAATGGTAACTTTGAACTTGTCAAGAGTTGACAGAAAAGCCCAAGACCCGTTGGAGCTAGTGTCTTATTTGTTCCCTTTTGGTCCCACTCTAAGCCACATACTAAAGCCCAATTGGAAAGGATCAAAAGGCTAACCCAATTAGATAATCAGTTATAAGGAGAGAAACATACAGAATTAAAAAAAAAAAAAAAAAAACATGAAATGGTTTGTATGTGAGTGTAGGTCACTCTCTAATTCTCTCTTGAACAAATTCATATATCTGATTGAGAGACCACATTTCTTGGGCGTTAATGGAATTGGAGTGAAGATTAAAAGTGTTTCTAAGTACTTCTAATCTTTGTTTTGAAATTCACCACACCAAGGTACACTCTCTTATTTTTATATTCTGAAATTTACATAGTATATGTTATCAATTGCGAATAAAGTAGATCCGTTAATTTTCCGCTGTGTATGTTTTGTATGCGATACAAACATGTATTTTTCCATCAAATGGTATCAAAGCGATCTTCAATTTTGAATCTGTATAACATATTTTGTGAGTTTTAGAATTAGAGATAATAGTTTCATGATGTTAGAAGATTATATATGTATTTAATTTTCTGCATGGTTGTTGAAACTATGGTTTGATAAAAACTGATATTGATGTTATGATGTTGTTTAAATTTGAATTCAAGTATGTTGAATTGAACTTTAAGGCTATAGCGTCAATGGAATTCAGTTTTGATATCAAATTCTATCTATTATGTTCATATGGTGGTTGTTTGTTCATGAAAAACCGTTGAAAACTATCTACATCTTCTCTTTAAAAATTAAAAACAAGGGTTTTTCGCGGGTAACCTTCTTGCGAAATTACTCGCGAAAAATGCCTCTGAAGCACAAAACTTTTCACGGGTAAGCTATACTCACGAAACAGTCACGAAAGTTTCTGTCTGAATTTTGTATTTTCATTTTCACGGGAAGAGCTTAGTCGCGAGAATCTCGCGAAAATGCATCTGAAGGGATTTTTGAATTTTTTCTAAGTGTTTTCAAATGTACAAAGTGCAAGGCTGTGTGTGATTAGATTACACATGTTTTATAATTAAAAACCTTTCTTTTAAAACATCTAGTGGGAGAGAGATACAAGGGTTGGATCTCACGGCCTCCATTATCCGTTCATAGTAGTGTGAAATATATACTTTGTCTTTGCTTCGAGCTTAGCATTCCATGCGGAGAGTATTTATTTCATGGTCCTACAAGATTGAATTTCTTGGTTTATAGTGGTTTGATCAAACACCTTTTCTTTGCTTCGATATTTGCATTCCATGTGGAGGGTGTTTTGTATCATGGTACTACAAAATAAGCCTGTTAAAGGGGATGAAATGTGGCTATACATGATTCTAGACAATGGTATACACTAGACTTAATATTATAGTATCCTCTATGCTGAGTTCTTACTATAATTATTTAGAGGCCAAATGTATAACGGCATATTATTAGTGTTTGATAAGAGTTGTCATGATAGCATTAACAATGAGAATATTTCTCAATCAATCATAGTATTTAATGTTCACTCTATGCTGAGGGATATTAAATATGAGATTGGGTTGTCATTGCATATATTATATTATGGTTTTATTAAGGTTCCATACTATATGCTTATATGCTAAATTGATAATGTCCAGTTTACTTATTATATTCATGTTTATTATTTTCAGATTTGAACATGTCATCATTTAGCCCACTTGTTACTATTCTTAATCAAAACAAACTAACTGGATCCAACTATGTTGACTGGAAAAGAAATTTGGATATTATTCTTACAGCTGAAGAGCACATATATGTGCTTACTCAACCATGTCCTAGCTTTCCTTCATTAGATGCTCCTCTTGAGGAAAAACAGCAATATAATCGTTGGCAGAAATCTAATGAGATGGCCAAGTGCTACATCCTAGCATCTATCTCAAATGTTCTACAGCATCAAATGCAGGATGTAGAACTAGCTTCGTACATAATGTTAAGTCTGAAGAAGATGTTTGGTAAGCAAGGCTGTTTAGTAAGGCAAGAAACTATGAGGAGAATTTATAATACCAAAATGGCTGAAGGCAATTCAGTGAGGGAGCATTTTCTTACAATGATCTCTAATTTGAATACACTAGAAGTTTTAGGTGCCGATATTGATGGAGAATCCCAAGTGGATATGATACTCCAGTCACTACCGGAATCATTCAAGGAATTCAGACTCAATTATAATATGAACAAAAAGATTTATTCAGTGTCTACTTCATGTTTGTATCACATACAAAACATACGCAGCGGAAAAAATAACGGATCTACTTCATTCGCAATTGATAACATGTACTAAGTAAATTTCAGAATATAAGAACAAGAGAGTGTACCTTGGTGCAGTAAAATTCAAAACCAAAGATTAGAAGTACTTGGGAACACTTTTAATCTTCACTACAATTCCACTTGTGCCCAAGAAGTGTGGTCTCTCAATCAGTTTATATTTGTGTGTTCAAGGGAGAATAAGAGAGTGTCCTACACTCACATACAAACCATTTCATTCTTTCTTTTAAAATTTTGTATGTTTCTCTCCTTATAACTGATTATCTAAATAGGCTAGCCTTTTGGGCCATTCCAATTGGGCTCTAGTATGTGGCTTGGAGTAGGACCAAAAGGGAACAAATAAGACTCTAGCTCTAATGGGCCTTGGGCTTTTCTGTCAACTCTTGACAAGTCCAAAGTTACCATTAATTATATTCAATACCACTATAAGAATATAATTGCACTCTAGGCCTTATTAATAAATTATATCCTAAGACTTTATTGTACATGCAACCCCTTCATTAAATATTCGTAGTAATACAAAGTCATGAATGTAAACTGCTACTTTGAAGATTACTACATCTTAATCCTTGAGTACCCGGTTTAATTCTTTAAGTTATTCATCATATATTTATGAAATCCAATTTCATAAATATATACTTTAGAGCATCCGCATAAGCGGATGTAAAGATGTGTATAATACAAAAAGTGTCCAAATTTACACAATTTTCCTCCAAAACTACCCACATCAGTGGGTGTAAAGATGTGCATATTTACACACTTGCTACAGTAACCGTGTAAATATACACGGTTACTGTAGCTGTGTATAACAATATTTTATTATTTTTGCTCTCTCACCATTCATATTCTTTCTCTTTCACCATTCACCAACCCAACAAAAGAAACACAGATTCACAGAACAAACATAGCATCCTAACGGACACAGTAATCCAGCAAAAAAAGAATAAAAGAAGAGGAGGAGAAACACCCAACCACCAAACCAGCACCACCCAATCACCACCACTGCTACCCATTTCAACAGTTCATAATCCACCACAAAATTGACCCAAAATCAACAAAAAATCAAACCAAACCAACTCTGGCCCAGTCACATTTTAAAAGACAAATCAGTCAGTTGAATCCACTCGGGTTTGTGATCAAGATCAAGGAAGGAAATGATGGACCCTCTTGGGTTTCTCTATGTTTGCAACGCGCATGGCCCTCTATGATTTGTTCAAAGATTCTATGGCACACGCCAATAGTAGGTGTACCCCAACGGGATAGGAAAGATCCACCTAGAACATGATATATCCTTTGGAACTTGAGATATTGATATGCATAGACTTACATTTACCATTTTATTTTTTGCATGATCTTGCATTTTCAAAGCATTTGTGCACATATTCATTGAACATGCTTGTTTTATGCCTTTCTAATCCTTTCATGCATTCATCATTATGCTTCCAAACACAAATCTCATAAACAAAAATATCTCCTGATAATCAATATATGTGTAAACATCTCTGTTTCCACCTTATTTTTGTTTTTAAGCATGCTTTACAAACTAGACTATACTTTAAAAACCCGAAAGTGGAAGGCCGTATGTAATCGCCTAGCAATTTACAATGGACCTTTCCATGCATGGTGGAATACTAACTACATAACTCATGTGCAAAAATAAAAAGAAACAGAAAAGACTCCAACAAGTTAAACATGGCCCAAACGATCTGACACCGCCCTGCATAGAAACCCAAAGCCAGTGAGAGAAATCAGATCATCCAAGGAATGGGTACGAAGGAACCCTGCAGCATCAAAGTCCAGATCTCTGGCAATCTTGCTAAGCCTTCTATATCCATGTCAAAGATAAACTAGCTCCCTCTCCAGACTGGGACTCAAGGTGCAACCCTGCCTCTCTATATCAAGCAGAACTTGCAATGTGCTAATCTTAGCAGTAGCAACTCTCAATGCCTCCTCCTTCTCGACTACCTCAGCCTAGAGATGACGAAATGCCAATTATGGCTCACTGGGCTCATCAGCTAACCCATACTCAAGACTCAAAGTAGAGTGAATGTAGGATGTAGCCTACACTAGCCCCATGGCTAAATCATCAGCCCTGCTACTCACCGCGACACGGCTAGCCTCTATCATTTCCTTTTCCTCATCTCTCATCTAGCCCAAGACAATGAATCTCTGAGTAAGATCTTCCAGCTCACTCTCTAAACTCGTAACCCGAGATCTCAGTTGAGTGCACTCAACCTCTATGGCTGAAGGGGTCTGACCCCTCTGCGCGAAGTGTGGCAAGCCTAGCCTCATATGTCCTCCCCATCTCATTAAAGTCCTCCATAATGGCATCAAAGGCCTCCTTGCAACAATCCCTATCTCTAATGGACAGCTTTGGAGCAAAAATTCCCTTAGATTCCGCACTAATAGTGGTACACGGGCGGTTCAGCAGCAAACCGATCCATTTGAGGATTTTTCCCACAAACCGAGACTACATAAAACCTACACTAGGGCAGTTTATTTTTGCGCGTCTCATTCGTTATCTTGAAACTCATTGTTGAAACCTGGTTCAGGGGTCAGTTCATCCCCCGTTGTCAATGTTGGGGTTTATGCCTTAAAATCCAATTTATTAGCATGTCATAAATAATTAAATTGTTTAATTATATGAGACAATTTAAAAATGAACTAATGGGACATTATCAAAGTCCTTGAGATGCATTGTATGTGATTTATGTGATTTAGTCACAGAAGATATAAATCACAAGTTCCTTGTAAACACAAAACGTAGTTCGTAGTCGGTGATGAAATTGGGCGTTTCATCTGCGAAGACTATAACACATCAACTAAGATGGTTTGTCTTGATCATGGAAGTGGAGACTTCTAGTTGATATGTCTTAAGTGTTAAGACATATTGAACTGGACCGCTGTGAGATTAATTATTCAATCAACAACTGTCACCTGAATATTTAATCTCACGACTTCTAATATCATAGACTCTCAATCCTGAGAGGATAGTGAACCCGATCATGAAATGTAGGATACTTTGATATATCAGGAGTGAGATCTAATATTCACAGTAAAAACCTCAGTATGTTGGGTAACCACACGTAGTGTTGAGGGAACACATATTCTCAAGATGGAATCCATAATCTTTTTTTTTTAGAGACACGAAATATCCCCTTGAGATAAGTTTAATGGGAACTAGTTATTCAGGGCGCCCACTTTAATAAGGAGTTACTATTGTTTATATTTATTGAAATCAGATTTCAATAAATATGAATAACTAAAAGATTAAACCGGGTACTCAAAGATAAAATAGTTGTTTACAAAGTGATAGTTCATTATGACTTTGTTCACTATGGATATTTCATGGAGGGGTCAAATGATATCATTAGAGTCTTGGGATATAATTTATTAATAAGGCCTAGAGTGAACCCCTACACCAATACACAATTGGACTTGTAATGTAGTGACAATCTCTCCTTTCAATGCACGGCTACTAGTACGTGACTAACCAATTGATGCACGGATCCAAGTACGTGACTAACACTCCAACTTGAGATAGATGTTGGCCGCAAAGTTCTTCAGTTCATCCACACGATGAAGATCAAGAAGCTCCTTGGTTACAAAACCCTTAGCGCACAAACGCAGCAGCTTCTTCAAGAGAAAGATGAACTAGGGCAAATTATCTCCGGTCACAATTTGAGTGAATAATCACTTTGCATCAAGTTGCATCACCTTTGACGGCCCTAAAAATAATCCTTATATATGTCTAGGGTTGTGAGAAAATAAACCCTACACAAATAGCTTGCATATACGTGTAATCAGATCTGAAAATCTGAATTTCGTAATTCTCGATAGATACAGCTGTTAAGCTATCTGTCGAGCTTCAAATATTAAATATCGATAAATACATCTGTCAAGATATCTGTCGAGCTTTAATGAACAACATTTCTTCACTTGATTCTTGGACAGACTTGCATGGCTTCAATACTAGACTTGAACTCTTGTTCCTTGAAGTATTAAACACATCCTAAATCTATCCAATTACAAGTAAAGTGCATTTTTTTTAAAAGGATTAGCCAATTCTATATGACATATGTTCTTAACATGTTCCACGTAAGTCCTAATAGTCTCCCCCCTTGGCAATCCGTGACAAAACCACAACAAACAAATGAAATATGAAAGAAGTCATAAATCACTGAAATCATAATCACTTGTTAAATACAATAAAATCTATCCTAACACAAACTCTTGAAAAACTTTGCAAGAAGAGAGTTCATGGCATGAAAGATTTTGACAACCTGTATTTCTGAAACACTTAAAAAAAAAAAAAAAAAAAAAAAAAAAAAAAAAAAAAAAAAACTCATCAAGGCAATAGTGTGAAATAGAAATAAAAGATTGCATACATAATAAGAAACATGTGTATAAAGAGAGAAAAAAAACAACACATGGAGAGATAGGTGAAAAAATGATAACAACATCAAATATATATATATATATATAATATAAATACAATGTTTGCTATCACTAAGTGGTTACAAGACCAATGTACAAAAAGGTA
This sequence comes from Notholithocarpus densiflorus, assembly GCA_030021035.2. Classification (NCBI taxonomy): domain Eukaryota; kingdom Viridiplantae; phylum Streptophyta; class Magnoliopsida; order Fagales; family Fagaceae; genus Notholithocarpus; species Notholithocarpus densiflorus. The sequence continues at coordinate 129,543 of JARYZH020000066.1, read as the reverse complement.
ATGTATCTAAAAGGGAAAGAAAAGAAAAGATACATAAGTCCTCACTACATCCCTCATAAACAAAAAGAACACTCCCCCTAACAAAAATGTCCTATGCTAACTCTCCCCCTAAATACATGACTACTCTCATACCCGAAACTACTTCTCCTTTTTGTCACAAATGACAAACGGCAAGTCACTGAGAACCAGTCATCTCCTCGTCACTGGAAGAGCTAGCATCCTTATCCTTATCCTCATCATCATCATCATCACCAGAGCCATCGTCACTGTCCTCGTCCTCGGAAGTCTGTGGAGATGGAGAGGGAGATGGAGATGCGACAAAGCCACCCATGTGAGCCTATCGTCGTGTGATACGACTAACACGGGTGTTCACCTAACACAACTCATCACTAAGAGTGTCAAGGTGAGCATCCATGCGCTCGAGCTACACCATGATGGTCACTAGTGTCACTCTACCACTCGAAAAATAAGGAGCGGAGGAGGATGGAGCAGAAGAGGCTAAAGGAGTCGCCGTCTCGGTCCGTGGCCGCTTCGGTCGAAGCTGGGCCTCACTCCGTCTAATGGATATCGCGCTGATGGTACCCATGATGGTGAAGTGGGGAGACGCAGGATAAGAGACAGAGGAGTGGCGAATGATCCTCGTGATAGCAGAAGGAAAGATAAGCTTATTACGAGTCGCCGTATCCTTATAAACATTTATAAAGGAGAGTATGAAATGAGAAGGAAAGTCAATAGTAAGGTCCTTAATGAGGGAAAGAAAAAATCGAGCACGAGGCTCGGTAATAGAGTTATAGTGAGATAAGGGATAGAGAACAAATGTCATCACCATGTTAAGGAACCTCGGACCTTTTGCAAAGCTTGAGCATGAGGTGTTTTGACGAGCACCCCATGAAGAAGGTGTCTCACAAAAGTGAGACAGAAGATCGTCTTTGGACACAGTCCTTAGATGTGGACATCCGGCGTAATCAGGATGTGATACCCTCGGAACATGTAGCACATCGGAGATAAGCTCCGAAGTGACTACTATACGTGTACCTCGAACAAAAGTAATAAACCGAGGCATAAAAGAATTAAAACCGTGCATATTGGAGTAAAACTCCTATATGATCACGGAGGGACAACTCACGGGTATCTTACATAGAGATTCCCAACCCCGACTGTGAATGACAGTGGGTAAAGTAGTATCAGAGAAGTCCGATAAGATAACGTGGCGTTCCGAATGAATGCCACGTTTGTAGAAGTTCTTCGAGAAGTCCTAATGGGCTTTCTCATCACGGAACCTGACATGTAAAGGAGTGGAATCAGAAGATGATGCCCCGGAATGAAGAGGGTTACAGGACGGAGTAGTTTTGCACTTGGGTGCCATACGCAGACTATCCGAGAGAGAGAGAGAGACAAGCAAAAAAACACCATCAACAAATTGTACCACAAAGGAAATGAAAAGGTATGTATGCATGAACAATGCATGATCATGTGATGTGCAAAGAAAATTGCATCATGGGCTCAGCCCAATCCAATCCTACCAGCACACAAAGGAAATGAAAAGGTATGTATGCATGAAAAATGCATGATCATGTGATGTGCAAAGAAAATTGCATCATGGGCTCAGCCCAATCCAATCCTACCAGCACACAAGGTTCCAACATATAAAACACACAACTATAATGCATGAAACATTGTGAGAGTGCAAATGTAATGCAATGCATGAGCATATAACAACATTTAAGCAAAACCCAACCCAAAAATTTCCCAAAATTCTCATCAATTTTCAAAAACCCCAAAAATTTCACAAAAACCCAAAACCTAGGTCTAAATGCGTGAAATGCATGAAGAATGAGAAATTAGAGATCATACCAGTGAAGAAAGAATCACACTAGGCCGAAATCTAAGAGGGTTTGAGGTTTTGAGAAAGAAGAGAGTGTTTGGGAGAGAAAAAAGAAGCTTTCTATCGAGAGAAATCGAAGAGAAATGAATCTGATTTCGCGTTGGACCTATTTAAGGAAAATGAGTCTTGATGGATCGAGGATCTATCGAGATTCTGTCGAGCACTAATTCTCGATAGATGAATCTATCGAGGTGCTGTCAAGAATCTTTCAACGGCAAAAATGCCTCGATGGATCGAAAAGTTGTCGAGAAGCTATTGGCTAGACAGAAACTTTCTCAATGGATCTTGATTTTGTCGAGAAGCTAACGAGAAAAATTCCAAAAAGCTTCGATGGATCGAAGATGCGATAAGATCTGTCGAGAAAAGAAGTCGAAAGGGCTCGATAGATAGCTATCTGTCGAGAAGCTGTCGAGCTTGATAAAAACAGTTTTTCAAAGAGAAGAAAAACACAGAAATGAATGCAGTCAAGCAAGTTACTTAACCAAAGATCCAATCAACATTTTAAGCTCTTAAAAACATCTCTCAACAAAAAAAATGCAAAGCATATAAGATCCAAACACACACACTAAACAAGTCTAACCAATTTTATATTTCAAAAATAAGTTAAGACAGTTCAGTGAGTATACATTAACACATGTATTCCTTATGATGGCCAAATCAAATTGTACTTGCACATGTATCAAAAGTAGCATAGAATTTTGCGTGTTGTGTGTGAAAAACAACGCAAGATTGCATAAGTGTCTCATGTTATGACGATTTTAGATATGAGAAAATCAATTTAACTCACACACAATCATAACTGCTTGATGGGGACTATCATCTTCGAGGTACATCCAATAACTCCCACATCTCCTAGAAACACGCTTGCAATCATATTTAAAAGCATTTTGATTCTTTTTGCTTTTGTTTTTCTTTGCATATTTTTTTTCTTTTGAGCATATCATGCATGGGCATAAAAGAGAGAGAAGAAATACCCAATTATGTTAAGCTTAAACATCATAATTTTGCTATGCCAAAGCACACAGATGTTTTACATGATTGACGGGCTTTAGTGGTGAGATGGTTATTTATGCCTTTCTCTTAGGATTTTTTAGTCATTCCCGTCAAAAAGAGTGATATGAGTGTTAAGTGCAAGAGATTACTTAATCTTACTCATCACAAACACGAGCCAAAAAAGTCTTAGTCCATTGGTCATTAGACAGAGGAACTCCATGTCTGAAAGGAAGTAATCCTTTCTTGGAGTTTTGCATGCTAAACCGTTTTAGAACCTTATCTATATATCTAGCTTGAGACAAGCCTAACATTCTATTCTTTCAATCTCACCAAAGCTTGATCCCTAGAATAAAGTTAGCTTTTCCCAAGTCCTTCATATCAAATTGGCTTGACAACCAAATCTTTACTGATGACATTACCCCTACATCATTTCCAATGAGTAGCATATCATCAACATAAAGCACTAGGAACATTACTACTTTATCTTGATGTCTTTTATACACACATGGTTCATCAAGATTTTGTTCAAAACTAAATGACTTGATTGCTTGATCAAATCTGATGTTCCATGACCTAGATGCTTGCTTAAGTCCATAAATGGACCTTTTCAACTTGCATACCATATGCTCTTGGTTCTTTGCTATGAAACCTTCCAGTTGCATCATATAGATTTCTTCTTCAAGATTAACATTAAGAAATGCAGTCTTGACATCCATTTGCCAAATCTCATAATCATAATGAGCAGCAATGGATAAGAGAATTCTGATAGATTTAAGCATTGCTACTGGTGAAACGGTTTCTTCATAATCAATACCTTCTTTTTGTGTATACCCTTTCGCTACTAGCCTTGCTTTAAAGGTTTCAACCTTTCCATCTATGCCTCTCTCCCTCTTGTAATTCCATTTGCAATCAACAGGTTTAATGCCGTTAGGCACCTTTACAAGATCCCAAACTTGATTGTAATACATAGAATCCAATTCAAATTTCATAGCTTTGACCCAATGATGTGCATCTATATCTTTCATTGCATCTTCATAAGTGTAAGGATCAAATTCAGTCTCTTCTGAGATAGCTTCATAAGTTTCTCCCAGACCTATAAATCTTACAGGTGGCCTTATAATCCTCCCACTACGATGAGGCACCTGTGTACTAGTCATCTCATGAGTAGAATCTTGTGGTGTATCTAATACAGCCACATCATCCCTAGTTTCATCCATTGGTTGTTCAATTACAGGTTCATCAAATTCAGCCAAGACAACTTTACTTCTAGGATTATAATTATTCACATAATCATCTTCCAAAAATTTGGCATTGGTTCTAACAAACACTTTGGTGTCTTTATGATTATAGAATAAATAACCCTTAGTTTCCTTTGAATACCCTAAAAACATGCATAATTCCATTTTTGCTTCCAACTTATCAGACTTCCATTTCAACACATATGCTGGACATCCCCAAATGTGGAGATATTTCATATTAGGCTTGCGCCCACTCCACAATTCCTTAGGTGTGTTGGGAACTGATTTTGATGGAACTAAATTTTAAATATGCATTGTAGTTTTTAGTGCATTTCCCCAAAAGGAAATTGGTAAAGTTGAATAACTCATCATGGACCTAACCATTTTTAAAAGAGTCTGGTTCCTTCTCTCTGCTACACCATTTTGTTGAGGAGTTCCAGGTGCAGTCAATTGGGATACTGAAAGCTTGAATTTGTGTGAAAACACAAGAGCTGTTTAGACCCCCAAATTAAAATTACGGCTCGGTTAATTTTACTCTAACTTAAACTAAGTGTGGAATAGAGTAAATGCGAGCAGATAAACAATATAACTACTCTAAGCCATATTCATCAAATCACAGCAGTAAAATGAAAGCTAAAAGAGTAGGGAAGAAAAATGCAAACACAAGATAACACGCCGATGTGTTATCAAAGAGGAAACCGAAGAACTCGGCGAAAAACCTCTCCGCTGCCCTCCAAGCGGTAAATCGATCCACTAAAGAATAAGTTGGAGTACACGAATAACAAAAGACCCTCCAAGCCTAGTCTACCCCATGTACTCGAGCCCTCCAAGCTCCTGCTACCAACTGATTTAACGAAGCCTTGTCTTCTCTAGCTCTCCGGATCACGCAATTCAGCCCGATTGCATCCACCAAACAAATGGCTTCTTCCAATGCTTCCCAACAGCACCGAAACCTCACTTTACACTCAGAATGGGTATGTTAAGTGTTTGGGCTATCAACCTCTCAAGGATTTGGAAATGGAGAGGTAGGAGTTGAGGAAAACCACAATGGATTGTGTAGAGAATTGTGGGTATGACAATCTCTCACTCTCAAAGGTAATGGCTAGGGTTTTCTCTCTGAAAAGCACTCCTCCACATATGTGGGTATATATAGTGTGGGTAAAGACATGGTGTATCAAATATGACAAATTGGCAAAACATAATGTTTTGCAGGTATCTCACGGGAAGGCCTTACCCACGAGACACTCACGAAACCAACTGTCACCATCTGTCATGACTCTTCGCATTCTAGTCATGTGTTGAGCACATGCTTCACTTCGCGGGAAGGTTTCTCGCGAGCTACCCGCGAAAACTTCTTTGGTCTTCAATTTGCCTTGAGTCTTCACACTCTCTCTTACACACAACCCTTACAAAGAAATCCCACATAAAATACAGGGTACAAAATATTGAACAAATTACAATCAAATTTGGTACGGAATTAAAGCCAACATAAATTAGTTGTAAATCACAACTTTACAATCTCCCCCTTTGGTTATTCCGTGACAAAACCCCTAAAACAGACTCTAGACTTAAACGTGAGTTTGGGAACAGTGGTAAACTCACTCACACCTAATCTAGAAGCTATGAAGCACTTGCATGTATATACATGTAACCTGAAACACTCGCACACAAACAAAACTTTCATTAAGCTTATGACAAGTTGAATACACGGTATGTATATGAGCAAGTAATATGCGATCAAGGTAATAAACACTATATAAATAGTTAAGCATATCTTGATCAGACAGGAACAATCATTAAAGAATGACTACAATGAGCATTACACGCAATGCAATTAAGAGCAATGCAGAAATCAATTGCATGTCTAACACACAACCAATGCGAAATACAAGAAGTATTTGCATCAAGGATACAAGATCCAACAAGGGCACAAGTGTGTAGTACTCAAGATAATGCAACAAAATCTAAAAGTACTTAAAAAATGCTACAAAGCAAGGATATAAAGACAAAGTACTGAAAATAAACTGAAAGTTTTTAAACCAAAGTACTTAAGGCTTTAAAAGAAAGCAATGTAAATATCCAAGAGTTATAAAAACTATAAAGGTAACAACAAAATTAAACCACTAAACCACCAAAATGAACCAATATCTATGATATCTATGATCTGCACTGCTCCCCTTCAAACTGTGCATCTCCCCCTCAAAATTTTTCTCCCCCTTTTTGACCGGAATGGCCAAAGAGGCTAAAACTGCTCATATCTATGTCTTCAATTTGTGATGATAGCGCAGTAATCTGGCCTTGGATATAAGCAAACTGATCCAAAGTGTGCTGCACATGGGATTCGAGCATGCCATACATCTGCTCCACCCTTACAATGAGGTGATCAAGACGATCGAGTCCCCGTGCTTGTGCTTGGGAAGATGGTTGTGCAGAGCCCTCCGGGGCTGAGGTGAACCTATCAATTTCTTCCTCAACATCATCCATTACGATTTGAGAAATGCCGATTCTTGATCCGGTGATGTGGGCTTTGCTTCAGGTCACCGAATGAGCACCAATAGGATAATCTCTTTGCACAATGGTAAGACAGCTTGGAATCTTCAGCTTGGTCTTTGCTATGAGACCCATAATGAGACTTGGAAATGGCAATATTGTCCTTGAGTTCCTTTTGGTGATGCTCTTGGTCAGGAGGTGGTATATATGACCGCATATGTCGATCTCCTTATGGGTGAAGAGATCATATAGGAAAATGGTTCTTGGTCTGGACAGTGTTGTCAAGTTCGTCACCGGGTAGAGGTTGTGATTCATGACATAGGCCAATGTCCTCATCTCCGCATTGAAAGGGATGGTGTTCATTGACTTCTTCTTGAGAGAGCCACCAAGGAGCTCCGCCATAGGCTCAAGAGAGTCCAATCTGTCATCATATTGTACGAAGATTGGCTGAGATGGTGGACGAACTTCTAAGAACTCTTGAATGGAATCCCTTGTGATAATGAATTCCTTTTGTCGCACCCAACGGTTGATGTGGTCTCCTTCCACAGTGGCATTGGCGAAGAACTCCCTTATGAGTTCAGCATATACATTTCCACTTGGATTCAACAACTTTGTCCAAGTTCTCTCCTTGAACACTTCAGGGATGGAAGTGTTTTCAAGAGTCTCCATTCGCACAACCCTTTCCATGATTATCGTTGCCCTTTTATAGTAGTCATTGTAGGCCATGTCTACCTCAATGGTTCTGAAGTTCTTGGAGTCCGTGCGTGGATGCTTTGAGGATTTCTTGGAAGTAGAGTACTTAGTGGGAGACATTTGCACAAACAGACACAAAGTAGAGAAACAAGTGCAAAAACACAAACAGGAACACAAACTTGATTAGTACCAAGTTAGTCCATAAAATAAGCACAAAGTCCTAAAAGGAACAAAAACAATGTCACACAATCATGTTATAAGAGTTAAAACATTGAATATTAATGAAATGCAAATACAATTGACAATTGTGCAAGTGTGTGCATCAAGTGTTCGTGAGGTGTGCATATGTGATGCATGTGCAAGGCATGACTAAGAACAATTGGGTCAAAGTGTGTAAAACACACAACCAATGATCAAAACATGATAAATAATTCCAATCATGGCAATCCCCAAAGTTTGGAACTCATTGGAGTCCAAAACAACACCAAAATGCCATTTGGGCATTTTATCAAGCACTTGATATGCACCTATAAAAGTAACATGTGGGCAATGCATGAACATGGGTGAATCTTGCCTAAATGCATGTTAAAATGCCATAATTGGCCAACACAAACACAAACAAACCAAATGCGACAAAGCCCAATCAAGAAATTGAAAGAATTTTAACAACATTGAAAGTTCCCAACCATTTTTATAAAAATACCCAAACCAAGTAAAACCTAACATTTTCTGCATAATTTAAGGAAATAAATAGAAAAGATTGTACAAAAATACCTTAGAAATGATTTAAAGAAATTTTCTTTTGAGATTTGGTTGGGTTTTTTAAGTGAAAATAGGATTTGGGTTAAAAGAGGCACGAGGGAGGCAAAGTGAGGGAAATAGGGTATGTTTGAAAAACTGTCTACATCGGCCCTTTAAAACTGAAAACACGCGTTTTTCACGGGTTAGCTTCTCGCGAAGTTACTCGCGAAAAATGCCTCTAAAGCACAAAACTTTTCACAGGAAGACGTTACTCGCGAAACAATCGCGAGATAGTCGCGAAAGTCTCTGTCTGAAATTTTGTGTTTTCATATTTTGCCTCAATCCATTTTCGCAGGAAGTGCTTAGTCGCGAGCTTCTCACGAAAATACCTCTAAAGAAGTTTTTGATGAAAAAACATGAAAAATGCAATTTAAACAAAAACTCAAAACATGAAAGCATAAAAACACTTTCAAAAACATATAAAATACTCAAAAATCTTTTTGGGTTTGATCGACAAGCAATTGAGTATACACATCACATTTGAACATGTACAATCACACAAATGAACTAAGCATTCAATGAACAAAAGTCTTGTGTGTTGTGTGCGAGTATCAAATGTGGAATAGTCCTTAGTCCAGAGTGAAGCTTCAATGATCAATTCAATCAAGTCATACACAACTGGTACTAAGTCAAGTGGTCTATCTCAATTATAGAAATGAACATATATGACCTCCCACGAGAAAATGATTACATATATTTGAAACTTTTCAATTGGCTTCTTTTCAATTCATAACATTTGATCATTTTTGAACAATGCATCTCATTTTGAGATCGATGCTTGAAATTTTTGATATTTCAATATTGAGAATAAGTCTTTGGCTTTTTGGGCACTATACATTTCAATACAAGTCGCTTTCCCTTTTTCCTAGTCAAATACTAGTATGTACGACGACTTTTGTAGCTCATTTTCTCTTTTCGAGATTTGACAATTGTTGAGCTATAAAGCAAAAACTTAAAAAAGTGTGGGAAGATATATAAGCACAAGTCTATGCATGTATCGAAACCATCAAGACTATTGACCAATCATTCATGACAAGTCTGAAGATCAATTTACAACAGTCACACATAGATTTCAAGATTTTTCCCACAAAGATAGATGTGCATACATAACAAGCTAAGCTCGTAAATGCACTACGCCATTAGTACGAAGGTACTAGGCCAAACTCACATGTGATATACACAACACAAGCAATCAAACTTTTTGGATATTTTTCAATTTTTATGGGTTTTTGAATTTTTCAACACACTTAAAAACTGAACATGTAAAGTAAGATCAATAAAAACAACAAGTACAAAACAAACTTGAAAAGAAACATGATCTAACTAATAAGTGAGACCTATATAGCAAGTATGCAACAATGAGCAGAGTAAGGTCACACAAGAGATAGAAGTCAAGGGATGATACCGACACCAATAGTCTTACGCAGAGACTCAAACCATGGACCATCGAGAGGTTTGGTAATATGTCTGCCTTCTGGTTGTCGGTGTTTATAAACTCTAGACACACAATCTTCTCCTCCACTGAATCTTGATATGCTTCAATTTCGAGTGTTGAACTGGATTTTTTGACAGGTTTATGGCACTTGTATTATCACAGAACACACACATAGTGTCTTAAGTGATTCCATAATCATGAAGGAGCTTCTTCATCCACAATAGTTGTGCACAACAACTCCCCACTGCAATGTATTCAGCTTCAGCCGTTGATAGAGAAACTGAATTTTTCTTTTTGCTCATCTATGACACCAAGTTATTTCCAAGGTAAAAACAGCCACCCGAGGTGCTCTTCCTATCATCAACGCACCCGGCCCAGTCAGCATCTGAATATCCGGCTAAGCACTCATTTGAGTCTTTTGCATACCAAATTCCATAGTCGGATGTGTCATTGATATAACGGATAATTCGTTTGACTGCTGTCAAGTGGGACTCTTTGGGTGCTGCCTGAAATCGAGCACATACCCCTACACTAAAGGTGATGTCCAGTCTACTCGCTGTAAGGTAGAGAAGACTACCGATCATACTTCGATAGAGTGTTGGATCTACTTCCACACCGGCTGCATCAAGGTTTAATTTTACCGAGGAACTCATAGGAGTGGAAGTATGTTTCTTGGAGTCTAGGTCGAATATCTTGACAAGAATTTTGGCATATTTCTCTTAAGATATAAATATCCCATCTTTCCGTTGTTTCACTTGAAGCCCTAGGAAGTAGTTTAGCTCCCCTACCATGCTCATCTCAAACTCCTTTTCATCTCTTCCGAAAATTCTTGAGCAGGGTGATCGATTGTGGATCCAAAGACAATATCATCCACATATACTTGAGCAACAATGAGAGACTTCTCATCTCTTTTAACAAAGAGGGTTCAATTGGCTTGACCTCTCTTGAAACCATGATCTAAAAGGTATGTGGTAAGGCGATCATAGCAAGCTCTTGGCGCTTGCTTCAACCAATATAATGCTTTCTTCAGTCTTAGTACATGGTCCGGAAAGTGAGGGTCTTGAAACCCCTTTGGTTGCTCAACGAACACTTCTTCGTTCAAAAATCCATTCAAGAAGGCACTCTTTACATCCATTTGGTATAACTTGAACTTTATGATACACGCTATGGAGAGAAGAATTCGGATTGACTCTAGTCTTGCTACCGGAGCAAATGACTCATCAAAGTCAATGCCTTCAACTAGAGTATATCCTTGAGCTACTAATCTGGACTTGTTTCGGACAACTTCACCATCTTCATCGGTCTTGTTCTTGAAGATCCACTTGGTGCCAATTACATGTGTATCCTTGGGCCTTGGTACCAATTCTCATACATCATTTCTAACAAATTGATGCAACTCTTGGTGCATTGACTCTACCCAATTCTCATCTTTTAAAGCTTCTTCCACTTTCTTGGGTTCAAATTGAGCAAGATAACAGTTATATGTCACATGATTCACACTATAGCCCGGTCCTTTTCTCAAACGGAGTCCCTCATTTAAATCACCAATGATGTTACTATTGGGATGATTGAGAGTTACTCTTGATGACGGTTTCTTGTAAGTGGAGGGTTCCTCATCACGAGAAATTGGAGGTTGAACTTCTGGAGGGGTGAGTGGGCTTGAAGATCTTTGTGTTGATCTAGTCTCCCTTTTTGATATAGGAGGTGTAGACTTCTTTTCTAGTGATTCTCTCTCACCATCATCACCTTCACACATGTTGTCATCGCCCTCATTCTTCTTAAGACTCGGTCCTTCGCCAACCTCATCAACATCCTTTTCTGAGATGGTGTAATTTATGACCACATTTATCGATTCCATCACCGTCTTAGTTCGCTTATTATACACTCTATATGCTCGGCTATTTGTGGAGTATCCTAGGAAGATCCCTTCGTCACTCTTAACATCAATTTTTCCAAGGTTCTCCCTATCATTTAGAATGTAGCATTTGCTTCCAAATACTCGGAAGTATTTCACCTTCGGCTTCTTTTCTCTCCAAATTTCATATGATGTCTTCTTTGTTCCTACTAGGAAGAAAATCCTATTCCCAATGTGACACGAAGTATTTACCGCTTTAGCCCAAAACTTCTGTGGAAGGTTTTTGTTGAGAAGCATTACTCTCGCCATCTCTTAGATCACCCGGTTCTTTCTTTCAACCACCCCATTCAGTTGTGGAGTCTTTAGGGCTGAAAATTCCTTTTTGACACCGTGCTAATTGCAAAATGCTTCAAATTTTGCATTTTCAAACTCCTTCCCATGATCACTTCTGATTTTGACTATGGGAACTCCCTTTTCATTTTGGAGCCTCTTGCATAACCTTTCCATCTTGTCGCATGCCTCTGACTTCTCTCTAAGAAATTACACCCAAGAATACCTTGAGAAATCATCAACTACCACCATGATGTAATGTTTTTCACCCATGCTTTCCGTTCTCGTTAGGCACATTAGATCCACATGAAGTAACTCCAAAGGACGAGAAGTAGCAACTACATTTACTTTAGGATGGGTTGACTTTGTTTTTTTTCCCAATTGACATGGACCACAAACATTCTTCTCAGTTTTTCCAAACTTTGGCAAACTAACCACTGCTTCAAGCTTTGAGACTTTTGCCACTTATTTGTAATTTGCATGCCCAAACCGTTGATGCCATAACTCCAAAAGGTTCACTCGAGTACTCCGACATGATATGCTTGGTTTGGGAATAACACCATAGCAATTGTCGGTGGTCCTAAGTCCCTTCAATACTTGAACACCTTCTTCATTAAGGATTAGACAACCTTTCTTTGAAAATTGAACTAGGAAGTCTTCATCACATATTTAGGTGATACTCAGCAAGTTCACTTTTAATCCTTTGATATGTTTTAAGAGTTAAGACATATTGAACTGGACCACTGTGAGATTTATTATTCTCCTAACGACTGTCAAATGAATAATAAATCTCACGACTTCTATTTACATCAACTCTAAATCCTGAGAGAATAATGGACCTGATCATGAGATGTAGGTTGCTTTGATATATCAGGAGTGAGATCTATGAGTCACGATCAAAACCTCAGTATCCTGGGCAGTCGCATTTAATGTTGATGGAACATATATTTTCAAGATAGAATTCATAATCTCTTAACGGAGAGATAAAATATTCCCTTGAGATAAGTTTAATGGGTTTGGTTATTCAGAGTATTGGGCCCAACCACTTTAGTAAGGAGTTACTAAAGTATATATTTATGAAATTGGATTTCATAAATATATGATGAATAACATAAAAGATTAAACCGGGTACTCAAGGATTAAGATGTAGTAATCTGCAAAGTGGCAGTCTTAATTCATGACTTTGTATTACTACGAATATTTTAATGAAGGGGTTGCATGTATAATAAAGTCTTGGGATATAATTTATTAGTAAGGCCTAGAGTGCAATTATATTCTTATAGTGGTATTGAATATAATTAATGGTAACTTTGGACTTGTCAAGAGTTGACAGAAAAGCCTAAGGCCCATTGGAGCTAGAGTCTTATTTGTTCCCTTTTGGTCCCACTCAAAGCCACATACTAGAGCCCAATTGGAATGGCCCAAAAGGCTAGCCCAATTAGATAATCAGTTATATATAAGGAGAGAAACATACAGAATTTCACAAGAATTTAATAATGGTCTTTCATGAAGATTATATATTGAATGAAATGGTTTTTATGTGAGTGTTGGACACTCTTATTCTCTCCTTGGAAACTGATTTAGAGACCACACATCTTGGGCATCAAGTGGAATTGGAGTGAAGATTAAAAGTGTTCCCAAGTACTTCTGATCTTTGGTTTTGAATTTCACTGCACCAAGGTACGCTTTCTTGTTCTTAAATTCTGAAACTTACATAGTACATGTTATCAATTAGGAATGAAGTAGATCCGTTAATTTTCCACTGCGTATGTTTTGTATGCGATACAAACATGTATTTTTTCAACAACTAAGTCAAGTGGTCTATCTCAATTATAGAAATGAACATATATGACCTCCCACAAGAGAATGATTACATATCTTTGAAACTTTTCATTTAGCTTCTTTACAATTCATAACATTTGATCATTTTTTAGCAATACATCTTATTTTGAGATCGATGCCTGAAATTTTTTATATTTCAATATTGAGAATAAGCCTTTGGCTTTTTGGGTACCATACATTTCAATACAAGTCGCTTTCCCTTTTTCCTAGTCAAATACTAGTATGTGCGACGGCTTTTGCAGCTCATTTTCACTTTTCGAGATTTGACATTTGTTGAGCTATAAAGCAAAAACATAAAAAGTGTGGGAAGATATATAGGCACAAGTCTATGCATGTATCAAAACCATCAAGACTATTGACCAATCATTCATGACAAGTTTGAAGATCGATTTACAATAGTCATACATAGATTTCAAGATTTTTCCCACAAAGATAAATGTGCATACATAACAAGCTAAGCTCATAAATGCACTATGCCATTAGTACGAAGGTACTAGGCCAAACTCACATGTGATATACACAATATAAGAGATCAAACGTTTTGGAGATTTTTCAATTTTTATGGGTTTCTGAATTTTTCAACACACTCAAAAACAGAACATGTAAAGTAAGATCAACAAAAACAACAAGCACAAAACAAACTTGAATAGAAACATGCTAGAACGTAAAACATAAGCAAACAACCAATTCAGAGTCACAACATATAGGAAGAATTGATGCATGGACATGGTCAAATGCTTATGCATGTGTACCCTTCTTCACCCACACGGCATGTGCGTTTGGGGTGATATCCCTAGAGGATTGGGTACTAGAGCTGTGATTCTCAAACCTTTGACTGAAGCTTGCCAAACAAGAAGTGATGTATCAATTATCTTTATCACATCACCAAACCCGGAATCAGCTTCTTACCCTTTTGACTACTTGATGTTTCAATTCCCCTTTCTTTGTCCTCTTAGCCTTTGGGAATCCGCTTTCTTCAATGCGTTAAGTTTATAGCAGTTAGGTCTTGTGTGTCCTCTAACTCCACAATGGTGGCAAAAGTGTTGAACTTGAGGACCTCTTTGAGACTTTGGGAGAGACTTCCCTTTAGCCTTAGGTTTGGCCATAAATGAATTTTGAGGTTTTGTCAAAACCTTTTGATCAATTCCATTTGGCTTCTTCTCCACTTTCATATTCTCAACACTTGGAGTTGCTACCATTGGTTGCTTAGCTTAAACAAATTTCATCTCCTTGGACACATTGGCATTTAAATTACTCCCTCCGGAATATCCCAAGCCACTTTTGTCAGAAAAAGGCTTTTGATGTGCAAGCACTTCGTCAAGTTTCTTGGAGGCAACACGCTCCACCTTGGCATTAGCTTGAATCACTTCAAGCTCAAGAAACTTGATCTTGGAGTAGGCCTCGGTTAGTTCTCCATTCAGCGCCTCAACTTCACACTTCGTTTCCTTGTACCTTACAAGTATGCTCTTGTAGTCTTGTTCAGTTTTCTTCATTTTTCTGATGGCTGCCTTAGCCATTCTAGCATACTCTCCAGTTTTCTCAAGAAGATTATTATAAGATTCTTGCAGTTCCTTGGTTCCTTCATCTTCCTCATCCGATTCTTCCCCAATTCCCATAGACTCTACTTCAGTGTGCTCACCAAGTTCTTCCACTAGAAGGCTCAAATCTTCCGATGAGTCCACGGGTGCAATGGTCATAAATGCAGAGTAATTTCCTTCTCCGTCACAGCTTTCTTCCGAATCAGAATTTGAACCATCTGAGTCACTAAGGGTAGTTGCAAAGACTTTACCCTTCGCTTTCAAATACGTGGGGCATTCTTTCTTCGCATGCCCATGCCCTTTGCACTCAAAGCACGTGACCATTTCAGACAGTGAGGAATCTCTTAAATCCTTCTTCTTGAAGTCTTTCTTGTCCTTTTTGAACTTTGAAAATTTGCCCTTCTCAAAAGACTTTCCATCTCTCTTGAACTTTAGGAACTTACGGAAGTTCTTAGCCAGGTACGCCACATCCCTTTTAACCTTATCCTCATCCGAGGAGTCTTAAGCTTCCAATCTCTCATTGACTGTCTTAAGAGTAAGAGATTTGCTCTTCCTTTGAGATGGTAGAGATAGCTCCTAGGTTTGAAGAGAACCGATGAGTTCTTGAATTTTAATCTCATCAAGGTCTTTGCTCTCTTTGATGGCAGTGACCTTTGCATGGAAACTCTCTGGCAATGAATGTAGAATCTTCCTCACAATCTTGGAATCCTCCGTCTTTTCTCCCAAGTTGAATTTCCCAATCACCACTTCATTTAGCTTCCCATAAAATGAGTCGAATGACTCGTCTTCACTCATCTTCAGCTCCTCGAAGTGTGTGGTAAGCATTTGCAACTTGGTGTCCTTCACCATTTTGGTGCCTTCATAGATCGTCTCCAAGATTTGCCACGCCTCCTTGGCAATTGTGACATGAGAGATCCTGTGAAATTCATCAAGGGAAACACCACAGAAAATAGCATTTAAAGCCTTGCTATTAGCATTAGCTACCGCAAGAGCTGCCATATCCCATGTGGATTTGGCGGCCTCTGGCCTAATCCATCCTATCTCAACAGCGTCCCAAACAATATCATCAATAGAACATAGAAATTCCCTCATAAGGACTTTCCAAAAAGTATAATTGCTACCATCAAAGTTTGGAGGAGCATTAAGCGATTGAGATCAGTCCATCTCAAACAGGGTCTAGGATCACACTTAGGTAACGAAACCACAGCAAGTGTACCGGCTCTGATACCAATTGAAAGCACGAATTTGTGTGAAAACACAAGAGCTATTTAGACCCCCAAATTAAAATTACGGCTCAGTTGATTTTACTCTAACTTAAACTAAGTGCGGAATAGAGTAAATGCGAGCAGATAAACAATATAACTACTCTAAGCCATATTCATCAAATCATAGCAGTAAAATGAAAGCTAAAAGAGTAGGGAAGAAGAATGCAAACACAAGATAACACGCCGATGTGTTATCGAAGAGGAAACAAAAGAACTCGGTGAAAAACCTCTCCGCCGCCCTCCAAGCGGTAAATTGATCCACTAGAGAATAAGTTGGAGTACATGAATAACAAAAGATCCTTCATGCCTAGTCTACCCCATGTACTCAAGCCCTCCAAGCTCCTACTACCAACTGACTTAACAAAGCCTTGTCTTCTCTAGCTCTCCGGATCACGCAATTCAGCCCGATTGCATCTACCAAACAAATGGCTTCTTTTGATGCCTCCCAGCAGCACCAAAACCTCACTTTACATTCAGGATGGGTGTAGTAAGTGTTTGGGCTATCAACCTCTCAAGGATTTGGAAATGGAGAGGTAGGAGTTGAGGAAAACCACAATGGATTGTGTAGAGAATTGTGGGTATGACAATCTCTCACTCTCAAGGGTAGTGGCTAGGGTTTTCTCTCTGAAAATCACTCCTCCACATATGTGGCTAATATGGGTATATATAGTGTGGGTAGAGACATGGTGTATCAGATATGACAAATTGGCAAAACAGAATGTTTTGCTGGTATCTCGCGGGAAGGCCTTACCTGTGAGACACTCGCGAAAACCAGCTATCACCATCTGTAATGACTCTTCGCATTCCAGTCATGTGCTGAGCACATGCTTCACTTTGCGGGAAGGCTTCTCACGAGCTACCCTCAAAAACTTCTTCGGTCTTCAATTTGCCTTGAGTCTTCACACTCTCTCTCACACACAACCCTTACAAAAAAATCCCACATAAAATATAGGGTACAAAAGATTGAACAAATTACAATCAAATTTGGCACGGAATTAAAGCCAACACAAATTAGTTGTAAATCACAACTTTACAGATACAATCCCATTTTGAGTTAAGTAATCCTTGAAATCCCCAAAAAGGTATTCGCCACCTCAATCAGATCGAATGGCCTTTATGCGTTTACCTAATTGATTCTCAACTTCAGCCCTAAACTCTTTGACCTTTTGCATTAAAAGGTCGTTTGGTCATTTTGCCCTCCAAACAAGATTCACAAATTGGAAATCCATCAAAGTCCAATGGCTCTAAGAGACCATCTTTGATCAATCTTTGAAATCTGTTTGAATTAATATGACCCAAACGCAAGTGCCAAAGATTGATGGAAAAATAGATGATTGTATCGCATACAAAACATACGCAACGAAAAATTAACAGATCTACTTCATTCGCAATTGATAACATGCACTACGTAAGTTTTAGAATATAAGAACAAGATAGTGTATCTTGGTGTGGTGAATTTCAAAACAAAGATTAGAAGTCCTTAAGAACACTTTTAATCTTCACTCCAATTCCACTTAATGCCCAAGATGTGTGGTTTCTCAATTAGTTTCTATGAATGTGTTCAAGAGAGGAATAGAGAGTGTCCAACACTCACATACAAACCATTTCATGTGTCTTCAAAATTCTGTATGTTTCTCTCCTAATAACTGATTATCTAATTGGGCTAGCCTTTTGGGCCTTTCCAATTGGGTTTTAGTATGTGGCTTGGAGTGAGACCAAAAGGGAACAAATAAGACTCTAGCTCCAATGGGCCTTGGGCTTTTCTGTCAACTCTTGACAAGTCCAAAATTACCATTAATTATATTCAATACCACTATAAGAATATAATTACACTCTAGGCCTTATTAATAAATTATATCCCAAGACTTTATTGTGCATGCAACCCCTTCATAAAATATTCGTAAAAATACAAAGTCATTAATGTAGACTGCCACTTTGTAGATTACTACATCTTAATCCTTGAGTACCCGGTTTAATCCTTTATGTTATTCATCATATATTTATGAAATTCAATTTCATAAATACATACTTTAGTAACTATTTACTAAAGTAGTTAGGCCTAACATTCTGAATAACAAACTCATTAAACTTATCTCAATGGAATATTTTGTATCTCTGTTAAGAGACTAAGCAACCTACACTTCATGATCAGGTCCACTTGCTGCCCAACATACTGAGGTTTTGACCATTACTGAGGTTTTGACCATTACTTTAGATCTCACTGCCATTACTTTAGATCTCACTCCTGAATAATAAATCTCACAGCAGTCCAGTTCAATATATCTTAACTCTTAAAACATATCAACATATCAACTAGAAGTCTCCACTTCCACGATCAAGACAAATCATCTTAGTTGATATGTTATAGTCTTTGCAAATAAAACGTCCAATTTCATCACCAACTACGAACTACAATTCTGAGTTTACAAAAAACTTGTGATTTATATCTTCTGTGACTTTTCACATAAATCACATACTATGCATCTCATGAACTATATGATAATGTCTAAATATTCATGTTACCATTATTTTAGATAATAATAAAAACAACTTTATTAAACACAATATTAAATCATACATAATGTCATACTTAATATCATACAATAGGATTTAAGGGCACTAATCCTAACAATCTCCCACTTGCCCTAAAGACTATTGTGCACTAATCTAACTCCCATTCTCTCCAAATGTGACTCGAAACTCCTTTGAGGCAAGGCTTTGGTAAATGGATCATAGTCCTTGAGATGCATTGTATGTGATTTATGTGATTTAGTCATAGAAGATATAAATCACAAATTCCTTGTAAACTCAAAATGTAGTTCGTAGTCGGTGATGAAATTAGGCGTTTCATCTACGAAGACTATAGCACATCAACTAAGATGATTTGTCTTGATCATGGAAGTGGAGACTTCTAGTTAATGTGTTGATGTGTCTTAAGAGTTAAGATATATTGAACTGGACCGCTGTGAGATTTATTATTCAATCAACAACTGTCACCTGAATAATTAATCTCACGACTTCTAATTTCATAAACTCTAAATCCCTGAGAGGATAGTGAACTCGATCATGAAATGTAGGTTACTTTGATATATCAGGAGTGACATCTAATATTCACGATCAAAAACTTAGTATGTTGGGTAACCACACGTAGTGTTGAGGGAACACATATTCTCAAGATGGAATCCATAATCTCTTATATAGAGACACGAAATATCCCATTGAGATAAGTTTAATGGGAACTGGTTATTTAGGGCGCCCACTTTAGTAAGTAGTTACTAAAGCTTATATTTATTGAAATTGGATTTCAATAAAATTAAATAACTAAAAGATTAAACCGGGTACTCAAGGATAAAATAGTTATTTACAAAGTGACAGTTCTTTATGACTTTGTTCACTATGGATATTTTATGGAGGGGTCATATGATATCATTAGAGTCTTGGGATATAATTTATTAATAAGGCCTAGAGTGTAATTATATTTATATAGTGATATTAAATATAATTAATGGAAACTTTGGACTTATTAGGAGTTGACAGAAAAGTCCAAGGCCCATTAGAGCTAGAGTCTTATTTGTTCCCTTTAGTCCCATTTCAAGCCACAAACTAAAAGCCCAATTGGGTAGGCCCAAAAGGCTAACCCAATTAGATAATCAGTTTTTATTTAATAAGTGTTATTAAATAAAGTAACTACCAAGGTAGTTAGTATGTACGTATGATGAAAAGAAAAGAAAACAGTTTTTCTCTACAAGGGAAAGAAGAAGGATTTTTCTTTGAGAATCAACGTACATAAAGACTGATTGAGAGACCACACTTCTTGGGCACCATGTGAAATTGAGATGAAGATTAAAGGTATTCTCAAGTCTTGGTTTTGAATTTCACTGCATCAAGGTAAGCTTTCTATTCTTTGTTCTAGAATTCAATGTTACATGTTTTCTCTCATGAATGAAGTAGATCCGTGATTGTTGCTTCCGCTGTGTGTTTTGTATGAGATGCAAAACCAGATTTTCCAACACATGCTTCCTTGGCAACTTCCGTGGATGATATTTTCTTGAATTGCTCATTGGTCACCCTACAAAACAAAGCATTAAAGGCCCTACTGTTGAAATTTGCCGCTTTGATTGTTGCTTCATCCCAATCCATTGGCGCTTCCTTTGGCTTAATCTAACCAACTTCAACAGCTTGCCATACTTTTTCACCTAGAGCCTGCAAAAAAACTTTCATACGAACTTTCCAGTATGCATAATCAGTGCCATTAAATAAATGAGGAATCAAAAGAGATTGTCCACGATCCATGACAATGGGGGTCAAGGATCACACTCAGGAAATTAAACCAATCAGAGTGTACCCGCTCTGATACCACTTGTTGGGAAATTTAGACCCCAGTTGATAGAATTAACAAGTTTTAAACTCAAGTTGTTAATTAGATTTATTATGAATAAACCTTGTTCAAACACACAAACATTAATATCATGTCAATATCATGCACATTGGAAAAGTAAATAAGACAAGATATGATGACCCAGGAAAACCAATGAAACAAACTAGTTTCACAGTAAAAAAACCTAGGTGGAAACCTTCCCGAAAAGCAATTCACTATAGTAAAGAGAAGTTTCAGATCTAGTACAAAATCTTTGTCCCTAAACTCTACAATCCCCGTAGATGAACTTATAACAAAAACCTTCTACCGCTTCAGAACCTCTGAACTCTTTAGTATATGAACGCCACCAATGATGCACGGATCCCAGTACGTGACTAACTCTAGCAACTTGAAGATGTTGTTGGCTGCAAAGTTCTTCACTTCATCAACAATGAAGATCAAAAAGTACTTGGTTACAAAACCGTAAGGCACAAAAGACGCAGTAACTTCTTGCAAAGTGAATAAGGCACTAGGTCACTTTCTACATATGTTCTCTGTGTATAACGGCCTTTAAAATAAGCTTTATATATGTCTAGGGTTGTGAGAAAAGAAACCCTACACATACATGTCAGCATGAGCCGAAAATCAGATCTGAAAATTCTGATTTCGTAGATCTCGACAGATTCAAGTTCTGTCGAGCTTCTGTCGAGCTTTGTTCTTAAATCTCGATAGATACTGTTTTTGTCGAGGTATCTGTCGAGTTTTAATGAACAGCTATTCTTCACTTGTTTCTTGGTCAGATCTTCGTGGCTTTAACACTTGACTTGAATAACATGTTTCTTGAAGTCTTAAACTCATCCTAGATCTACCCAATTACAAGTAAAGTGCATTTTGTCAAAGGATTAGTCAATTACATAAAATATGTCCTTAACATGGCATATAATCATGTTTCAGACAAAGACATGTTCATGAGCTTTCGAAGCCTTACGTACATGATTTAAGCATATTAATGCTATTACTAATTCCGCAAACAGTATGTTTAAAGAAAAGAATGGAAATGCTATTATTATGAAATGTTATGCAAACTATGAATTTCAGTATGATGTATAAGTATGAAATATTTTCAAGTTATGTCCTTTGGTAATCTAAACTCGGCCAGTAGGGGTTAAATTATTGGCTTTCCATGGAAAATGTTATCTGATTGACCATTAAAAGTTGGAGGAAATGAGGGTGCCCGTAACTCTGATGTCCTAGAGCAGATAATATCTGAAAGTTGGAGGAAATGGGGGTGCCCATAACTCTGATGTCCCAGAGCAGACAATATCTGAAAGTTGGAGGAAATGGGGGTGCCCGTAACTCTGATCCAATGTTATGAATACCGTTTCGGAACCCGTTTCGGTTTGTTCATTGGAATGAAATATTTCGGTACCGGTCAATTTCGGGTACCGTTTCGGAATTACTGCTAAAATATATATTTATATATTATTATTACTATTATATAAAATAATGAATTTGATATAGTTTTCTATTTAAAAAAGTGGGATTATTATTTTTTTTTAAAATTTATTTATGGTTTTTGGGTAAATAAAACTCACATTTTGGGTAATTGTACACAAGTGAGCATCTAAGAAGCTTCCCATTTTTCAACTTCCTAAATAAACTAATATTAAGAATTTTTAGAATATTATAAGATTAAAATGTATATAAATAATGAAAGATAAAAAATAAAAGCTGAAATTTATTTTTATAAAAAAGCTAGATGACAACGTGGAGTAGAGGAGGGCAGGGGGCTAACAAGTCAACATAAAAAGTTGAATTAAAGCTTCCCTTTCAAATACTAGTCAGACTAGTCATGTGAAGGCTCACAAAACTAAAAATAATATTACAAAAAACAAAACTAAGCACAATAAAAAGTTGAACTGGGCAGAAAATAGCCACAACAAGAATTAGAAAGAAAAGTTGCAGAGGATGAAACGCACAGAAAAACTGAAGAAGAAGAAAAAGAAGACTGCTGTGATGGGATGCATTTCTTCAGGTGACCGGTGCTGTGAGAAGATGGGTTAATCGGGTTTGATTTCAATACCGGCTGGAATTGGTATACCAGCCGAAACTCACCGAAATCGACCGGAATGACCGGAACGGGCCGGAATCAACTAGAATTCAACCCGAGGTGGAACAAGGGGGTGCTTCATGCCAGTGAAGTGACTGGTACGAAATCAATAACAATGCTCTGATCTTTGTGACGTCCTAGAGCGGACAATATCATGCACATGCACCACAAATCTATACGGACTTTTCAGATATAGACTAACCAAAATGTTAATTATGAACAGCTATGTCATTTTATGACCATGAGAGAATGATTATGTTGAAATGCATTATGAGCATAATGAAAAGATAAAAGCTCTTGTGAAAAGAAGAAGTTTCTGAAGAAAAGAAAATGTGTTCTTTAAAGATAAAAATTTCTAAAGTTCTTTGTGCTTTAAAGATAAAGTATCTAATGAAAAGGTTTTAGTGTTCTATAAAGATAAAGTTTCTGATGAAAGCTTATGTTAAAAAGTTATTAGATATCTGTTCTTTATGAAACATTAAGTTTTGTGACTATGAAAGTTATAATATTTTATGAGAAGAAGTTTATAAAGAAAAGTTTTGTTATTCTGTAAGATGTTTCTAATTTAAGACAAAGTTACCAATTATCTGATTTAAGTCAAAATGATTATTTTGTAATAAGAATATATATATATATATATATATATGATTTTAAACAGTCAATACTACATTTGGTGACTTTGTAAGAAATGAAAGAAATTCGGTCTGAAAGGTTTTGTAATATTATTCTGATAAGAAAAAGGAGAACAATTATTTTTCTATGAGAAGTGTATAAGTTATTATTATGAATAGTATAAAGTACCATGCATGAACAGATGTTCTGCTATCTGAATCTCCATAAAATGAAATGCTTTGATTTACATGCATTCTTATTAAATTCCCGTGTAACTTACCCTTACTAAGCTGTGTAGCTCACCCCTTCCACTCTTTTAGTCAACAAGTTTTATTTTGGAGCAGAGGGAGCCTTAGTTGAGTTTTGGGAGGAGTTGGTTTAGTTTTAAAAGTATAGCCCCTATTTTGGAGGTTTGATGTTTAGCTCTATAGGAGTTGTATATTTTAATGTAATTAGAGATGTATTATGTGAAAGTATGGAATTTGAATGACTGGTGGTTTATGTTATTGCTTGAAGTACCATGTAGATGCTCTGAATATCAAGGGAAAAGTTATATTAAGAATGTAAAGAAACAAGAATGAAAAGAAAGAGGAAAGTTTTTATTTATAAGTTTAGTTGGTTCTTGTTAATATCAGGTTTAAGCTTGATATTAACATGTCGGTCATGGTCATAAATCTAGGTATCGGGTTTGGGTCGTGACAACACCAGATTGAACATAAGGCCAAAAGAGAACATCTTCAGTGAAGTGATTGCTCAGGGCAATTTGCTTGATTAGTTCAACTTCAGTAGGACTAAAAAAAATTTTTAGAAGTCCCACCTCCCACTGCCATGTAAAAGGGTTGATAAAGGAACTCACTGTAATCTCTTGGGCATCATCAATTAGTGAGGAACAGATCTTTGGGAAACTCAGAGAAGGGAGCCAATTTTCAAACCAAACATCGACTAAATTGCCATTGCCTATCCTCCATCTAGCTCCCTGTTTTATTACATCTCTCCCCTTAAGGATGCTTCTCCATGCATAAGAACCCATATGTGAATCTTTGGCCTCCATCACCGAGCAATTTGGCGAGAATTTAGACTGAAAACTTGATAAAATAGTGAGTTTTTGTGGTACAGCAGCCTCCATGTTTGCTTAGCCAAAAAAGCGTCATTAAAGAGAGTCAAGTCTTTAAACCCCATACCCCATTCAAGTTTTGGATTGCACATATCCTCCCATTTAACCTAGTGAATTTTCCATCCATCTCCCTGTTGGCCCCAACAAAACTTACGGATTAGTTTCTCAAGATCATTGCAAAGTCCCAAGGGTAATTTGAAGCAACTCATGGTATAAGTTGGGATGGCTTGGACCACCGCTTTAATGAGAATTTCTCTCCCTGCTTGAGATAAAGCTTCTATTCCCAACCTTGAAGCTTTCTCCATATCCATTCTTTTATGTAATCGAAGCTTGTTTTTTTCCTTCTTCCCACAAGCGAGGGTAAGCCTAAATATTGCTCATAATGCTTGATTTTAGGAACTCCCAATAAATCTTTAATTTCTTGCTTGGCATCCTCTGTAGTAGATTTACTGAAAAAGAGAGCCGTTTAATTTCGATTCACTTGTTGCCCAGAAATCTTTTCATAATCCGTCAAGATGTCCAAAACTTTTTGACATTCACCCCTGTTTGCTTGACAAAAAAGTAGGCTATCATCTGTAAAAAGTAAGTGGGTTAGACTGGGGCTTCTCTTACTCAAAGAGAAACCCTTAATACTACCTTCTCTCTCTGCTTGGGAGATGAGACTGTGCAGCCCCTCAGTGCATAATAAGAAGAGAAATGGTGAAAGAGGATCATCTTACCCGATGCCCTTGAGGGGTGAATTAAACCCTTTGGTTTTCCCATTGACCAAAACAAAGTAATAGATTTGACACGCACCATCATGAGATTTATCCACCTCTCATTAAAGCCCAATTTGCACATCACTGTCTCCAAAAAAAACCCATTCCACCCTATCAAACGCTTTACTCATGTCAAGCTTAAGAGCCATGAACCCAGTCTTCCTTGAGTTATGTTTGCTTATGCTGTGTAAAGTCTCAAAGGGCGTCCGTGCTAGGAGCTTTTAAGGGAGCCATTTGTTTCAAAGCTGCTTAAATCTCCCACTACATGAAGTCTTGAGAAAGCTAGGCATTCATTTCGGCATTGACAATATTTTTTATAGGGCTTAAAGCTTCATCATCGAGAACTGGGTTGGAGGTAGTGAATAAGTTTTGGTAAAAACCAATCAAGACATCCGCAACTTTCTCTGCATGGGTACACCAATGATTTGAGGAATTAAAAATGCCAGAAATTTTATTCTTGCAGTGTCTTTGTGTTGCTCTGCTGTGAAAGTATTTTGAGTTTTTGTCTCCCCCACCAACCAGAATGATTTAGCTATTTGTTTCCATAAACGATTCTTTTTATCCATGAACTCGTTAACTTCGACTTGTAACTCTCTTACACATAAATCGCTGCCAGAGGGAATAGCCAATCTCTCGGCTTGGACTAGCAACTTCCTTTCTTCCACCAGTAATCTTCTGACATTTCCAAAACTTCTTCTACTTCATTGAGTTAAGTCTCTGGCACATTTATCTACATTTCTCAAGACCATATTTTTGAATTTAGCAAGAGATGGAGAGTTCCAGACCACCTCAATTGTCTCGCCACAGCATTTATCCGATAGCCAGATTTCTTCAAACCGAAATGGTCTAGAGGGAGGTGGGGGATCAATGCCATCCGATACAATCCACAAAGGAATGTGGTCTAATGTGCTACAGGAGATGTGATGAACTTTTGTTCCTGCAAAATTCAGCAGCCAATCATTAATGACTAAAGCTCTGTCAAGCCGTTCCTATTAGCGAAATGTTTTCTCCAAGTGTATGGGGAACCCATGTAACCAGGGTCGAGAAAACCACAATTTTCAATAACTTTGCAAAATTGTTGCATCTGGTTATGGCTTCACCTGTTGCCTCCCAATTTCTCTGATCCTCTAATGATTTCATTAAAGTCCCCAGCACACAGCCAAGGGAGTTGATGTCTTTGGTTAAGGGTTCTGAGGTAATCCTAAGCTTCATGCCTTCTTTGAGTGTTAGGTTCTTCGTAAAACCTAGTGAATCTCCAAGCATCCTCTGAATTTTTGTTAATAATGGAATCAATGTGATATTTGTTGGAAGTTTCCACTGTAACATTAGTAGTCTCTCCAAAAAAGAGCCAATCACAATGAATAAATTCTGAAACTGTAATCTATTTTGCACTTGCTTTAGCCTTGCTTCGTCTGCCCATGTCTCGGCTATAAACACAACGGAGGGATCTTTAGCCTGCACTAAATCCGCAAGCTCGTCTTTTGTACGTAGGTTCCCAAGCCCACTATAGTTCCATACTAACCAACTCATTGCGATTGGTGAGGCAGCCTCCACCGTTGTATCATTAAATTCTTCATCACCCTTTGAAACCAGCAACCTTTTTCTTGGTAACTCCAGTTGAGACCCCAGAATTTTTGCCAGGGGTCAAAGGCTTTCTTTTTCCATGACTAGCACTGGTTGGAGTAAAATTAGAGCGTTGAATAAGCCACCCGTGATATCAAGATCCATAAGAGATATGGCCCTATCAATAAGTTCAGGAATATCAGAATTTTCACTTCCTGGACTTAAGGGGTTAACAGATGCAATCTCACCTTTTTTGGAATTATCCAGCTTGTCAAATTTCGTCAACCCCTCATCAATCTGATTTATTTGAACTTCAAATAAATTGGAGGAAGTCAAGGGAACCGAATCTTCCCTATAAGGAAAAGTATTATCATTATTCAAATTTTCCATAACGTCAGCAATCTGAATATTTTGCGCCCCTGTATCCATTGAAACCTTGTTTGGCCTTGGGACATCAGCCTCCCTAGTTTCGTCGGAATCCTCCACTACCTCCCCCGGAATGGTATCTCTGAAACCTCCTTCCTTCGTTGATGGTCCAGCCAACTCTTCATCATTCTCATAACCTGGGACCTCCACCACTGTTATCTTCCTTGAATTAAAATAGGGTACACGAAGTCATGCACCATACTCTTGAGACTTGATCTTCAAAGAACCTTTGCTTTGAATCCATAAAACAGTCTTTGTCGTCATGAGAGAGCAGGCCACACCAATAGCAAAAGTTTGGTAGTTTTTCATATTTGAAGGAAATCCAGTCAACTATTCCTTCAGGTTAAAGCACCTTACGACCCCTGCAAAGAGGTTTAGAAATATCTATTCGAACCCGAATACGCATGAAACTACCACCCACCATCTCGTTCCCATCCTGGGAGTGAACCACTTCCCCTAATGTTTTACCAATCTCCACAGCCGTGTCAACATCCATCTGATACACTGGTAAACCAAATATTTGGACCCAAAATAAGGACTTGCTAAATACCAGGGAACTAACAATCTTTTATTCATAAAATATATATATATATATATATATTTATATATATATATATATATATATATAAACGAACGGGTCAGATAAAAAATTAGGGTAGTTTCAGGGAACTAACAATCTTTTATTCCAATGAATCATCCATTGGAATAACAATCTTTTATTCATAAATATATATATATGAACAGTAGAGATTATAATAATTTGAATGAATAATCAAGATCGTTAGGTTATTGATAGACCAGGCAATTACCCTCATCCAGAAGTGCCAACCTGGACGAGGATTGAAGGCCATAAAGACAGGTACTTAATGCCCCGACGATTACATATCAGGGATGAGACCGTTGGGGCCTCCATTAAGGCCAAATTAAGTAGGCTTGAGACATTACCAAATAAGACTTCAAGTCATCATTCAAGAAGGACAACGGCTAGTAAGAAGAGTCTATTTATAGGACCTACCAAATCACAGACAAGGGACATTCACACTATTCATTTTTACTCTCATTACTAAATTCTCTTTATTTTCTGAGCTCCATTCACTGACTTTATCATCAGAGATTCTGTGGCCGACACCACACTGACGACCACCAGAGAGGATCCCCTTTTTTTCACTAACCTTTCAGGAACTTGGACGAACTTGTATTGCAAATCTTGTGGATGAACCCAACTACTGACGATCTCAGCATCATCAATTTGGCGCCGTCTGTGGGGACGACCAATTCAAACCTTCGTTTGAAATCGCAGTCCCGTTTGGTTCTGACATCCAGATGGAGTCCAATACCCCACAAGATTCTGCAGCATTAGCTTTGCAAATTCAGACACTTACAGCTAGCATGGAAGAACTCACCAAGCAAAACTAGGAGATGAGGCTACAACTACAACAGGAAGAAAATCGTTCACCTACAAGGGTTGGGACTAACAGGAATAACGACGAAGATAGCCACGGGAGAGATGACTACCGACGACCGAACTCTTCGGACAAAGCAAATTCAGACCTCCTCAGAGATATGAGGAAGTAAATGGATGAGCTGAGAAACACGATGAGGGAAAAGACGAACCGAAATTTGGACGGGATGGTCAGAAGGACGGACTCGCCCTTCACTGCAAAAGTCCTAGAGTGTCCCTTGCCCTCGAAGTTTCGTCTGCCACAGCTCGAATCATTTGATGGCTTGAAGGACCCCCTGGACCATATCATTACCTTCAAAACAACTTTGAGTCTACAACAACCCCAAAACGAGATATTGTGCCGCTCCTTTCCTACCACCCTCAAAGGAGTAGCATGACTGTGGTTCAGTAAACTAGCAACGTCGTCCATTGACAACTTTGAGCAACTAGGCAATTCCTTCGTGCACCATTTTGTTGGTGGGCAACGTCAGAAGAGACTAACGGACCATCTGCTCACCATCAGGCAAGGAGAGAAGGAGCCCCTGAGGTCATACTTGAAACGTTTTACCAGAGAAGTCCTAAAAGTTGACGAAGCGGATGACAAGGTACAGTTAACCACTTTTAAAGCAGGGTTAAAATCTAGGGAGTTTGTAGTCACCCTCGCAAAGAGCCCGCCAAAGACAATGGCCGAAATGCTACTGAAAGCCCAAAAGTACATGAATGCAGAAGACGCCCTAGTTGCGACAGGGGAAGAAAGCATGCCTAAAGGGAAGGAAAGTGTCAGGGAAGACCGAAGGAAACACAAGAAGGAAAAGAACGATCATCAGACCAGCTCCGATGGAAATTAGCGGAGAGACGAAAAAATTCCACCAACGATAAAATTCACTCCCCTAGTGATGCCTGTCGACAAAATTTATTAAGGACGATCATCATCTCAAGTAGCCAAAACCACTTCATTCCTTGCCCAATGTACAAGACAAGAGGAAATATTTTCGTTTCCATAAAGACCACGACCATTACACTGAGGATTGTAGAGACTTGAAGGAGCAGATAGAAGAATTGATCCAGAAAGGAAAGTTGCAAAAGTTTGTAAAAAAGGGCGAGTCTAGTCGATCTAGGGACGATCACAGAGAGAAATCTGGAAACCTGCCCACAGACGAAGACAAGTCATACAACCGTCCATAAAGCGCGATCGGAGAGATAAAGACGATTGCTAAAGGACCATCCACTAGTGGATCTTTCAAATCCCTTAAGAAGTCCCAACAGAGACTTATGAACAGCTTTCACGGGATACATCATTTGAAGCAAAAAAGACGAATAAGTATGGACATCCTATTCTCAGAAGAAGATGCTAGAGGCGTGAAGCAGCCACATGACAATCCCCTGGTCATCATGCTTATAATAGAGGGATTCAACACCAAACGAATTCTTGTCGACAATGGCAACTCTGCTGACATTATTTACCTCTCGGCTTTCCAACAGCTGAAGGTGGATCCCAAGAGGTTACGACCATTCGAATCTCCCCTTGTCAGTTTCAGTGGAGACCAAGTATACCCTAGAGGAATAGTGACATTGATGGTCACAACGGGTTCATACCCCCTGCAAATCACCAAACAACTTAACTTCCTAGTGGTGGATTGCCCGTCGTCGTATAATGTGATCATCGGGAGACCCACACTCAATCGTTGGAAAGCAGCAACGTCTACATACTGCTTGAAGGTAAAATTCCCAATAGAACACGGCATAGGCGAAGTCAAGGGAGACCAGGTGTTAGCCAGAGAATGCTACCAAACCGTTCTAGCTACTAAGGAGAACCATACCTGGATAATCGAGGAGGAAGAGAAGGAGAAGATGGAAGCCCTAGAAATAGTAGAATTGATAGACGGAGAACCAACGAGGATGACGAACATAGGGACGAACCTGAATAATCAAATGAAGAAGGAGCTAGTACAGTTTCTTAAGGAGAACCTGGATATTTTCGCATAGAGTCACGAGGATATGCCCGGCATAGCGGCGGAAGTTATTCAGCATCGTCTAAATGTCAATCCTGAAAGGAAGCCTGCCCAACGAAGACGACGAGTCTTCGCCCCTGGTCGTAACAAGGCCATCATGGACGAAGTGGACAAGCTACTTGCAGCTGGTTTCATCTGAGAGGTTTACTACCCCGACTAGCTGGCCAATGTCATCTTAGTAAAGAAAACAAATGGGAAGTGGAGGATCTGTGTGGACTTCACCGACCTGAACAATGCCTGCCCTAAAGACAGCTTCCCATTGCAAAGAATTGACCAACTAGTAGACTCCATCGTCGGGCATAAGCTCCTCACTTTCATAGAAGCCTTTTCAAGCTATAACCAAATCAAAATGTCAGGAGAAGACCAGAAGAAGACTGCATTCATCACTAGTCAAGGGCTATACTGCTACAAAGTAATGCCCTTCGAGCTGAAGAATGCAGGAACCATTTACCAGAGGTTGGTCAACAGGATGTTTAGTAGACAGATCGAAAGAAACATGGAGGTATATGTTGATGATATGCTTGTCAAAAGTAGTGAAGAGAACACACACCTAGACAACCTTAAAGAGACCTTCGCGACCCTTCGGCAATACCAAATGAGGTTGAACCCTGGAAAATGCACCTTTGGGGTATCATCAGAAAAATTCCTCGGGTTTATAGTGTCTCAATGAGGAATAGAAGCCAACCTGGAGAAGATACGGGCCATACTGGAAATGACCTCTCCAAAGACAGTGAAAGAGGTACAGACGTTAACAGGAAGGATCGCCGCCCTTAACAGGTTCGTCTCCAAAGCAACAGACAGATGTCTGCCTTTCTTCAAAACCCTGAAGTAGGCTTTTGCTTGGACGAGTGAATGCGAAGAGACCTTCTTGGAGCTGAAGTGTTATTTGAGCAATCCTCCCCTCCTAAGCCCATTAAAGGAAGGGGAAGATTTGTTCTTATACCTCGCAGTGTCAACCACGGCCATGAGTGCAGCTTTGATTCGAGAAGAGAATAGGGTACAACTCCCTATTTACTACGTGAGTCAAGCGTTCCAAGGAGCCGAGGCTAGATATCCACACATGGAAAAGATCGTCTTCGCCTTAATCATAGCCTTACGAAAGCTTCGTCCCTACTTCCAGGCTAACCCCATTTTGGTGATGACAGACCAATCCATAAAGAAAGCAATGAACAAGCCCGAAGCTGCAGGGAGGTTAGTATAATGGGCGATTCAGCTAAGTCAATTTGACGTCGAATATCGTCCCAAAATAGCCATCAAAGCTCAGGCATTGGCTGACTTCATCACCAAGTTCACCCTATCGGATGACGAAAAAGCACAAGACGAATCAAAAAGCTTGATGATATTGACAGATGGATCGTCAATTCAGAAAAGAGGAGTGGTCGGGGTTTTCATCAATATTCCTAAAGGGGAAACCCTCAAGTATGGAGTACAGCTTCAATTCCCCGCCACCAACAACAAAGTAGAGTAAGAAGCCATACTGACAGGACTTAGGATCGGGAGAGCCTTGGGAGCCAAAAACCTACTCCTCAAAAGTGATTCTAAGCTGGTGATAAGGCAGATAAAAGGAGAATATGAAGCAAAAGAAAGCTGGATGCAAAAGTACCTCAAGTTAACGAACCAACTGGTCCTAAAGTTCGACCAAATGGACTTCATACAAGTCCGCTGAAGCCAGAACTCAGAAGCAAACGAAGTGGCAAGGCAAGCATTGTCAGAGGAAGGAACGGGTTCGCCCGATTTGAAAGTGGAAGTGCAAAGGCATCCAAGTATTGAAGAACTCCACACTTTCGTGATCCAAAACCAGACTAGTTGGATGAATCCAATCCTCTCTTTCCTACGAGATGGACGCCTTCCAATAGGCATGGACGAAGCAAAGAAGGTCAAGATGCGAGCAGCTAGGTTCACAATCCTGAATGACACTCTATGTAAAAGGGGCTTTTCCATGCCCTACCTGAGGTGCGTTGAGGAAGACAAAGCCAAATACATCCTGGAGGAGGTCCACGAAGGAATCGGTGGAGACCACACAGGCCCGAGGTCCCTGGTTAGCAAAATTATCAGAACAAGCTACTACTGACCCACCATGCAGAAGGATGCAAAGCAATATGTGGAAAAATGTGATAAATGCTAGAGGTTTAGGAACGTTCAACGCGTCCCTAGAGAAAAGATGACGACCATAACCTCCCCATGGCCCTTTGCTCAATGGGGGATTGACATTATGGGCCCCCTACCCCAAGGTAAAAAGTAGGTAAAATTTCTGTTAGTTGCGATCGATTATTTCACTAAATGGGTAGAAGCAGAAGCTTCGTCAATGATCACGGGAGCAAAGATCCAGAGTTTTGTGTGCAAAATATAGTCTGCATGTTCGGTATACCAAGGACGATTATATTAGATAATGGTCATCAGTTCGACAGCCAAGAATTCAGGAGCTTTTGTTCAGGACTCGGAATCAAGAACCAATTTTCTTCACCAGGACACCCACAAAACCAACGGACAGACGGAAGTGACGAATCGAACATTGCTGAAGATCATCAAAGTTCGTCTAGAGGGAGCAAAGGGTGCATGGCCAAAAGAATTACCAAATGTCTTGTAGGCCTACAAAACCACCGCTAGAACCCCAACTAGAGAGACACCATTCAAGCTCACTTATGGTATGGAAGCAGTAATACCAGTTGAGATAGGAATCACTAGCATGAGAAGAGAATTCTTTCAAGGAGGCAGTAACGACGATCAGCTGAAGGTCAACCTGGACTGCCTGGATGAAATGAGGGAGGAAGCATCCAAGAAAATGACCAAGTACCAACAAAAGATGACTAAATACTACAACAAAAGAGTAAAACTCAGAAGACTGAACGTAGGAGATCTTGTTTTACGCAGAATCACACCAGCAACAAAGGACTCAGCATAAGGAAAGCTCGGACCAACTTGGGAAGGGCCTTACAAGATCGTCCATTACTCAAGACAAGGGAGCTATCACCATGGAACATTGAGCATTTGAAGAGGTATCATCACTAGAGACAAATTACCATTATAATCATGAAAGAAATCCTTTGTTGATGAAAATAAAGCAATAAAAGTATTATTCAGCAAATATTCTTGAAAATTGTGTACAAATAAACCACTGACGAAGCCAAGTGATAAAATTCCTTAAATGGATGTAAATCACTTAAAATGGCTAAGTGATAAAATTCCTCAAATGGATGTAATTCACTGACAAAGCCAAGTGATAAAATTCCTTAAATGGATGTAAATCACCTAAAATGGTTAAGTGATAAAATTCCTCAAATGGATGTAAATCATTGACGAAGAAGCCAAGTGATAAAATTCCTTAAATGGATGTAAATCACCTAAAATGACTAAGTGATAACCTCAAATGGATGTAAATCACTAACAAAGCCAAGTGATAAAATTCCTTAAATGGATGTAAATCACCTAAAATAGCTAAGTTATAAAATTCCTTAACTAGACATAGATAGATGCAAGCTTCCAGAGAAGCAAAGCAAATGATGCAACCTCTAACAAAGATATGAATCATGGCGAAAGGCAAACAAAAAGCTTGTGCAGCCAGTAAAGACAACCATCATAGGTAAAATAAACAAGCACATGATATTATATATATATATATATATAAATATATATATATTTATATGTATATAATTGTAAAAGGAAATTGTTCCAGAGTTTCTATCTAAAGCATAAAAACATACTGGCCACCACAAAAAAGAAAAGGAAAAAAATAAACAACAAAAGCAGGAAAAAAAAAAAAAGCACTTCAAGTGGTGGCCTCGTCCCCTCCAGCTGTGCCATCAGGAGCACCCTCAGGATCAGTAATGTCGTCCTCTGGAGCATTCTCTTCGGGAGCGGCTGTAGCTTGGGCAGCCTCGTCGGCCTCTATCTCTTTGTCCACCTCATCGAAGTCCAGATCCTCCAAGTTTACTTCTGAGGGGTGCTTAACTAGATACCACCTAAGGAGCTCAAAGCCTTTGTAATACCAACTAAAAAGCATGATGTTGTACTCTTCAGTCAGTTAAAATGCTTGAACAGCTTTGGCAGCCACAAATTTAACCTTCTGGTTTGCTGCCTAAAGTTGTTTGTCTTTCTGCACCGTCAGCCAAAGCTCGTCAGCCAAAGCCTTGGCCTTCTCCTTGGTTGAGTTGACTTCATCCATGACTGTAATGAGGTCCCTCTTCAGCTTCCCGGTCTCAGCCTCCAAAGCCTCCACCTTGGACCCAGCCACCATTGTCTTCTCTTCGTGACTCAGGTACTCAAAAGTTATGTGAATTGTCTCTCCCAACACCTGAAAATGATAAGAAGAGTTATAAGCGTCAAGAACCATCCCAACTTATGAGTTACGGAATCAAATGAAAAGAAGTCTGCTTGGACGAGCTTGTGAATATGGCGGTTCACAACCTCATGAAAACGGACGCCAGAAAGCGCCTTGAGATCCTCGGCAATGACGGCAAAATGGGCCCTCGCCAAGGAAAGGCCAGCATCGTCCCAAACGCTGGACATATGGGAGCCCACCTTTTCCTTCCCTTTCGCCAAAGTCCCCTGCCTCTTTGGACGAGGAGTAAGTTCTTTCAGCAAAGTAGTGGGAGAGGCTATCTTCGTGGCCTTAGGGATGGAAGTAGCTGGAGTGATCGGGGTCCCCTTCTCAACGACCCGAACCACCTTCTTTCCCAGACTCAAAAGAGGCTCGTTCCTTTTGGCCTTCATCCTCGCGTACATCTCTTGATTAAACTTAGTCGTCATCTCTGCGTGACAAAAAGGAGATATATATATATATATATATATATAAGAGGAAAAAGACGAGGAAAACTCAAAACAAAACTTACTTTTTTCTTCAATCTCAATAACGCGCAGGACGAAGGGGGAAGGCTTCAGATCAAGGAAATAATGAGCTAAAGTTTGGGGATTGACAAGGTTGTCAAAGTCGTCAATCGTCTTCACGTATGCAGTGGCCGCCTAGATGCGCTCCTTATATCTACTCTTGAGCCTGGGGCGCTCCTTGACTGCGAATGCACAACAAGCAAAGGTTAGTGACGAATCAAATTGAAAAGAGAAAGAACTGTCAAGAAATAAGCAAAGGACGACGCACCTAGCCTCGGGGACCTCCACCGACGAAGCAATCTAGGAACCTCACCCTAGAAGTCGTTAGAAAGGGTTTCCCATCCATCTCTAGACATGAAGAAGTATCTAGACTTCCAATACCGGAAAGACGAAGGAAGATCCGTGATAATCCTCGCCTTCCTAACCCAAGGCACAAGCTCATAGTACCCATACTCCTTGGACTTCTTTAAACGATACAGGTGAACAAACTTGTCCAACCCGATCATGTCACCTTCAATGACGACCATCCAAATCTCCATACAGCTAATCATTATCCTCCACAAGTTTGGCATAAGTTGCCCTGGAGCAATGTTAAAGTGGTTCAAGAGTTCCATGATGAATGGATGGACGGGGAATCTAAGGCCACTAGAAAGCAGCCTCATAGAAGCACACTTCCCCAGGCGAGAAAGCACAAGCTTTTTCCCCTTCACGAGGAAGTCGAATCCTGACCTCCTCAGGGAATTGAAACCTATCTCTAAACCTAAAAAGGGTATTAGCGTCTAGGGCACAATCCTCCCTAAGGGCATGAAAAGGCCTAATCTTTCTCCGTCCAGACGACGAAGGGCCAAACGCAACAGTATCTCCCTCCGCCTCGATGGGGTCATCACTAGACAACAACCCCGTCTCAAGCTCACTAGACCTCACCTCAGACACTACTTCCCTCTCACCCACCATTTCCTTAAACCAATTGAGAGACTGATGCAGCAAAGGGTGCAAATCAGCCACCACAAAACCTAAACTACTGCCACTAGGTACAAAACGCTCAATTGGGGGGCAATGAGTGCTAAAGGAACCTAGAGATGCCCCTAAACAAGCAAAGAAAAACGAAATAGAGGGACAGAGTTGCCTAACCTCGAAGCTTTCGACCATGGAAATCAAAAGAAAAGGTACGAATTTCTATCCCTAAACCAAAAAGGAAAGGCAGATAAATTTTTCTATAAAAAGAAAAAAGAAAAAGGAGAGAAACCGTACCTCCAAAAACCAAGCTTAGAAGGGAAAAAGTTTATGGAATTCAAAAAGCTCGGAGAGAAAAAATGCAGAGCAACAATGGCGAAAGAGAGAGAGAGAGAGAAAGTAAAGAAAGAGAAGAGAAGCTAAGTGGTTTAATAAGCTAGACTTGGAAAACTGAAAATCGACGGAAAACCCAAAAGTCCCTCGAACAAAGCGTTGCTATCCACCACTCAGAGTGCGCCATATGGCCACGACACGTACGGCGCCGCCACTCCGCATTAAATACTGACACAATAGAAATCTCAAGAGTTACATCTGAGCAAATGACCTTTCATATTCTTGAGATCATCATCACATGCAAGGACAATCTCAGAATAGGGGGGCAACTGATAGACTAGGCAATTACTCTCGTCCAGAAGAGCCAGCCTGGACGAGGATAGAACGCCATAAAGATAGGTACTTAATGCCCCAACGGTTACATATTAGGGATAAGACCGTTAGGACCTCCATTAAGGCCAAATTAAGTAGGCTTGAGACGTTTTTCTCAACAACAAAAAAAGTAGGCCTGAGACGTTACCAAATAAGCCTTCAAGTCACCATTCAAGATGGACAACGGCTAGTAAGAAGAGCCTATTTATAGGACCTACCAAATCCCAGATAAGGGACAGACACACTAATAATTTTTACTCTCATTACTGAATTCTCTCTATTTTCTGAGCTCCATTCGCTGACTTTATCATCAGAGACTATGTGGCCGGCACCACACCGATGACTACCTAAGAGGATCCCCCTTTTTTCACTAGCCTTGCAAGAACTTGGACGAACTTAACTACTGACGATCTCAGCATCATCAGTTATCATACCTTGAAAAGGTCATAAAGGTACCATAGAGTATCTTAATTTTACCCTAGCAATAATAGTCAATTAGCTATGTTATCAAATATAGCAACAAAAAATACATACAATGCAATTTACTAGAACACCACGAGAGGAGAGGAGAGGGGAGGGGAGGAGAGGGGGGAGGAAGAAATAATATGATTGCCAGTGGGCCTGAGTATATCTAGAAAGAAATATTGTTATATGTTATATATTGGAATAAAAATATTTATTTTTAACTTTTTATACTTACAAAAATAGATTTATCAACTTAATTAAAAGCGATTTACGAATAAGACAAACTAAGAACATAACAGTAAATTATGAAATTAAAAAGTGCTCATCAAATTCTTCCCGCACTAATAACTCAACACACGCCCGCACTAACTACTTGTAGTGGCAAGTGACTACACACACATCAACACAGGAAAAAGAAAAAAGAAAAAAAAGTCGCATTCTCAAAAAAAACCACTTTGGTTACAACGATTTCAAGAAGAGATTTTCTTAAAATCTTTTTCTTTTTTAAAAGAAAGAATAGTTCACTCTCTTAAAAAGATTAAAATAAAAACTAAAATGCCTTTAAACAATGAACACACATAACCCATGTTTACTCTCTTTTTTATTTATTTATTTTTTTTATAATCAGCAAGGAAATTTTTAAACAATGAATCAAAAACAACAACTAAGAAACCAAGATCCTAGACTGCTCTAGAGCTATTAAATCGCAAAAAATAGAAGGGGCAGAGCAAAAAACAAAACAACTTGAATGCCTGTTTTTGAATGACCAGGAGGCCAAAACATGGACAGTTTTATTTGTCTCTCTAGAATTCCATTTGAACTCAACAAACAAACAGAGAGCTACCAACTTTCTTTCTTTCATTTTTTTTTTTTTTTTTGAGAAAGGAGAGCTACCAACTTGGTAGCGTTTAAACATCTATATAGATCTTTGCATCACTTTCAACATTGACTCAACTAATATTGTGTGAAACCAATTTTTGAATTGCCCAATTAATTGCTTCGACTTCAGATTGGATAAGGATATTGGTTTCTACTTGTTATGAAAGAGCAAAAACCAACGCCCCTCTTTAATCTCTAGCCACAATAGAAATATAAGATCTGTCATAGCCAACTGTAGCATCACAATTAATATTAATGACCACTTTCTCTAAACTAGACTAGTACTATTTCATTGCCAAAATAAGTATTTCATATCTTTTATAACATATCTATTTTTTTTTTATAATACTATAAAATCCAAAATTAAAGGACCAATATAAAGTTGTGATTAAGTATATTTTATACAATGAACTTTTTTTTTTTCTTTATTTTGATGTATTAATAGTTGGAATGAGAGAATTTGAATTTTGAACTTCTCTCTTAAAAACACCAAGAGGTATTAATTGAGTAACATTGAGTAGCAACACTATTGACTACAATGAACTATAACAAGATAAGTTTATTGCTAATAAAATAAATACTAGCCTTGTTGCGCTTTGAGCGTGAAATGAGACTTTTTTTTTTTTTTTTTGGTGGAGCAATTAGAGAAAGTGAAACAAAAAGAAAGACAAAACAATATAATGAAATTTAATAATAAAAAACAAATAGTATGTTTATACATTCTTAATTGAGTTTTGAGTGATTGTCTTCCTTTAAAATTTGTGTGAACCTGAGAATAGATGTGCAAAGTTGGATTTGTTTCTTAGAATTTGAAGAAGAATGAAAAAAGATGATAAAGATAGAGAGACATGTAGAATAAAGTTGTTGGGAAATTTAGACCCCGGTTGAAAAAATTAACAAGTTTTAAACCCAAGTTGTTAATTAAATTAATTATGAATAAATCTTGTTAAAACAAACAAACATCAATATCATGTCAAAATCATATACAGCGGAAAAATAAATAAGACAAAATATGATGACCCAGGAAAACTAGTGAAACCAACCAGTTTCACAGTAAAAAACCTGGGGGGAAACCTTCCTGAAAAGCAATCCACTATAGTAAAGAGAAGTTTCAGATCTAGTACAAAACCTTTGTCCCTAGACTCTACAATCCTCTTAGATGAACTCACAGCAGAAACCTTCCACCGCTTCAGAATCTCTGAACTCTTCAATATATGAATGCCACCCTTTGATGTACGAATCCCAGTACGTGATTAACCAATTGCGCGGATCCCAGTACGCGACTTAATCACCAACTAAAAGAAGATTGTTAGCTGCAAAGTTCTTCACTTTATCAACAATGAAGATCAAGAAGCACTTGGTTACAAAACCCTAAGGCGCAAAGACGCAGTAGCTTCTTTCAGAAAGAATAAGGCATCGATCACCTTTTGCATATGTTCTCCTTGTATTCTCTTATATGACGGCCTCTAAAATAAGCCTTATATAGGTTTAAGGTTGTGAGAAAAGAAACCCTACACAAATACAAAAGCCTGGCCCAAAAATCAGATCTGAAAATTCTGATTTCCCGTAACCTCGATCGATCGGGAGGTGTCGAGGAAGTGTCGAGGAGGTTTCGAGGAGGTGTAGAGCTTTAAACCTCGATAGATAGAGTCAAGAAGCTGTCGAGGGGACAAGAGCTTTCTCGATCGATCCACCAGTTGTCGAAAAGGTGTCGAGATTGCGATAAGAAACACCTTAAGAGCTCAATAGATAGCCAGCTGTCGAGAGGTGTCGAGCAGCTGTCGAGCTATCTGTCCGCAGGTGTCGAGCTATCTGTCCAACTTTAATGAACAACTTTTCTTCACTTGTTTTTTGGTCCAATTTTCATGGCTTTAATACTAGACTTGAACAACATGTTTCTTCAAGTATTAAATACAACTTAGATCTACCCAAATACAAGTAAAGTGCGTTTTGTTAAAGGATTAGCCAACTACATAAAAGAATGACATATGTTTTTAATAAGTGAACCACATATGTCCTAACAAAAGTAATTATTTGTTATTGGGAGTATAAAATTAGTAGAAATGTGAGAATAGATATGTTCAAAAGAATAAATGAAAAAAAAAAATTAAGAAAAATTGTTTGTTGGTAAACAGCTTTTTTTAATTTATTTAAAATTTAGAAGTTTTAAAAATTAGTAATTTTACATGTTTAACTATATTATTTAAACTTCAAACAGAGAAAGCCCCTAAATAGTTTTTTTTTTTTTTTTTGAAGAAAACTCTTAAATAGTAATATAGATAATAACTTCTCCGAGTAGTGTTAATTTGATGAGAGGTGGATAGTAATATAGCTGGATTGAAACTATATTTGTACACTAATGATTAAATTATTGTAATGTAGTTTTCATTAACTAGAATTTATTAATCCATAACAAATTTTCAATGTGACTTTATTATGACATCACAATTCAAAATTATAAAACATGCAATTGGTTTTAAAAATCAAGGAATGATATATAGATTTGTAAAAATCCAAACGCTTTAACCGACACCCACTCGCAAAAGTGCAAATAATAACTGAAAAGAAAAGAAATTCTATTTTCAGTTAAAAAAAAAAAAAAAAAAGGCTTTACTTATGCGTGTACTCTATATAGGATTACAGTACAGCAAATCTCGTCCACTAATATTCGCACAAAAAAGGAAATAATATAATAAAAAGGGAAAAGTGGAAGACAGACACCATAGGAGGATGCCGCGTGTGAAGTGTTTTGAGCCACAAGATTCCAGGGCCTCGTTCTCGAAATTTCTGTCCAAAAGAAAAAGGCCAAAGAGTTCCGACGTGGCAAGGTAACCCAGGCCTTCTTTTCTTTTCTTTTGTATTTAATAAATTGGAAATGTTCGCATATTTTTCCCTTCTCTCCTTCCTTACTCGTTAAGTGCAGAGAGAGAGAGAGAGTGATTATCCTTTCCTTTCATTGGGTTCTCGATTGATTCTGGGATTTCATAGTACCTCAGAAGAACGGTTGTTTCTTCCTTTTTCCTGGGATTCTGTTTTCATTTGGACAATCCGAGGAATCTATCTAGCTGTTGGGCCTTTCTTTCGATTTGTCCCAGGAATCACTTCTGCTTATATTTCCCACGGTGAGTTTCTCTAATTCTCATTCATCTTCTATGTTATAAGTGGTTGCAGTTATTATTATTATTTTCCTTTTTGGGAAAAAAAATGTTATTTTTTTCTTCTATATTGCTTAATATTGAAGGGAAATCATGAAACATTAGAAATCATTATTGCAGCTCTGTTGAATTAAAACTATTTCTTTGAGAGAGGACTTGTCCTGATCTTTCTACCAATGGATATTCAGGTATTTATTGTTATTAATTGGAAGATTTCTGTTAGTATTTAAAATGCTTGGGCACAAATTAACAAAAAAAGGATTTGGTACTATTTATTATTATTATTATTATTTTAATGGGCTATGTATGTTGATTGAGATTCACCCTCTTTTTTAAGTCGCAAAAGACAAGAAATTTTCTTGCTCTGTTGAAAATTACAATTCCATTTGTTGATGCAAATGTAGCGTACTTTAGTCTTCACCCATAATTGCATAAAATCCTTTAGCTGAGTGAACTAGCTATGCAACCCAAGTCTAAGATTGATCATTTCATGTCTATGCTTTCCAATCATGGAAACATCCAATACTATTTTAATTTTTAAAACTAGCTTCGAGCTCGGTGGCTCACTTCCAATTCAATATTTCATTTTCAGCGGTTGCCCTTACTCTTCATTTGAAGTTACTAAAGAATTATAACTGTTAAAAAAGATGGTACCTCGTGTAAGAAACTCCTACTTTACTCCCAATTATTTTGAAGAGGCTGATTCCCGAACTCGAACCCAATTAGTGGCTTTTTGATGGAAGGAACTTGTCATTGTACCAAGACCTGATCTCTAAAAAAGGATGTTATAACTATCAATAAGTAAATAAATAATTAAAAAAAAATTATATTACTCATTTGATTTCATTTTCCCGGAAGAAATCTTTATGGATTATTGTTCATTTTCTAAAATAGGGACAAAATGAACTAACAACGTCAAACGCTGATAACTACCATCCTGATGGCAGTGTGAAATCTGAAACAGCGGTTAAGGTTACAATCTCTCCATCCATACCTTTATACTCTGCTTTTCTTTTGGAATAGTTTTGCTGGAAGGCTTATTAGTTACTCAATGGCCTTAGATATTTTCCTCTGTTTTTTCATATTTGAACAGGTAAGGAAACCTTACACGATTACAAAACAAAGAGAAAAATGGACGGAAGAAGAGCATCAAAAGTTTCTTGAAGCCTTAAAGCTGTATGGTCGGGGTTGGCGTCAAATTGAAGGTAAGCTTAAGCTTGGTGTAGGATGATTTTTTTCACAATAATTTTTTGTGTATGTTGGCTGTTCAATTGAAGTGAACTTGCTCTTGTCTTAATGCAGCACATGTAGGCACCAAAACTGCTGTTCAGATTCGAAGTCATGCTCAAAAATTCTTCTCTAAGGTTTAATGCTTTATATTTCAGTGTATGGTTCCTATTGTAATGCATACATGTCATCATAAAACTAAGTTAGATCAATTACAATTCTACGCATGCTAACATTTTTTTGTGTGTTGTTTGTCTAGTTAGCATGTGCCCTCTGTGTTAATTTGTTTTCTCCTATTGGCTTCAGGTGGTCCGGGCTTCCAGTAGTAGCACTGAGAGCTCCATTGAACCAGTTGAGATTCCTCCTCCACGGCCAAAGAGGAAACCCTTGCATCCTTACCCACGTAAATTGGTTGATTCTCTTAATGGAATATCAGTTGCAGATCAATCTGAGAGGTCTCCATCCCCATATTCATTGGTGGCTGAGAAAGATACCGAATCTCCCACTTCAGTTTTTTCTGCAGTTGGGTCAGATGCATTAGGGTCTGCAGTTTCAGAGCAGCACAATGTTTGTCCTTCGCCGATGTCATGCACAACTGACATGCACTCAATCAGCTTAGCCACTGTTGAGAAAGAGAATGAACACATGATGGTGAATTCCTCTGTCCAAGAAGAGAAAGTAAGTACCTTTTTCATCAACCTTGGAGAAATTCATGTCCATGGTACAATGAAACTGTCGTATTAATCTTCAACTTAGTCCAAATTGGATTGTATTTATTAATCTATGTCCTAAGCAAAAGTCTGACTCTGTGATTTCATTTGCCATTATGAAGTTACAGAAATTTGAATCAGCTTCCAAG
Source organism: Notholithocarpus densiflorus (assembly GCA_030021035.2). Classification (NCBI taxonomy): domain Eukaryota; kingdom Viridiplantae; phylum Streptophyta; class Magnoliopsida; order Fagales; family Fagaceae; genus Notholithocarpus; species Notholithocarpus densiflorus. Next base: position 85,717 of record JARYZH020000066.1, on the reverse strand, counting down.
GAAACTTTAAGTACTGATGGAGATGAAGCCATGGGAGCAATTGTCTCGAGTATCAAGCTTTTTGGAAGGACAGTCTTGGTAACAGATTCCCAGAAACCATGTTCTCCAGGTGCAGAGAATATTGACTCACCAACATCTAAGACTATTCTAGAGAATCTTGACATTGATACTGAGAAGCTTCCTGAAGCATTACCTTCAAATCAATTAGACACACATTTATCACTTGAAATAGTTAACTGTGATTGGAGATTATTGCCATGTCGAGCCCCAGTTCAATGCGTGGAACATCAGAAAGAGAACACCAACTCTGCAGAAGCCAACCCTTATGCTTCTCTGCCATGGTTGGCTTTGTACCAAGGCCTGCCATATTATCACCTTCCCTCATATAACCAAACTTCAGTTCAAATACCTACATATTCTTGCGGAGAAGAAACAACAAAAGAGAGAGATATTCTAAAGGAAAAATCTTGTAGTGGGTCAAACTCTGTGTCAGCTAGTGAAGTCGAAAATGAAGGGAAGAATTTAGATGCTGTTGATTCTCAGTTTCAAGAAACTAAAGGGAGGATTAACCCCTGCAAGTCTATGAAGGGGTTTGCGCCCTACAAAAGATGTCTAGCAGAGAGAGATGCTAACTCATCTGTGATTGTTTTGGAAGAGAGAGAAGGGCAAAGAGCTCGAGTTTGCTCATATTGACCTTCATGTACCTCAATTGTCCACAGTTAGAATTATTGAGCAAGTTCAGTAGCTATTTTTGGTAGTTTGATGTAGGTTGTATCAGACTCGTTTTCATCCCCGTTTCTCCACTAGAGCTCCCTTCAAGTCACTCTATATCTTTGTATGCAAACCTTGTTTTTAGAAGTTTAGGAGCTGATAGTAGCTTGGTTATTACAGTCCCACTCCCAGACTCCCATGTGCTGCTAGTTTCAGCCATTGGAGCTATCCAAATTGTCACCTGGTTGTTCTTTTTGACCTTGGCATTGCTTCAATATTTAACTTCAGTTCCCCACAAAGTCATTTATGTTCTTGCCTTGCGGGTTGCAGCAATCTTTGTAACATTGCATCTGGATTCATTCTTCGAAAATAATGTTGCAGTAAAATTTTGTGTCGTAATCATATCAGAAATTGTATAGATGATGGATTGCAACCTGGGTATGTTCGCAGAGCAATTTTATTGAAACAGAGGATTAGTCATATACTTCTCCGTATAGGCTCCAAAATAAACCTGAGAAACGAACGATAAAGGAATCCTCGCCCAAAGAGAGCTTTAAAGTAAAACTACCAAATCAACTGAATTAGCTATACAATACCCATGTATTTAGAGAGTGCTCATTGCCTGCTTGTACGATCAAATTTTACATTCATTAATCTGTTTCTGTGAAGCTTGTATTCTTCCCAAATCGAATATTGTCCCATCCAAATGTGATAAACCGAGGTTCAGGCAGCCATGGTTACTCTTTTATATATATATATATATATATATATATATAAAAGATGTAACTTTATGGTTATTATGTTACCTAATAACTACTTTTTATTAGATTAAAGTTCTAAAAATCTCATTGTTGGATTACATATTCTTTATGTTTTATGTATGCCAAATTTTGTACTAATTAAATTTTATTTACTACTAGATTAAAAAGTTCATCTTTTAAGCATAATTTTAAAATACAAAAACTTGAAATTTAAACATGTTATAAATGAAGTAGTTATAGCTTTATAAGTCCTTAATCATCTTGAAATTTTATAAGTATGAAAGCTATATAAAGAAAATATAATCCAATAGTAAATTTAATCAAAATTCTAATTAATTAAAAAAAATATTTAGCGTTGTTTAAAGCTATTTTGTTCATTCAGCAGGGTAATACCGTACTCCCAGAACACGGAGAATAGTGTTCTCTCCTCTCACATTTATAGTAGAGTTCACTCATTAAATTCATGGTGAGGTTCACTATGAATGTGAGAGGAGGGAGCACCATTTATCCATACTCCTGGAATACCTAAGAATTTTCCATTCAGCAATGCTAATGAAGCACAAAATCACCTCATTAGTATGTTCCTCGTCGATGTCAATGGACACACTTAATTCCTATTTAAAACAAAGAGAGTAAAGGTGAAAGACACCGAGGTGGTGCTAACCAAGGGCCCTCCGATATTTAAGTTAGATAATCTCTTTTTTCAAGAATCTATAGCATATGCTGCAGTATGATATGTGAATGAGATCACTTACTTGAGTTAGTTGGCTTTATATAACCAGTACTCGAGTTAATGCATTTGTCCATTGATCTCCCCTTAACATTGCACCTGAATGAATTGCGGCATTAATGGCAATGAAGTCTCCTTAAATGGGTGTTCATAACGTCTGGGCAGCGGCTCATCAAGACTTTTGTGACAGCCCTCTTGCCATTACTCATTGCTAGCTGGATTGGTGGAGTTACTTTTGACTTTAATGTGCTTACGATCGTCCATTGGAATGGACGACCATTTAATCACTACTCGTCAGGTGGAGTTATTTCTGACTTCAATGTGCTTACGGTCGTCCATTGGAACGGACGGCCATTTATTCACTACTCGTCAATTGCCCCCTTTATTCCTTTGTCATCCAGATCCTAGATGAGCATAGGAATATGATCAGTTGTGACGATTCGTATTTTTTCGTTTCCCGATACTCTTCTTTCACAATAAATGTGAAACGACTTCTTTGTCAGATGATGGACACATGTCTTTCTTCTACTCGTGGTATGTGCAAAATCTCCTAGATTTTGGCGCGTCTTAACTTCAGTTTTCCTTTTTTTAGAAAAAACCATTCCCTTTCTTCTGCCTTATTTTCCCTACGCTTGAAGCTCTAAAAAATTTCAAACTTCAAACCTTTTTCTCCCTGGTAAGGTCTCTTTTCTTTATGCTCTCTTGATGGTTGATTTTGATTTCATTAGACAAGAGTGTCCTTCTATCTCCTTCTTCTTTGCTAGATTAGGAGTCTACCTTGAATACTCTTCATGTCAGCATCCTCAGGCAGGTCTATTCATATCTCGTTTTACTACTTTCAAACCTGTTTTTCTTACCCTTTATCCTTTGATTCGCCACTCTTTGATCAAACACCATTTAGAGATGACCATCGTAGAGTATAGGGAGGATGATGTTAGGTCGAGTGAGTTAGAAACAGGGTTATCATCAAATGCTAAATCCCTAGGTAAGGAGGTTGACACGGTTGTATCAAAACTGCCCTCGTCCTCTTCTTCAACCCCTTTACACGCTCTCTCCGAGTCTTGCTCTTTAAAAGGAAAGCACTTGAAAGGATTTAGGAAAAGGTTTCAATTTCCCAAAGGTACCATCACTCACTTGCCTCGTTCTAGCGAAAAGGCTTGCACTTTTGCCCACGGTGAAGTGTGCTTCTATGAAGCTGCTTTTCTGTATGGCCTTCGTTTTCCCGTCCATCTGTTCATTATGAAACTTCTTTCTAATTTCCAAATTTCCCCTGGTCAACTTGTCCCTAACGCTTGGAGGACGATTGTTAGTTGCATGTCGATTTAGATGTCTGCCTATAAAGGGGACATGATAACATTGAACGAATTTTTATATTTATATCGTCTGAAGCCCTCCACCCATTATGGGTATTTTGACCTTTTACCCTAGGACAAAAAATCTAGGGCCGTCTTTGGGTTTCCCTCTTCCTTTCGTGACTGGAAATTACGATTTTTTTTTTTTTATCTCTAGAATTGGCTGGGAAACCTTGTCTGACAACCTATGGGGCGAAGTCTCGAGGTTATTGTGGAAATGGGAAGTTCCACCACTTGGTGCGTACCTTTTATCATTTTTCTTGATTCCTTCATCTAACATTTACCTGTATAACATTACTTCTCTCTTGGTTTTACAACTTCTGATTGTCCTGAGTTGGAGAATCAATACCGCGACCGAGTTTGAACTGCCTTTGCTTTTGCTCGAGAGATCGAGGATTTTGATGACCTGGTTGACCCTCGTTGTAGACACTCGATTTTGCACCCATGATTTAATCAAGGAAGATGACTGGAATGACCATCCATGTACCCTATAAATCATGATTGCATTACATGCATTAATTCATTCATTGCATATCATAAAAATGATCTTGAGATTCTAATGGTCACATCGATGTGTCCAGTTTCCAAGTCAAACCATCGGATCGAAAGATATCGCATGATTAAGTTTGTACGGTCAGCATGCATTGTGTCTAGGCAGAGTCGACCACGCACAATTAATTTAAATTAATTCTGATTGGTTAAAAAATTAAAATTAATTAAATAATTTTATGATTGGTTGATAATTAGTGTCTAAAATAGGATTGCTCGCATAGGAATAAAAGGGATAATTGGATAACAATAAAATAATCTGAACTTTATCAAAATTTATTTTAGGGTATTTATCTACAAAATAATTGTTCCTAAAAATACCTGAATTATCCATAAAAGAGGTAAAAATCTTATAATACGGATTGACAACACATCTAAGTGCAAGGCCCGATTCAAGAAAACCTAAAAAATGAGTCCAAAACGCACCCGAACGCGAAAGTGTGATCAGCACCCAAGAGTGCCATTCGGCACTTTAAAAGTGCTAAATTGCACTCTTTTGGGCTTTGGCCCAAATCTCTTCGGGTGTCAATAAAGCACACCATTTTCGACTTTTTCGCAGAAAGACGCCTCCCGATTCGCATTCTACCCGTCGTTGGTTATTTTTTAAGCATTCTAGTCTCTATAAATAGGGTCTGGGTCTCAAAATTTAGCACATTCTTTTACGCTTGAGGAGGGACACCTTTTCACACTCTCAAATTTCTCACCCCCCCCCCCCTTTTCCGGTATTCTCTCTTAAATTAGGGTTTTTAGGTTTCAAAGATAATTGAATAAATTTCTTTGAACCCTAAAACATCCTCTCAAGAAGAAGAAGTGCTCCATGCAAGAGGTTGTTTCCAATTACCCTTTTCTTTTCTTTATGCCTTTCTTATTGTGATGATGTATGTTTGTCTTTTTGTTTAGTTTAGTTATGTCAAATATCCATAATATGAATTGTTAAACTATATTGTTAAAGCATGTTCTTGATCTTCTTATTATTGATATGATCTTTTTCTTAATTTTAAAGATCTGCATATAATCAATTCGTTTTCTTAAAATAAAATGGATCTACATCTTCATTGGATGTAGATCTGACTTTTTCTCAAATAAAAAATGGACCTGCATCTTCATTAGATGCAGATCTGAATTTTCTTCATACAAAAACAGATCTGCATCTTCATTAGATGTAGATCTGTTCTTGATCTTCTTATTATTGATATGATCTTTTTCTTAATTTTAAAGATCTGCATATAATCAATTCCTTTTCTTAAAATAAAATGGATCTACATCTTCATTGGATGTAGATCTGACTTTTTCTCAAATAAAAAACGGACCTGCATCTTCATTAGATGCAGATCTGAATTTTCTTCAAACAAAAACAGATCTGCATCTTCATTAGATGTAGATCTGAATTTTTTCTAAAAATAAAACGGATCTGCATCTTCCTTAGATGTAGATCTGAATTTTTTTCAATAAAACGGATCTGCATCTTCATTAGATGTAGATTTGAAATTTTCTTTAAACAAAAAATGGATCTGCATCTTCATTAGATGCAGATTTGAATTTTTCTCAAATCAAAAACTGGTTTGCATCTTCATTAGATGCAAATCTGAATTTTTTCATCAAAAAACTGATTTGCATCTTCCTTAGATGCAGATCTGAATTTTTCTTAAAACAAAGAATTGATTTGTATCTTCCTTAGATACAGATCCGATTTTTCTTAATATATGCGGATTTTGAAATAAAGAAAAAAGATCAGGCATGATTGTGTTTATTGTTGTTTGTTTTGTTTGATCCATGTAGCATAAATTTATTTTATGAATGAAATTCTCTTCATAAAAAAATCTTTTCCATATTTTTTAACATATAAAAACAGATCTAATTTTTTCTTTCATCAAAAAACCATTTTTTTTATCATCACAAAACAGATCTGGTCTTTTACAAAACTAAAACCATTTTTTTTTTTAATTCTCAAAAACAGATCTGGTTTTTTATAAACCAAAATCAATATTTTTATTATCACTAAAACATATCTAAATTGTTTTTAAAATCAAGAAGATGATACATTCATAAATAAACTTATGTGATTTAGTTTTGTTTCACATGTGCAACATATCATTCATAGCATACATAAAGGAGTACATAGGTCACAAGAGTCTAGAAGACCAGATTCTGTCTAGGCGGAATGGATGCCTAACAGCTTCCCATTCTATAACCTAGCCTCCGAATTTAGGTCTTTGGATAAGTAGATCTAAGCCATGTCTTTATTTTAATTTTTTTTTTTTTTTGTAGCTTGTAACTAGGACAAAAAGCCATGTAATAATTTGGTAGTTTGTAACTAGGACCCAAAGCCATGTAATTATCAATTTTCCAAATATGTATTTTTTTTATTCAATCAATGATAAAGGAACAATTCAGTCATGTATTCATATTTAGTTTTTCTTATTTTTTGTATAAAAAAAAAAAGTGGCGACTCCACACCACTTACCCAAAAAGAGAGGTGCCTTAAAAAGTACCCAAATCTCTTTTTTGAGAGCACCCCAGGTTTGCGGTCTCTCACACTCGTCATTTGTTTGACTGCTACCTTGGACTTGAACCCACTGAGTACGTGTTAGAGAAGATTTACCGAGAAGAAAAAGTAAGTTCGTCTTTACAAGACTTCTCATATTTTCCTCCTTCCTTTCTCTGATTACTCACCTTTCCTCTTTTATTAGCATAGATGGCCACTAGGTACAGTAAAGAGAAGTATGCCCGTATTAAAGGGATGAAAAATGAGCCTTATCCTAGCTTGCCGCGGATCTAAAGAGGCAAAAGCTACAGGACGAGAAAGGTGACACGGTGGTCTCCTAGTCAATCCAGATTATCCTGTCATCCCCAACCGCGTCTCTTGAAGTCACAGCTTCTACTCCTCCTATTACTCGCTCGAAGGGAAAGAGCAAAGTCAGGAAAAGCATTTGGGACGATCCAGCTACTGCCCTTGGATGAGCTCACTGTTAGGATTAGTGCCCTTAAATCCTATTGTATGATACTATGTATGACATTATGTATAACTTAATGTATGACTTAATATTGTGATTAATAAAGTTATTTTATTATTATCTAAAATAATGGTAACATGAATATTTGGATATTATCATATAGTCCATAAGATGCATAGTATGTGATTTAGTCACAAAAGATATAAGTCACAAGTTCTTTGTAAACTCAGAATTTTAGTTCGTAATCGGTGATGAAATTGGGCATTTCATCTGCGAAACTATAACATATCAACTAAGATGATTTGTTTTGATCATGGAAGTGGAGACTTCTAGTTGATATGTTGATATGTTTTAAGAGTTAAGACATATTGAACTGGACCACTATAAGATTTATTATTCCTCTAACGACTGTCAAATGAATAATAAATCTCACGACTTCTATTTACATGAACTCTTAATCCTGAGAGAATAATGGACCTGATTATGAAGTGTAAGTTGCTTTGATATATCAGGAGTGAGATCTAAAATAACGGTCAAAACCTCAGTATGTTGGGCAGCCACATTTAGTGTTGATGGAACATATATTCTCAAGATGGAATTCATAATCTCTTAACGGAGATATAAAATATTCCCTTGAAATAAATTTAATGAGTTCAGTTATTCAGAGAGTTAGGCCTAATCACTTTGGTAAGAAATTACTAAAGTATATATTTATGAAATTGGTTCTCATAAATATATGATGAATAACTTTAAAGGATTAAACCGGGTATTCAAGGATTAAGATGTAGTAATCTACAAAGTGGCAGTCTACATTCATGACTTTGTATTACTACGAATATTTTATGAAGGGGTTGCATGTACAATAAAGTTTTGGGATATAATTTATTAATGAGGCTTAGAGTACAATTATATTTATATAGTGGTATTAAATATAATTAATGGTAACTTTGGACTTGACGAGAATTGACAGAAAAGCCCAAGGCCCATTGGAGCTAGTGTCTTATTTGTTACCTTTTGGTCCCACTACAAGCCATATACTAAAGCCCGATTGGAAAAGTCCAAAAGGCTAGCCCAATTAGATAATCAGTTATAAGGAAAGAAACATACAGAATTTTGTATGTACATGAAATGGTTTGTGTGTGAGTGTTGGACACTCTCTAATTTCTCTCTTGAACACACTCATATAACTGATTGAGAGACCACACATCTTGGGCATCAAGTGGAATTGGAGTGAAGATTAAAAGTGTTCCCGAGTACTTCTAATCTTTGGTTTTGAATTTCACCGCACCAAGGTACACTCTCTTGTTCTTATATTCTGAAATTTACATGGTGCATGTTATCAATTGCGAATGAAGTAGATCCATTAATTTTCCGCTACATATGTTTTGTATACAATACAAACATGTATTTTTCTATCAAATGGTATCAGAGCGGTCTTCAATTTCGAATCTGTATAACATGTTTTGTGAGTTTTGGAATTAGAGATAATAGTTTCATGTTGTTAGAAGATTATGCATTTAATTTTCTGCGTGGTTGTTGAAACTATGGTTTGATGAAAACTGATATTGATATTATGATGTTGTTTAAATTTGAATTTAAGTATGTTAAATTGAATTTTAAGGCTATAGCATCAACAGAATTCAGTTTTGATATCAATTTCTGTCTATCATGATCATATGGTGGTTGCTTGTTCATGAAAAACCGTTGAAAACTACCTTTAAAAAATTCTGGAAATTCGAGTTTCACGAGTTTCGATCGGTCGAAAATTACTTTCGATCGATCGAATGAAAAAGGGGCCAATCTGTTTGATTCGATTGATATTCGATTGCTAGTCGATCGATCAAATTTTCTTTTTCGATCGATCGAGAAGCGATCGAGTATCGATCGAGCCAGGTAGATTGTCAGGTATGAATTTATTAATTTTTTCGACTGATCGAGACACACATTCGATCGATCGAAATTTGGAAATTCAGAATTTTTTCTAAGGGTTTTCACATGTATAAAGAGCAAGGTTATGCGTAATTAGATTATGCATGCTTACTAATTAAAAACCTTTAATTTAAAACATCTAGTGGGAGAGAGATACAAGGGTTGGATCTCACAGCCTCCATTATTGGTTCATAGTAGTGTGGGTAAGCACCTTGTCTTGGCGTATATGCCTCGCAATCCCAAAGGAGGGTTTTTACTTCATAGTACTACAAGATTGAACTTACCCGTTTAAAGTAGTGTAGACAAGCACCTCGTCTTGGCGTATATGCCTTGCGATCCCAAAGGAGGGTGTTTTATTCCCTGGTACTACAAGTTTAAACACTATAAAGGAGATGAAATGTGGCTACACATGATTCAAGATAATGGTATACACTAGACTAAGTGTAATGTTAACCTCCCAAAGGAGCTATGTCATTATTACTTAGAGGCTAAAGGTAATACGGCATATTTTTAGTGTTTGATAAGAGTTATCATGATAGCACTAATAATGAGAATAGTTCTCAATCAATTAATGTGTTTATAATAAACTTGCTACCAAGGAATTATAGACATGGATTGGGTTGTCGTTGCATATATTATTTTATAGTTTTATTAAGGTTTCATACTATATGTTTATATGCTAAATTGATAATGTCCAGTTTACTTATCATATTCATATTTATTGTTTTCAGATTTGAACATGTCATCTTTTAGCCCACTTGTTACTATTCTTAATCAAAACAAACTGACTGGATCCAACTATGTTGACTGGAAAAGAAATTTGGACATTATTCTTACTGCTGAAAAGCACAAATATGTGCTTACTAAATCATGTCCTAGCTTTCCTTCATTAGATGCGCCTCCTGAGGAAAAATAGCGATATGATCATTGGCAGAAATCTAATGAGATGGTCAAGTGCTACATTCTAGCATCTATCTCAAATGTTCTACAACATCCAATGCAGGATGTAGAGCTAGCTTTGGACATTATGCTAAGTCTGAAGGAGCTGTTTAGTGAGCAAGGCCGTTCTGCAAGGTAAGAAACCATGAGGCAAATTTATAATACCAAAATGGCTGAGGGCAGTTCAGTGAGGGAGCATTGTCTTACAATGATCTCTAATCTGAATACACTGGAAGTTTTAGGTGCCGATATTGATGGAGAATCCCAAGTGGATATGATACTCCAGTCACTACTGGAATCATTTAAGGAATTCAAACTCAATTATAATATGAACAAAAAGATTTATTCATTGTCTGAATTAATGAATGAATTGGTAGCGGTAGAAGACATTCTTGGTACTTCTAGTGTTGATGCCAATATGGCTGAAACTTCTACTTCTCAACCTAAGTTGAAAGGCAAGAGTAAGAAAAAGAAGAAGAAGGACTTCACCAAGCAAGAGGGTAAACAAATTGCCTTAGGGGTTGTCGATAAAGGAAAGAAGATCAAAGGAAAATGTTTCCATTGTGGTGAAAAAGGACATTGGAAGAGGAATTGTCCAAAATTTAGGGCTACCAACAATAAGGGTATGAAAAGTTCATTCCTTCTTGAAATATGTTTAGTACAAAATCCCACGGATTCCTGGTGTGTGGATTCAGGTTGTACTAATCATATCTGCAATTCTTTACAGGGGTTCCAGGAGACCAAAAAGCTTAATGAAGGGGAATTGTTTCTTACTTTGGCTAATGGGAGCAGGATTTTGGTTGTAGCTATTGGAGTGTTTAATTTATGCTTTGAGTCTAGGGTTTTAATATTGGAAGACTATTTGTATGTACCTAATGTTCGTAGGAATTTAATTTCTGCAACTTATTTAGGTAAACATGGATATTGTGTTATCTTGAAAAACAATATTATAATAAAGAATGGTAAAGTGTTTATCTGTTCTAGCAATATTGTTGATGGTTTTTATATTTTAACTCTTGATAAGCATGAATTATATAATTCTGAATTAGATAATAACTCTCATGTGAAATCATTAAAGAGAAAGTTTCCTTCTACTAATGATGCATATCTTTAGCACTTGCGTTTGGGTCATACTAATTCAAACAGAATTCAAAAACTGATCAAAGATAGTCTCTTAGAGCCATTGGACTTTGATGAATTTTCAGTTTGTGAATCTTGTTTGGAGGGCAAAATGACCAAACGACCTTTTAATGCAAAAGGTAAAAGAGCCCAAGAGTTGCTTGAATTAATTCATATGAATGTATGTGGTCCTATGTCAACCCAAGCAAAAGGAGGTTATGAGTACTTCATCACTTTTACTGATGATTACTCAAAATATGGCTATGTGTACCTAATGAGACGGAATTCCGAAACCTTTGAAAAGTTCAAAGAGTTTAGGGCTGAAGTTGAGAATCAATTGGGTAAACACATAAAGGCCATTCAATCTGATCGTGGTGACGAATACCTTCTTGGGGATTTCAAGGATTACTTAATTCACAATGGGATAGTATCCCAATTGACTACACCTGGAACTCCCCAACAAAATGGTGTAGCAGAGAGAAGGAATAGGACTCTTTTAGAAATGGTTAGGTCCATGATGAGTTATTCAACTTTACCAGTTTCCTTTTGCGGATATGCACTAAAAACTGCAATGCATATTTTAAATTTAGTTCCATCAAAATCTATTCCCAACACACCTAAGGAATTGTGGAGTGGGCACAAGCCTAGTATGAAATATCTCCACATTTGGGGATGTCCAACACATGTGTTGAAAGGAAAGTCTGATAAATTGGAAGCTAAAACGGAAGTATGCATGTTTTTAGGGTATTCAAAGGAAACAAAGGGTTATTTATTCTATAATCATAAGGATAACAAAGTGTTTGTTAGTACTAATGCCAAAATTTTGGAAGATGATTATGTGAATAATTTTAATCCTAGAAGTAAAGTTGTCTTGGCTGAATTAGATGAACCTGTAAATAAACAACCAATGGATGAAACTAGGGATGATGTGGCTGTATTAGATATGCCACAAGATACTACTCATGAGATATCTAGTACACAGGTGCCTCGTCATAGTGGGAGGATTGTTAGGCCACCTATAAGATTTATAGGTTTGGGAGAAACTTATGAAGCTATCTCAGAAGAGACCGAAACTGATCCTTATACTTATAAAGAAGCAATTAATGATATAGATGCACATCATTGGGTCAAAGCTATGAAATCTGAATTAGATTATATGTATTCCAGTCAAGTTTGGGATCTTGTAAAGGCGCCTAATGGCATTAAACCTGTTGGTTGCAAATGGGTTTGCAAGAGGATGAGAGGGATAGATGGAAAGGTTGAAACCTTTAAAGCAAGGCTAGTGGCGAAAGGGTATACACAAAAAGAAGGTATTGATTATAAAGAAACATTTTCACCAGTAGCAATACTTAAATCTATCAGAATTCTCTTATCCATTGCTGCTCATTATGATTATGAGATTTGACAAATGGATGTCAAGACTACATTTCTCAATGGAAATCTTGAAGAAGAAATTTATATGATGCAACCGGAAGGTTTCATAGCAAAGAACCAAGAGCATATGGTATGCAAGTTAAAAATGTCCATTTATGGACTTAAGCAAGCATCTAGGTCATGGAACATCAGATTTGATCAAGTAATCAAGTCATTTAGTTTTGAACAAAATCTTGATGAACCATGTGTGTACAAAAGACATCTAGATAAAGTAGTAATGTTCCTAGTGCTTTATGTTGATGATATTCTACTCATTGGAAATGATGTAGGGGTAATGTCATTAGTAAAGGTTTGGTTGTCAAGCCAATTTGATATGAAGGACTTGGGTGAGGCTAACTTTATTCTAGGGATCAAGTTTTGGCGAGATCACAAGAATAAGATGTTGGGTTTATCACAAGTTGGATATATAGATAAGGTTCTAGAATGGTTTAGCATGCAAAACTCCAAGAAAGGGTTGCTTCCTTTCAGACATGGAGTTCCTCTGTCTGATGACCAAAGGCCTAAGACACAAGAGGAAGAAAATATGATGAGACAAGTTCCTTATGCCTCTACAGTAGGAAGTCTCATGTATGCCATGCTTTGTACTAGACCAGATATCTGTTATTCAGTTGGCATGGTCAGCCGATATCAATCAAATCCAGGACCAAAACATTGGCAAGCTGTAAAGTATATTCTTAAGTATCTACAGAGAACAAGAGATTATATACTTGTTTACCGGTGTAAGGATTTGATTCCTATTGGCTATACAGATTTAGATTTTCAATCAGATCTAGATTTCAGAAAGTCCACTTCAGGATGTGTATTCACCTTGGGAGGTAGAGCCAAAAGTTGGAGGAGTGTTAAGCAATCTTGTATTGCGAACTCCACCATGGAAGTTGAGTATGTTGTTACTTGTGAAGCAACAAAATAAGCTGTTTGGCACCAGAAATTCCTTTATGATCTTGGTGTTGTGAGAATGGAGCAAGTTCCTATCACATTGTTTTGCGACAATAGTGGATCGGTTGCAGAATCCAAAGATCCAATAAATCACAAGAAAGGAAAGCACATTGAGAGAAAGTACCACATCATTCGACACATTGTTGCTCGTGGAGATGTAGTGGTTGCAAAAATTGAAAGTGCAAATAATCTAGCAGATCCCTTTACCAAAGTCTTGCCTCAAAGGACTTTCGAGCCACATTTAGAGGGAATGAGAGTTAGATTAGTGCACAATAGTCTTTAGGGCAAGTGGGAGATTGTTAGGATTAGTGCCCTTAAATCCTATTGTATGATGCTATGTACGACATTATGTATGACTTAATGTATGACTTAATGTTGTGATTAATAAAGTTATTTTATTATTATCTAAAATAATGGTAACATGAATATTTGTACATTATCATATAGTCCATGAGATGCATAGTATGTGATTTATGTGATTTAGTCACGGAAGATATAAGTCACAAGTTCTTTGTAAACTCAGAATTTTAGTTCGTAGTCAGTGATGAAATTGGGCATTTCATCTGTGAAAACTATAACATATAATCTAAAATGATTTGTCTTGATCATGGAAGAGGAGACTTCTAGTTGATATATTGATATGTTGATATGTTGATATGTTTTAAGAGTTAAGACATATTGAACTGGACCACTGTAAGATTTATTATTCTCCTAACGACTGTGAAATGAATAATAAATCTCACGACTCCTATTTACATGAACTTTTAATCCTGAGAGAATAATAGACCTGATCACAAATGGTAGGTTGCTTTGATATATCAGGAGTGAGATCTAAAGTAATGGTCAAAACCTCAGTACGTTGGGCAGCCACATTTAGTGTTAATGGAACATATATTCTCAAGATAAAATTCATAATCACTTAACGAAGATTTAAAACATTCCCTTTAAATAAGTTTAATGAGTTTAGTTATTTAGAGAATTAGGCCTAACCAATTTGGTCAGAAATTACTAAAGTATATATTTATGAAATTGGTTTTCATAAATACATGATAAATAAATTAAAATGATTAAATTGGGAATTCAAGAATTAAGATGTAATAATCTATAAAGTGGCAGTCTACATTCATGACTTTGTATTACTACGAATATTTTATATAGGGATTGCATGTACAATAAAGTCTTGGGATATAATTTATTAATGATCCCTAGAGTGCAATTATATTTATATAGTGGTATTAAATATAATTAATGGTAACTTTGGACTTGTTAAGAGTTGACAGGAAAGCACAAGGCCAATTGGAGTTAGTGTCTTATTTGTTCCCTTTTGGTCTCACTCCAAGCCACATACCAAAACCCAATTGGAAAGGCCCAAAAAGCTAGCTCAATTATATAATCAGTTTATTATTCTCCAAATGACTGTGAAATGAATAATAAATCTCACAACTACTATTTACATGAACTTTTAATCCTGAGAGAATAATAGACCTGATCATAAAGTGTAGGTTGTTTTGATATATCAAGAGTGAGATCTAAAGTAACGATCAAAACCTCAGTATGTTGGGCAGCCACATTTAGTGTTGATGGAACATATATTCACAAGATGGAATTCATAATCTCTTAACGAAGATATAAAATATTCCCTTTAGATAAGTTTAATGAGTTCAGTTATTCAGAAAGTTAGGCCTAACCACTTTGGTCAGAAATTACTAAAGTATATATTTATGAAATTGGTTTTCATACATATATGATGAATAACTTAAAATGATTAAACCGGGTATTCAAGAATTAAGATGTAATAATCTAGAAAGTGGCAGTCTACATTCATGACTTTGTATTACTACAAATATTTTATATAGGGATTGCATGTACAATAAAGTCTTGGGATATAATTTATTAATGATCCTTAGAGTGCAATTATATTTATATAGTGATATTAAATATAATTAATGGTAACTTTGGACTTGTCAAAATTTGACAGAAAAGCCCAAGACCTATTGGAGCTAGTGTCTTATTTGTTCCCTTTTGGTCCCACTCCAAGTCACATACTAAAACCCAATTGGAAAGGCCCCAAAAGGCTAGCCCAATTAGATAATCAGTTTATTATTCTCCTAACGGTTTTTTTAATTATTGGATGGGTTAATTTTATGATATTGATGAATTGTTAGAGAAAAAAATGACTTTCTTATCAATTTTATCAATTATTTAACTTGGTCTTATTATTTTTATTCCTATTGGTGACAGTTATCGATATTGACCCATTCCTTAATATTGATCTTCTTTCTAAGACAAAAATTGAGAATTTCCAATACAAATATTTTCTATTTGAATTTTTTTCTATATATTCAACTATCATCTTCGACGAGAGAATTATGGATCTACTAAAATGATTGAAGACCGTCTTAAGAGTTATAGATTAGTCATTAAGTTTTACATATATAGGTATGTAAAACTTGTTGAGCATATATAGGTATGTTAGTGTAGACACCACATTTTGTACCTGATTAATAAACTTTAGTCCCCGGTCCCAATGATGAGCTTGACATGTCTACAAAAGGTAATTAAAGTTATTTTGATAGTTTGGAAGTAATCACAACTCAAAGGTGCTCAAATCGCTTTGAAAACGATGCTGAAAAATGACCTTTCCTCATTGTTTTGACCATAACTTTTTATCCATAAAGTATTTCTGAGTGAGCTTTGTTTCATTAGAAATTAGACATCCTGAGCTTCAATTTAAACACAAATTTTTCCTAATTTGGACTTATATTGAGTGAGTTATGACCGTTTGAAATCAGGCCAACCCAACAATCAAAATTAAGGTTTTTGGGGACGCATGCGTACGCATGCACGGACTTGTGTACGCACGCCGCATTCCTAAACCTCAGAACTTCAGTTTTTAGGGCCCAAAGCCTCCCTCTATGATGGGCCCCGGCCCCTAGACCCTTTGGAACATCCAGTTGGGCAGCCACATTTAGTGTTGATGGAACATATATTCTCAAGATGAAATTCATAGTCTCTTGGCGAAGATATAAAATATTCCATTTAGATAAGTTTAATGAATTCAGTTATTCAGAGAGTTAGGCATAACCACTTTGATCAGAAATTACTAAAGTATATATTTATGAAATTGGTTTTCATAAATATATGATGAATAACATAAAATGAATAAACCGGATATTCAAGAATTAAGATGTAATAATCTAGAAAGTGGCAGTTTACATTCATGACTTTGTATTACTACGAATATTTTATAACAGGATTGCATGTACAATAAAGTCTTGGGATATAATTTATTAATGATCCCTAGAGTGCAATTATATTTATATAGTGGTATTAAATATAATTAATGGTAATTTTGGACTTGTCAAGAGTTGACAGAAAAGCCCAAGGCCTATTGGAGCTAGTGTCTTATTTGTTCCCTTTTGGTCCCACTCCAAGCCACATACTAAAGCCCAATTGGAAAGGCCCAAAAGGCTAGCCCAATTAGATAATCAGTTTATTATTCTGCTAACGACTGTGAAATGAATAATTAATCTCACGACTTCTATTTACATGAACTTTTAATCTTGAGAGAATAATAGGCTTGATCATGAAGTGTAGGTTGCTTTGATATATCAGGAGTGAGATCTAAAATAACAGTCAAAATCTCAGTATGTTGGACAGCCACATTTAGTGTTGATGGAACATATATTCTCAAGATGAAATTCATAGTCTCTTAACGAAAATATAAAATATTCCCTTTAGACAAGTTTAATGAGTTCAGTTATTTAGAGAGTTAGGCCTAACCACTTTGGTCAGAAATTATTAAAGTATATATTTATGAAATTGTTTTTCATAAATATGTGATGAATAACTTGAAATGATTAAACCGGGTATTCATTGATTAAAATATAATAATCTAGAAAGTGGCAGTCTACATTCATGACTTTGTATTACTACGATTATTTTATTAAGGGATTGCATGTACAA
The DNA here is from genome assembly GCA_030021035.2 of Notholithocarpus densiflorus. Taxonomy (NCBI): domain Eukaryota; kingdom Viridiplantae; phylum Streptophyta; class Magnoliopsida; order Fagales; family Fagaceae; genus Notholithocarpus; species Notholithocarpus densiflorus. The sequence goes on along the minus strand of JARYZH020000066.1, from coordinate 68,337 downwards.
TAAAGTCTCGAGATATAATTTAATAATGATCCCTAGAGTGCAATTATATTTATATAGTGGTATTAAATATAATTAATGGTAATTTTGGATTTGTTATGAGTTGACAGAAAAGCCCAAGACCTATTGGAGCTAGTGTCTTATTTGTTCCCTTTTGGTCCCACTCCAAGCCACATACTAAAACCCAATTGGAAAGGCCCAAAAAGCTAGCCCAATTAGATAATCAGTTTATTATTCTCCTATCGACTGTGAAATGAATAATAAATCTCTCGACTCCTATTTACATGAACTTTTAATCCTGAGAGAATAATAGACCTGATCATGAAGTGTAGGTTGCTTTGATATATCAGGAGTAAGATCTAAAGTAACGGCCAAAACCTCAATATGTTGGGCAGCCACATTTAGTGCTGATGGAACATGTATTCTCAAGATGGAATTCATAGTCTCTTAACGAAGATATAAAATATTCCATTTAGATAAGTTTAATGAGTTCAGTTATTCTGAGAGTTAGGCCTAACCACTTTGGTCAGAAATTACTAAAGTATATATTTATGAAATTAGTTTTCATAAATATATGATTAATAACTTAAAATGATTGAACCGGGTATTCAAGGATTAAGATGTAATAATCTATAAAGTGGCAGTCTACATTCATAACTTTGTATTACTACGAATATTTTATAAAGGGATTGCATGTACAATAAAATCTTGGGATATAATTTATTAATAATCTCTAGAGTGCAATTATATTTATATAGTGGTATTAAATATAATTAATGGTAACTTTGGACTTGTCAAGAGTTTACAGAAAAGCCTAAGGCCTATTGGAGCTAGTGTCTTATTTGTTCCATTTTGGTCCCACTCCAAGCCACATACTAAAGCCCAATTGGAAAGACCCAAAAGGCTAACCCAATTAGATAATCAGTTATAAGGAGAGAAACATACAGAATTTTGTATTTACATGAAGTGGTTTGTGTGTGAGTGTTGGACAGTCTCTAATTTCTCTCTTGAACACACACATATAACTAATTGAGAGACCACACATCTTGAGCATCAAGTGGAATTGGAGTGAAGATTAAAAGTGTTCCCGAGTACTTCTAATCTTTGGTTTTGAATTTCACCGCACCTTGGTAGACTCTCTTGTTCTTATATTCTGAAATTTACGTAGTGCATGTTATCAATTGCGAATGAAGTAGATCCGTTAATTTTTCACTGTATATGTTTTGTATACGATACAAACATGTATTTTTCCATCACTCACAACGTGATTACAGATGACGAGCTGGAAGGCCTAACGTCTATTCCTTCCCATGAGCTAGTTAGCCGTCATATCCACAAGCTGGTGCAGGTATGACATTTTGACCTTATTCTCCAACATCAATCTCACTGTAGCCTCTATTTTAACTTTTGAATCTTTCTTTCAGGTTCTTGGAAAATCCTTACACTTAACAATAGATTACCTCAGCAATGAAGATAAAGTCGTGTTGGCCAACTCTAAACTTGAGTCTGTTGAAGCAGAAAGTTCAAAACTGAGGAAGGACCTGATTGAAGCTATGGACGAGACTAACAAGGCAAAGGAGAAGATCAAAGAACTTAGTGAGGCATTGAAAGTGGAGAAGATGCTCGTTGTTCAGAAAGACGTGGAGATCCAGGCTGCTCTTTTAAGGACCAATGCTGAACGAGAGAAGGTCATTCAACAATTCATGAAGTCTGAACATTTTTCTTACCTTCAGTTCATCCAATACTACAAAGGCTTCAAGCATCTTCGTAGGTGGACGATGAAGCATCACAGCCAGGCCATGGACTTCTCCAATCTCGACTTCGAAACTATTGATACTGAGGTTCTTGTTGACGAAGCTAAGGAGCAAGAAGAAGCAATTGCTGCCGCTGCTGCTAGGGGGGAGGATGCTGCTGATGCTAAGGGAGCAGATCTTGGTTAAAGGGATGAGGCTATTACTCCTCTTGCTTAGTAAAATTTATATATATATTTATATATATTTTTTTTTTTAACAATGGTTGCCTCCTTGTTTTGAGGCTTTTATTTTTTGTTTAAGAACACTGGTTACCTCTCTGTTTTGAGGTTTTTATTTATCTGCTCTTGACTGCATATTTCGTCTAGAGATTGACTATTTCTTTTGAGTACTTATACTAGCTGAGCTTTTCGTTTATCAACGATTTTTCCTTAGAATTTCTCGTATGATTTAAATCTGCTCGCAAAATTTACACCTTTGATCTTTATGACTTACTCATGGTCTATCCTTCGTGATTTAAACTCTTCTACAAAGTTTGTATCTTCAAGAATGACTTGAGCTTCATTGGCAAAGTTTTTATCATGAGTTACTTTAGAACTTCACGCTTTGAACTTGCAGAGTTTTTGACCATTAACAACCGTGATTTAAACTTGTCTTTTCATAAGTGAAGTTTTACCATGGGACTTTATGATTTAAACTCGCTATTTGTAGACAGAGTTTTTACCATTTATGGTTTAAACTTGTCGTTTCAGAGTTTTTGCCATTGAACTTTATGATTTAAACTCGCCATTTGTAGACAGAGTTTTTACCACTGAATTTTATGATTCAAACTCGTCATTTATAGACAGAGTTTTTTACCATGAACTTTATGATTTAAACTCATCATTTGTAGACAGAGTTTTTACCACTGAATTTTATTATTTAAACTCGTCGTTTGTAGACAAAGTTTTTTACCATGAATGAATTCTTTCAGAGACTTCGTCAATATGCTTACTATGTATAGCTTGCGCTTAGTTTATTAGATGCGCATATTAAGGACCTAGTCTTTGGAAAGAAATGGCTTTGAGACACCTTATTTGCTTTATTCACCCTTGCTTACGAAGGTATTACAGGGTATAAATTAACAAAGTAAAAATGCCAAAAATGGAAAATGCTTGCTTGAAAAAGCAAAGTCTCGCTTATCTATCAGTGAGTAAGATGAGGTATTCCAGGTGCTAGAATTTATTGGCGTCATTTCTTTTACTGGTAGTACTTCTTGAAGTGTTCTACATTCCAAGGATGAGGTAAAGGACTCCCGTCGAGGTCTTCCAAATAGTAACCTCCTCTTCTCGAGTAACGGATGACCTTGTACGGACCTTCCCAATTAGGGCCTAGCTTTCCCTGGGTTAGGTCATTGGTGGCCTATGAAACTTTTCGTAGAACCATATCTCCAGGGTTAAACCTTCTAAGCTTCACCCTTTGATCATGGTACTTCGATATTTTTTGCTGATACAAAGCCATCCTTTGAGCCACATCGTCTCTGACTTCAGACAAGCAATCCAAAGCTAATTTCAACTCCTCGTTATTGTTGTGGTCATCATAATACGCTCGTCTGAGGCTTGACATCCCAACTTCAACAGGAATCACCGTTTTAGTACCAAATGCTAGTTTGAATGGTGTTTCTCCCGTTGGTGTCCTTGCAGTTGTTTGATAAGCCCATAAGACACTTGGTAGCTCCTCAGACCATGCTCCCTTTGCCCCCTCAAGTCGAGCTTTGATCATTTTAAGCAGAGTTCGATTTGTGACTTCTATTTGACCATTGGCTTGTGGATGTCTAGGTGAAGTATAATGGTTCTTTATTCCCAACTCCCTGTAAAATTTTCTGAATTTGTGGCTGTCAAACTGTCATCCATTATCAGAGATAATCACCCTAGGGATTCCAAACCTATAGACGATGTTCTTCTAAACGAAATTCTATATCTTGGCCTCTGTGATCATTGCCAAAGGTTTTTCCTTGACCCATTTCATGAAATAGTCAATAGCAATAAGCAAATATTTGACTTGCTTTTTACCTTATGGTAGTGGACCAACAATGTCGATCCCCCATGTTGAGAATGGCTAAGGGGATAAGATACTCGTCAGGTGCTTTGCTGGAACATGATGCACATTCCCAAACTACTGGCATTTGTCACACTTCTAGACAACCTCAACTGCATCTTTCTGCATGGTCGGCCAAAAATATACTGCTCCTACCACCTTCCCCACCAGTGATCGTGGACCTGAGTGGTTTCCACATATTCCTTCATGGACTTCTCGCAACACATACATTGCGTCCTCTCAATTTAGGCACTTCAAGTAGGGTAACGAAAACCCCCCTTTTGTATAGCTCGTCATTCAAGACAATGAATTTGGACAACCTAACCTTGACCTTCCTGGCCTTTGATGGATCTAATGGGAGTTTTTCGTCTTTGATATAGATCAAGATTGTGTCCATCCAGTTATTTGTAGATTGAACATGAGAGACATGCAACCCTTTTATACTTGGGACCGTCTGTACTTCCATGTATAATCTAGGACTTTTTGCACTACCGTTGGACGAGGCCAACTTAGCCACTCCGTCGGCTTCTGAATTCTCCTCCCCTGGTACTTGGTCAGTCCTAACATCATTAAAGTAAGAAATTAACTGACTGGTTAGTTTTAAGTACCTTTTCATTCTTTCTTCTTTCGCTTCATACTCGTTGGTTATTTGCCCTACAACCAACTTTGAGTTCGTATTCAGCTTCAAGTTTTTAGCTCCCAAAGCTTTTGCTACTCTTAGACTAGTGAGAATTGCCTCATACTTCGCTACATTTTTCGTAGCTAGGAACTGAACCTGGATCCCATATCTGAGAACATCCTTCTCAAAAGAGAAGATGATCATGCCTACACCCCCAATACCTGCAACAGACGACCCATCTGCATACATTGTCCAGTACTCTGCCTTCGGGTCAGGATCTGTCATGGTGAATTCAGCAACAAAGTCTGCTAATGCCTGAGCTTTCATAGCAGTTTGTGGCTTGTAGTCAATATCGAACTAGCTTAGCTCGATTGCCCATTGAACCATTCTCCTTGCTGCATTAGGCCTGCTTATGGCTTTCCGGATGGGTTGGTTCGTCATGACCAAGATGGTATGAGCTTGGAAATATGGACGAAGCTTCCTTGACGCGACAATTAAGGAGAAAGCCATCTTCTCTATCTGTGGGTACTTCACTTCGGCACCTTGAAAGGCTTGACTTGTGTAATAAACTGGCCGCTGAACTTTGAGCTCTTCACGGATCAATGCCGAGCTGACAGCTGTTTGGGACACAGCTAAGTAATGGAACAAGCCTTCCCCTTCTATAGACGAGCTTAATAGTGGTGTTCTGGACAAATACTCCTTGAGGCTCTAGAAAGCTGCGTCACACTCTTCTATCCACTGAAAGGCCTGCTTTAGTGTTTTGAAAAAAGGGAGGCACTTATCTGTAGCTTTAGAAACAAATCTGTTCAGGGTTGCTACCCGTCCAGTCAGTATTTGCATCTCCTTCACATTTCTCGACGAAGTTATGTCGAGTATGGTTCTAACCTTCTTTGGGTTAGCTTCGATTCCTTGCTGGGATACCACAAACCTAAGAAACTTGCCCGACAAAACTCCAAATACACACTTTGTTGGATTTAACCTCATCTGATATTTCCTCAGAGTATTAAAGGTTTCCCTGAGGTCGTCCAGATGGGAACCTGCCTTCTTGCTCTTAACAAGCATGTCATCCATATAAACTTCCATATTTAGTCCTATCTGCTTGCTAAACATCTGGTTCACCAGCCTTTGGTAAGTAGCCCCCTACATTTTTTAGTCCAAACGGCATAACCTTGTAGCAGTACATCCCCTGGCTAGTGACGAATGCTATTTTTTCTTGGTCTTCCTTGTTCATGCAAATCTAGTTATAACCTGAAAATGCATCCATAAAAGTTAGCAACTCATGACCAACTGTTGAATCTACAAGCTGATCAATCTTGGGGAGAGGAAAACTGTCTTTTGGGTAGGCATTGTTGAGGTTTATGAAATCTACACACATCTGCCACTTCCCATTAGGCTTCTTTACCATGACAACATTAGCGAGCCACTCAGGATAAAAGACTTCTTGGATGAAACCTGCAGTTAAGAGCTTTTCTACTTCTTCTATGATAGCTTTATTCCTTTCTGGAGCAAAAACCCGGCGTTTTTGCTGGACAGGCTTTTTTGTCGGGTCGACATTCAAGCGTTATTTTATCACATTGTCTTCTATACCTGGCATATCCTCATGGATCTAGGCAAGATGTCCAGATTCTTCTTCAGAAATTCCACCATCTCTTTTTTCATTGATGGGTCGAGTTCCCCACCTACCTTGGTGACTTTCGAAAGATCCCTTTCCACCAGTTCTACATCCTCCACGTCTTTGGCTGGTTTCACAGGTTCTTCCTCTACCATCCAGGTGTGTTTTTCTTTGGAAGCTAGCACTGGTTGGTAACATTCTCAAGCTAACACCTAGTCTCCACATATTTCCCCAATCCCGTAAGGCGTTGGGAATTTAACTTTGAGATAGTAAGTTGAAGTTGCAGCTTTGAGCCAGTTCAACATGGGTTATCCCAAGATCATATTATATGACAAGGGGTAGTCAACGACCAAAAATTCCACCTTCTTCGTTATCTATGCGGGATATGTCCTCGCTGTGACTAAAAGTGAAATGATGCCCTTTGGGTAAATGTAGTCTCCGCTGAAACTGACTAAGGGTGACTCGAAGGTTACTAACACCCTCCTTATGTTGAACCCTTCTATTGCCAACATGATGACGAGTGGGTCGTCATGTTGCTGCTTGATCCCACTAGCATCACACTCAGAGAAGGTAATGTCGTCATCACCTGAACAACGGTACTTCGTGAAAGGATGCTTAATGTGGACGCTATTAATCTGTCTTTGATATGCCCTTCTCAAGGACTTGTACAACCCTCTAGTAACCGACCCTCCAGTTATCATCCTTATTTCCCCCACTACTTATTTCTGATGATCTCATTCGACATCTTTATGGTCGTCATGGGATTTGTCCTTTGCCCTTGACCGAGACTAATGGTCCCTTTTGACAAACTTCTAAAGTTTTCCTCTCTGGATTAATTCTTCGATCTACTCCTTCAAATCACAACATTCATCAGTGTCATGACTGTGATCCTTGTGGAAGCGACAATACTTCTTTAGGTCTCATTTCTTAGAAGATGAGCTTAACGGCTTCGGCCACTTCAAGCCGGGTTCGTCCTTGATCTACATCAGGATCTTATTTACAGGCATCACTAGAGGAGTGAAGTTCAACTTTTTCTTTGAAGCCTCTAGATTACCCTTGCTGGACTTGGTCTCCGAAGAGTAATCCTTTCGGTCCTTCTTTTTATTTTGGGAGTCGCTGCTTTCTTCCTTCTTCCGTTTGCCGGTTAGACCCTTTGCAGTTAGAGCATCCTCTCCATTCATGTACTTCTGAGCCTTGAACAACCAGTCTATCATGGAGGTTGGTGGTGTCTTTCCTAACGAAAAGATGAGATCAAGATTGTTTAGCCCAGCTTGGAAGGTCATCATGATAACCTGATCATCAGCCTCGTCAATCTCGAGAACAGCTTTGTTGAAACGTTTTACATACTCCCTTAAGCTTTCCCCCTCCTGCTACTTTACAGTCAGCAAGTAAGAAGTGGGCCTTTTATGACGCTGACCCCCAATAAAGTGTAGGATAAACAAGTCGCTTAACTGCTCAAAATTTGCGATTGACGATGCAGGCAGTTTGCTAAACCACACCCTCGCGGCTCCTTTAAGGGTGGTGGGGAAGGACTTGCATATTACCTCGTTTGGAGTTTGCTAAAGATTCAGTATCATCTTGAAAGCCCCTATATAGTCGAGGGGATCTTTCATACCATCATAGAATTCCAGCTGTGGGAGGAAAAACTTAGGAGGTATAGGGCACTCTAGAACACTAATGGTGAAGGGCGAGTCCGTCCTCTTAAGCATACCATCGAGGTTCATAGCTATCTTTCCTTTCATAGCGTTCTTTACCTTGTCCAGTTCCCTCCTCAAGCTTTTCATCATCTGATCATTACCGTGCATCCACTGCTCTATGTGCTTAGAAGTGTCTCTTCCTTTGCTATTCCCAGGGCTGTTAGATTCATCGTCGTTATGGCTAAGGTTACATTACTGAAGGGAAGTATTACTACCCTCAGGACGTGTCCATTGCCTCAAGTCTTCATTTTGCTTCATTAGCTCTTGCACATTAGCGATTATTGCTTGGATTTGCTGGGCCATTACAATCGGATCTGGCGGCGTTGTCATAGTTGAATCCATCGGTCTCAAGGAACTTTGTCGATAGAGGTATGATGACTTGATGTATTCGTCGTTCTCCACAGATGGCGCCAAACTGATGAGCACAAAATCACCTCATCTGTATGTTCCTTGTCGATGTCAATGGATGCACTTAATTTCCTGTTTAAAACAAAGAGAGTAAAGGTGAAAGACATCGGGGTGGTGCCAGCCAAGGGCCCTCTAATGCTTAAGTTAGATAATCTCTCTTTTCAAGAATCTATAGCATATGCTGCAGTATGATATGTGAATGAGATCACTTACTTGAGTTAGTTGACTTTATATAACCAGTACTCGAGTTAATGCATTTGTCCATTGATCTCCCCCGAATGTTGCACCTGAATGAATTGCGGCATTAATGGCAATGAAGTCTCTCCTTAAATGGGTGTCCGTAACACCTAGGCGGCAGCTCATCAAGACTTCTGTAATAGCCCTCTTGCCATTACTCATTGCTAGTTGGATTGGTGGAGTTACTTCTGACTTTAATGTGTTTACGGTTGTCCATTGGAACAGACGACCATTAAATCACTACTTGTCAAGTGGAGTTATTCTGACTTGAATGTGCTTACGGTCGTCCATTGGAATGGACGACCATTTATTCACTAATCGTCAAATGCTCTTCTAATAGTACGGTAGTCAATGCATTGGACCAAATGGCATCAAAGAATGAACAAGAAAAGAAAGATGCCCTGCATCCTCATTTCAGTAGTGGCAAAATATACAACTTTCAAAAATGGCAAAAGATACAACTTGACTCATTGACATGTCCCTCTTTTTCAAGAACTTTGCCAGCTAGAAAAAGCTCTAATATCCACGACAAAAGAAGCTATAATATATATCATGTTGTGAGTATCGTTAATTATAATGGGTATGAGAAATAGAAATAGAGAACTGGAACAAACATTTACACGCGTCAATACCTTGAAGAAAAAAAATTTTAATATAAAAAATTTGGAAATAAGCAAAACTACATTGTTTAAATGAGTTAAAAGGCACCTTTGTAGTGGTTTGGATGGAAAGATCAACTTTGTAAAAGATGAGAACTTAAGAGGCTGTTTGGTTTGAGAAAAAAGGTAGTGTTTTCAATATTCATATTTAATTTTTTGTGGGATCCACAGCAAAAAAAAATGGTTTAATTGTATTATTTGTATTCAATTTTCAGTTTTAATAGCCTAAAAACCAAATTTGAATACAAAAAAATGAATACAACTTTTAAGTGTTTTCATTTTCTTGAAAATGAATATAGTGGTATTTTTGTAAAAAAATCAATTCTATGGGTCCCACTAACACTAACTTGTCCCATCAAAGACACTTTCTCTTAGTCTCCACTATTCTCCAGTCCCCATTTAGCTCTCTCTCTCTCTCTCTCTCTCTCTTATATTGGCTCTCATTGTCTCTCTCTAGCAAATTGGCATGTGAAAGGGGCTAATCGACAAGAGTAGTGGTGATAGCCGGCAGACGAGTGTTGGTGGTGGTGGGGCCGATCTCTCACTCTCTCTCTTTTTCTCTGTTTCATCTCTTAGTCTCTCTATTTGTTCTTCTCTCGGTCTCTCTCTCTCTGTTTGTCTCCCGATCTCTCGATTTCTCTCAATCAATGGCGGTGGTGGTCAATCGGCGAGGGTAACCCATGGCCGATGCTCACTGCTAGCAAATTCCTTTTGGGTGTGGTGTTTGCTTTGGGGATTGTTTACGTGGTTTGTTGAAATACTAAGGTTTGGTGGTTGTTTGCTTGGAGATAAGGTATTTAGGGATGATTTTGATGGAATTTGTTTAGGGGTTGAGTTTGCTAAAATCTGATGTTAGATCCAATGGTTGTGTGGTGTTTGTTTTCAGACATATTTGCTCTAACTTGGGCTAGTTTGTAGGAGGGAGGTGATTTCTAGCGGGTGGGGTAACTACAAAACTTCCTCTGTGTATCCGTAGGTTTGTCATCAAAAAAAGAAAAAAAAAAAAAGGTTAGGGAAGGCAATTGCTGAAAATTGATGTCAAACAACAAATTGAGTTGGAAACAAAAAAATTAGCATAAGATTTAAGTATAGAAAATGAATACACACCCAAACGGGCATCGACTAAAATGACAAAAACATAAAGGGCGTAAATAACAATTGCTTAAATTTAGAGGCTATGATTTGTATTTTTTTTTTCTTTAAATTTCTTTTATTGAGATAGAATTTTGTAGCTGTTGGAAAACTCCTGAAGCTGCCATTGCATACATAATACACCAGTCTCCATGTAATTGGAATTATATTTGATGGGGGAGCAAAGAGACAACTTTGGCATTGGACAGGGTTAGATTTTAACTTATTATTAGTTGCAAATTCTTCTCCATGTATACGTCATCTTACGCCACTACACTCTCTTCCATTGTGTTCTTCTTTCTTAAAAAACTCTAAAGTCAACTTGGCCATAGATTTTGATACGTGAAAATTTGGCAGTTGGTCCGCCCAATCATCTAAGCATCTATATTCTATACCACCAATGGATTTGTGAATTGTGAATGTTAAATAGGCTCATGATCATGTTGATACTTTTGGGTGCTGCTACAAATTTATACGAAGCTTGAGATTTATCATTTATTAAATCCAAACAGAAGGTACGCCGCATGGACACTTCGACGTTAGGTTGTTTGATCAAGTTAACAATTCTAGATGCATGTCATAGTTTTCTATATCCTCAGAAAAATGTTTGCTTCTATTCAAAAGATAATGATAGGAGTGGCAATTGGGTGAGTTTGAGTTGGGTACATACACACCCCCATTTACTCATTTGTTACCCATTTAATAAAATATTTATAACCCAAACCTAACTCAATCTAATTATTATAGGTACTTAGGTAAAACTCTTAAACCCCCCCCCCCCCCCCCCACAAAACCCCAAAAAAAAATCCCAACGCCTCCCCCTTTTAACCACTACTTGATCTCAACTCCTTTATTACGATGAAGCCACATGGTCCACAGGGAAATAAACCATGTCAAATGCAATGTCAATCATAAAGGCCTTAGGAACGCCTAACATATTTTAGAAACTGTATGGATGGAGGATATCCCAAACTTCCTCCATAACCAAATTGGTTCATGATGTAATTGACTGATCTGTTTTTAAAAACCACTTTATTCTGTGTTCAAAGGAAGAAAAAAAAAAGTGTGTTAGTTTTACAATCTCTCAACGGGATTAGCAGCATATTATAATTATCTCAAAAAAAAATTATGTCAAATGGTCAAGAATTAAAATATCAACAACTTACCAGCTTGTTTATAAAAGTGATTATATCTTGTATTTACTCTTTTTGTTTTTATTACAATAATAAAATGAGTATTTTCAATTAAAAAATAATTGTCAAAATTAGGCTTTATAAGAAAAATGAATATGTTTTTTCTAAAGGACTATTTGATTTTGTGCATTGAAAAGAGAATAATACTGCAAATTTAGTACAAAAACAATTCTAGATTACAGTAGTGGCTACAAGAATTTTTTTCAGGGTGGTTATTAAAAAGCTTAAATTGTACAAAATCTAATAAAAAGAGAACTTAATATATTGACAAAAAAATAAAAATAAACACGCAAATACATAAAGTTTTATAATTTCCTTTTACTAATTTTCTTATTTTGAAATTATTTCATGATAGTTTCATTATCAATGATACAAGTTACATCTCTTTTAAAATTTTAATTAAATAAATTTTTTCTTGACGTTTTTCTTTTTATTTGTAAGGACCTAATAAATTGTTAAGGGGATCAAAATTAAGGACAAAATTTGGCTACAAACTTAGTTTTATATTTTATATTTTATATTTTGTATTTTGTATTAAATTAATACAAATAGAAAAATTAACTAAAATAGACCAATTAAATATAGAAACATATAATTCTTTATATATTATTGGTCAAAATCTATATAATTTTTAAAGATGTTTCAACTAATAGATCAATTTCAAACCCAAATTTCTACCCAATAATAATAATAACAACTACATTTTCTAGAATATTATAATTATAATATGAACCTAAAAAATAATGAAAAAAAGAAAAGAAAAAAGACACGTCGATATTTTTTTTTTTTTTTTGCTCAACAAAAAGGACACGTTGATAGAAAGGAAAAGAGAGAAACATGACATACATGTCACGTGGTGGAGTGTGGCTCAAAATTGAAATGAAATGTGGTCTGACACTTTCAACTCCCACCATTCAAATTTCTACTCTTCTTTGTATTTCCAATGCTATCACATGGTTGGGCTGATGGCTCATAAAACTAAAAGTCAGTACAAAAGAAAGCAAAAAAAATAGCGAAAGAGAAATTAGTCATTTGAAAATATGGAAGCGAGGACTGAGGATGAAACAAAGAAGAAGTGGTTCGCCGAGGACCTTCAAGTGACTTACGGCTGTATGAAAACTACCTGCTGTGAGAGTTGAGTTCTTTGTTCGTTTAACTTAGATTTGTGCTTTCTTCTTCGTCTTCTTCTTCTTCTTCTTCCTCTCTAATTTTTTTTTTCCTTACAAATCATTTGGGTTCCAGATCTGAATAAAAACCCAAAGTATTGCCGGAAAAAATTTTAATTTCGGCCGGTATTGGCTGAAACAAAACAAAACCGTGCGAACCGTGAAAACTGGCCACGGATCTGAGAACTGTACTGTCCAATCGCAGTTCGAGCGATTCCATACTTTTTTGGTATGCAGGGGTTCTTAGAGTTAAAAGAACCGCAAAGATGAGAGGTTCACGTTTGATCGGGTCAGACCGTACGGTTCAGTTTTGGTCTAAAAATCATCCTTTCATTAAACAAATTAACATAATTACATATTTTAAAAATATAACAATTGAATTGCTTATTTTTTATATTCTTAAAATACATGTTGAATTTCATGTCAATTGGATTTTATTTACTACTCAATTCATAAATTTTTTTTTTTTATTCTTTATGTATAATTTTAAACTATAAAAACTTGGAATTTAAATATTTGATTGAAAACATAATTATTAATCTTTGATTTTCTTGAAATTTTACAAATATGAAAAATATAAGAAGAAAATGTAATTCAAAAATAGACTTGTCAAAATTCATATCCAATAATAAAAAGTATTGAATGGAGTTTTAACCTTAGTTTACAATGTCAAACCTTAATTATGTTGAGCTTAAAAAAATTTATGATGGTCACAAATTTTTTTTTTGGGATAAAAAAATCATAAAATTTTCAAATTTTATATATAATAATAATAATTACTTTTTCCAGGGGTCAAGATGGTCTTGTGACCAACCTGGACCCAATTTAGAGACGACCCTGCTAGATTACTTTCATAATTTAAAATAAAATCAATTCATTTTGGATAAATGATTGATTTAAAATGTATTAAGAAATATATATTTTGTGTGTTTTTTAAGTGGTACTTTGTTAAGATAAACACTGTTTTTATTTTTCATAATATATTTGGTCCTCAATTTTAGCATTTTTTTTCATACTTGAATTCTAAATTTTTCTAGTTCATAACTTGCCTTCTTAAACTAAATTTATAGCTCTGTAAATTAAAGCATGTTCATCACAATATGTCTCCACTGTATGGTCAGTGAGGCCATTATATTAAGCTTGTGAACCTCATATATATGAGTTGGTGAGTTAAGATGGAAGCTTCTGATGCATGTTGGTCTGTTGGTGCTTCAATGCATGTTGGTCTGTTGGTGCTTCAATGCATGTTGGTCTGTCAGTGCTTCATTTACTAGGCAAGATTTCTATGATACGAGGATTTTATTGGCAATTTGATTGGAAATACATTTTTCAATTCAACAGCTACCATTGAAGTTGTCTATGATATCAACGGATTTTTGTTTTTACAACAAGTGGGTAAGAGGGTGATTAGAACCCAGGTTCTCTCCATTGCAGAATCGGAAAATTCTAATAAACGACAAGGCTCTTGACCTATGATAAAAGTTTAATTGGGATGCTATAGAGTAATGATGGAAGTTTAATTGGTAAATTAGTTTACATGAAAAGTGTAAAACACAAAGCTTAATTTTTACAATTGGGGATCATCTCTTTGGCTAAAGTAAATTGAAAGCAGTCTCAAAATTTAATTTCTAGTTAGAGAGAACTGTTGGAAATAGGCTTTGGCATATCTCGAGACAAAATGCAATTTACGTACAATTGAGTCTTAGTTTCTAGTATGTTCAAGAAGACCTTAAAGTGGATATACAAGTGGTATTATTGAAGACAAAAGAACACTTAAGGAATTGCTCAAAAAAAGCTGGAGCTATAGATCTCGACACCTATCGATTTATCGAAATTTAATGAATCTCGATACCTATCTCGACACCTCTCGATCTATCAAGCTTTGGGTATTTTGATATTTCAGATCAATTTTCGGCCCATGATGACAAATCTTTCCTAGGGTTTCGTGTACTAAGGTTCCAGAGCATATAAAAGCTATATTTTATAGAAATCGTCATACACACAAAGAGACATATAAAGATACATGCTTAATAGGAGTTGTTATGACTTTTTGTAGGTGTTATGGTTTTGTACCAAGCTACTTCTAGATCTTCAAAGCGTGGATTGAAGAACTCTGCCAGAGCTACAACAATTATCAAGTTGTTGTGGTGTTAGTTACGTACTGGGATTCGTGCAAATGAGAAGTCTCTACAAGAACAAGTCCAATTGGGTATTGGAGCTGTTATTGGTATAGGTTAGTAGGTAGGTACTTTGGGATAGTTTGGTTGTGGTAAGAATTCTTGTACTTGTAACCATTTGATTCTTGATTAGTGTGTTCTTCGGGAGTGGTGACCTGTAATTCACCCAATAAGGTTTTTGCCTGTGAGGGTTTTCCCTATCGTGATCAAATCGCCATGTGCACTCTAATTTAGTTTGGTGATTTGATTGTTCCTAATCTGATTTGCATGTAATATGACTAATTAATCAACTTAGGTAATTGGATTAATTAACTGAGGTCAATATATAACCTAACAAATGGTATCAGAGAAGACACACTCTAATTAGGGTTTAATCTTTGCTGTGAGATCCATTGACTCTTGCTCTCATAAATCGTGGACAATCTTTAATCATACCTCATTTATTTGATGGTACCAACTACGCATACTAGAAAGCATTGTTATTAATACCGTTTCGGACCCCGTTTTGGTTTGCTCAGTGGAATGAAATATTTCGATACCGGCCGATTTCGACGTACCGTTTCAGGATGTTTTGGGGTTCCTAAAAAATAATTTATATATATATATTATTGTAGAACATAAAATTGTCAATTCTAATAAATAAATAACTAAATATCAAATAATACAAATCATTTAGTCTTAACTCTTAAGTCTTAAACATCAATATAACATCAATTTAACATCACACAATAAGAAGATTTACAAGTCAATAACTAAATATCAAATAATAACTCCTAAGTTCTTAACCACAAAACAAATCATAAGAAAAAATAATTATGAGAGAGGGAGAAGGAATGAACAAACAAAAG
Source organism: Notholithocarpus densiflorus (assembly GCA_030021035.2). NCBI lineage: Eukaryota > Viridiplantae > Streptophyta > Magnoliopsida > Fagales > Fagaceae > Notholithocarpus > Notholithocarpus densiflorus. Next base: position 52,766 of record JARYZH020000066.1, on the reverse strand, counting down.
ACATTATTTATGACAATGTATACCACAATCACATATCTTAAGTTCTTAACATTTAATCTTAACTCCTAACTCCTAAGTTCTTAATCACAAAAAAAAGACTTAAAAAAATAAAAAAATAAAAAAGCCAAATCCGGTACCGGCCGAAATTCACATCTCGGCCGGAATTGGCCGGAATTGTCCAGAATGACCAGAATGCCCCGAAACGGCCCGAAATTTGACCCGAGGTGGAACGTGAGGTTTTCTCGTACCGGTTTGCATACCGGTAAGAAAAATTCCGGCCGTTCCGGCCAGAACGGAACGGAATCAATAACAACGCTAGAAAGTACGCATGAAAGGTTTTTTGCGTTGAAACCCTATTTAGGATGATGAGAAGATCAAAGCTGCTAACTTCAATATCAGAGCCTTGAATGCACTATACAATGCTGTAACAAATGAAGAATTCAAGAATATATCCTCTACCGAAATTGATAAAGAAGCCTGGACCATTCTACAGATTACATATGAAAGGACCAAGGCAGTGAAGGACACCAAACTTTAAAGATTAACAAGCAGTATTGAAGAAATTAGGATAGAGGAAGATGAGACTTTTGATGAGTTTTATTTAAAACTCAAAGATATAGTGAACTCCTCTTTCAATCTAGGTGAAAGAATTACTGAACCTAAGACTGTGAGAAAAATTCTTAGGTCACTCCCAGAAAAGTTTCACACCAAGACCAAAACTATTGAAGAGTCAAAAGACATTAATACAATTCCAATGACGAAACTTGTGGGAAATCTTCAAACCTATGAGATGAGCTTGGACAAGTTAGAAATGATGAGGATGAGGAATTATCTAATGATGAAAAAACCAGGTTCAAGGCTTGCATAACTAGGAAATTCAAGAAGTTCATGAAGAATACCAATGTGAAGATGAAAGACAAAGATTGTAGGAAGACTGATTTCATATCTAGCAAACCTTAAGATAAGCCTAAGTAAGAAGTCAAGGAGGCTGATCAAAACTCTAACATCCCATTTGGACCAAAGTGCTATGGATGCCAAGGATATGGTCATATGAAGCAAGAATGTCCTATTTATCTTAAGTCCATTGGCAAAAGCAAAACTGCTACTATAAGTGACACTGAACCTGAGAGTGATTAGGAAGATAAGCTCATGGCATTCACTGCCACTATTGAAAAAGAGATTAAGGTTGAATGTGATAGTGAAGATGAAGAAGAGTTGGATGAATCCGACCTTGAGAAGCTAGATGTCCAAGATGATATTCAGAAAGCCTATAGGAAGCTGTATCGAAATTCTGAAAAGTATGAAAAGCTCTATAGGTTGGCAATGAAGAAGCTGAGCAATTTTGAGATAGAAAATGAAAATTTATCCACTAAGATTGACGAAGGAAATTAGACTATTGGTGCCCTTAAATTTGAGAATAACTTTCTTACTGAGAAAGCTAAGAAGTTAGATGTTGATCTGTTCCAAGTACGTGCCCAATTGGAAAGGACTTTAAGTGCAAAGCTCGATGAGATGTTAAACATTCAAAATTCTTCCTTTTTACAGAACATGATGAAGGAAAAATACATGTTTGTATCGTATACAAAACATATGCAGCGAAAAATTAACAGGTCTACTTCATTCGCAATTGATAACATGCACTATGTAAATTTCAGAATATAAGAACAAAATAGTGTACCTTAGTGCGGTGAAATTCAAAACCAAAGATCAGAAGTTCTTGAGAACGCTTTTAATCTTCACTCCAATTCCACTTGTGCCCAAGATGTGTGGTCTCTCAATCAATTATACGTGTGTGTTCAAGAGAGAAATTAGAGAGGGTCCAACACTCACAAACAAACTATTTCATATTCTTACAAAATTCTATATGTTTCTCTTCTAATAACTGATTATCTAATTGGGCTAGCCTTTTGGACCTTTCCAATTGGGCTAGCCTTTTGAGCCTTTCCAATTAGGCTTTAGTATGTGGCTTGGACTAGGACCAAAAGGGAACAAATAAGACACTAGCTCCAATAGACCTTGGACTTTTCTATCAACTCTTGACAAATCCAAAGTTACCATTAATTATATTTAATACCACTATATAAATATAATTGCACTCTAGGCCTTATTAATAAATTATATCCCAAGACTTTATTGTACATGCAACTCCTTCATAAAATATCCGTAGTAATACAAAGTCATGAAAATAGACTACCATTTTGAAGCTTACTTTATCTTAATCCTTAAGTACCCGGTTTAATCATTTTAAGTTATTCATCATATATTTATGAAATCCAATTTCATAAATATATACTTTAGTAATTCCTTACTAAAGTGGTTAGACCTAACTCTCCGAATAACCGAACCCATTAAACTTATCTCAAGTGAATATTTTATATCTCCATTAAGAGACTATGAATTCCATCTTGAGAATATATGTTCCATCAATACTAAATGTGGCTGCCCAACATACTAAGATTTTGACCGTAACTTTAGATCTCACTCCTGATATATCAAACCAATCTACACCTCATGATCAGGTCCATTATTCTCTTAGGATTAAGAGTTCATGCAAATAGAAGTCGTGAGATTTATTATTCATTTGACAGTCGTTAGGAGAATAATAAATCTCACAACAGTCCAGTTCAATGTGTCTTAACTCTTAAAACATATCAACATACCAACTAGAAGTCTCCACTTCCATGATCAAGACAAATCATCTTAGTTGATATGTTATAGTCTTCGCAGATGAAATGCCCAATTTCATCACCGACTACGAACTAAAATTCTGAGTTTACAAAGAACTTGTGATTTATATCTTCTGTAACTTTTCACATAAATCACATACTATGCATCTCATAAACTATATGATAATGTCTGAATATTCATGTTACCATTATTTCAGATAATAATAAAACAAGTTTATTAATCACAATATTAAGTCATACATCATGTCATACATAATGTCATACATAATATCATACATAGCATTATACAATAGGATTTAAGGGCACTAATCCTAACACATGACTAGGGCATGTTTCATTTACTTCTATTCCTCTTACTCCTAAATCTGTTAGTGGTAATGTCATTTTTATACCTCTATGTGATAATAGTAAAACTTAAAACAATGCAACCAAGGGTGATTATAAAATTGAGGCTAAAAATGATAAGGCTAAGTCTATTCTTGGAGGTCCACTTAAAGGAAACCTCTTAAAGAAGGAAGTTAAGAAGGATCATCATCATTCCTTAAATAAGAAATCTCAGCCTAAGAGATCTCATTTCGGTCATCATTGTGGCGTTGCTGGACACACTCATCCAAATTGTTATAAATGGCTTTCTAGCCAAAAGAACAATGGTATCTCAAACCCTAGAGGACAAAATCTTCATCAAGATTATATACCTCTATTTGGTGAGCTGATAAAAGCTCTTTTGTCCAAATTTCAATGACTCTCACCAACTTTTAAACCTCCAAAAAAGAGAACCTCTACCTCCCAATAGTCCAACAAGTTCGTGTGGAAGGAAAAGGACACTGCTTAGTGATTCTACATAATCTTGTCCAAGTCTTAATTCTTCCTATATGTTTTTGGACTCCTCCTGTGTAACACCCCAGCCTAATTTCATAATTAATTTATAGGTGTATATGCATGTTATTGTCTTAATTATTTTTAAGTGCATGAAGCTTTTATTCTTGTGATATTATAGAACATATATGCTCTTTTAATGTGATGGATATAACTTTATAAAGGTAAGGATATATATATATATATATATATATGTGTGTGTGTGTGTGTATGCAAGGTTATATTATTCTATGAGCCTTTCTAGAATTATTAGTTTATAAGAGGTGAAATGTATGATTTCCAAAAGTTGGAAAAGGTGGGTGTGATATTTTTCCCTAGCAATACACGTATCCCACCCCAATTTGTCCACATCTCTTATTTTCTTTGGCTAGCCCAAAGGTCAATTTGCCTTATATTTCTTTTGCTGCATCTGAAGTCCAGCAGCTCATTTCTCCTCTTTCTTTGTTCTTCTTTCTTCTTCCCTTCTTACACGGCAACATCTCTCCCTTCCTTTCTCACCGAAAATTCTAGTTTCTTTAAAGAAGAAATTAAACAATTAGCCATAAGGTTTCATCTTCAAAGTGTGTGGGTAAGTAAATTAAACCTTATCTGATTTTGTGTATTTGGATAGTATAATTGTTTGCTTATTTTCCCTCTTTGTTCTCTACTCTGATGTTGGAAGTTGAATTGGTGATTCTGTTTTAGTTCCTTGAAATATTGATGATGTGGTGGTCTATTGAATGCTTATTAGGGTATTTTAATATGTATACTATAGGTATAAAAATACCCAAATGGAATTAGGGCCTTTTGCTAATTGTTGATGATTTTTGTAAGAACATGTGCTGAAGCTGTCACTGTGACAGATTTGGTGTTTACAACAAGAAAATTATGTATTAAATCATATTCTGTGAATTAAGAGGCTAGGAGCAGTTTTTATGAATTTTAAGATACACATGGTTGTTATGGAATTGGTTTCACAGCATTTGGATGAGTAGAAAAATAATGGTTTAATTTCTAAGTTACATGAATTTCTGTCAGGACAGTTTTGAGTACACTGTCTTGCGTGATTTTTAATAAATCATGGGTTGATGTTTTGACTCCGAAATTTTTATGGTGTATACTGGACATACAGGGGAGTAGTTTTGTAAAATTTCATGACAATTGGATGTGTGTGGACAGCCCATTTGTATTTTACAAATGGGGCGTATGCTGCTGGAATGGGCAGTGAACAACATATACTACCCCTGACTTTGTGGATTTAATTCTCAAGTTAGGGTGTATGTTTTGAGCTATAATTTAATATGATTATTCTTTGTTATGTTAGGATCATATATGAATTTTATGAATTGGTTTCTCTATGGTTTGGATGCATAATGTGTTTGATGATTGTATAATATGCTTTGGGGAACTTTATGTGATGGGAATTAAGATTTTCTTGAGTTTGAGAGTTAGGTTATGATTGAGGTATAAGTTTATATATTAGGAAGAGTTTGTCAGTAATAAGTTTTGGGTTTTTCATTTAGGTGACGAGAACGAGAACATGGACACTTGAGCTCCTCTTGTACAATCTCTCGCGTCTTCTGTTTTCAGGTAAGGGACTTGTGACATGTGCTTTTGATAAGTATAAAGGTTATTTCGAAAAGTATTAAACATTAAAGCTTTTAATTAGAAATATTACATATAAGCATGATTTAAGTAAAATACATGTTCGTGAGATGTTCAATCTTATATATATGATAATTTTAGCATATTGCTGCCAGTATTTATATCACGAACATAATATTTAAGAATGAAATGGATATGCTATTATTATGAAATAATTATGTAAAAGCATAGTTATCAAAAAAATATAGCTTTCGGGTTATTCCATTGTTATGTTCTGAACTCAGCCAGTAGGGGTTAATTACTGGCTTTCCATGGAAAATATTATCTGTTTGGCCATTTAAAGTAGAGGAAATGGGGTTGCCCGTAACTCTAATCTGAATAAGGCCTTCTCCCCAATGTGTACGGATGGCGGGGAGGAATAAAACTTTGAGGAGATGTGCCATCAGGCCTCTCAAAGAGGACAATTTCATGCACACGAGGACACCCAAATGTGATGAGGCCTTCTCTGTACAGACTTATCAGATATGGACTAACCAATATGTTATGAATAGCTATATTATGTTATTGATCATGAGAGAATGATTTTGTTTAAATGCATTATGAAAAGTTAAAAACTCTCATGAAAAGAAGTTTATGATGAAGCATTTTATAGTATTTTTAAAGATAAAGTTACTGAATTATGTTTATGTTCCTTATTACGTCTTTTTATGATTATATGAAAGGAAAATGAAGTATTTTCATCTAAGAGCTCATAAGTGAGTTCAAGAGCAATATGAATAGTATGAAGGCTACTTTATCAAAGCTAGCATATCCATAAAATATTTGATTTACATGCATTCTTATTAAAGGCCCATGGAGCTTTAAAACTTTACTAGGCTTCGCAGCTAACCTTATTATATTTCAGTGCACAGGTTCTTCTTGGAAGCAGCGAGAGTATTAGAGGTGGTAAAGATTCTGTGTTTTCTCGTTTGTTAGATTGTAGAGTTTTTTTTGTTGTATAGCAGTTTAGCTTTTTTGTTGTATAGGAGAAATCAAGATATACTTGATCCTTGAGCACAATGTAATTCAGTATCTTAGTTTGTTTTGAACTCCAATTGTATGTCTTTGGGGTTAGGTTTGTAATAAGAGTTTTGCTAAACGTTTAGCTTTGTAATATTTACACGGATATCTTAAGTTTCAGCCAGGTGGTAATTTTCCAGGTTCAAAGGAAATGAAATTTCAAGGTTTCCATCATTTTTGTATATTGTGGCTTTTATGTAAGATTTAAGCAGGAATTCAAGAAAACAATTCTTGATAAGTACTTTCAGTTTAGGTTGGTTCGTGTTAGTATTGAGGTAAACTTGATATTAATATGCCGGTCATGCTCTAAATCCTGAAGTACAGGTTTGGGTCGTGACATCCTGTGTCTATTTTTGCTTTTCTTTATGATTCAGTCTAGCTTTTCGTTGTTTTAGATTTGCTTGTTTGTTTGATTTTGTTTCTTTTTATTGCTTTCATAAAATAAAAATTGAAAAATACAAAACTGTGTTTGTGTATTTTGGTATTTGTGTACCTTTGGGTGGCCAATGAATTTGTGTACCATTTGTAGCTTAGATGAGCATATTTATGCATAACAGAGCATTGTGAGCCATGTGATTCATTTTGTGAATTTAGCTTACGAGTTTATCATTCATATTCTATGTCTATATTACTCATTTTGAAGGGAATAACTAAAAAATCCCAAGAGAAATGCATAAATAACCATCTCACCACTAATATCTATCCATCATGAACACCTGTGTGCAATTCATAAAATTCGTGGTACGAGAAGGTATAACACTTGCCCAAAAAGAAAAGAAAAATATATATACCCTTGTTCACAAAGCAATCTTGTGATCAAAAGAAAAATATACAAAAGTTTCTCTTATGCTTAAAATATGATTGCAGGTATTTTTAAGGAGATGTGGGAGTTATAGGATGTACCTTAAAGGTGATAGTCCTCATCAAATGGTTATGATTATGATGTGAATGTTTATGGTTTTCTCATAACAATTTTTCTCATCTTGTGTCACATATGCTTATTTACAAATGTTTTCACACACTTCACACAAGTCTTTGTTACTCTTGTTACATGTTCAAAAGTTGTGTGATTTGGCCATCTCAAGTGATACATGTGTTAGTAAAGCATGCAAAACTGTCTAAACTTAATTTCTAAATTAAAATTGGATAGAATATTTAGTGTTGTATGCTTAAGAGTGCAATGCTTGTTCAAGATTGATGTTTGAAATTTTCATGGTTTAAATTGTTAAGAGTTGGTTTTTGGTGTTAAGTATTTATGGTTGCATATGCCTCATGTATGTTCATGCTTGAAAAATCTATTTTTAAGCCTCTCGATACGTTCTCAATCTATCAAGCATTTCCTCGATACCTAGCTGATCCATCGAGCTTCTTACGGTGAATTCTGGGTTTTCTCTAGAGCTATCTTGATACCTCCTCGATCTATCGACAAAATTTTTCCAAGTTTCTGTTTACTCAATACCTGCCTCGATACCTTTTCAATCTATCAAGCACTTTTTCCATCAATAGCTCTTCAATCCATCAAGATACATTTTTCTATATATATATATATATATATATATATATTTGAGGATTCAGCCAGCTCATTTCAAACTCTCTCTCTCTCGCTTGGCTTTTCCTCAATCTCTCACGATCCTTCTCAACCCAAACCACTAAATCAAGCCTTCCAACCTTAATTTCGACCTTCTAACTCCATTTCATCATTATGTGGTCTAAATCCTTTCTTTTTCTTCAAATTTCATTCATTTCATGCATTTAGACCTACGTTTTCAAATTTTTTGAGGTTTTGGGGGGCCTCAGGGTGGGGGGGGGGGGGAGGTTTGTGAAATTTTGCATGTTTAGGCTATGGGTTTTGTTGTTTATCACCAATATTGCCATGCATTGCATCTCTATTGCATTCTTACACATTATCATGCATTTTCTAGGATTGTGTGCTTGATTATGTTGTGTTATAGTGTTGGAATGGTTTTTTGCCCAGTGGAAGTTACTAAACAATCATGACACATGTTCATGCATTTCATGCATTGCTCTTTCTGTTGACACCCCATTTTGCAACCCGTATTTAACCTCACATAGAGGATAAAATGGTAATTTCACCTTAGAAATATGTATCTTGATTCTAGTCATTAGATCTTTAATCTCATTTCACCAAAATGATCTTGATGTTGTAACAATTAAATTGACTGGTCATAAGCCCTAATCAGACCATCAGGTTGAAAGTTATTGTCAAATCAAGTTTTAATGGCTGAGATGCACTATCATAAATTGAGTCCGACTATATGTGATTATGAACAATTGATTCCAATTAGTTATAATTATAATCAATTTGAAATTAATGATGTGTCATAATTTGATTGGCTAGGACAACATTTTATGGTAAGGTTGCACACACTTAATTAATTAGATAGTTAAATATTAATTATTTAATGAGTAATTTGTGCAATTATCTTTTAATTAAGGTAAATTTGGAACTAAATAAATCTGAAATGGGAGTGATTGGAGCCTATTAATGTTAATTGAAAACTAATTTGGGACCTATTAATGTTAATTGTGCTGAAATTATTTTCTATCAAATGGCCTCTACTCACCATTTCGCTAATATCTCTCAGAATATTTTGAATCTGTGAATGAGGTTAATTTTTCCAGAAACTAGACATCCAGGGCTTCAATTTGAGCACAAGAATGAGACAATTCTTATCAGAATTGAGTAAGATATGATTTATTGAAGTTGGCTCTACAGGCTGTTATAGTAGCTACGGGAAAATCGAATTTTGTTTGCTCCTCACTCCCACCAATCTCTACATTTAATGCACCAGATTTCTCCAAAGGCTAAAATAAGGTCTAGGTTCATGATTTTTTGTCAACCCTCATTAAATGACATTCCATTCATATTTTCCCCACTACTACTATATAAACCCCTCCTCTCCTCCATTCCAAGATACACAAAAACCCCTTCTCTTCTCCTCTTTTGAGTTTTAGTGAAGTAGAGTAGTCTTGTCATATCTTGGTTTTTTTGAGGCTCAAGGTATTGAATGAGATTCACTCTCCCTCTCCTAGCTCTTCTTTTCCTCCACGCTTAAGACCTCTACCAAGAGTCTCCTCCTCCACCGTATGGATCTTGCATGAAGATGTAATCCCTTTCTCTAACTTGTTTTTTATGTTGCCATGATAAGAATTTAAGATTAAAGCATGATAGTAATTATTTAAATTCCTTTGAATATGTTTGAATGTTCTTAAATGTTCTTGATTGTTCATCACATGTTCATGCATAACACTAGTTTTGATCTTACATCTACATCAAAAACATTAAAAAGATGTTTGTTTAATAATTCTTTTAAATCATTGAATCTAGAATATCCCCATCCACACACATTCACTAGAATTTATTTTTCGATCCAAATGAAATGCTTAATAAATTGAATTAGGGTTTATCACATGCACACACATTAAATTTAACATGCAAATTAATTGATAACATATTGGATGATGTGATATGAATGTTGGCCATCATAATCTAGAAGACCGGTTTCACCGGGCAAGGTGGGTGCCTAACACCTTCCTACCTTGTAACATAGCCTCCAAGCTTAGATTAAGAGTTGATAGATCAATGTTTATCCTTGTAATTTTCAATTTCTAGATTGTAATTAGGAAACAAAGTCATGTACTTTATCTTAGATTATATCTAGCATCAAAGTCATGTAATTTTCCTATGATCAATGTAAATTCAATTTCAAATTAATAAAATGAGGAATTTTTCAATTTTGGTTTTCTTATTTATTCCAATAATTAAGTAAGTGGTGACTCTATTGTAAAACCCTTAATCTAAAGGGGAAAATATAATCAGTCGAACCTCCATTTAGAGAGGCAATAACACAACTCCACCCATTCACGTGGGTTTGGCCTAACACCATAAAAAAGGGCCGAGAGCACAGTCACTCACATCTTTATATGTACTCATGTGTCCTTTCTTATTCTTTTACTCTTCCTATGTCACCCAAAAAGAGCGTGTCCTTGTACACAATCCCATTTCCCCCTCTACTAAGTCTTCTTCTATTCCCTCCGCTATCTGGTTCTATGATTCCAAATGTCGAAAGGCATTTGAGGAGAAATTTTCACTACGCCAACCTCACGTAGAGCTATAGATTTTCCTGTCTAAATTATTAGAAATTGTGGTACCCAAGACATTTAAGTCTCATTGATGGGAGTTCCTTTGTGGACCACCCGCTACCTGTTCCGAGGTGTTTATAAAGGAGTTTTACTCCAACATATACACCATCAATACCTTTGTACCCATGTTCACTACACGTGTTTGAGGTACATGTATCTCTATTACACAAGAGCTTATCTTTGATGTACACCATGTTCCTAGGGTAGAGAACCCTGACTACCCTGGAGCACTAGTGCTTGCATCTCTCTCTTGTGATGCACTAGCCTTTCTGTTTTATGGATGACAGTCTACTTAGGGCCATATCCTAAGTATGGTGACTCGTAATTTTTTCTAAAGGCCCTAGGCTTTTAAACATGATTATGATGTTCATCCTTACTCCTATTTCTCACTATAACACTATCACCGAGACTTGTGCTTGGTTTCTTTATTGTTTGCTGGAATGTCTATCCATAGACTTCCCATCACAGTTGATACTATCTATTCTAGATACGCATCTTTATACTGCAAACCGTGAGAAACTTGTATTTCCCTCCACTATCACTCATATTCTCACTCATTTTGGTGTCAGTTTTTCTTTTACTAGCCATTTTCATGTCATGGGTACCTTTAGGAAGGGAACTATCTCTAGGAGCTCTTCACAGTTGACAGCTAAAGCTAAGCAACCTAGAAAGGATGAGACTCAGCCTAGTAGGAGGAGGCTAAGTTCTATGATGCTAAGGACGCTGCCTACGCATCTCGACCATCATCTTCATTTGCTCATTCTGGAGTAGAGGCTACTCTCACTGCCATTCTTGACTAGATACATCTCCTTCGAGATGAGATTGGTGAGATTCGAGAGATGTAGACTTCACATGATGCTCGTCTAGGACATCTTGCTGATGAGATGTATCAAATGAACACTCGTATTAGACACATCACTTGACGCCAGTCTCGCCTTGCGTGATGCCTCTCCAATTTCCTCTTTTGATGTTGATGATGATGATAATACTTATGCTTCTGACAATGAGGCTACTCCTTCATAATGATCCACCTTTGTCCCTCGTGACAAAAATGGGGAGTAGTTGTAGAGTAGGTGTAGGCTTGTTGTTAGTGGATATTTTTTAGGGTAGTATAGAGGTTTTCATGTACTTATGGTTTTTGTAAACCTTTAACACACACTTGGTCTTACTTTAAGAGAGAGAGAGAGAGAGAGAGAGAGAGAGAGAGATATATATATATATATATTTATGTATGTGTGTGTGTATTTTCTTTATTCCACATGTGTTATTCTTTTCTTTATCTCTTGCATTTGTTGAATATTTATATAACTTTTCTTATTTTACACTTGATGCCTTAATGTACTTGTTTAGTGTATTTCAATTAAAGACAGGTTACGAAGTCATATTCATAAATGAGCTCTCGTCTTGCAAAGTTCTTCAAGAGTTCAAGATTTAGAGTAGGTCATTTTTTGTGTTATCTTAAGTAGAATGTATTCTAGGACATTCAATGTACTCTTTTGGTTTTGTTACGGATTTCCAAAGGGGGAGGTTGTAAGAGTCATATTTGTAAATTGGCATATCCCAAGACAAAACACACTTTATGTGTGATTAAGTCTTATTTTCTATTGTATTCAAGACCTTAAATTGGATATACAAGTGGTATTATTGAAGACATAAGAACACTCAAGGAACTGCTCAAGAAAGGCTAGAACTGCAGATCTCGACACTTGATTGATACCCTTCAATCTATCAAGATTTAATGAACCTCGATACCTATCTCGACACCACTCGATCTATCAAGCTTCGAGTATTTTGATATTTCAGATAAGTTTTCGGCCTATGATGATAGTGCTTTCCTAGGGTTTTGTGTACTAGGATTCCAGAGCATATAAAAACTATATTTTACAGTCGTTATCATACACATACAGAGATACACGCTTAATAGGAGCTGTTACGACTTTTTGTGCACCTTAGGGTTTTGTACTAAGTTGCTTCTAGATCCTCAAAGTGCGGATTGAAGAATTCTGCCAATCCTAAACAATTATCAAGTTCTTATGGTGTTAGTCACATATTAGGATCCATGCAAAGTAGAAGTCTCTACAAAAACAAATCCAATCGGGTATTAGAGCTGATACTGGTATAGGTCAGTAGGTTCTATTGTAGGTAGGTACTTTAGGATATTTCGGTTGGGGTAAGATTTCTTATACTTGTAATTGCTTGATTCTTAATTAGTGGGTTCTTCAAAAGTGTTGACTTGATTCACTCAGTGTGATTTTTTGGCTGCGAGGGTTTTCCCCATCATGATCAAATCACCGTGTCAAACCTATTTTCCGTTGCACTTTAATTTAGTTTAGTGATTTGATTCTGACCTAATCTGATTTGCGTATAATTTGACTAAGGGTACGTTTGGTAGACTGTAATAAGCACAGTAATGTAATAGTTATTTCTATGGTTTAGCTATTCAGTAGTTTTGTTATATTTTTATTATAGGGAATAGACATTCCTTATGAATAGTTATTCTTTAAAATGAGGAATAACTATTCATCTCTAATAAAGTTGTAATAGCTATTTCTTAGTAGGTGTATTAATTTCTAAAATTAATATATTTTCAAATAAATAAACTTTTCATATGCACATAACAATTATGAAAATAAAAAATCATAAAAAAATAATACATCTCTAAAATAGTTGTAATAGCTATTCCTTAGTAGGTGTAATAATTTCTAAAATTAATATATTTTCAAATAAACAAACTTTCCATATGCACATAACAATTATGAAAATAAAAAAACATAAAAAAATAACTAATCTCTCTTTCAAATTTAAAAAATATTATTTTTTAGGAAATACAATTATATGAGTAAGATATTTCCTAAAATATCTCTTAAGTTTGATTTAAAATATTTTCATTCCATTGTCTTCAGGGTCCTATTATTGTATTGTCACCAAACAAATAAATAGTAATAAGTATTACATTACAGCGTCATATATTCCTTATAATACCTATTCTTATTCCTATATAATCACCATTACAATCTACCAAACGTGCCCTAATTAATCAATTTGAGTAATTAGATTAATTAATTGGGGTCAATATATAACCCAACAAAATCACTCTCAGGTTGGTAATGTGAAATGCAGTAACATTAGTAATAATCTCAAGTATGGTTTTAGCCCTGCTATGTATGGACTTACTAATCTCAAGTATGGTTATAGCCCTGCTATATATGGACCAAGGTTGAGTTGAAATATATATGGCATGGAATGTTTGATATTATCTAATCATAAGTTCATAACTCAACAAGCATGTCAAAATATAAAACGATAACTTCAAAAATTAGTTAAGATATTAAAAAGTTAAAGAGGAAACAGAAATTTATAAAACTTAAATCTTGCATAGATTTTTTTTTTTTTTTTTCCTAATGAATAGAACATGCATAACTTTTGTTTTATGTATAAATTATGCATATCTTCCTATAAGCTTATATATTTTTCAGTCACTTGCAAAGTCTTCCAAAAAGTTTCAAACAGAGAGAGAGCCAAAACCTTAATCGGTATATGTGCTGCAGCAGTAATTTCGAACATAGAGAGTATTTATACTTTGATTGCTTCCTTTTCTAAGAGAGCTTGGCAAAACAGTTCTTAAAAATGCTTAATTAAAAGCAAGTTCGAATGTATGAGGCAAAATGAAGTAGACAATGAATTGACTAAGAGAATTAATTACATGTCTTTTTAATCGACTTGGTCCGGCCACTGCTTTTTAGTTTTACCATTTGCGGTCAAAGAGGAATGCTAGAGTTCATACCAGTAGAATCAAAAGTAAAGAAGCTGTATTGAGGCTATGCAGGGCCAGCCCGACATTTTTGGGCTTTAGGCGAGAATTAAAATTTGATCTTTTTATATATATATATATATATATATGTATTAATTAAATTAATATTTATTTAATATTTTTATATTGTAATATATTTTATTTAAAATCTATTTTTCTTGCATTTTGAGATGCAAATTGACTAATTAAAATTTTGTATTCAAGTTCTTCTAACATCTCATTTTTATTATCTTCTAACTCTTTTTGGTGAATTTTTTGTTCATTTGTGATATTTTAATCTAAATTTTGTATTGTATTTTGTTTATTATTAATAACAAATTTATTCATTGATCTTTTTAAAACTCAATTAATATTTCTTTTCTTCTTCTTTTTTTAAGTTTTTTATATCCAGATGCATATTTTCTAGTAAAATTTTTTAATAAAACAATATTTAAAAATAAAATAAACATTATCTATAATATATTTATAATGACTGAAATAAAAAATAACTTTCAAATATAAAGCAATAAAACCTAATGTATATAGAAAAGTACTATTGTAGCTCTAGCTTTACTAAACAATAACAAGAATCTATCAATCTCAAATTCTCAACCTGCACAAATATAAAAACGCATGATTAAAAAAAAAAAAGATTTGAAAGCCCAGACAGAAGTACAACTCCAACTACAACCCAGCCAAAAATTGAAAGCCCAGCCAAAACCGATCCTATTACCTAAAAAACAAAACAAAAACAAAAGACGCAAAAGACAAAAACCGATCCTATTACCTTAAAAAAAAAAAAATAAAAAAAAAAATGTAAAAGACAAAACTCTAAGGCTCACGGCCCCAGCCGAAGATAAGACATAAGAGTCATAAGACTCTAGTCCACCCACAGCCACGTCTTATTAGATAAGACTATTAAGCCTCCATCCACAAAACCAGTAAACCACGGCACCATTTGGATTCTGGATCTGCAGAGTGCAGAGCAGAGGAAAAGTCATATAGTCTATATACCTAGAGAGCACAGAGTTGAGACGGATCACTGATCAGATCGAAGGAAGTATGAGCCACTAACAAAAGATTTAAAAGTAGAGCCAGTGTAGAGAAAGAATGAGAGAGGCAGAGATCAAGAGCTGAGAGAGAGAGAGAGGCGGAGAGCAAAAGAGAGAGAGAAGGTATGAGTAGGTTTTAGGGATTTGAGGTTTTTTATGTGTTTTGATTTGAGATTGTTTTGTGGGTAATTATTTTAGACCGGATTTGCACTTTATTCAGTTGAATTTTGATTTGTCTAGAGGTTAAGGATATTTTTAGAATAACTGATTTTGTTTAGACCAAAGAATTCTTCGGGTAGCAATGTTTACAAGGTTTTTTGTTCTTTAGTTACAATAATGTATCAGATTTTTTAGAGTTTTCATCTGAAACTATTTTTTTTTTTTCTACTACCCGTTTTTTTTCAAAATTTTGGGGCCCTCCTTTCACTTGGGGCCTTAGGCAATGGCCTAATTGGCCCAGTGGGAGGGCCGGTCCTGAGGCTATGATCATAGCAGCATCAGAGATTCATTTTCATACTAAGAAAAATCTAGAACTCCATACCTGTGCTGCATATGGATTATGGAATGTTCACATAAAATTAAATGTTTTTTGGTAATGACTAATGAGGTAGGAGTGTAAGTTTAATTTTTGGCAGCTATTTAAAATTTTAAACTGATAATTTTATTTGATTGCTACCATTGAAGTAAGATGAGTATGGTTTATATGATCCGTTCTAGTGTAAGCTGCTTCTATGTTGTCTGCTACCATAACAGCTTTGTGGATTTCATTTGGTTGAATTTCTAATAATAAGTACTACATTAAAGCTTTTGAAAAACAGCATAATATTAATGCAACCTTCTTAATGATTAGAACATAAAATAATTTACCTCTACTTTTTTTTCTTTTTTTCTTTTTTGAGAACTATACAACAAACGTATTGCCTGCAATTAATTATCGTTGCTTTGCCTTCTTGAGCCTCCAATATGCGTCATTTATGGTGATCAAAGGATGTCCTTCATGATAAAGACAAGATGAAAATAAAGAAATAGTAAATTAACCACAAACATTTTAAATTTCCAAAAAAAAAAAAAAAAAGAATGAGACTTTTTATTTATTTATTATTATTTAAAATAAAAAAATAAAAAAATTTATATATATATAAAAAATAAATAAAAAAAACAAAAAAAAAACACTAAGACCAAAATAGATCATTGGCCATATATAAGGACAAAATAGTGTGATGTTATGCCCCACTTGAAAGCATTACATACTACCTGCAATAATCTGGAACTCTCCATGAGGATGGTGATGATGCTTTGGTAGTTGCGGGCAATGAAGTGAATTTGATCCAATCCTCGAGCAAAATCTTAAGGTCATGAACTTTGTTGGGTTGACCAACGCAACAATTAGCATGCATTGTACAGACTAAGTTCAAATCTTTACTAGGCTCACAAAACCCACCAAAATAGGCAGTATCAAGGAACTTCATTCTTATTCCAATCTTCTTGATGAATGGGTGGCATTTGATCTCATTCAAAACATCTTGATCGTGCATGCCTTTATAATCTTCTCTCGATTTGTACCAAAACTTGTAAAATGGAATTGTCCTATTGTTGGATATTACATAGGTAAACCCTCCATTTGGGAGGTTATTTACATCATCAGGGTTCCCTACATATTTATCACAAGCAATTTGGAAATCCGCATTTGAATGAAATCGCTGAAATGGATCTCGGAACCACATAACATCAGCATCCTGGAATTTTAAAAACAAACTACTGTCAAATCAGAATTTGGCTCCATTAACCATATTTCATCCTAGCTATAGACTTAACGAAAACAAAGCTATGAATTCATGCCTGTACCTATCTTCTTCTTCTCTTCAGTTTTTTATTTATTTTTTTTTTTTTCCTACATTTGTATTGATATATGCACATTTTACCATCTAATTTTCCTTAAACCTAACCATCCAAAACAGACTGTCTTATCCAAAATAATAATAATAAATCCAAAACAGTTGTTTTACAAATTTCCAAAACTTATAATGCAACCCAATCTTGGTTTCTATTAATTAAACAACCGTCAGGTTATGTTTGGCATTGACTTAAAAAACCAGCTTATTTTACTATTTAGCTTATTTTTGCTACTAGTAATAAGTCTCACTGCATTTTTTGGTACTATTCATAGGTCACATCGTATTATTTCAACTAACTTTTACCTTTATCTATAGTACTTTCAGTAAAAGAATTTTAGTTTCAGCTAAATTATCTGTTCTCAAAAAGTCACTCAGTATTTCTACATAATAATAATGTAGATAGGTGCAGAAATTGAGTACGTACCGTGAATACAAAGTTGTATCCCATCTGAAGAATAGAAGCCAACAGATCAATCCTTGTCCACATCATCTTTAAGTAGTTTGGGGTCATGAAGAAAGCCTCATTTGTAAAATTGTCTCCTCTACTTCTTAGATCATAACAATGAGGATGTGAAGCTAAGCAGCGAGCATATGCCTTATCGTCCAAGCATATTATTACCAAGTGATTCAAAAGCCACTGTGTTTGGTTCCCAATCCGAAAACTATGGAGAAAGAGATCTAGTACGGAATTTGGTTCTGCCCATGCGTCATTTAGAGTTGTCAATATAACAGTTCGGTCCTTCATTGATGCATTTTTTAGAACTCCATCCAACATAAGATCACCCACTTCCTGAGTTTGGTTGGAGGGGTGGAAAAGTGGGAGAATGGAAAATTCTTTTGTTTAGTTGGAGAGAAAAAGGGAAGGATGGAAAATGTAATTTATATAAATTGACTATTATACCCTTGTTACATAATATGTAAGAAATAGATTTATTTGTACTCATTAAATAATATAAAATTTACCACATCATACATATAAATTTTTATTATTATAATGTAAAAATTACAATAGTGTACATATAAATTTAATTGGGCAAAAGATTTTGTATCAACTTGATCAGGTCACGTTGAAAAAAAAAAAAAAAAAAAAAGTGAGAGAAGAGAACCTGGACGTTGGTGTGCTATGAAGGTAAGGATGAGAAGAGGCAAAAGTGATAAGGATGAGAAGAGAAAGTCATCAGGTCATGAATGAGGGGTAGGTGAGGGTATTTGTGTAAAAGTGCTTTCACAGCACTTTTCTCTCCACATTTTCCTCATGATTTGGGAGGATTAAAAAAGTGGGCCCAGGGGAGAAAAATTTCTCCCCTGTTTTCTGTCTCTCCTATTTTCCTTCCCCAACCAATCAGTGGAAAACAGTATTTTCCACCCTATTTTCCTCACCCTATTTTCCTCTCCCTAATTTCCATCCTCCCTGTTTTCACCCCAACCAAACACACCCTAAATGTTGTTACATGAGGTTCATGTGAGTTTCAGTCAATAATAGCTCATGAAAAGTAGTCTTAGGGATCAACCTCAATGAGCTATAAGGAAGAATAAGCCCTTCTCCTTAACAACCAACCACTAGACTGCTACATAGTTTGTTGCCTAGAACTAGAAATTAAAACAATTTATTCTAAAATGAGTGGATATTTCAAGTTTTCAACCAAAAAAAAAAAAAAACACAAGCATACTTTGTTGTTTTATATATATAAAAAATCAATAGTTTTGATACTTTTTAGGGATCTTGATATAATTTATTCTAATAATTTCTTTGTATAATAGCTAATGCCATGTGAGTTCCAGTTAGCTCAATTGGTAAAGTCTCTGATGGTTGTATAAGAGATTTGAGGTTCAATTTCCGCCTACACCAAAAACTGATTGGTGTCTTGGTCTGATGATAAAGAGTTATCATTAGGAGCGGATTTCTTAAGTTGAAACTCTCTCTCAAAAAAAAAAAAAAAAATGCTAATGCCGTATAACGTCAGAGTTTTGATGAAGCAACATATGTTGGCTTGCAATGACCTCCCACGCTTTTAAGTTCTTTGTCCAGCACATTAATCTTAGTTTTAAAAGATTAATAGTTTTGCATTTAATTTTATCACTATTTATTTAATAACCTTTGCTAAATTTATTTGTGTTCAAGAATTATTCTTTTACAATATTACATGTGAATGTGAAATTTGTAAATTTATGTCAAAAATAATTTTATTTTTAATTAAAATGATTTTTTTTGAAATATTACCACGCACAATTTTTTAATGCTTGTTTATATTTTATTATTTTCTATTCACTTTATAAAAATATGGAAAATTCATTTTTAAAGTTGTTTAAATTGCTTTATATTTTTTGGGGGGTAAATTTCCATATTTTTTTTATACATTTTCCTTAATTAAATAAAGTGTAAAGTGAATAAGTTAGAAAAAAAAAAAAAATAGACTAGTTTTTGAGGAGGTCAATTATAAAAATTGTAGACTTTTGATGATTCACAGCTGGAGTCCTTATTAGTATTTGTATTGGTTTGCTGACATTGTTTTTTTGCTAATTGCTAATAAATATTAAATAAACAAAAAATGCTTAGCTAGGAAACAGTAAAATACAATCAGACAATTCCATTGGTCCGTTTCAAAAGCACTTTCCTCTTTTTTTGATAATTGATATTCACTCCCTCAGTGAGTCTACACTCTACTCTACGCTCGAATACTGAAAAAGGGTGATAGAAAATGAAAATTGATGTCTCTTAAAATTCCTATACACGTTTTTATCTTTAAAATTCCTGTTAAACCTTTTTTCACTAATACTACAACCCTTGTTAATTTTTTCAAGTCCGTCTATAACAAATTTATGAAAAATCAATGCTTCTTTTCTTCTATCTATGTTTTAGTTTTTTACTTAAATATCAACATTTTATTATAATCTTGAACTTTCTTTTTCTTTAGTCTATTAATATTTTTCTGTAATTTTTATTATTTATTAAATCTTGATGTTATACTCCATTTAATAATTAATTTTAAATTATACAAATATGACATTATAAATAATTTTGGTTTTCGAGATAAGTAGTATATTAAACATCATTTAATTCAATAACTTGTTATTAATATTTTGATTGTTATATATATACCATTTATAAGAATATTCCCGTCTTTGGACTGAACTTACAAAACTTAGGTACAGTGCCTTAAGCGTTATTTTTAAGTTCTCCTCTTAAAATTCAGTCATGTGACTACTTAACTAAAAAATACACTTCCATCCCATGATAAAAAATCCACATGGCAGAATCTTAAGAGGGGAATCTAAGAAATAACACCTAAGTACTGTACCTAAGTTTTGCCCATTTATAAATACCCTTAAACTTTATGTTTAACCAGGAAAAAACTTGAGGACAACCAAATAAAAATATATCTCCAACTCCACCTAAAATGTCTACAAAATAAGACATTCTCCTTCCTATAAAATAAAAAAAAAAAAAAAAAGAAGAAGAAGGACACTCTCCTACTAATCTATGTCTTCAAAACAAACTTATCCAAACAAATTTTTAAAAATAGTCTCATCGCATGCTCTTTAAAATACCTACAAAATAAGACATTCTTTACTAATTTATACCAAACTTGTAAGTATTTTATATTCTACATATATTTTTATTTTGTACATTAGCAAGACACATATTCACTTTCTTCGTTAAATAAACCTTGGTTTTGTTCATAAAAAATTAAAAGATTAGGTATTGCCACAAAATTACAAAACTCTTCTCATCAAAAAAAAAAAAAAACTCTTAGACTTCCACATTTATTGTGAGACCATAATAACAGCAGGAACTTTTTATATATCAAGAAATTAATAGCCGGCTTTAGTTTGGAGATAAGCATTGTTCTTATTGATAAGAAGGAAAAAATTGAAGGGAAAGGAGAAAAAAACTGAAAAGGAATGAAGTTGTATTCATCCCTTCTTTTAATTGGTGAGTAAATCACATTTATTGTAAGTTTATCATAACAGCTGGACCCAATTATTAATTGGAAGGAGGAGCTTAATTTGATGGGAAAGGAGAAAAAACTGGAAAATAAAGAGTAGTATTCATCCCATTCTGGGGTACATACTATATATATATAATTGTTTGGTTGAGATATGGGCAAAATGTAGAGATTTTTCTTTTTCTTTTTCTTTTTCTTTTTGAAAGAGGGAAAATAAAGAGTTTGGCAAGATATAAAATCACACCATTGTCCCTTCTCCTTTTTTTTTTTTCCCCTCAAGAGCAGGAAGACCTGATTCTCTAAAAAAAATAAATTAAAATAAAAGAATAAAGAAGAACAAGGAGAAAGATCTGAAAAGATACAGAATATACCTTAATGAAAGTTCTTGTAATACCCAAAAAGCCCTTACTTAAAAAAATGGACAGCTAAGAAAAACACTTTTCTATTTGTCCTTTTTTTTAATTTTTTATAAGAGTTTGAAACTCACCTGGATCCCACTTGTTTTAACAATTAACTTATTATTTATAAATTAAAATTTTCTTCTTGGACAAATCAAATGTATGTCTCTCTCACATCATAAATCGTGTTTCTCGGTTTCTCCCATATTTCTAGATATGAACAGCTTTCCTAATTTCACGTAAGGATTTTCCACAGCCAAAAAATAAAAATTTAAAAGGATTTCACTTTTACGATTTGGAGAACCAAAAAAAAAAAGAGTAAATTAATAAAACTAAGATAAGACTTACAGTGATACTTATATTTATACCGTTTTACATGGTATATATAATCGACTTACCCACCAAAGAAAAAAAGTATATATAATCGTTGGACAATCTTCTAATCATATTAGTGTACTGTTTGATTTTGATTCTATGAGTTCTATGAGTTGATTAAATCCTGTTCAGCCCAAAAAAAAAAAAAAAAAAAAAAAAGAGTTGATTAGACTCGGTGCCTTTTGTCCCTCATCCACTATTTTTTGTCACCGTTCAATGTTCTGTCTGTACTAATGAAGGAATATTTGTGTCCTCAAAACAGAGAGAGAAATGAAGATAAAAGAGCAGAGTCTTTAATGGTGTCAACCTATTCCGTGGTTTCAAATAATTCACGGAATAGAAAAATTAAACCCAGCTAATATTACACAGAATACTAGTGCTAAAAAAAAAACAAAACAAAAAATGAAAATGAAACATATTCTTTTTTTTTTTGTCGGAGCATGTAATTTACGTAGTATAAATAAAGAGTCTTATAGCTTAATTTGTAACGTGTTAATCTTAAATCTTTTCTTCCAAACAATTGAATTTATCCAAAAAAAAAAAAAAATTGGATAGCATAGGTAGCAAAGAGTAATTAAGTAATAACAAACATACATAGATAGATTGAGAAAGAAAAGGGAACTCACTGACGATGACGATAACGATGCAGCAGAAGGAGGAGGAGGATGGAAATAATAAGAGGTAGGCAGAAAGCTGGCAAAAGGATTGGCGTTGTTGTGAATAACAAAGGCTAAAACTGCTATTCCCATGAATAAAAGCGTGACCTTAACAACCCGCCGGACGACATGATTGTTGTTTCCCGAAATCAATGGCTTGTCTTCGTTTAAGCCCTCCGCCGAATTGCTCATAGTCATTGCTTATGTTATGTGATGTGATTTTGATTCCTTGGACCAGCAACGTGTCCGGTGGGTGCTTTTTATATTGCTCAAGTCAATTCTTTATATGAGTCAATTCTTTTAGTTCTTATAGCCTAAGTTAAGTTAGTTAACCCTCTGCCTATTTTACTTATCTTCTGTTTCTTCTAATCCTTCCAATTAGGAAAATTATTGAATATTGGGCTCACTTGGTAATGTTGTTCTAGTAACGTTATTTGTATTTTTTGAAAATATTTGTAGATGAAAAAGTGTGTAAAAATACATGTAATACTGTATTGTTTAAAAACTGAAAATTGTTGTTTAAATGCATGTATCAAACGAGCCCTAAAATTTTGTAACATCGTCTCACATATGACTAGGTCCACTTTCATTTATGAGGGGCATTAAATTATATGCATTTTTCAATAAATAACCCTCACTTTAATGATAAGTCTTAGTACTATAAATTTAATAGATATGACCTATCATTTATTATTATGGTCCCGTTTAAAGGCTATTCTTATGATATTTGTTATTTTGTTTTTATGAACCTATGGCATTTGTTAATTGATCAAAAGTTTTAATACCATTTTTATGAAAAATATAAAAAGTTATTAAAAAATATCAATTACCTTAAAAAGTTTTTTAAAATATTTGTCCTTAAAGCATCATTTAACTTATTCCTTATTATTATTATTATTATGTGATAATAAAAAAATAGTACTTTCTAATGTAATATATATTGAAGAGTGATGCTCAAATGTAATAAATATTGAAGAGTAATGTTAGAAATACTATAGGTAGCTTACAATGTAATGTGTCACCAATCAACAAAAAAAAAAAAAGTCAAACATTCATTTATTAAAGAGAAGTGATACGTTCACAACCTTTTTACAACAAATTACAGGTGGTTAGTTATTATTAGTTGTAATTTGAACCTATCATTGAAATTACTTTTTTACCCCTCCAATAACAACTCATAACAATATGCCACTTAATATTTGTTGCGAAAACATTGTAAATATAGGATTTCTCTTTATTAAATAGTTGATATTTATCAATCACATTCATATTCATATCAGTTTATAAGTTTAATGTTGTAAATTTGGTAATAACTTAAACATTTTCCAATATTTTGAGAGAGAGATAGAGAGAGAGAGAGAGAGAGATAGATGCAAGTTGAAAATAATAGTAAGAATTTGAGAAGACTTCCTCAGTTTTCGGTTACTTCGTCAATTGATGCTTGGAGTTTGCTAAATTAATTAATTAGATAATGGTTTCGTATTAAATAAATATTATAATAAGTGGATAATTGACATCAATTAACATTATTATGGTCCCTGATGTATATCTGGAGAAGTGAAAATGGGGAATTGGAAGTCTCATTCGGGGAGGGCTATGCCTATGCCTAAGACTAAGATGAAGGGAGTTTTCATTTGATTGGTAGCCAGGGCGAAGACTACAAGAACTAAAAATACTTAAATATATACATGATGCGGGGATTATATGCGTGTTGGAGTTGGAGGACTAATTGCCAATTGGTGCGACTCAATCAAATCAAATGCCAAAAAATAAAAAATAAAAAATAAATAATTTGCTCCAATGGTGGACGCTTACAAAGTCTTGCTGCTTATCCAATAGTAGTAACGTAAAAACTTTTCGTATATAGTCTTTTCTACTTTATGAGACATTTTATTCAAACCACATTCATGCCCTCCTGGAAATTCACTATGACAACTACTCATCAGTACCTCCTATTCAAATAATTATAATTAGATATTGCCGATCCATACTTGTCGATCATCTTGTCATTCTTGGCCTTGGGATATCCGATATCCTCCCATTCTTGCTCTTCATCATCTTCTCATTGTTCGCATTATATGCCTAACATCATCAACCTCACATCCATTATACCCCTTCTTCATGCTTTTTAGTTTACTATTATTTCTACTTCTTTATTGGTATAGTAGTCTACCAAACCTTTTCATGTTGCTCTCTTTCACTTGTAATTCTTTATTTGATTAACAAGTAACAACAATTAATCAACTAATTCTGTTTGATTAAAGATTAACAACATACTCTTTGGTTAACAAATAATTGATTACTATATAGTAACAAATAATTCTCCATTCCTATAATTGGATGTGATTTATTTTTGAGAAACTTATTTTTGAAGCATGTCATTTTGACTGAGAATAAAAGTTGTAGCAAAGTCAATGTCATGTGACGTAAAATGGTGCAAAGTAATACAATTCAGTAAATTTAAAGGCACTATTTTTCACAACTACTCATATAATTTATTGTAATTTTTTTTTAGAAGAATATTATCAATTGTAATTCATGCATAATAAAAGTGATATCCATGATAGATTCAAGAAAAAAAAAAGTGATGTTGTTTAAACCCCAATAAATCATTTCAACCATTGTGAAAAATGTTATCCTTGGCATTACATGGCACAATGATCAACACAATATGTGAAGCCCAACAATCCATAAAATAAGCCTTGGTCCACTTCTCAAGCCAATTTTCAGGCTAGAGCCCCAAAGTAGTGTATGTTATTCATCTTCTGGCATACGCTAGTGTTCGGGTGGTAAACGCCAATAAGGGACCGAACCGTTCTACTTCTATGTTATGAATAAAATGTGGATATGCAATTATACTAATGAAAGTATCTTGGAAAACTTTTTTGTTGTTAAATATGGAAATATTGCATAAACTAACCAACGGTGCCTCAGGCACATTAGAACATAATCTGTTGCAATACAAGATCAAATTGCAAAAACAGAATGACAACAAGAAGGAGCATCATAGCGAAAAACGCCACTAGTTAGATGAACCCCCTCCCCTATTCTAGCTAAAGTGTCCGCACAAAAGTTTGCTTCCCTGAAGTAGTGAAGCAGCCAAACCTGAGGCAACTACAATAGAAGATCGATGCAGTCATTAACAAGGGCAAACAGGTCCCCATTAGAATCAATGTTGCTTGAAAATAAGGAAATTGATGGGGTTGCATCAAGCTCAAGTTCCAGAGTCTGAGCCTGATTCTCAATGCACAAAGATAAGCCTTCTCTTAAGGCCCATAGTTTGGCTACAATGCTAGAGGCAACAGCAATGGGTTTAGCAAACCCCACCACCCACTGCCCCTCATAGTTTTTTATTAGACCCCCACAACAGGCCATTGGATCCCATCACGAAGCCATCTGTGTATTGTTTAAGCCAATATGAGGCTAGTTTATTCCATTTAACTTTGTTGAATGTTTTCCCCAACATCTACAGCACAATACATATACTCTTTAACTTGCATATTAATAGGAACAACCAAGTTGGGATTAGCTGCTTGTTGCTTGAAGGTTTTTCAATCCCACTGTAACCACAAGTTCTAGATTCCAAAAAGGAAAAAAAGAATTCCAAGGATGGTCTTTAGTAAACACGAGCGAGCACAAGGCAGTGCACTCATAGACATATTAAGTTGAATGATTGATGTGACATGATATTGGCCACCATAATCTAGAAGACTAGTTTCACTGGGTAATGTGGGTGTCTAACCATGTAATAGAACATTTTGTACAATATAACTAGGGCCAAAACCATGTAATTTTTAGATTGTATCTAAGACCAATGCCTTGTAAACTCTTGATATAGGGGGAAAATGTGAGACTGTCATTCTAGGAGTCACCAAGGTGACTCAACCTATTCATGTCGGTTTGACCCAATTAAGAAATTTAGTGGGCTAGGGGCATGATCTCTCACAATTACACACATGGGCTTCATTTGTGGGTTGTTTCTCTTGGCTTTGACACATGGGTTGAAGCTCTTGTAGTAGGCCCAGCTCTTTGGACTTGTTTTGAATTACACATGTTGATGTGGTTTCTTGGGCCTTTGCAATAATTTTTCAAAGGTTTTTTTTAATGAAATGAGATAGTTGTCATGGGATTTAACCATGTGCTTTGTCATGGGCTTTTAACCATGGGCTTAGGAAATAATTTTCTATGGGCTTTTGATATAAATTGAGATTATGGACCTAGTTTTGGGCTTGGCCTAATAGTGAGATAAAATGAGGTAGAGATTGGGGATTTTGGACTTTTTTGTAATGATGGGTTTTCGGCCCAATTCTGTAGTGAAGTATGAGATAATTTTTAGCGGCCCAAAATAATTTATGAAGGGTATTTATGTATTTTTAGTGATTAGGTAAATGAGATCCAATGAGGTTGGGAAATGTGGCACATGGGAAAAATTGTCTCTCAACACTCCCAAGATAACTAAAAATAAATAAAAACTCTCTATTCTTGGAAACAAATGATAAAGAATTACCTATGGCTTCACTTAATTAGTGGCTTTATTTTCATTGAAGTTCCTCCTTTTATCATTCATATAAAAGTGAAGAGTGCATATTATATCTATATGTGGTGTAAAACCCCTATTTTACACCCTCCAATTACATCGTGCCACATCAATTTAATACAAATTAAAGAATAATCCTTACCATACACAATCAGCATATTTCTTTTTACCAAAATCATATCTTCCTCAGCCACTCAAACGTCCAAGCCATTTAAGTCACCGCCCCAAGCTACCAACGACCTCGCTCGGCCACTGGATTCACCTTCTCCTTTGCCTCTTTCCCCTTTTATCTCCGAGTTGGACTGAGTGGAGTCCATCTAAGTCTCCCTGCTCGGATCCGATTCAACAACTAGATCTGTGTCCTTCAAAATCTATTTTTCCTTCACTCTCACTTTCTTAGAGAAAGGGAAAGGATTGAATGAGAAGGAAAATTTGGGAAGAGAGAGAGAGACAGACAGACTAAAAGTGACATCTATGGGCTATGGTAAAAAGCTCAAAGAGAGAGAGAGAGAGAGAGAGAGAGAGAGAGAGAGAGAGAGTTTTAGAAGAATTTAGGTTAGGGGTGGGGCAAAGCTTGGTGCCAGGAAAGCCAAAGGCTATCGATGATGGACAGAGCAAGGTGGTTGGTCGGATCCATGAGAGAGAGCAAGAAGCAGATTTGTGATTTAGTGTGTTTGTAAGGACTAATGTGTGGCACTACCTATTTTGCAACTTATAAAATGCTAATGTGCCATGTTAAGATTGGACTTGATTGAATTTAAACTCAAAAGGGAAACTGCATTTAATGGAGAAATTAGGTGAGAGGGCCTTTGGACATAGTGGCGCATTGGTGGAGCTAGGGAGGGGCCAAGGCCCCCCCCCCCTAACTTTTTGAATTTTCCATTAATAGTAGCATGTGTAGGTTATTAAATCAAAATTTTAAATAAAAAAATTTTTATCCCCCCCCCCCAAAATTGTGGAATTTGATCTCTAAATATATAAAATTTACCATAAATATTTATAATCATTAATTAACCCATCAAAATTTTGAAGTAATCTAGAAAAACCCAAAAACATAAATTGCTACAAAAAAACCCAATAAAAAAATATACCCATCAAATAGCCCATCCCTCAACCCGTGGCTCTCCAAATACTAACAAAATCCAATTATCCTTAAACACATTCCAAATCACTAGAGATTAACCAAAAAAAAGGAAAAAAAAAACAAATCTTTCTACATTATTGTGTGGGAAAATTCTAGTGCCACATAATTGTACAAAACTTTGGGCACAACTCACCACATGGCAAGTTATGTGTAGTAGAGGTGTGGACCCATATGGACTCACCACCACACCTCTACCATTCACAACTCGCCACGTGGCGAGTTGTGGCCAAAATTGTGTACAATTATGTGGTCCTAGCATTGCTCTAATGTGTGTGTGATGTGCACTTGCCTCTTACGCCACCAGTTGTCTCGCCATGAGTCCTTGGTTGTCCGCTTAGCTTCAACCTCCTACTCTAGTCTAGATCGGCAACCTCTGGTATATCTCTCTCGTTGTTTATCTAGTTACTGTTACTGCTAAAGACTAAAAGAACTTCAATTTACTTTCTAGATTCCAGTTTAGAATAGAACCAATCAAAGAAATTTAAAGATTAAAGTAGTCTACTCTCTATTAGAGCACCCACAGCAGATGTGCCATATGTGCCAAATGCTAAATAGTTGGCACATTTGGCACACCAAACACCATTTTACCCCATTTATCAGATTTGTCATATCTCATATGTTTTGCAACATGCTACAGTAGAGTCACAAATTTGCCACAGTACGAAACGCGTGTGGCATATGATTTATTCTTTTTTTATTCCTCTTTCTCTCTCATCTCTCCGTCAGTCTCACCTGGTAAACCCCAATCCTGTCCTCTCTCTCTCTCACCCCAATCCTCTCCTTTCAAACCCCAACCCTCACTGCTCTTCCACGCTCACGCCGACGATCACTTCCACGCCGATGCTGACGCCGATCTCTCTCTAGCAATGGTTTTTCTTTTTTTTCTTTTTTTTTCTTTTTTTTTTTTTTTTTGGCTGTGGTTTGATGGGTTCGGTTTCGACGGAGGTGGGTGGGTTCGGATGGGCTAGGCTATGGGTCGGCGATGTCGGTGTGGGAGTAATGTCGGTGTGGGTCAGCAATGAAGATGCTGGGTTTGGAGTCTGGGTTGACTTGGATTATGAAGGTTTTGGGTTTGGAAGTGGGTGTGGAGGCCGTGGGTTTATCGGGGTTTGTGGTTGAGGTGGGGCTTCCGATTTGGTGTTGGTGGGCTATGGGTTGTGGGTCAAGGTTTTGGGTCGGCGGCATTGTGGGTCAAGGTTGGTTACAGCAGCGTTGTGGGTTTTGGTCCGATGGTTACTTGAGTTTGTTTGTTGATGGATTGGTTGGGTTGGGGTTTTGGGTCGGTGATTGGTTGAGGCAGTTGATGGGTGGCGGAGGATTTGGCCAGGGTTTGGCTGGATTTGTTTGGGTTGGGGTTTGGCTAGGATTTGTTTGGGTCGTGAAGGATTTGGCTGGGATTTGATAGGTTGTTTGGGTTGGGGTTATGGTTATGGTTGTTTGTTGTGAAATTTGGCTAGATTTGTTTGGGTTTGCTTTGAGTTGTGTTTTTGGTTGTGGAGGATGTGGTGGTTGTGTGGTGGTGGCTGTTGGTTGTTGGCAATAGTGTGATGGCTGTTGATTGTGTTGATGAGTTGTAAATATTATTTTAATGTGTAATAAATATTATTTTAATGTATAGAATTGAATGATAAAACATCTGATAAATGGGATGTTGTAAAATGATGTGGTAAAATAATAAAGTAGGCATTTGGTGTGGTAAAATTGCATAATTTTTGCAACAGCTGCTACGGATGCTCTTACTGTGTGTTGTTTATAATAAAAAGAAAGTATATTGTGTGCTATGTGTTGTACAGTTGTATTGTTGTTATTATTTTACTGGTACTTGTTTTTAAAAGTTTTTTGAATTTTACGACATGTGGTTTAGTGGCTGTCTTTCTAAGAGCACTAGTATCAAATGTGCCAAATGCCAAATATTTGGCATTTGGCACACCAAACACTAAAAAAGCTCTCTCATCAGATGTTTCAAATTCTAAAACATTTAGCATGGTGAATAGTATCGTTTCAAATTCGGAACGGTATTGTTCATAAATTATAAAATTTTATTTATTTTTATTATATTCTCTCTTCTCTCCTAACCTATTATTCATAATAAAAAGTACAATTTTTATTGTTTTGTATTGGGATGAGTTTTAAATAAATATTATTTTAATGTGTTGTATATATTATTTTAATGTATAGAATTGAAAAATAGAACATGTGATGTATGGTGTATTATAAAATGATGTGCTAAAATAATAAAGTAGGCTTTTTGATGTGTTATAACATACTTTTGCAACAGCTGATTTTGATGCTCTAATTGTTATAGCGATGTTTATTATACATTTATTTCACTTATCTAAATAGTATTTTACAGCTATTCTTCACTCAATTGTTTGATCACCATATCAGTTGTGACTCTGATATGGTGATCAAGACCCCATCAGTGAGGAGGAATCTCTTTCACCATTTGGCCATATCCTTGCTTCAGCCAAAGCCAATACAGATGCCAATTGTAGTATTGCTTTCTCTCATGTCTGAAGAATTGGTAATTCTGTTACTCACAACCTAACTAAACATGCTCAACATGTTAGAGGTTTTTTGTGTAGATATAGGATGTTTCTCTACACCTTTATTCTATACCCTTAGTCAATTACGGTTAATTTTCTTTAATGAAATTCAAAGCTTTCATTCTCAAAAAAAAAAAAAAAAAGTTTTCTTTTTTTATTTTGCTTTATTACTAGCTTACAAATTTCAATACTTAAGCGTCAAAGTATGAGTAATTTGCGGAGGAAACCATTCGCAACAAATGCTAAAACATTAGATTTTTTTCAATTAGATGCAAAAACTTTAAATGTTGAACCTTTAAGAAAGGTTATATATATAATGAAAAAGGTCCAAGATGTTAAGATATTGTTTCCTTAGAACATGATATGAAAATATAGGTTAATCAACATGATAAAGTCCAACCAGTTGTATTTGTGAAGCAAAAGGTTAACCCCATGAAAGATTGGTTCCTTTACCATGTTAGGCTCTTTGTATTCATCATCATGTTCTCTCTCCTCAAATTATTCGCCTGCTGTCACATCTGTTTGCATCTTAAACTAGGCAAGATTATTATTATTATTATATAGCACGTAAGTATCATCTAAAATTTAGAAGTAATCTATTGGAGGAACGATCCATGGACTGTACAATTGGCCACCCCATTACATTGCAGGCAAAGCGTTGAATAAGCAATGAACTTGTCTCATATGGAAACAAGACACATTATTATTATTATTATTATAATATTATAAAGAGACCTTTACAAATTGATCGAGGAATTTAAATGACCATTCTTGTCACTTCATTTATGTGAATGAAAATCAAACTTCCTTAGGACGTAATAAGAGACAAAGAGAGAACCAAGAATGAAGCACCACCAGCTCCAAGGGCAGCGTGCTTGTGGCTGGCCAAGCTGCTTCTGGTCTTCATTCCTGTGAATGAAAATCTGTTTTCAGTTTATGAAGATGGGCATATATAATGCTGAGACCATTTTGGTTTCAGCTAGATCATCTATGTAATTTGATGGGTTTTAATATTATATCAAACTCAGTTTAAGTCATATATGAACTATCAGGCACTCAGTTCAATGGCCGTGGGATTGTTATCATATATATATATATATATATATATATATTTAAAGTTACCCGTCTTGCTTTGGTGTTGGCTGAGGTTTAGATATCACTGCTGGTGTTGGTTGTTGGAGTCCAGTTCTTGCCGCTGGTGCTGATTGTTTGGGTGTAGTTATTGCCGCTGGTGTTGGTTGTTGGGGTACTTCACTCGGGATGGGCACATTGCTTGCCTGTGACAAATTAAATATTACTTCATCAATTGTCTATGATTTGAATATGTCCAAAATAAATTTCAAAACTAACTCACCAGATTCCTGAATTGGAGATTGTAAAACATGTGAATGTATCTTTGTTTAGCTAGCTTTTGTTCCTTGTTCAATTGCCTCCAAAATCCATAGATTGCTCCCATGTTCAACACCTTGTTTGCATAAATTTTCCATGTATAGCTGCAAGGCAAAAGTAACCAGATATAGAAAATGAAAACTCACCAGCAGGTTCTCTATATCCAGGCATAATATAATTACCATTCATATATACGCTGCAGTCCAGCTTTTGACATCTTGTTCCAATATTCTGCATCCGTCTTGCATTTTTCAAAAAAATCAGCAATCTTATTGCTGGATTCATCACCATTGTTGGGGTCAATATGAAAGCCTGAGATCCCATCAATAATAATTTCTGCTGGGCCTCCTTGATTTGTTGCAAATGCGGGTAATCCACAGTTCATTGCCTCGATGACTGTAAGACCAAAAGCTTCATAGAGTGCAGGCTGCACAAAAGCACCCTTTGTATCTGCAATACAGCGGTACAGCTCTCCATTGCGATATCTGTCAGTTTGAGCTGCTATCCATCTGATCTGGCCCTTAAGTTGGTATTTCTCTATCAAGGCATGCATCTTTTTTATTTCTGCAATTTCTTCTCTATCCTTCGATTTCGTTGGATCAAAAAATCCTGCTACAATCACAAGATTTACCAAACTTCTCAGCCTTTTGTTCTTTCCATACCATTCAGTTAATCCCGAAATGTTTTTCACTGTATCAAGTCGTGCCATTGAAAAGATGATTGGTTTCTTCCTGTCTGCCAAATATCCTCTGTTCCAGGCATATTTTAGTTTCAATATTAGACTATTGTAATAATACTGGTTATAGTGATGTGATGCGCATAAGATAAAAGGAACCGAGGTTTACATGTGCTCATTGTTATCCTCCTTACTGTACAGCAGTTCTTCAATGGCAGGGTGAAAAGAGGTTATCCGACTTTGTCTCTCCGAGTAGGGGAAGTATACAGATTGATCAGCCCCAGGGGCGGCGATGTTGAACTTTGGATCAAAGACATTGATGCCTGAGACCACCCGATAAAGTCCGGGCATGGAAAATGCTTCATGGCTTTCATATTGTCCGGGCCTATCCTTGCTGAAGAATAAACATTTCTTGAGTTAAAAACATAACAGTCACAGTAGTACTTAGCCGTGTGTTTATATTCAAGATAGTAATATGAAAGTCTCACCTTCCTGCAATTTCTTGATATGTGCTTGTTATGATGAAATCAGTTGCGTTCATTGAGATTATGTCAGCCGTGAACTGACATGAAAAGTGGTACTTGGTTTCCAATTCCTTCCATTTGGCATCTGAATCTTCATACTTGGTTTTTTCCAGGGCATGAGCAATAGTTCCCTGGGTTTTGAACATGTCAAAGTTCAGATTTAGTGTAAGACATGCCACAAGACACTTAAAGTAAGGCATAAATGAATCAAAAGTTCAAACTTGATCTAGTGTTTCTAAACTAGACAAGGTTATGTTTGTTTAATTTATATATAGAAGATAAAATCTGCAAAATAAAATCAAACAAAAGATGGACTAAACCTGAGTAATTCCAAGTTTGCTAGCCATCAATGATGCAACCAAGTTTCCATCACTGTAGTTCCCAATAATGAGATCCGGTTTGCGTTCCATGTGTTCAAGGATCTTAGCAGTAGCATCCTAGTGATGAGATGAAAAGGGAGAGAAGACAAGAATAAGAAATTTTATTTGGAAAATAAAAGTTTGATGGAATAAACGATAGATTGATTGCAAATATGCCTCGGCAAATCTCTCAAGGTAAGGGTAAATATCAAAACGGGAAACCCATTGGCGGAGAACCCCATTCTCTGTCTTAAATGGGACTCTAAGGATGTGAGAGTGCTTAGTGTTGACAATAGGCTCCAACTCCTGGTTGCACTTTGTCCCTCGAGCATCTGGTATTAGCCTTGTTACCTGTAAAATAATAAAAGATAAGAAAATTTAACACTAAACTAAAATTTGATCCTTTCATCAAATTAATGATTACAATCATTTGTAATTGTTAATAGCTTACCACAAGAATCTGAGGTTTCACAACAAGGCCTTGCTGCTTAATTCTGAGAAGCAATTCTTCCTCTAAAGACCTTACTTGATCAAGAATATAAACCACCTATTTTAAATTAACAGCAACATAATAACCTTAGTCAAGGTTTTACCTTTACAAGATTTTAAACTTAATAATACATTAGCATTGTTATGAATAATGATGATTGGATGCATTATAAACCTGGCCCCCAGTATCCGGCAATCCGAGGACATCTGACTGCCCAAAGTAGCCATGAGGAGAGAAGATTACAACATTGAATATGGTGGGCAGCCTGCTAAAGAGTAACTCCAATTTTGCTGGGTCCGGTGCTTGGAGTACCTCAGAAAGTAGCCTTATTGTCTCTTTAACCCTTTCTGCTGTATTCCCCCATCCTTTCTCAAATCCCCAATCTTTAAACCTGATAGAAAAAAGTTTACTATCCAATGTCAACCTATCCATGGAATTTTTTTTTTTTTTGGGGGGGGGGGGAGGTGGAACAAAAAAAAAAAAAAAAAAAAAAACCAGAAATGACAGTGACCTCTGCTCAAAATTCTGATATGGTGTGTCTTTCGGGAATGTGGAGACGAATAATTCAGCTTTAACCAGGGCATTTTGAAGCTTAGCCACTGTATCCAGATTTGCATTTAAAATAAGATTCTGCAAAATTGGAACAGCATGCATAATCACGGT
This sequence comes from Notholithocarpus densiflorus, assembly GCA_030021035.2. Lineage (NCBI taxonomy): Eukaryota > Viridiplantae > Streptophyta > Magnoliopsida > Fagales > Fagaceae > Notholithocarpus > Notholithocarpus densiflorus. Next base: position 17,955 of record JARYZH020000066.1, on the reverse strand, counting down.
TTAGTTTCTATTACAATCTTTTCCACAAATACGTAATATATTGCTTTCCATCATATATTTTCTCTGTGAGTGCATATATGTGTGCTATGTTTGTACCTCTCCATGATGATTTAAAGCTTGTAAGTACTCTAGCAACAACTTTTTGGAACCGCACTTCCCATGTAGCCTTGAGGTCATGAACGTCGAGATGAAGTTGGCCCCATTTCCGATAGAGGAGGAAAGGGTCATTCGGGGAGTGGAGAAGTCAATGGCTCCAAAATCTATTTCCAATGCATTTTCATCGTTCGCCCTGCACATCAAATTAATCACGTTCTAAAATATTTTGAGCAACAACATGGTATACCATTTTGTTCATATATATATATATATATAATGTTAATGTGTATGTGGGCTTTAGACCCACCTTGTTTACTTGTATAGCACATTTACTTGTACTGTACACTCTGCCTTCTATATAAAGGCATTTATGTATATTCTATTACTTGAGAAATACAATACACTTATTCAATATTTCTAACGTATAAATTTAAGACTATACTTTTGACTGATTCGAACTTACGAATATAATCACTCAACCATTTTTCTAACAATTAATTACCAGTTCTCATCGAAGATGGTTTCTTTAAATTTCAAGTATTCCGAAGCAGAGATAGAATCCACTGTGAGATCGTTGGCGTTCACCTTAACGAATTCCCAGAATCCAGGATTAGGTCTCACAGCTAAAGCTACATATGGCGGAACGACAGCTGCCTCCTGCATATAGATGAAAAAAAGTTAGACCCTGTTGGCTGTGGTTGAGCGTATGTGCATGAAAGAGAGAGTTGATATAAAAGAAACCTGAGTAGAATTCAGGATGTAACCAAGTAAACCCTCCAACACCTTGCTTCTTTCGTGCTTGTCTTCTATTGATTTCTCCACTTCCTCCATTGTGTGTTGCCGTTTCATTAACCGTTTTCCCATTGCAACAAAACTTTTTTAACACCACAAGGAAATAAAGATCATTTTCTTTTCTTTTTTTTGCATGGTTCAATAATCAATATATACACCCTTTTTTTACCTACCTAGTTGATTTTAACGGTTAATATTGTTATATTTAATATAAATAATGAACATTTTTTTAACAAGATAGAAATTTTACTTTAGCTTAATCCAAGTATATATATATATATATATATAAAGCCCCCTCATGAAAACTTGAATTCCGATCTTTTCCCCACATGGTTGAGATTAAGTAGATATGGTAAAAATATAAAAATAAAAGAGGAAGAAGAAGAAGAGGAAGAAGTTTGTAGCTTACGTAGAATCATATATGAAAGATTACCTAGCAAAACATCTCTTCATATGATAGCGGCTCTGCTTTAATGCATCAGGCATGCTCTCTGCAATAATATCTGATCGCTTGAGGACTTGTTCAGAAGCCATTTTTTGCCAAAACTAAAGAAATACAATATATTCTCTTGAATTCAGAAAGTGGTTTTTGGTTGATGTATTTATAGAGAAGTTATTGTGAGGGAGAGAGTGAAAGATATTAGGTATGGGGAGGAGGAGAAGGAACATTCTTTGGTTCCTTTTGTGGGAAGAAAACACAGAGTGAAAGCACGTAAGGAATATATTTATGCAGCAAATTCAGAGTTGGAGGAGGGAAAGAATTTTTAGGAATTTCTGGTTGTCCTTTGAGATGGATTACACTAAAATTTCGCATTCTTTTCTTCCCATCTCAATTTGTACGCTGTTAAACTTAAATGCCTTCATTTCGCTACGCACTACCCTTTCCCAATATTCAGAGTCATGCATCTTCTCTTCATGTTGTTATACACACTTTTATTCTGGCACGTGAACTCACATGCCCTTTAACCTTTTGCATACGCTTCATTATACGCATGATAATAAATTAATATTCTGCCATAAAAGAAAATTTTTATTTTTTGCTGAGTAGAAAAAAAAATACTAAAAATAATTAAGCAAATTATTAAAAGTTTTGCTAAGTAGAGAGGTTAAATGAAGAGTACTCTATTTTCTTCTCATGGAATTCATCCTATAGCTATGACAAAATCATAGGCTATTACAACTTTGAATAAAATGTTGGCAACACATTAGTCTAGGAACTTGGAATAACACATGCTAGACACCTTTTATTTTGAAACTTTATCAATCAACTCGTTATTTTACGTACTTGACATTTATACATCCGTAAGTCATTTATATTGCATAATGCCATTATTTGTGTTAGAATTTTTTTTTTTTTTTTTTTTTTTTTTTTTTTTTTTTTTGCTTGGGAAGATATTTATATGTATAAATCCAGTTAAGTGGATTCCCAAAAGTTTTATTAAAATATATGGATATGTGAGGCGACTAACAAGAGGGATAGAGAGAGCATCAGCCACTACTTTCTTAGTGATCTGCTAGCATGCAACTTGAAGTAATTTGGGCAAGTATACCCAACTCCACCACTGAAGTGACAAAACTATTGAGATTTGTGTTGTTTCTTACCTACAGGATGAGCAGGCTGCTTGGGTTTGGTGTCACTTAGATCTACCCTTATTCTCCTAGTGGCTAGAACTTCTTCCTTTACTATACTAAGGAAATAAAATTATTTATTTGTTGTAGAACATAAATAAATAATAAAAATTAAATAATTCCTTAAAAATTTTGCTTAAGTAAAAGTTTAAATGAATCAATGGAAGGTTAAAAAGAATAGTACATATTTTCCATTTTAAAAAAATTCTAAGTGTATGGCTCAAATCACTTATTGAAGAGAAATTTGAGGGGGCAAAAATGGAGTAAGTTCATGAGATTGAGACCCACTAGTTACACGTACAACATAGCAACAAAAAAAAAAATATATATATATATATATATATAGAGAGAGAGAGAGAGAGAGAGAGAGAGAGAGTTTCAGTTGTATAGCTAATTAGATATTTGTGTGGTGTATGAAATGACGCATGGCATGATGGCACTAATTAAAAAAATGAGGTGGAATGCTAAATGAAATAATTCTTAAAGAATTAGTCATATAATAAAACCTCATAATGTCGCACATGATATTTATGCTAAAGAAAAACAATGTGTGCTTTTTTGTTGAATAGGAAATTTACTAAAAAAATAATTAATGAAATGGTTAAAAGTTTCCCATTGTCAACTAGTAAGGGTAAAGCTAATGTTTTCTACCTAGCTTTCCATCCTTCCCTATTTTCAACTCAACCAAACATGAGGAGGAATGAGATTTAAAGTTGAATTGAGATCAATCAAGATTCCCCCCTTTGGCTATATAAGTTGTGAGGGTTTTTTTTATTTTTTTTGTTGATAGGTTGTGAGGGGTTTTTTTAGGGTGGTAAATTGCTAAGAGGGAGGACACTTGACCTAGCCATTTTGTTGTGGTTCTAGCTGTTAATGGATGGGAAGGATCTATGTGTGGTTAGAGTTTGACGGGTTCTTCCATTTTGTGTTTGTGAGGTTGACATATCGTGACATTTTATTAGTGTGGTTTGCTCAATAACTAAGTTTTAAAATTTTCCAAATAAATAAAAAAGTAAATTACAACCTTTACGTTGATGTTTAAATTTTTTTTTTTTTTTTTTTTTAAAGCCCTTCACGAGTTAGTCTTTTTTTTTTTTTTTTTTTTAATATTTCCATTCTATCAATTTCTCTTAGTGACGTATCTATTAGATGTTAACTAAACTTGTAATCTCAACTGTTGCTTCAATTAAAATGCACCGTATCATTTAAAAGTTACAAGTCAACAACTAAAAAAAAAAAAATCCCTTTACCCAAAGCATAACATAAAACCAAAAATCAGAAACATCTCCTGTCTCTATGATATATTCCTTTTACTTCTTCTCCTCCTTTCCTCTCTTTCCTTCTCACTCTTTCTTCTCTCACACTCATGATGACACAATTGGTGGCAGAGCCAGAAAATTTTTCTAGGGAGGCCAATTAGATCATTTGAGTATGTGATTCTGGAGTTGAAGTTGACAAAGTACAGTTGTGATACTAAGTAATACTAAAGGAGTCAATATCATATTGCAAATCAGTTCGGTAAAGAAACAAAATATTTCAATATCATTCAATATCGATTTACTATTTTGGAATTATTGCAATATATATAAATATATATATATAATTTTTAATTAGGGCTCAAAATCCTACATTCTTAAATAATACAAGTCCATATACCAACCATGTTTAAACTCATAAGCTTCTCAAAAAAAAAAAAAAAAAAAAAGTTTAAACTCACAACTGCCATGCCCAAGCCACAAGGTCCTATTTTTGCCAATGGAAATTTAAGAAAAATAAAATTATTTGAAGCTCAATCCATTTGCCCATTGAAATAAAAATAAATAAATAAATAAATACAAATGATATGAAGATGAGTAGATCTGGGTTGGAAGTAGGGCATCATAAGTAGAAACTACAAAATCAATGCTTTGTCAGTTGGTCAATCAAAATGCATGGCAACGCCACGCTTCGGAACACAAAAATGAAATAAGAAATAAGCAGACAATAAGACAAAACAAGAAAAATAGAAGTGAACAAGCAAATACGAAGCAACAGCTAGGTAGACCGTGATGGCAATGTGAGCAACTGTGATGACTGACCCATTATTTTTATTTTTTGGTACTGACCTACCTGGTTCAGATTTACTAGCCAAAACATTCGATTTTCGTCAAAAATAATTTGGTATGGACCGGGGTACTATGAGCATTTTTGTACTGGTTGAATGACTAGTAAGATAAATAACCTTGCTAAATGTGGTATGGTATCGACTACCTTGCTAAATACACATTTAGATAATATCTAATGCAAACTATAAAATAGTTCCATTTCAAATGGAGATGGGATGACCCTTATACTTGCGTAAGGGCAACAAGAGAAAGAAGAGGAAAATAATAAAATGAAAAGAGGGGACGGAAATCAAAAACCTTATTATAACATTCATTAGGGTAAACCCAAGTACTTTCCTAGATGCTCTATACAAGAGTGCTCTTCAAAACCCCATCACTCGTGGTTTTGGAGGAACATTATCAAACAAGATAACATAAAACTTAGGGAAGCTAGATGGTTGGTTGGAAGTGGGGTTGACATTCCTCTCAATCACCCTAACTGGTTTAAGTGTCGAGAGCAAAATCTACAGAATCCAAACTTAGTTTTTGGATTTGTTGCTGATCTCATAGACCATTCTAGAGGTATATGGAAATGTGACCTGGTTAAGAAACTTTATCATCAACCTCAATGTGGTGAAATACTGAGAATTCCCATTTCCAAAACAGGGGTTGTCTCGGATAAACTCTTATGAAAACACTCAAGTTCAGGGGAGTATAGTGTAAAGAATGCCTATAACCTACTGCTTAAGGACTATAATCAAAACTCACCCCACCAGAGGTGTGGAACTTAATTTGGAAGGTGAATGTGCCCCATAAAGTTAGTCTTTTTGTATGGAAGCTAATGCGTGACAGTCTCCCTACCTTACTCACCTTAAAAAACAAAGGTATTCCAACCAACAACACATGCCCTATGTGCAAGGAAGAGGAGGAATCTGCTTCCCACTTGTTCTTACACTGTACTTTTGCTAGAGCCTGCTGGCATAGATCTACACTAGCAATTAGATTCTTCTGTGTAGACTTGGATTAGTAATATCCTGAACTACTACAAGAAGTCGGACCAAGATATGATGAAATATACCCAAGCTATTTTCACCTACCTTTAGACTATTTGGAATCACAGGAATCTTGTTATTCATGAAGGCAAGTATCCAAATCCTATGGAAGTTATACTAACTACTCATAATTTAACTTGCAGGTTTCCAGAAGCTTTCAGCAGAACAAGTATGCAGAGAAGAAGATCTGTTCAACCTCATTCTGCAAACTAGAACCTTGGAGGACCTTGGGATTTGTTAATCAAAGTTGCTGGACTTAGGAAAAGGACCAGAAGAGTTGCTCTTGCTTATGAAGCCGTCAATCTTCAAGGACTTGCCATTTTCTTGGGTGGTTCCAGTTGTGTAGAAGCAAATACTAGTGCAGCAACACAAGAAGCATTTGTGGAGGCAGCCTTGGCAGCTAGGAGATTGGGATTCTTCAAAATTTTGTTTCTGTGCAACAACAGTAGTATAGTTCAGGCTTGTAATTCAAAATGTACTACCAGTTGGCAGGAAATGACTATGGTTGCAGACCTTATAGCTTTACAACAACATGGTCTTGTATGTAAAGCTTTTAGAGCACTAGCATTGGGGGGTGTAAACACCCCCGAGTTGCTATTTTACAACCAAAAACTCAAAAAAGATGCTCCATTTGGGTATGGATTCTTATATTTTTAAAACCTATAAACAGTTGGTTCTTATATATAGAACCAACTATAGCATAGGATGTAAAAAATAATAATATTATTTTATTTAAAATATCTCTGCACTCTCTCTCTTATCTCTAACTCTCTCTCCTCTGTTTCTTTTTCTCTCTCTCAGTGACGTTGGGCTTTGGTTTTGGGTCTCACTCTCTCTCTTAATGGCGTTGGGCTTTAGTTTTGGGGCTTGGGCTTGTATTGGTGGAGGGTGGTGTGGTGTGGTGGCTTGGGTTTAAATCGGGTTGCATGGGTGTGTGGCAGCAATTTCGGTGGGTTTAAATCGGTGGCTTTCTAGTTGGGCGTGGGTGTGGTGGCTTGGGTTGATCGATGTTGCCGTTGGGTTTGATCCATGCTGGCTTGGGTTGATCGGTGGTTATGGGTTATTGCTGTTGTAGTGTCTTCTGTGGTTTCGTGGGTTTGATTGATGCTACTGCCGTTGTTGTTGCTGCCTCCACCGCCACTATTATTGCCACCGCCGCTTAACTCAATTCCTAGATTGAAGCCCGATCCTCGTGTTCATCTCATTCTCCATTTTTTTTCCACGAAGGGTTTTTTTTTCTTGTCTTTTATTATTATTTTTTGCTGTTTTGGGTTCAGACCTAAGCTGCTAACAGTTTTTTGGGTGTGATTTTCATTATTAGATGTTTGATTGTGAACTATGGAGTGTGTTAATGTGGTTCGGATCGGATGTGTTTTTTTTTATGTGGGTATTCCTAAAAATTTAGGATTCTGTGGAGTCTAATGGATGGTGGTGGTGGTGGTGGTGGTTAGGCTAAATTTCAGTGGTAGGTTGCTGCTGACTTTGGTGGGTTGCTGGTAGAAGTGGTGATTGTTGGCCGTGTGCTTGATGCACAGAGATAGAGTACAATAGAGAGGAGGGAGTCGTTTTTTTTAATATATTATTTGTTGAAATAATTTATATTATTTTAATAAGTTGCATCTAAATATAGAAACTAAGATGTAGAGCGAGTTAATATAAAAAAATAAGTTGTATTTAAAATAAGATTAAAATTGATAAAGTAAATTTTTAGGATGTAAAATATAATTTTTTTTGCATTCTCGGATACTACCTCTTACAGTTCCCACAGCCATTTTGAGCTCAGTTTATTGTATAGCTGATCTAGCAGCAAACATTCCAGGACATCACAGCTGGGTTCTCCCAGATATTTTGTTACTGTTTGTCTTTTATTGGTATAAAAAAAAATTACATTCATTAGGGTCCATAACATTAAGAAAATCAAAATAATTCTTCAAAATATTGAAATATTTCCTCCTCGTTTTCCTACGGGAACACTCTCTTTACTTTGCAAAAGAGTATTCTAGCTCACCAATAGCACCCATTGAACCCGAGCTCACACGATGACCATAAAACACACTTCGAAATTCACCCAGTTAATGAAACCCATAAACCGGATAAATTTGCGAAGCACAATCAGAGTCTGCTTTTTCCGCACATCTCACCTTTGTACTCACAATCACATAATTGCAAAGCACAAACCCAACTTTTGCACTGCAAGTCTGCAACTATGCTCGCTCACAACTCACTAGTAACCAGCCTGCACCTAATCTGACGAATAGCATCACTAGTCACTACATATACTTGGGGTAGTAATGCAAGGAACAGGAGCCCCATAGATGATGATGATAAAAACATACATGAAAACAGATCTCACGGACAGTCAATAGTGAAAGACAATAAAATCCATCAGGGTAAATTAACAAACTGCAGTCCCAACTTTCACCTAGATAAGTTTAATAAAAAGCGTTAGTTAATCTTCCACTAGGAAGTAAGGATTAGGAACCAGCTAGCCTAACAGTAGAACATAACCCTCTTAACATTCTCTTTAAGTGCAGGTAGGGGTCTCACAGCAGCATTAGCACCTGGTGGACGGGTGCTTCGTGCACCTGCTCCGCCCATGCCACGTCCAGCAGCAGCACCACTTGTCATTGAACCACTATCTGACGTCTCTGGCTCCATATAGAACCGAGCTCGGAAAGCAGCAAGATGGGCATAGTACGCAGGGGGCACTGCCAAATTAAAGACCCAATCAATAAATGGACAGTATACAGAGAAAAAAAAAAGTACCAAAAAAATAAACCAATAATCAACAGCAAAGGATAGTCATGAGTGTGAATGTGTGAGCAAATTTACAATACATATGCCTGTCTGTCTGTGTGGCTGTGTGCGTGCGTGAGAGAGAGAGAGAGAGAGAGCTCACCAATAGAAACAGAACGTGTACACCTTGCATATCTGGAAAGAGAGGGAAAAAAAAAGTTCACATTAATACCGTTTTTAAGAGCAGGAAATCCAAATAAATCCAATAGTCACTGCAACTAAAACCATATAAAACAATAAAAAATAACCATGAAGATAGTGGAAGGTAACTCCTTTTGAGAGAACAAAAAGGAAAACAAAGAAGTCCACTGATATTAAAAGTTAAAACAACTTTCAAGGAACTTACGTGTAGCAAAGATTATTTGTAAGGGACTGCAGCCCATCAGCTGTAAACTTGTTCTCATCCCAGAGCACATGATAATGAGCTGGACGACTTGTACCCTGTTTGAAATGTTGTGTATCAGAATTACAATCCTCATCAGCAAACAACATAAATAAGTCCATATGGCTACAAAAGAATATATTAGAGTGTAACCTGAATTCCAGCATGAGAACAAAGATAGAAATCAAATTCAGTTGGGTGACAAATCTTGGAGTCTACAACAGTACCTGTAAAATTTCAAAAGAGCTCTATATCAGTAAAATGGAATCATAGCAACATATAATAAAAAATTTCCAAATTCAACCAAGTTAGTTACCAGGCAATATGTTTCCACTCTTATCAACTGCATTGCGGTCACGATGGTCATTTGCAAACAACCTAGTGTGATGGCGTTTCTGAACCACAACAAACGTCACAGGTGGTTGATAGTTTGGCTCCAAAGAAGCACATGCCTACAAATAAGTCGGACAGGGAAGATGGAATAAGCATGGCCCAAAGATTTCTAACTTCGACATAAAGAAGCAACCAAAAAACAGTGAAAATAGAAGACCAAAAAGTACCTTGCGAATAGCATCTAGCTCATACAGCAAAACTTGATAGAACTGGCCTTCACTCACACCATCCCTGCAAATAATAGACTTTTTTAGATTTCAATAAAAAGAATATAGGAATAACACAGAGACAAGAAAATATGACAAGACCTGTAAAATATGATTCGCTTTGGTTTCTGCCCAGTTGCTCTCCGAAAAGATATGAGTAGTTCCCTGTAAAAAATCGATAAACAAATAAAACTCAGACCTATACACCACAAAAGCTCCTTTGAGAAATTAAAACAAAACAGATATGGACAAAATCCTGTCCATCTTGCAGGATCCTACTACCCAGGCCATGGTTTCAACCACCTATAGTCAAAACAGAGGGAGAGAGAGAGAGAGAGAGAGAGAGAGAGAGGCTCAATCATACTTAATCATTCCACCAGAAACTGTCCCCCGAACAGGATCTTGCCATGTCTTGAACAGATCTTGGATCAGCTCTTGTCGATGGGCTTGTGCACAAACCAAACCAGCATACTTCGTGACTTCTGGCCAATCTTGAGAAGCCACAACCTGAGTTTCAAAGACATCATTGTATGTTAAGAGTTAAAAGCAGACAGTAGGGAAGATCGAAATACAAAAGCATAAACCAGACAATAATAAACTGAATTAACATACAGCTGCAATTGACGGGCTCGAATCCTCTCCCGGATGAGGATGGGTTACATCAGCACCAAAAATTATAGTAGGCCGGTCACTGACTAAAGGTATACGCCTTGACAGTGCATCAACAAGGACGGTATTCCTGCCCCCCACCTTGACATTTATCTTAAGTGCCACATTTGCCAAATATTGTTTACTCATTCTAAATACATGCTTTGTCAAGCAGCACTGCGAAACAAGTCCAAGATCTGTCTCACAAATCCGTTTCAAATCACCTGCACAAATTTAAAACAACATAGAGGGACCACAAGACACAATCAGTTTCCAGAGAAGCTAATAAGGCTCCTTTTTTTCTCAGAATAAGAATAAGTGAATGTGATTCATGGATTAGTAAAGTTTCCAACCATAAAGAGAGCCGTTGTTATCTGGCAAAATAACAATAAGCAGATCAAGCTCCTTCCCCTGAGGCTGGATTTTAGTCATGGCATCATGGTAACGAGTTTTCAGGACTCTCTCCACTTGATCAGGACGAGCACTCAATGGTGGAAGCACAGGTTCAGGATTAAATGCCTAGATACACATCATATTCAAAAGTTAACGGGACCAAACCATATAACATGCGTTTATATTGATAAAGACAGGTCCCTCAGCACCATACCATGCCAGAAATGTAACACATTTGTGCAAGTTCATAGCAAAACCCACGGGCTACACTATCTTGCACATTCCTTGAAAAATTAATGCAGATCCAGTTGTTAACTGTTCCTCCATTGACCATTTTCTGCAATAAAAAGATAACATAGAAAAAACATACTAAGTCATTAATATGTCAATCATCTGACATGATAAAAAGTAAAAACTCCAATAAAAGAACACAAATGTATAGCGAAAGCATTTATTTATGTGTGCACACACACACACCCATGCACTCCCAAGCAATAAATAGATATGCATAATGTTTTTATTAGATACAGTAAAATAATAATCAAAGCCTCATGCACTACACTATATCTATACCAAATCACTCACTACACGAATCCCTAAACCATTACAAAATATAATTCAAATGCAAAATATCCCCAAAGCGAATCAAACCCACATGCACTGGCATAATCTCACATCTAATCAATATACATTTGAACAAGACCTCATCATTGGCATATTGCATCAAGGAATTTTAAAATGCAGGAAGATAATTACAGTGCTAGAGATACCTTATTCATCATGTTCCATTGCCCAACTTGGGGCAAGCAATCCTTTTCTCTGCCTGTATCATGGTACTTCAACTGTACAATGCAATGGACACATCCAGTATGACAATATTGAAGCTCATTTGAAGCTTTAGGGATAATATTGGAAAACTAATAGTATAGGAAATACAGATATAATACCCATGGTGCAGGAAGGATGCGAGCTTCAACTGAAGCAAGCTTCTCACTGATTTTGATTCCAAACTCCTTTGCATAAGGGTCATTATGGTAAGCATTGTGTTCAACAGTCTGAAAGGTCACAACATTAAAACATTGAGAAAACAAGCGATACACAAAAGCTTACAGCACATCAAAAGCTCTCAGTTACACTACTTAAACCTAACATTGCGTACTTTGGAGATCTAAGCATTTCAAAACCAACAAAAACATTCAATAACGAGAAATGAAAATCATACAAAAGATTACCAAGAAAAAATGCACACTCGTAACGTAAACAACCCACAATTTCCTAACCAACCTGCATTATATCACGCTCTCTCTCTTGAGGACGCTGGCATGTCACCTTCAGCAAAGCCGTAATCTGCCTCTCATTTAATCTCTTGGAGTACCTCTGACCCTCAACAATCTTGCAAACCTGATGACCAACAGCAACGTATTAGCATCCACATCCATACAGTATCGGTTATAGCTATCCATATGAACTGCATATATCCATTCCATACAAGAATTGACACTAATAATTATGAATTTACCTCCATAGGCAAATAATTTGGCCTCTGTTGATTCCCCACTTGCAGACAAGGCCATTGCGTATGTTGAATGGCAAAACCATAAGTTTCGTAAAAGTACTCAACTACAGATTTCATTGTACCCCTTTCATCAACAGGAAAACTATAGCAATAAACAAACAATGTCAGATAAGCAAGTTTATTTTAGAAAAACAATCAAACAGGATAGGTGGAGGGAAGACAACATAAGATACTTATACGCACGTCAGCTCTCGTGTTGCCTGTGAAGTTAAACCAGATATACGGTACTTCCTGCGCATATTTCCACGGTGAGTAACCTCCACTTTGACTCCTCGCAGAGCCTTTTTGATCTGTTCAAATAAGAGTAAAGCAATGATCAAGAGGCATCATAACATATAACTTGAACAGTAAAGTTCACCATTCAAAAACCACAAAACATCCAGAATGTTTGTTGCTTGAAAGTCCACCAAGGATGCATAACAATCACAAGACTAAGCAACAAACAAAATCTAACCTTCACACGATCAGCATCAGACAAAGGTCGGGAAGTGACATCCCTATTCAGCAGCTGTGTCACAAATTCAATTACTGGCAATGGCTCGATGAAAGCAGTAGAAGACATATCTGCAACATTGATAAATTGTCACCATAACAGGAAAACAAATTCTTAAGAGCCTATAAACTGAAGGAAACAATTATAACAAAACACAGATGAAAAGGTGCTAGTGAAAGACATTACATACCAATATTCAGAGACAATCCCATTTGAGTTGGACGAATACTTTGATAGAAACCACGCCAACTCTCCAAACCCTCACCCAATGGCTGCCTCCTTCCAAGATCAGGTGAATAAAATGAACGACCCACAGGACAGTACCTATGATCAATCACATAATATTATAACTCCAACAATTCAAAAACTTAAGATGTGCTAAAAATGTTATATTCAAAGGTGAAACTCAAATTTATTACCTAGTAGTGGGCAATTCACGCAGGACAATATCAAGAACTTGAAGGGCTTCCTGGGGTGCATCAGCTTGCCTACCCTGCAAAAAGAGTCCTAAATGGTGCAGGTCCGCACGTGCAGCCAGTTTTATCACAACTTTAAATTCTCTTTCTCTCCTGCAACAACAAAATGACCATTATAAGAAATTACAAAAGAAAGAAAATGAAACTATTAGAAGGGGAGGGGGAAGGAAGGATAACACTCAAATATGAACCTCTGTCCGCCCGATCCATCATCTTCATCAATGAGTGGGATTTTAAACTCCTTTGATAGAAAAGGGAGCGGCCCAGCAGTATATAGACTCTTTCGCCCATCATAGGCAGGAAGCCTCTTTCCAAGATGTGTCTCCTTATATAATTTCACCAATTGATCCATTACCGCCCGGTTGACTCCTCGTGATGTCACCTCTGGTGTGATAGAAACCTAACATGCATTAAGAACATATATCAACTCAACTGAATGGAGAAAACACGATATCACAAACAAACGGAGTAAATGGTGAGAGGCCTCACATCATACTGGTGCAGATCTTTGTCTGGTAACTCCGCAAAGAAGTGGTTAGCCTTAACCATACATTTTGTTCCAGTGCTACCCTTGCCAGGCCGAAGGGGGAACCTCACTGATTTACTAGATGGTGGCACAGGTTGAATAGGCTGGGCAGGAGCAGAAACTTCTTCGATTGTTAGTGTATTAAAAGATGAGACCACTTGAGATGACTCAGGCGGTTGGGAAGATGAACTAGCCTCAGATGGCAGCGTGGACTGAGGCGGAATCACCCCAGGCTGATGTGGAACCTGGGTTGCTTGGTGCAGTTCGGGAACTTGTGGTCTGGATGGGCCGCCAGAAGAAGGTCCTATGCCACGGCCATTGTGGCCACCACCACTATACCCTCCACGACTACCTTGCTGGGGTGGCCCTCCCCTTCCCCTGCCTTGATATTCAGGGGGCCCACCATACTGCTGCTGAGGTGGCATTCCACGACCACCACGACCCCCACCATAACCTCCTCGACCTCCTTGAGGGCCCCAACCTCTACCCCCTTGGTATCCTCCTCCTCCCTGCTGCTGTTGCTGGGGTGGAGCACTCCTTTCAGCTGGGCGTTGTTGGGAACCCCGACCACTACTAGCCCCACTGCTTTCCTGTTGAGACTCAGAGCTTTCACCCCCACTAGGAAGCTCGGTTCGTCTCTTCCTCACCATGATGATGTCTGCACACCGAAAACCATAATACATTAGCACTGGCACAACAGTAACATAACACAACCACACACCAAGACCATCAATGTCATTGTAGTCATAAAAGGTAAAAAGAATGTTTGTAAATTATAATAGGAGAAGCTAGTAAACATTATAATGCAATAACAGAAATACCTTAAATCTTAATCCAAAAAGATACACCAATGTGTTCTACTGTTAAACACTTCTTGACTATGTAGTACTTAACTTATATTAATGAATTTCCCTTTTCAACAAAAAAAACAAGAAACAACAGAGTACCCATTCAATTATTATCCATATACAAATGCAGCCTACCGTAATCATTCAAACCATCCATAAAAGAATCACCATTTTTTTAGCACCAAAAAAGAGACCAAACTGTTAATAAAAATTAATATAATAGAATACATTCAAATCACCGAAAATGTGCCATTTTCACCAGTAAATATAGAAATTTTTCAAAAAAAAATTCAACAAGAAAAGGGAAACCTTCCATAATATAAAGAGACCATATACTCTTAAGAAAAATCTAAACATAATCAACCAAAATTTAAAAATAATAATAATAACTCACCAGAAAAATAAAAAGCAAAGTGAAAAAAAAATATATGTGTATATATATATGAATATAGTACTATTTAACCAACAAAATCTCTTCATTATTGCAAATACATAACCAAAGAAAAATCCCAGGTAATATACAGTCACATCGTACCCAACAACAACAACAAAAAACGAAGCCCCAAAACACAAACTTCAACCTCCGAATCAAGTCACAGACCCACAAAATATATCCACTTTTGTGATCCTTAAAAAAATAAGAGTCCAAAAATATCACATACACATCAAAGATCAAACATTAAAAAAAAAAAATACATATATATATATATAGAATCAAAAAGCACAAATATTATTTTCACCTTCTATCATTAATCAAGAAAAAAAGACGAACGGTAAAAGCAGATCGGAGTGAAAGCGTGGCTAAAATCACTCAGAACAACAACAAACACAGTCAAATAGGGCAGATCTACAGGCATTACCTAGATAAAACCAAATTTAAACGAAAAAAAACAAAATAAACAAATAGTCCTTAGAAAAACAAAGAAATAACTAAGTAGAAAACCTAACATTGATAAGACGAAGAAACATAAAACGTTAACAGAACAGGAGAAACCCTAAAACCACAAATATTACCTCAGAAACCGCAAAACGGAGAAGTAGAACACCGCTTCGTGTTCCGCTTGAATAAATATATATATATCAATAAAGAATAAACAAAAGCAAACCTCTCTCTGCTTTTCACTTCAGAGAGCGAAGCAGTGTTTGTGAGAGAGAGAGAGATGAAAGATGGGT